>CM040122.1:400020187-400620187 GCA_022559845.1 Amorphophallus konjac
GGCCGGACAGGGATCTCCACGGTTCTGGCAAACCAAGACCCGGTGCCTACCAAGCCTTAATGGGCCCTATCCTAACATGAAGGTTAGATGCCGGGACTTAACTACATGGTGACTGCCGGGCATCGGCATTTTGAATTTTCAATATTTTTAGTGGTTTTCAATATTCCTTTGTTTTTGATGTTTTTATCTTTTCATCATTTTTTTGTTTGTTGTGCTAAGGGTAGTATTTCTTAAGATAAAGCCCATTCCAAGGGTGGGATAACTCGGTCCCTTCGGCGTTGACTAGCTTGTAGGCGTTGCTAGGGTACACGGCTTGAATTACAAATGGTCCTTCCCAATTGGGTTGGAGCTTAGAACGCGGCCCTCCAGGTTTGACAAAAATTCTTTTTACGACCATCTCACCGACTTTGAATTTTCTCTCAACGACTTTCTTTTGGTAAAAGCGAGCGAGTCTATTTTGATACACACGCGCGTGTTCGGCAGCGGCCAGCCGCTTCTCATCCAAGAGTTCCAACTGGGCGAGGAGTGAATTACGACGATCGTCGAGGGGAAATTCCTCGTCCAATTGTACCCTGAGAGAAGGGATCAGAGTCTTGTACGGGACTACCGCTTCCATACCATAAGTAAGGGCAAATGGAGTCTGCCCGGTGGGGGTACGGATTGAAGTGCGATAGGCCCATAGAGCTTCGATAAGCTTTTCTGGCCAGTCTGAAAACTTACTAGACTCGCAGGTTTTTTTGATGATTTTGAGCAATGTTTTATTGGTGGCCTCCGCTTGGCCGTTACCTTGTGGGTAATAAGGCGATGAATGATGCAATGCAATTGCGTACCTTTTGCAGAGGTCATGTAGGTCCTGAGAAATGAACTGTGGCCCATTGTCGGTGACGATCGTGCTTGGGACGCCGAATCTGGCGAGGATGTTCTTCATGATGAACTTGCAGACTGTTGACGCCTTGATTTCCGCGTAAGCTTCAGCTTCGGCCCATTTGGTGAAGTATTCCGTTGCAGTAAGGATGAAAGATTTCTGCTTGGTGAGGGAATTGGGATCACCTAGGGGACCAATAATGTCGAATGCCCACATGGAGAAAGGCCACGGGGAGGATATTGGATGAAGTGAGGAAGATGGTGAATGGATTTTATCGGCGTGAAGTTGACACTTGACAAACCTACGGACATAGACAGCACAATCTTCTTCCATAGTGGGCCAATAAAAGTCTTGGCGAATGATCTTCTTGGCGAGCATCTGACTATTCACGTGGCCACCGCACACACCCGAGTGCGTCTCTTCTACACATTTCCAAACCTCATCGTCACCAAGACATCTTAACAGAATACCAGTAAGGCTCCTCCTATAGAGTAGACCTCCAACCAAAGTATATTTCTGAGCCACCCTTCTTATGGCTTTCTTGTCCTCTGTGGTGGCCCCTTCAGGATAAGACTGATCTTGGCAGTATTTGACAATTTCATAGAACCATGGTTTCTCTTCATCAGCCAGTTCTTCTTCGGCCTCTGCCAACATGATCTCCCTCTTCTCAAGGATATCTTCCTGCAGGATCTTCCTTGCTATCCTGTCTTTGATATTTACGTAGGAAGCATCATCGATTGCAGGGGCGTGAAGTTTGTAGATGGAAATGGACTTAAACCATCTTCCTAGAGGGAACCTTATGGATGATGCCAACGAGGCGAGGGCATCGGCGAGAATATTCTGATGACGAGGGACATGAACAAAGATCAGTTTGGCGAATAGTTTGGCAAAGGCAGCAGTGAGTTCTTGGTATGGCTTGAGTTTGGGATCGCGAGTGCGATATTTAGTGAGCACCTGGCGAAGGATGAGTTGACTATCACCTACGACTCGCAACTCAGTGATACGAAAAGAATGAGCGAGTTCTAGGCCAGCTAGAAGAGCTTCATATTCGGCTATATTGTTGGTGACTGGAAATTTGAGCTGGTATGCCAATGGGAATGTGAGGCCTTCAGGCGACAGGAGGGCGATGTCGATTCCTCTCCCTTGAGAATTCAGAGCTCCATCAAAATATAGCGTCCACATTGGCTCATCTGATTGGTTGATGGACATTAGTTCCTCATCTGGAAACTCTGATTGGACGGGATCGAACTTGGGAAGAGGATGGTGAGCGAGATGCTCGGCTATGGCATAGCCTTTAATCGCCTTTTGCTGGATGTAGGTGATGTCGAACTGAGAGAGAAAACTTTGCCAGCGTGCTAGCCTATCCGTAAGGACGGATTTCTCCAGAAGGAATTTGATAGGATTCATTCGAGCAATCAAGTGGACCTCGTGAGCCAAGAAGTAGTGCTTCAATTTCTGCACTACCCAAACGAGGGCAGCACAGGTTTTCTCCATGCCGGTGTACTTCTGCTCACAGGGATTGAGAAGTTTGGACAAGTAATAGGTTGCCCGTTCCTTGCCTTCTTCATCAGCTTGTGCGAGGACGGCTCCCACGGAGTCATCCAAGACTGAGACGTAAAGGATCAGAGGTTTTTCCGGTTTGGGTGGAATGAGAACGGGTGGACTAGCCAGATATTCCTTAACCCTTCAAAAGCTTTCTGACATTTAGAATTCCAGTGGAATTCTACTCCTGGCTTGGTCAACTCGTAGAGAGGTCTACACCTTTGTGAATGTTGGGACACAAACCGACGAATAAACTGTAACCTCCCGATTAAACCTCGGACTTCCCTCAAATTCTTGGGAGGCGGCATATCCCTGATAGCCTTGGCTTTGTCGGGATCTATCTCGATCCCTCTTTTACTCACGATGAACCCCAGCAATTTACCTGACGACACACCAAACACACACTTCTTCGGGTTCATTTTCAATTGGAACTCTCTTGACCTTTGCAAGACCTTAGCCAAAACTTCTGGATGTTCCATCCTGGTCCTTGATTTCACCAATAAGTCATCCACATACACTTCCAGATATATGTGCATCATGTCATGAAATATGGCCATCATCGCTCTTTGGTAAGTAGCTCCAGCATTCTTTAATCCGAACGGCATGACCACGTAACAATATGTTCCCCAAGGGGTAGTGAATGACGTCTTTTCCTGATCCTCTTCTGCCAAACGAATTTGATTGTATCCTGAAAATCCATCCATGAAAGAGAGGGTTTCGTAGCCTGCCGTGTTATCAATCAGCACATCAATGTGAGGTAAGGGAAAATCATCCTTTGGACACGCGCGGTTAAGGTCCCGGAAGTCGATGCAAATCCTGACTTTCCCATCTTTTTTCATGACCGGGACAATGTTCGCCACCCATTGAGGATAAAGAACGACTCTAATGAACCTGGCTTTGTGGAGCTTATCGACCTCTTCTTTCATTTTCAAAGCCATCTGAGGGTGGAAACGCCTTAACCTTTGTTTTACCGAGATGGACCCTGGTTTTAGGGTTAAACGGTGTTCGACCAAGGTTGAATCCAGACCCGGCATATCCTCGTAGCTCCATGCAAACGTGTCCTTATATTCCTTGAGAACCTCAATTAATGCCTCTTCTTCAGAGGGTGGTAGGTTGTCACTTATGAGGATGATCCTAGGGTCTTCCTCAGTTCCCAAGTTGACTTCTTTGGTGGATTCTTCTACGGCGGTTGACGGCTCGTCGAATCTCCTTATTCCACTAGCGTATGCGCCCGCCGCATCCTCATATTCTTCACCCTCATCTTCAGTGGGGCATTCTTCATCCGTGATCTCGTAGACTCCATACCCTTCATCAAATGCACAGTCGCCCTCGCATTCTATTTCCGGGTAGCTGGATGGGATTTTCTAACAACTGGGGGATGGCAAGAAGGGCCTGACACCTGGCGGCCAAATCCAGAAGGAATCGACGAGGGATCTGCCTACCCTTGGATTTCTTCCTAGGTACTACCCTTGGCCTATCATTCCTAGATTGACTGACAATATTTACAGAAGAAGAGGAAGACGAAGAGGATGGTGTAGAATGTACAGGAGAAGACCCCTCAGAGGAGGGGTAGAAAAGGTCGCTCATCGGACCTTGGACGGGTGGTCCGCAAGGCGGTACGCACCCGTGGGAGATGTAGGAGGTTTCCTCAACGAAGATGTGTTGTTGGGGAGTTTGAAAATTGACGTTTTTTTTTTCGTTTTCATTTTTAATGACAAAGTAGTGAAAAGAGATTGGAGGAGAGAGAAAAGGGGTTATGGCTAGAGGATTGTGAGGCTCATAGAGCAGATCATGGTTGAAGACCTGGCGCGGGTTGAAAAGCCCGCGCAGGTATGTAAGCAAAGAAGGGGACCCGGGAAGATCATCAGACAATTGTCTGGCCCAGGAAGAAGACATCAGCAAAGGCTGAGACGAGTGGATGGAGAAGATGGCGGCTAATGAGCCGTCGACGGCAATGTTGAGGACGGATGAAGATCCGTCGATGACAGGGTCCTTCTGGCGAGGACGAGGATAGTTTGGAACCTTGGCAAGAGTGGTAATATTCTCTGGTATTTCGGAGATCAATGGTGGTCCTTCAAGCTGCGGAGACGAGAACATCCTTTCCAGTGCAACGGAAATGTCCCGTATGTCGAACCATTTGTCCCACTCGCATTCCGGATCTTTGATCTTGCCTCTTTTGGTGATCCTCGGACATTTTTCAGCCAAATATACAGCATGTGATCCCCTATATGCTTCTCGTGGGTGATCTCCCATCTGAACAACGGGCCCTCTGTTGAAGTGGTTTGATAGAGTCCACGTGAGGGGCTTCCAATCTGCCTTGAACGGTCCTTTGAAGCCTAGGCCAAACCTGCGGTTCGGCCTAATTTCCTTTGGCGGTTTGAGCATACCCTGTAACTGTGCGCCCAGACCTTTTCCTTGTTGATAGCCGATGTTCCTCATAATCTCCCAACCTTTGGAGTGAAAAGGGAGACATGATGTTGTGGTTGCCCTGACCGGCTCCTTTGGTGCTAGTGGAACATGAGATGGATCACGTACGTCCAGCAGTGACAATATGGGCCGATGAGACGGCCAAACAGAAGGCAGAGAGGTGTTGATAGCATCCACTGTGTGAAGGACAGGTGTACTGACCACTTTAATAATTCTCCCATTGTAAGGAAACTTCAGGCACTGATGGTTGGTGGAAGGCACAGCGTCCATGGCTTCGATGTAAGGGCGACCCAGTATAGCCTTGAATGTGGGGTCCATGTCGAGGACATGGAATTCCGTGGGAATTGACATGGGGCCTAGTTCTGCCTTCAGAATAATCATCCCCTGCGGCGGCCTTTTGCTATTGTCATAAGCCGTGACCGTGATCGAGGAAGGTCTTATTTGTTCCTCGTTGACCCCACACAACTGAAGAGTGCTCATGGAGATCACATTTATGGATGCACCCGTGTCCACAAGACACGGGTTTATGGATACCCCATTAATTTTTATTGAAATGCACAATGCATATTTCTGAGCTTCCTTGGGAGCGAGCTCGTAGTTGTGAAACATGATGGCTGGTTGTGTGTCTGTTGGGGTCAGGACGGTCGAAATCTTCTCCACGGGGAGGTCTTCATTAACCATGACCTTTTGAAGATATTCCATCAAGGCCGCCTGGTGGGATGTGGATCTTTGAAGTAGCTCTAGGATGGAGATCCGGGCAGGTGTCTTGTCCAAGTGTTTCAATAGATCATACTGTGTTCCAGGGATAGCTCTTTCTGGTTGTTCTGCATCATCCTTCTCTGGCTGAGATTGCTCGGGATTCTGACTGTTGTGGGGGAAAACCCTGTGGAAAATCCTTCCACTCCGGAGCACCATTGCCTGCGGCTTTTGTACCTCTGTGGGGGTAGCAGTGGGTTTTAACAGGGGTTTGAGGGGTAGTAGTGGAGGAATGGTTGATGAAGCAGGGGTGATGACGGGAGCAGGGATTCTGATGAGGGGTTTGTTAGGTGGCGGCATGGTGGAGGTAGAGGGGATATTGCGCGGATTATGAAGGATAAGGGGTCTAGAAGGTGGCGGTGGAGACGAAGTAGGAGTGGGTAGGGCTTGAAGTGGGCAATGATTTTGAGGTGGGTGATGGTTAATGAGTGGTTTTGAAGGCATTAGTGGTGATACGGTGGAGAAAGACGGGGTTATGTATGGTTGACGGATGATAAGGGGTTTAGAAGGCGTAGGGGTAAATGTGGTAGAGGTGGATGGTAAAGTGGGGGAGTGAGAGAAGATGAGAGGGTGTGAAGGCGTAGTGGAGAGTGTCGGTTGATAGGAGGTCGGGGTGCGGATGAGAGGGCGTAATGGTAGTGGAAATGGTGATGGTGATACTGACGCGGGTTGATGAGAGAGAGGTGCTACCCGGGCAAGGTGAGGGGGTTGCATGACGATAGGGTTGGAGGTAGAAAGAATGGAGGTACTTTCCTGGTGCCACACCTGCTCTCTCCCGACTTCCGGGAAGGAGGAGATGGGGTTAACCTGATGATTGGGCTGTTGGTGCTCCGGTAATGGATTCTGGATTATGCCCATGTCGGGCTGTTGTTGTGGGGCCTGCTGAGCCTGCTGTTGTTGTTGTGGTTGATGTTGCTGTTGTAACTGCTGCTGTGGCCTATGAGGAGGTCTCCTAGCCTTGAGAGCCGCGACGTATCGTCTCATCTCATCCCAATCTATTTGATGTTCATCATTCATATCATGGATGTAATCTTTGAAATGGAAGCAGTAATCTACTGTGTGTCCCGGCTGCCTGTGGTAGACGCAGTATTTGGAGGTATCAACATTGGGGGGCCACGCGGGCCTTTCTCTGGGTAGGGCGAGTTGGTTTGATGCCATGAGGGCATTAAAAATGTCTGCTAAGGTTTCCGGCAATGGTGGATAGTAGGCTCTCTTGGGACCGAGCGGCCTCCTTTGTTGCTGTTGGGGACCATAGTTCCCCGGGGGTGGAACTTGGTTGTACTGAAGTGGTGGTTGTTGTTGCTGAGGTTGTGGTTGTTGTTGCTGGGGTTGGCGTAATGGAGGCATATTATCCTGGGGTGGATTATTTTGGGGTGGAGGACGAAGAGGGAAAGGACCTGGTTGAAGGGGAAGTCGGGGCATTTGTGGAGGCCTTGGGTTGACTGCATAGTTGGCATTGTTGACCGCACTGACTTGCTCATTTGTCACGACCCCTTCTGTGGCTCCGCCCGGGACACCAGCGCCTGTCTTTCTGACCACTTTGGGCTTCGGCGACTCAAACATGTTCATGATGGGGGAGTCTTTTAGCTGGGTTTGGATGTATCGGGCCCTTTCATAGAGTTCCTCCATTGTAGTAAGTTTATTCATGGCCAGGACATGTCTGAACTGTGGGGTTGCATTAGACACAATCATCTTCACTTGTTCGGGCTCGGAGAGGGTATCCCTTATTCTTTCCGCCAGAGACCTCCATCTATCAGCATATCGGACAAAATCCTCGTCGGGTTTCATCTTTTCGGCCACTAGGTCGGTAATGGAGAGTGAGGGACCGACCCTATCCCTATATTTCTGCAAGAACCTTCTCTGGACTATTTCAAAATTCTCGGCCTCGCGGGGCTCCAAGGAATAGAACCACTCAAGCGCGGGACCATCCAATGATCTCCGAAAGAGGTATGCCAGGGACCTCTGATCGTTTTGCCAATAGGAGGATTCATACATGAAATCCTTGAGGTGAATGAAGGGGTTGCCGGTACCATTGTATCTGCGGTACGTGGGCATTTCGGAGGGAGGAAGATGAATGACGGGAAGGATTGGCAAAGCAACCTCCGGGGTGGCTTTCACGTCCACCATCCTTCTCAGATTTTGAAACTGCTCGTCCATGCGATTGAACCTATTGAGGAGCGATTGGGCGAGCTCCTCTGGAGGTGAAGGTGGTACTTGCCACTGGGGGAGAAACTGTCTCCCGGAGACTTGAGGGGGGAACCCCGAATGAGAGGGAGCTGTCGGACCGCCGACAGTTGGCCCTGGCTGGAGCGGTGTGTGGGGAACAACGGGAGTTTGAGATTGTGACGGGAACTGGAATGAGGGTGGTTGTTGGCTCGCTTGTCCTTGAAGCGAGGGAGACTGGATGGCTTGCGCCAATGAGGGAGATGGAATGGCCTGCACGGACTCTTGGAGAGGTGCGATGACCGGAGTTGATTCCTGGGGCGTGGGGGAAACAGATTTCCCCTTTAGAATGGCCTGGAAGGCCCGGAGCTGTTCAGAGGTAAGCTCCGTGTTGGCGAGGACGCCCAGTAAAGAAGAGATATCCTGTGGTGGGGACGTGTCCCCGGCAATAACCTGCACCTCATGCGAGGGGTCATGAGAAGGACCCGAGTCCATAGCATAGACTCGCGGGTCGGCTGACAAACCACGGCTAGGGTGGTTCTCCTCAAAAGACTCGTGAGACATGCTCACAGTTTTCCCAGAACGTAAAAACATACACTAGCAAGTAGGTAGCAGAGATTATCAAACAAGTGGATGCCTTTACGCCCTTTTTTTGTGTTTTGATTTTGATGATTTTTTTGTATTTTTAGCGAGATCCGAAGTTCACACAAAATGGGGACCCTAGTTTATTTTTGTTTCACCGCCGTGTCAGCTAGGGTCTCTCGTCTCACCACGAATGAAATGACTAACTCCGGGGAACTTCAATGGTACAACCAGCCCAGTGAACGAAGAGGAGATTCTTCGATGTCGGGGACTTACGGAGGTCCCAGTGTAGGAGATTCTAGTCCGTTGAGAGGAATTCCCAAACGGAGAGTCCTTCCTTCACCGGGAAAGGGTGATCCTCAAAAAATGAAAAAAAGGATAGAAAAGAGGAATGGATGTATGCAATGGAATGCTGACAGATATATAGAGTAGAAAACAACAGAAATAACAGACATATAATAAACAAACAACCAATCACAACTGATAGTGCTGCCGTGAGCACAACGGGGGCGCGCGCGGGCGCCAAGGTGGAGAGGCACGGATGGTGCCGAACTTGCAAGGGTAGCCGAAAGGAAGCAGTAGAGGTCCCACCGTGATCGCCAATCTGTGAGCGACGTCACGCGGTTCGGGGAAGAGCGGAGAAGACGCGGAGCGCGCGCGGGCTCCTCTTTCTTTTGGTGTTTGTTTGCTGCAACACAGAAATAAGAGAAGAGAGAGAAGGGGCCACCACGGGAGATTGCTCCGGCGGGGCGAGCGGGACAAGTGTGATATAGCAAGATATGGGGGTTAAACGGCCATAGCGGGAAGTGACTCGCCGCGGCCTCGGGGGGACGGGAATGGTGCAGAAATTAAATAACAAGAATTGAAACGGCCATTGGGGAAGTGACTCGCCGCGGCCTCGAGAATATGAATAGATGATATGATGACAGAATATAAAGAGAATACAAAGAGCGGGAATTTAAACGGCCATTGGGGAAGTGACTCGCCGCGGCCTCGAGAACATAAACAGATAAGAATATAATGTATGTGAATTTAAACGGCCATTGGGGAAGTGACTCGCCGCGGCCTCGAGAATATGAGCAGAATATAACAGAATATAAAGAGAGTATAAGAACGGAAATTTAAACGGCCATTGGGGAAGTGACTCGCCGCGGCCTCGAAAATAAGATGTGATCGCCAGGGGCCGAAAGACCCCAAAATAAGAAAGTGATCGCGCCTACCTCAAGAGCGGGAGATAGCGGGTTGCTTCTTCCTCTCCCTCCGGCCGGCCGACGGAGAGGGCTTTCCTCGGCTACCCTTGCAAAACAACGACAAACAAATGACAAGTGGATTAGAAAGATGGAGGTGTAGTATTCAAATCCTTGCGATAAAAATAATGAAATGATGGCAAGACACACACCTGGTTGGTGTTATCTTTTAAACCCCTCTCGGACTCGAGTAGGAGGAAATGAGATGATGGATGTAAGAAGTGTATAAGAAAAGGCGCCCTTATGAAGGGGGATAGGGGATGCAAGATGATGAATGCAAAAGAACTACGAAGAAAAGGAAAGAATTGGCTTATTGGATGTGCCGATGGTGAAATCCGGCGGAGCTCCGGCAGCGTGGGGACGACGTGGAAGCGCGGTGGATGAAGACGACCTTCCTCTCGCGAGCGTGAGCACCCGAGAATCCGGCAGAACCTCCACCTACAAAAGAACCCACGGGTTAGAAAATGACTCCGTAGCCTCTGGGCTCCGGCAGCCTATCGGATCACTTCGAAGCTCCCAGAACTGAGGGGGTGGGCCTCTATTTATAGAGCTCCGGAGGGTGGAGGCGTCCAGGACCCTGGACACCTCCATCAGGGCCGAACTAATATTTTATTTTATTTTTATTAATTTTTTGGAATACTTTTGTGGGGGCGTCCAGGGTCCCGGACGCCTCTAACAGGTCCACCGAAAACCGACGACGGCCGCACGCGGTTTGGCACAACGCGTGATTTTATGAGCGGCGCCTCGTGATTCAGAAATGGGCGCGTCCAGGTGGCTGGACGTCTTCAAAATTTAGATTTTTTCACACACGACAAACCGTCGTTCGGTGGCCGGCGCCCGTGAGAGAGTTGATGGAGGCGTCCAGGGGCCTGGACGCCTCCATAAATATATTATTTTATTTGTTTTATTTGTCTTTTGTGTCAAGGCTGGCATTTTGATTTTTTTATAATTATTTTTATGGAGGCGTCCAGGGGCCTGGACGCCTCCATTAATATATATATTTTTTTATTTATTTTCTAATTTTTATCCCAACTGGTATTTTACACACACATTTTTTATTTTTATTTTTATGGAGGCGTCCAGGGTCCTGGACGCCTCCATTAATATATATATTTTTATTTAGTTTTGGGCCCTGAGAAAAGAATAAAATAAATTAAAAAGATGGGGGCGTCCAGGGGCCTGGACGCCCCCATTAAGACCCACCCGGGTCCTCAATCGGCGGCCGCCCGGCAGACACCTTCTTGGTTCCGGAACCTCTTGATGTGTCTGACTGGTGTTGACGCCGTCCGAATGCCATGACGAGATGATTCCGGATGCCGAAAAAGGCAGAAGAAGACCCAAGAAAAGGAAGTGCTCAAGTGATTTGAAATGCGTAAGCCGTCGCGGGGCGTCGTATAGTAATATGAGACTTTCTCAGGAGACGTCAAGGATGGCGTGTCTACAGGTTGCGTCAAGCCGAGCGCGCTATGATAGCAAGAAGTGGCAATGAGTGGCTAAACACCAGAAACCTAGGGGTATAATTCGTAATATGCATTTGCATACATGCTCACCGAGACATGTAAAGCCTCACGGGTGTCACCCAACTCTTCCTCCGTGTCCGCCAAGCGAGCCCGTAAGTTCGCTATCATGGTATCACGGGTATCCTAAACCCATGTCATAGGAGTCAGCATTACATTTAAAAAATGATAAAAAATAGGAAAAAAATGATCAAAAAGTGAGAAAGGAGATACACCTCCACAAGTCCCTCAGGATGAAGTCGCTCTGCGTACATCGCCCTATAGAGACGAAGATAATCTTCACTATCTCGGGCGTGCGACTCCACGAGCATGCCACCCCGCTGCCAATCTTCATATTGTTCGGGGAAGCGCACCCGCCAGTCAACACAGGTTACCGGCCCACGTGTCTTCCTCCCGACGCGGGGTGGTGCGGTCATATCTACCCATTCCTGGGCAAGCTCTAGAGTCCTCATGACCAATCGTAGTCGGAGTGGCTCGATTTCATTCAGGCAGTGGACCCAAAGGTCCCGACCAAATCGAGGGCGACCTATGATGACCCACGGCTGGTCAACATCAACCAAGCCCGAGTAAGGCCTCCAGATCACCTACGTTGGCATGCGTATATCTCCTTAATCACTCAAAAGGACCAAAAAAGAGAGGCAAAAGAAAAGACAAAAAAATGGAGTCCTACCATCTCTGCGGGGAACTCTTGCAGCTCACGCCTTAATACCATCAGCTGGTAAGATAGAGAGGCTGTGCTCATAATGGGTTGCCACCGCCGAGCTAGTGGTGCCACAGCCACACGCCACTATCGAGCTCGCCCCATTGGGATGTAGTAATAACTCCATACCTGTGTCGTCGCATGTCATCAGCATTTCATGAAATAGATTAGTTACATTAACAAATAAATAAATAATTACCTGGAGAAACGGTATGAAGCCACTCACAGTCACCTCTCGATCTATCCCTTGGGACAGACTTGCGAACAGATGCGCCAGCACGGCGGCTCCCCAAGCATATTGCCCTACCCTCTCTAGGTCCACCAAAAATTCTAGGAAATGACAATGGATGTCGTCTCCTTTGGAACCCAGCAGTAACTTTCCCAGCAGGAAGAGGAGGAATATCCTAAAGTCCGTGTTTGACCTTTCCCAGCTATTGGCATCCACGTAATACACAGCACGGGACCCTCTTTCCGCTCTCTCCATGAATTCCTCCAAGGACTCGTTATCACAGTGACGAGTGTCAGTCAGCCCCAATGCCTCCATGATAGACGGCTTGGCTACTGACCTGTTCTTTTGGTCCTTTAAATCCAGACCAAGAAGCTTCTGAGCCACTTCGCGATAATCGGGGTAGGTGACCCCGGTCATCGCCTCGCCATCCACTCTAAGGCCAGTAATTCGGGCCACATCTTCGAGACTGGACACCATGTGCCCCCAGGGCATCAAGAAGGCACGACTCTCTGGGTCCCATCTCTCGCGCAATGCTTGGATGAGGGCGAGGTCGAGCTTAATGGGTTCGATCCGGAGAAATGCACCAAACCCCATCGCATCCAGTCGGGCTTTCTAGAAGTCAGGCATGCCTCGATAGGCAGCCACCACTAATTCCCATGAGATGTGTGACCTCGTCATACTCTGTGGATTACACAGGAAGTCAGAAGCGGGTGCATCATTGAAATAAAAATAGAAAAAGAATGAGAAAGGAAGAAAGGGATCATGAAGAAATAGAGGGAAGAACTGGCTCGTTTACAAGCTCCGATTGGGTCCTCTCACTGAGCGGCCTTTCAACATCGGAGAGTCTCCTGGAACTACCACTGGATCTGCTCCTCTTCGAGGAGCGGGAAGACTCGCCCTCCACCCTGAAACTGGACTCTCCCTCCATCTTAGAGGATGAGAAACTCTTACTCCCTCCTGTCGACTTTTCACCCTTCTAACCAATCTCCACAACTCCGTGCTTTCAAGTGAAGCAGGCGGGGGGAGTATTTATAAGATTGAAGGGATATGATCCAGATCTATCCCACTTCCTCTTGCAATGGGCCTTGTAACAAAGCACCCATCTTTCACTCAAATAAACGAGATCGGGGGCGTAGCGAGTTGATTCACACCCTACACATCTAGGTTCCATGTGTTCATCATGATTCAAATAAAGTTGAGATGAGGACATCTACATGGAGAAAGGACAATGCAGGTCGACCTCTTCGAATTTGGGAGTGGACTCATCCACAAGAGAAAGGACAATGGGAGTCGATATCTTTGAATCCGGGAGTGGACTCGTCTACATAGAAAGAGGACAGAAGGGCGGTTGGCATCTTTGAATTCGGTGGTACATCATTAAAATTTGTGATGGATTCTTCCAAAAGAAATGCACAATGAGTCTGAGACACGATCCGTTATCTTAGGGGAGTTCTGTTAAACACGTCACATGGGGACGACATGAAAAGAGGAGGTGTAGAAGAGAAGGAACGCGTGAAGGGTAAACCCGTGACATGAGAGCAAGTCGTTCCATTCATACGTCTATATAAACTGTCATGTTCACCATGAGAAGAGAGCGGGTATACGAGCAACTTGCTAAATCTCGCACCACCCTCTTGGTCGTCTCTCTCCTCTCCTAAAGGGGGGGTCTCTGGGAGGCCATCTAGAGCTCCGCGACGCTGCAATTATCTCATCGCATCGCGCATTCCCACCCTCTCTGGTAGCGCTCCTCGCCCTCCTCTGGCCTCTCTCGCGACCCCGACAGCCGCGAAGCTCTTGAACCCGAGGCTGTTGGCTGAGCTGCCCCCTACTCTGCGATGGAGACTACACCAACCCCAAGAGCTCCTCCACCATGAGCTCCAACTCTCCTCCAATCGGCAGTGACCCTGAAGGAGTGACGTGTCCGAGCGCTGTTTCTTCCGGAGCTTCATCACTTGGGCCTCACGTGCCCTCCTCTCGTCTGAATCCCGATGTTGCTTTATCCACTCCTCTCTTTCCATTCTCTCCCAGTTTACTTCTCTCCTTGCCACCTGAAGAGAAATCCTCAGCTCCATGACATCTCAGGGAAACTCCGCATATTGTAGTTACTTCAGTCCCCCAGCTCCTATCCGGTGACGGCCAACCATCACCCGACGTCCGCCATTCCAGTCACAAAGAAAAGGGGAGGGGAGAGACTGAAATAGCATGCAATGGCATTAAGGCTTCACATTTATTTTAAAACAAGATACATTAGGGTTTGGGCACCTCAGGCCTCAGTTTCCCGAGCTCCGTTACATAAGCCTTCCATAGCTCTCGATCCTCACTCACAGACACCGTCACCTTCCTTGGAATGCTTGCCTTCCACGAAGCTTTGATCACCTTCACCTCCTTCGCATCATCCTCCGTGCCCAGCTCTCTCTCCTTAATCAGAGGAAGGTCGGATAGCATAGGAAGAGAGTGCCGAGGAAGGCCAATTTGCAGGCAGCACCGGTGCGAGCTGTAAAGAACAAATTCAGTTGCACCGATAAGCTGGAGTTCCGCAACGGGAGAAGATCTCGTGAGAAGACCACGTGAAAGTAAACATGCTGGCACACAAGTGAACATATCCCGCGCCAAGGAATTGAAGTGAGTACGCCAGTCGCCGCCTGTCTTCAGACGGGGCATGCGATTGGCCACCTTCCCACCGAAGCCCAACACATCGGCCATATAACTGAGGGGGCTTTGTTCGAAAATCCTGGAGGCGGTCTGTACCCCTTCGTGGTGATGAAATTTGAAGTGAAGATCAATCCAGCAGTTGAGGAGAAGCATGCACCCGTGGGGAGGCCTACCCATACTGGAAGCCGTGAGACCACTGTAAATATGTGCGAGGACAGTGGGCCCCACTCTCTTTCCCTCCCAAAGTCCACAAATCGCTCCCAATTGGTCTTCCTCTACAATGTTGTCAGTACAAGGAAAGAGGAGAGCTCCGGCCAAACAAATTGTGAACCCTTTCATAAGCCCTTCTAAATGTTCATCATCTATCAACCCTTCTAAGGCAGCCACGGTCCAGTCTGCGAGCTTTTGCAAGTTGACTCCCTTTTGGGTCTGAACGCCCTTTATAGTTCCAGATGGCATAAAGCTTCCAAGAACTTCCTCGGTAGATACCCTCTTCCGCATCCGCGAAACCTTTATCATGTCATCCTTCATCGACCTTCTTAAGCCTAGCAGAAGTTCTGCCTCCTCGAGGAGGATTGTTGCCTCAAAAGTAGAGAAGATAAAAGTGTGGGTTTCCGGATGCCAAACCTCTGCCAATGCACCCAGGGCCGCCCAATCCATGTAGATCTTGTCATAATGCTTGGCATGGACCATCAACCCCTGGAGGTGCCATTTTGAAATAACGGCCCTCATACCGATAGTGATGTTGGACGTAAGCTTCGATAGCCAGGGCAGCTTTGAGAATTTTCTCGGGCCCGAAAAAAGAGGATACGACTGAAAGGAAGGAAAAGAAAAGAATGAAAAAGCGAGGGAGAACTTATGAAGGAAACTAGGAGAAAGAACCAACTTACCGCCCGTGAGAGAATCCTCTCCCTCAGATGGCCTTCAATGTCGGACAACCTCCTGAATTCGCGGCCGAACCTGCTCCTCTTGGCAGGGCGGGAAGGCCCACCTTCCATCTCGAAAGGGCAGGATTTCTCTCCCATCTCAAAAAAGAGCTTGACTCCCCGAACCACCAATGGATGATCTTTTGCTAAGGATCAAAGGGGATACTTATAGTGAAAATGGGGGGTAAAAAGGTAAATGTAAAGCATTTATGACAAGTTACCGTGGTGAATTTTAACCGAATAAATCTTATCTGATTTGCGTCGGGTTTTCCCCTGCTCCTGTATTGATGTGCGGACGTCCTGTATAGTCGAATGTAATTTTACTTCTTATGAAATAAATCCTTCTTCACTGCTTGCTGTTCGGTGCAGGTTCCAAGAATAAAATAAGAAAGCAAGAGGGCGCCATTGCCCTACCATGTCCCACCATCAGTCACCCCGGTGACTGACCCCACTGTGTCATGCATCCTACTATATGATATCTACGCTATTAGAGCACGTCAAGGACCTTATGCCTTGGATGAATTTGGAGTTTGAGTTTCCCTCCAACAAAAATAGTGATAACTTCATAGGAGTTCAGGACGTACGGATAGGTCGTTAGGTTGTGGTAGCTCGGGAATGATGGTTCCGTTCGGTGGGTCGGTGCGTGGATAAACGGGCCATGGCTCAGTATCGGCTCATCGAATCGGTATCCTGACCCGTCCTTAGCAGCTTAACAATATTATCCCTGACTATTTTCTACTTTTAATTTGTTTTAATTTTTCTTTTTAACCCAGCATGCATTCATGTAGGACTTTGATTCCACTGCGAAGGATCATTCATTTAACTCGATTGTGAGGGCCGATGTGCTTAAATTCTTGACTAATACAGGATATTCCATTCTGAATCGAATACTGAGTTTCTACGAAATCATCTTGGGCTAGTCGGCCGAAAGAAACCCTTGTTTGGATTTACCAGCTACACTTTTCCCTTTTACTCCGTTGGACCCGCCTTGGTTGCAGCACTTCCACGTTGGCTAGTAATCGCTCCCCAAGGCGAAACCTGTGGGTCTACGACCCAGGTACTTCCACGTCGAGAAGTTGGTCCCTATTTCTGTTAGTCTTTTGTTATTTTCGGCCAAACAATCGTTGATTTCAGAGGACCTTCTTCAAGGTTGCCTCGTTGAAACTCAAGAAAGATTCTAATCACGTAGTGTTAAAAAGCGTGTCTCATCACGCCTTGGCATCCACTTTTTAGTCCACTCCCTACTCCATTTCATTACACTTCTATTCCATTCCACTCCATGTCATTCCCTTGCAAAGCAGACGCCAAGGCGGGGCAGCTGTAGACACGGCATTTTAAGCATTACGCTGAGCAAACCCTGTATTACGCTAAGACGCCCCAAAGCGGCTCGCACAGTTAAACCATTTGAATGATTTCCAATTTTTTGTTCGATCTCGCGGAAAGTCAAGTGTTGTTTGTCAAAATGAACGAATTCCTCGCTAATGGGCTTGTGGCCATCCCTCTCCTACACAAGAAGATAAAAATGTCAATGAGCTTGGCCCATCTCTTAATGTTAAAAAGGAAGGGGGGGAACAAATAAAGATTTTGATGGGCTTGGCCCACTCTTGTTCACAAAATTTTCTTTTCAAAAGGAAATCAACCCTCATGGGCTTGGCCCATTCTTGTTCAAAGACCTTTTCTTCATTAAACAAATCAACCCTCATGGGCTCGGCCCATTCTCCCCTATATATACACATATACATGAAAGAGAAATTTTAGTGGGCTTGGCCCATTCTACCTTATATATATATATATATATATATATATATATATATATATATATATATATATATATATATATATATATATATATATATATACATATATATACATATATATATATATACATAAATATATATACGTACATATATATACATATATATAAATATATATATACAAACAAAAATAAAAAGGATAAAACATATAATAACACTAAATAGGTGGCCCATCATTTATTTTGTATAAATAAACATATATGCAAATATTGATAAATATAAATGACTTGGGCCCATCTCTAAACAAAAATAAAATAAATATTTTTCTTTTATTTTTATTAACTCCTCTCCTTAAATCCCTCCTCATTTTTTGGATCTGGTCTCCCCCATTCAATACACCGACCCCACTCCCTCTCCCTCTCTCTCTCCCATTCTCCCCTCCCATCGAAGTCACGGCCACCTTCCCCATTCCCCCGGTCTCTCCTGGGACCTCCTTCACACACAGCCGTTGGCCATCCCACCTCTCTCTCGGCTACCCATGAACGCAACACCCCTTCTCTTTCTCCCCACGACAGCCACCCCACCTCCCACTTCTCTCCCCCTCCCTCTGCTAACACCTCTTCCAACCCGCCAACGGTAGCCACGACTGAACCCACCCTCTCCCTCACTCTCATCTGCTAGCCCACACCGTCCGACCACTTCTGCTCCCCTCGCCACCGTCTCCCAGTTCTCCAACCGCCGTCGAGATCTCTGCAAACACCATCACCCAGTCGCAGACCCCCATCCTCATGCGCTTCTCACGACCTCCTGAGAACCCCCCATACCCCTACGTTACTCCCGCGAGAGTCCAGCGCCACCCCCCTACATGCACCCCTTGTCTCCAACACGGACGCGTCCACCACCTTCGTCACCACAGTCGCCGCACGCCTGCAACCACATCGCCACCTTCTCGTTGCTGGCCGCTGCCACCTCCTCGAGTACGCCTGCACCGTCCGTCCGCCTCCACCTCACACCCGAGCTCCCTGCTGCACACCTTCTCCGACCGCAAGGACACCTCACGTTGCCGCGAAGCTTCCCGCGCCCGCCGCCCTCCACTACGCTGCTGAAGCCGTTCTCACGGTAGCCCCGACCATCTCCTTCACCTCTGGCTACCTCACGCGAGCCACCACACCACCGTTAGCCACCACGTCCACGTCGCCAGCCGCGTCACCGGTGCACCAACGTTCGCCCTCCGCGTACGTCACCGTCGGCCACCTCCAGACGCCACCGCGTCCACCTCCCTGCCGCACCGACATCGTCATCCCCACCTGCATCGCCTGCCGCCGTCGCTGTCATCGTCCGTCTGTCCTCGCAATGGACGCCATGCCGTCCGTCGGCGCCGCCCTCACCACTACACCGAACCCCCCTCTCTCTCTTCTTTCCCTCTCTCTCTCTCTCATCCTCCTCCTCTCATTCTCTCTCCCTCTCCTTCTCTTCCTCCCTGCCGGTTTTCTCCTCCCCGCGGCGGGCTCCCCCTCTCTTTCTCTCCTTTTATCTCTTTTCCCCCCACCACAGTCGCGTTCTCTCTCTCTCCCCCTCTCTTTCTCTCCTTCTCTCTCTTCCCCGCTCTCTCTTCTGTTCTCTCTGTCGCACGCCCCCCCTCCCGTCTCTCTCTCCTCTCTCTCTTCCCCTCACGTCTCTCCCCCCCTCTCGTTATCTCTCTTTCCCCCTCTCTCTAGCTATTCTCTTCCTCTCTATCTCTCTCTCCCTCTCGATCTCTCCCTCTTTCTTTTTTTATTTTTTTTTATTTCTCCAACTCCCTCTCTCTCCCCCTCTCTCTCCCTCCGCTGTTTTTTCCCTCACTTCCTCTCTATCTCTCTCCCCGGTTTTCTCTCTCTCTCTCCCTCCGCGTTTCTCTCTTCCTCTCTCCCTCCCTCGATCTCTCTCTCTCGATTCTTCTCTCTCTCTTCCCCACTCTCTTTCTCTCTCCCTCTCGATCCCTCTCTCTTTCCTTTTTTTTATTCTTTTATTTCCCTCTTCCCCCTCTCTCATCCTTTCTCTGCCTCTCTCCCTCACGTATTCCCTCTCTCCCTCTCACCGCCACTTCCCCCCCTCTCGATCTCTCTCTCTCTCTCATTTTTTTATTTATTTTATCCCTCTCTTTCACACTCTCTCTTCCTCCCTCTCATCTCTCTCTCACTCCCTCTTTCCCTCTCTTTCTCCTTCCCACTCCCTTCCTCTCTCGACCTCTCGACCTCTCATCCTTTTATTTGTTTATTTTTTTTCTTCTCTTTTCACTCCACTCTGTCAACTCTCTCTCCCCCTCTCGATCTCTTCTCTCTCCCACACTCTCCCTATCTCTCTTTTCCCCCTCCCTCTCTCGATCCCTCTTTCAACTATTTCCCCTTTTTTTTATTTATTCATTTATCTTCTCTCTCTTAATTATCTTCCTCTCTCCCCCTTCATATATATATATATATATATATATATATATATATATTCCCTATTATTCTTTTTTTATTTTCTCATTCTTGTATTATCTTCCCTTTAAAACCAAAGTATAAAAATCCTGAAAACAAAAAAAAGAAAGAAAAAGCTCTCTCCCTCTCTCTCTCTCTCCCTTTCTCCTTTTCAGGGCGGTATCGATACCCGGAAGGTCCTGCCGTGTTTCCGGACGTCAGAGTATACGAGAACATGTTACATCTCAGTGTGCGCTCGTGCCATCCTCACCTAGGAGAAGCTCGTCTAAAGCCCATCATCGGCCTCCCCCAATAAGCTTTTCTCCCCTTTTTATTTTTAATCAGTCACTTAATTGCGTTACATGCATCATTTAGCATCTATGCCACGCCTCTCTCTCCGAGAGGGCCTGGTTTGTGAGCGTCTTCACGTTTGTGCATTCCATCATATCATTTACCATCCTCTAGTTCTAAAGGGGTTTTAAACACCACCAACCAGGTCCATATTTGTTTATGTTATTCTCAGTATCATTTTCTAAAGGATTGGTACTACATCGCCGTCATTCTCATTTAGTTATTTTTCTCTGTTTGTTCTTTGTGTAGGGGTAACCAGTTAAAATAATAACAAAAGCTAAAATAAAAAAGGAAAGAATAACAAAATCAGGGTAACCGAAGGAAGCCCTCTTCGTCAGCCGACCGAAAGAAGAGGAAGAGAGGACCTGCACTGCTCCCGCTCTGGCGGCAAACGCGATCACAGCTTTCCCGTGGGGTTCTCCGCCCCTGGCGATCACACCCCCCCTCCCCCTTTCTTTTCTATCACTCTTTCCTTTTGTTTAAACCCCCGTGGATGGAAGTAATTCCTCGCGGAGGTCCCTGCGACGGAAGTAATTCCTCGCGAAGGTGTACATGACGGAAGTAATTCCTCGCGAAGCCTTTTCATTCTGTCATTTTATTTCTTTAATTTCTGTCTAAACCCTGCGACGGAAGTAATTCCTCGCGAAGGTGTACGTGACGGAAGTAATTCCTCGCGAAGCCTTCTCATTCTGTCATTTTATTTCTTTAATTTCTGTCTAAACCCTGCGACGGAAGTAATTTCTTGCGAAGGTGCACGTGACGGAAGTAATTCCTCACGAAGCCTTTCCATTCTGCAATTTTAATTCCTTCAATTCTTGTCAAAACCCCGTGACGGAAGTAATTCCTCGCAGAGGTCCCGTGACGGAAGTAATTCCTCGCGGAGCCTTTTCATTCCGTAATTTTGTTCTTTTAATTTCTGCTTAAACCCCGTGGACGAAAGTAATTCCTCGCGGTGGTTTCCATTATGTAATTTCCTTATGTCAATTCATTTCGTTGTACATTTCCATTTCATGGGTTTTCTCGTCCCGTATATTTCCGCCGTTCAAGCCCGGTAGAGACAACCCTCTCCGGGAGTCCCTTTCCCGCGTTTTCCCAGCGTAACGTGTTTCCTTCCCCTCTCCTTAACGCCGTGATGTACGTCCACAATCCAAAGATCTAATATTTAAAAATTCAGTTTGATTTAGGAAACATGATCTGAAGCCCGCAGAAACACTCTGAAACCCACAGATATTTTATATATGTTCCAAATGGGTGCAAAGATTGCATTTCTATATGGAGAACTAGACAAGAAAGTTAAATAACTCGACTAGATGGCTCTGAGACCAAAAAGGATAATGGTGTAAAGCTTGCTGCCCTAAGTATAGAGCTTGAAATAACCGTCTAGAAAGTGGTGTTTGAAATTTCATACGACGATTATCTCGTTTAGCTTCGAGATGATCTGCAAGGACCACTGTATGCATGTTAAGCGGTAGAAGGAAATTGTTCCTCATTTTATCGTCATAAGTCGATGATACTCTAATAGCTAGAAATAATACGAAGTTGATAAATACCACCAAAGGGTGGTTGTCTTTTCGAAAGACATGGGTGAGACAAGTTGACGCGGCAGCGACGTGGAAATGGATCGACGGCAACTCCGGTATCACAAACAGGAGGGATAACTTGCTACCTCACGCAGCTCGGCCTCACGCCGGACGGTCTCACACTGGGTGATACACTCAAACTCACAAAGAGAAAGAGGGAAGGGAAGTTAAAAGGGGCCAAGGCACCAACTTGATTACAAAACTTAAGATTTCATTCATATCATACGTAACACCCTTAGCCCCTTATTTATAGGGAAGGCCACAACACACATACCTTCACACTTTCATTTATTGTGTTTATACCCTAGCCTAATAAGACAAAACCCACCCACCCACTTTTGACTTTGTGGGTTTAAAATATAATATTTTGACTCAATAAAAATAAAATACTTTGGTGGTTAAAATATAAATACCACCATAGTAAAATACACACATACGTACAGATACGTACTCAGGACGCCGAGTCTTCAAGCGAGTCTCCGAGCCATAAGCTCGGTGTAGTCGGGGTGGTGCGACGTCGGCTCCGAGTAGTGGGCCCGGTAGTGGACACGGTGTCCCCACCAACCCTCCCGGGGCAGCTGAAACTCGACTCCGTCGAATAAGGGGGGACACTGCTCTGGTAGTGCTCCAGCAGATCTGGATCGAGGCGCTGGAGATCTTCCCGGCTGATCCAGGAATCATCAGAAGGTGGACGGTCCCGCCAGCGGACAAGGTAACAATGGTACACCCGGCTCCGTGTAGTTGTCACCTGCTCATCCAGTATCCTCTCAATGTGCTCGCGCGGTGCTCTCGAGGCTGTGGGACGCACAGGGGTGGGGTCACTCTCAATGGGAGGAGAAGGCTCGAAAGGGTCACTAGGAATCGATGTGGGTTCCTTGTAGGCCACTAAGTCTGCCACATTAATGGTCGAGTTAATCCCATATTCGGGAGGTAAGTCCACAACGTAAGCGTTGGAGCCAATCTTCCGCAGGATAGGGAAGGGGCCATCACTACGGGCTTGTAACTTTTTAACAGCTCCCGAGGGGAGTCGTTCGGGCTGGACCCGTACCATAACCAAGTCACCTTCTTGAAATTCATGGTGACGCCAATGTGAATCAGCCAATTTTTTATAAGTCTCATTATTGATGTTGATTTGCTTGGTAATCGACTCATGCAGACTCTTGACATGCTGTGCAAACTCCTCAGCTGACTTGGACATTCTAGACTCGAGGGGAAGGGGAATGAGATCCACAGGTTTCCTAGGTTTGTATCCATGCACAACCTCAAATGGACTCATACATATGGGCCGATTGACCGAACTGTTGTATGCAAATTCGACTCTAGGCAAGAGAAGATCCCAAGTGCCAGAATGTTCCCCTACGAGACACCTCAAAAGGTTTTCTAAACTCCTATTAACGACCTCTATTTGCCCATCGGTTTGTGGGTGATAGACAGTGGAGAATTTGAGTTTGGTGCCAACTAGGTGCCAAAGTGTCTTTCAGAAGTAACTAGTGAACCAGACATTTCGGTCAGACATGATGGTTTGGGGGAGACCATGCAGATGCACGACTTCATCAAAGAATAAGTGGGCTACTCTAGATGCATCAGATGTTTTGGAACATGCAATGAAGTGGGCCATCTTAGAGAACCGATCAACGACAACAAAGATGGAATCATGCTTGTGAGTAGTGTGAGGTAAACCAAGGATAAAATCCATGCTCACATCAACCCATGGTCGATCAGGAACGGGGAGAGGAGTATAGAGACCAGTGTTCTGTTTGACCTGTTTGGCTATTGTGCATGTCCTACATTGGGTTACAATCTTGGCCACATCTTTCTTTAGGCCAGGCCAATAAAAATGCTCCTCCATAGAATGGATGGTCTTGTTGCGGTCAAAGTGACAAGCAAGACCTCCAGCATGCATTTCCCAGACCAGAAAGTCCCGAACAGAAGTCCTCGGGACACAGAGTTGCTGCCCTCGAAACAGAAAACTATCCTGGAGTAGATAGTCAGAAAATGCTGTCGAGGATCCAGCAGACAGAGCAGAATAGGCATGGCCAAAATCTGGACACTCTACATAGAGTTCCTTCATGCGGTCAAACCCGGTGACCTCTACCCGAACAGTGGAAAGAAGGGAGACCCTTCGACTCAAGGCGTCGGCCACCTTATTCTCTTTTTCAGCCTTATGTTTTAGGACAAAGGTGAAATACTGGAGGAATTCTACCCACCGACCGTGCCAAGGGTTTAAGCCCTTCTCAGAGCTAAGAAATTTCAAAGCCTCGTGGTCCGAGTATAAGACAAACTCTTGTGGTAAGAGATAGTGTCTCCAGTGTTTGAGGGCTTGGACCACAGCATAAAATTCCTTATCATAGGTGGAGTAACGAAGCTTTGCATCAGAAAGCTTCTCACTGAAATAAGTCACGGGGTGGCTTTCCTGGCTGTATACTCCTCCTATTCCTACGTCAGATGCATCACATGATATCTCGAAGACTTTGAAAAAGTCTGGTAGGCGGAGGACATGGGCTTTGGTCATGAGATCCTTTATGGCACGAAAAGCCTGGGAGGCGGCTTTGGTCGATCCACTCAAAATTCTTCTTATAGATACAATCCGTAATGGGTGCCATAATGGTGCTAAAACCCTGAATGAAGCGTCTGTAGAAAGTGGCTAGCCCATGAAAACTTCGAACGTCATGGACATTCTGGGGCTCTGGCCAGTCTACTAAGGCTTGGACCTTGGATTGGTCCACAGACACTCCTTGACTTGATACCACAAATCCGAGAAAAGTGACCCGGTCTGTCATGAATTCACATTTAGTAAGGTTGGCAAACATGGTTTCTCTCCTCAAAGTCTCACAAACTTCCCTCAAATGGTGGATGTGATCTTGAGGGTTGCGGCTATAGATGAGAATGTCGTCAAAATAGACGACAACAAAGCGACCAATGAGAGGACGAAGGGCTTCTGTCATAAGCCTCATGAAAGTGCTGGGGGCGTTGGATAGCCCAAACGGCATGACAAGTGTAACGACCCGAGAATCCGATTACCGGGAAGGCCCGATAACCCGAGACTCGCACCGCCACCCACGAGCCCGAAGACTCGGAAGGGTTAAAAGGATGGTGTGGAAACTACACAAGTATCACAAATAATTGCAGAAATTAAACAGTTATAATATTAAACAGGAAATAAATTAACAATTTACATGGTCCACAATAAGAAAACAACAACAGTAATAGTAGTCCACGACTAGTACAGTGACAAGAAGGAAAAGTACAGCTACACGGGGCATACCCCGGCTCTGACCACTGACACTACCTCTGGGCACCCGCACCACGCTGCGCCCCTGACGCGCTCCCCGAAGGTGGCGTCTCACCTGAAACACGGTGAAAACACGCAGGGAATGAGTCTCGGAACAAGACTCAGTAGGGATCACTCGAATCCTACCTCGCAAAGCGAGAAACCACTACACTAGCGGTAGTAAAGTACCTCGGAAAGGAAAGCCCTGTACTCTACAGAACTAGACCCTACGGCACACAAACCGACACACGTGCCACGGTACGAGAAGACCGAAACTCAACGGTCGAACCGTCAAAACCTGAAGGTCGGAAACACACGACTGACAGTCTGCCACTCCGTACTCGACAGGAGTACCACCCACTAGAAGCACAGCCGGTAGCGTCCCCTGACGTCTTACACCGCACCGCAGGTGAACCGCCTGACGTGGTAGGTCCTACCCGAGACGCAGACACCGTACAAGTAACCACAAACAAGTGACTAGCTGGGGTCACGCCCATCGACGTGGGTCCAACCGCCCCCAACCACGTGTGCACATACAGACCACGCGTCCCAGGTCTGGCCCTCTGACCGGTTTTCCCCTCAGCCGGACTCTGGCTGCAAGACGTGGGGCCCAACGGTAACCGGTCCACAAACCGTCTCGAAAGGTCGGCCCGTACACCACTCCCTGGTGCGACTAGCACCCGCGTACTAGTAGGCTACGACTAGTGGAGGGTCACTGAAGGAGTAGACTCTCGAGTCAACGGAAAACGACGTCCGAATCCGACAACGTGTGGGAATCACCCCACGTACTAGCTCCGTCGCACGGTGCCCGCGGTCGGAAAAGAAACAGATGCACTGCCCACGGTCAAACGCCTGACCGAGGCAAACTGGACTTCCGGACACCAAAGACACGGTCACGGAACTCCACGGGGTGCCCGGGACGCACACGCGGCCCAAGGGAAACACCCAACAACAGACAAGATCGCGCTAGGGACACCTAGCGCGACACGGAAGAACGCGCTAGGGAACCCTAGCGTAACAGGGAAGATCGCGCTAGGTCTTCCTAGCGCGACAGGAACCATCGCGCTAGGGAACCCTAGCGCGACAAGGACCATCGCGCTAGGTCTTCCTAGCGCGACAAGGATGATCGCGCTATGACCCCATAGCGCGACAGGAACCGCCTCCTGTTCATCTTCTCCGATGAACGCACTCGGTCGGGGCAGCGCGACCTCCAAGAACGCGCTACTGGAGTATAGCGCGTTCTCAGTCCGCGGCCGAAAACGGTAAGAACGCCCAAAAATTCTAACCACGCCCCCATGCCTCCATAGGAGAGGGGGAAAACAAAGGGGAAGACCCCTGGGGACCCCTAGCATGATTCTAGGCCCTCAAAACACGAATCCATGCATTGAATCCATAGATCGGGCGAGCTCTCCCCAAATCATGGAAAAACCCAAAAAATGCTCAAATGATCCCCTCTCGGCCTCCCCGCGGCCTATAAATCGCGAAAAAGATCGGCATGAGGCTAAAGAACGTCACCCTACCTCGATGGAGCGAATGCTCCGCCGGATCGATCACGAATCACGAAGAATGCTCGAAGCTTCACGAACTCCCCACGCTTCCCACGCTCGCCGCACGCCCACGAGATCGTCTCACCGCCGCCCACACGCCCGCGCCGTCGCCCCGCCGCCGTCCGTAGCCGGAGAGGGGCTCGCCGCGTCCGAATGGGAGAGAGGGAGAGAGAGGAGGGCTCACGGTCGCGAGAGAGAGGAAGAGGAAGAAGAAAGAGAAAAGGGAAAAAGAAAAGAAAAAGGATTAGGCTTTATAGAAAATCCGAATTTTTGAAAAAATACCGAAAAATAGAAAAATACGTTTCCGGAATCCTCGGAACGCACCGATTGCAACGGTACCACTCGTGCCAGGGTGGACGGCCCAGTTAACCCGCAGCGAGCGTCCGAAGGAAAAGCCGAAACCCGCGCCGGAAATCGGGAAACACGCGCGAAAAAGCCGCGGAACGCCTCCGGGCCTCCGAAACGACTCCGGATCGCGCCGATCCGAACACGAAAGATGTCCGAAATGAAATTTTGGACACAACAGAGCCAGACGCTCCGAAAACCAGATCCGAGAACCACGAAGAAGGATCCGAAAGGTCCGGGATATTACAACAAGCCACTAATATAGACCTTCTTTTGTTTTAAAGGCTGTCTTCCACTCATCCCCTGGTCGAACCCGGACCTGGTTGTAGCCACTTTTCAAATCAATCTTGGAAAAGACGGTGGCTCCACTCATCATGTCAAGCATGTCATCAAGACGGGGAATGAAAAACCTATACTTGACAGTGATCTTATTGATGGCGCGGTTGTCAACACAGATCCGCCAGGTGCCATCCTACTTGGGTGTGAGCAAGGTAGGGACAGCACATGGGCTCTTGCTCACCCTGAGGAAACCCTTTTGGATAAGGTCCACGACAATCCTTTGGAGCTCAGCATGCTCCTTTGGGTTCAATCGGTAATGGGGAAGGTTGGGTAGGGTGGACCTAGTGACAAGATCAATGGCGTATTGTACATCACGCATGGGAGGGAGTTGTGAGGGTAAGTCCTCAGGGAAGATGTCCTGGAAGTCCTGCAGGATTGGTGGACCTCAGGTGGGATAGAGACTCGGGACTCCACGGGGGTGATGGTGACAACAACAGCCCAGACTGGGGCACCCTCGGTAACCTCTCTATTCAGTTCACGGACACCTATGAAGTTAAGGCGCCTAGCTGGGTCATGATCAACCTTAGGGGCCTTAGGAATGAGAGTGACAGGTGTAGGAGAAGAGGGAATAGAAGGCTTCCCTGTAGTAGGGGTTGGGAAATTCTCCTGAATCTTGGGGGATGCAGTGGGAGTGGAGGTGGGACTCTTCCCCGTGGCCACCTTTGGGGGTGTCGAGTACAACTGGATCTTCTTCCCGTTGTGGGAGAAGGAGCATTGATTGGATCGACCAAATGTAGTAAGGTCCACATCATAGATCCATGGACGTCCTAGGATGATGCTACCGACCTTCATAGGCACTACATCGCATATAATTTATCCTTGGTAGGACTGGAATTGGATAGGAATGACACATGTAGTGGTGACTGGGATAGAAGTGTCATCAACCCATGCCACATTGTATGGCTTAGAATGAGGGTGTGTAGGTAGACCCAGACGGGAGATAAAGTCTGAAGAGACTGCATTGATACAGCTCCCGTTGTCAAAGATCACCTTGCAGGGTTGAGACTTGACCATAATGTAGGTTTGGAAGATGGAGGTTCGACGCCAGTCATCCTCTTGGGGGTGTGTTAGGATGCAGCGAACTACACCCAGTCTTCCTTGGTTTGAACTCTCGGTAATATCTCCCACTTGCATGTACTCGACATGCGTTCCATCATACCATGTATCCATTTCCTCAAACTGAGCGATGAGGTCAGGATCGGCCTCATACCTCTCAATGGCTTCTCCTTCCTGAGGTGAAAACTCCACAGGCTGGGGGTCGGTGATGACTAAGGCTCGGGTGGGACAGTTGGAGACAACATGCCCTAGGTTATGGCACCTAAAGCAACGAACTCCCGAGACAGGGACTAGTTGGGAGGTGCTAGGGAAGACTCCCTTTCCCTTGTCATCTCTCCTATCAGTTGGCGGAGTGTACTCCAGCCTGGGCACATCAGCGGGTGCAGGTAAGGGGTTCCGTGGGAAAGGAGCCGTAGGGGCAACGGCCCGGAGTGGGGTAGCAGTAGGAACATAGGAAGTGGAGGGACCAGGCCCCTCAGAGTAGCAGACCATGGGGTTTCGAGACTCGGGTTGGCGGTAGGTGGGGACCCGAGATGGGACCACCTTTTGAAATCGCTTGACATCCCGGGCAACCTGATAGGCATGCTCGAGAGTGTTAACTTCCCGTAGGAACAGCTCCCGCTGTATGCTCTCGTGTAGGCAAGCCCTGAACCGTGAGAGGGTGACAGAGGCATCCTCCATGACTCGACTCCGAAGGAAGAAGTCATCAAATTTGACGATGTATTCGTCCACGAACTTTCCATCTTGGGTGAGTTTCTGCCATTGGTCTAAAAGACGCTGATGGTAGAAGGGTGGCAGATATTTCTCCCTTAATTTCTCCTTCATTTCTTCCCACGTGCTTATAGGCTCCTCTCGTCTCCTTGCTAGGAGATTCTCAACGTTACACCAGTAGGTTTTGGCTTGACCTAGGAGTTTCATTTTAGCAAAACTCACCCTTGTAGCAGAGGTCATGCGGCGATGCCAATCAAAATATTGGTCCATCCCAATCTCCCAATCAAGGTATGTAGCGGGCTTGAGGGACCCATCAAAACTCGGAGCGTCAATCTTGACGTTCCGTAGGATGATATCCTCATCGTCGTGGTCTCTCTCTCGAGACGCACGGACCTCTTGCTCTCTACCTTGGGGAGCCTGATTTTGGCAGACTTGCTCTCTCTCCTCCCTAGGATTGGCTACGGGATCGCCGTGGCCATTCACTCGTCCTTCCTCTCCCTTCAGTCGTTCCTCTAAAGCTCAGATCCTCTCATCTAGCTCTGCTCGTAGTTGGCCTATGGATTCTTCAAAATGGGTCAGAAGATTATGCTCGAGCTGAGCCAACATTGCACTCATGCTCTTCAAATCCATGTGGGATTGTAGAGTTGAAGGGCGCTCTAGACAACCAGATGAATTCCTAGACCAACGTGGCATGCACGACTCGGACCTAAATGATGTAATCTTTGGACCGAAAATTAGCAAGCTATAGACCCGAATTTTGTTGGCTAATAGGCAAAGGGTCAACTTGAAGGGACCGGTCAGGGAGAGTTGCTCGCCCGTAGGCGAAGTAGTTATGGAACTACCTCCTGACAATTAGGGTGCCTTAATGCGGCAGTCTAGGACCTAAGGATAGGTGTGTACATGCAAGCCCTCGCTTTCCGTCCACAGCAATGCACTCAAGAGACTGGCTGCATGGATCGGGCTCTCGCTCACTTTGTCGCGCGGCAAATGATAAGGATACAAAATAAGCAAGTGATTTGGAGCACATACCTAGCTGACTGAGAAGTCAAGCTCCGACCGGAGACGAAGGCGAGCGGGGACGTGCGGGCCCGCACGGCATCAACGAAGCTTCTCGGTTACAATGAATTTACTCCGCACAGGGAGGATTTTAATTTATTACAAAACCACTCAATTTTAAAAATTTCCCTCACCGGGGAACAAATCAATCCAAAATTCCCTCACCGGGTACATCTGGTATCCGGGTCGCTATAGTTGGTATCAGAGCAGTGTCCTGAGATGTTCAGAGTTCTTTTCTGAGCTATCAGAGCATTATGGTGTGAAGTACATGGGAATCCGAGATATTACAGTATCCAGAGTCCTTAAGTCCAGTACATGCTTTGGCTGGCTTAGGTGTTGCGATGATTTGTCGCGTTGCTTTTTCCGTGTGTTGTTCAGGTTGCTGTTGACTTTTGGCCCTGGTCTGATGACCGTACACGTTCTCACGTTATTTTGGTCATCCCGGCTTGATTTTGTTCAGCTCCTGATGTGTCTCGCTTCTGTTGAAGTGCTCGATTAGATTCCGTGTTAGAGAAGTTGCTCAGGCAAGCTAGGATTTCCCTTCCTGGTGAGCTTTCGTGGTTGAGCTTGTTGCTTCTCGTCCCTTCTGGTGGAATCTTTCTCGAGGTTCGCCTTGGAATTGCTGTCTTAGTGATGCCTTTTTCCTGTGTCTACTTAAGTGTGGACAGCTTTGTTCTGAGCCTGATCTGCTCTTTGCTATACGGTTGCTTGGCTTTGGACTCCATAAGGGTGTTAAGAGCCGTTGTGTACCGTATTTGTCATGCCGTGTCTAGCGGCCGATGTATTGTGAAGGCTCATTTATCGTTGTCAGGACATGAAGGTAAGCTGAGATTAACACTTTTCCTTGTGCTTTGTGCTGAAGCTGGTACTCTTCTCTGTTGCACTTGGGCTCCTGGTGATCGGTTGTTCGCGAGATCGGTACTTCTGGCGTGTTATTTGCGATCTTCATTGATTGCGAAGGTGTCTAGTGTGTGCTGAGATGCGACTACCGAAGTTGTTCTGATGCCTGTGTGCGTTGTTGAGTGCGCGGCAGAAGCTTGTGAGTTGGCTACTCACTGGTCGAGAGATTTGCTTCTTCTCGATGTGACTTCGTCTTGGCTTCCTATGCCTTGACGTTGTTGTTGCCGTGCTGTGCTGGTGATTTTCTGCTGTTAGCATTGGCATTTGTGAGTATTGGGGAATTTGTCGGCATTCATGCTGATTGAGTACCCTCTACTCTACATTTCATTTTCTTAGGTGTTGTGCTCTCGAGGCGTGTTCGTAGTCCTTGAGTTACGTTCCCTGAGATTGCTGTTTCTCGTTGTCGTGGGTCTCTCCGTGGTGAGCAGTCGGATGCGTGACCCATCCCTTGTGGTCGTGTGCTCAGCTGTTCCTGTGCTTTGATGTGACCCTGCTTGCAGTTGTGTTCCATGATCCTGTGTTCCGTGCGGAGCCGGAATTCTGCAAGTGCTGCTGTTGTTGTTGGTGTTTTGGGCGCTGTTTCTCTATGATGTTGTGCTTCTGTTTTGGACCAGGTCTTGTCGGTTAGCCTTGCTGTACTCTTTTTCCTTAGAGTTAGCTTGCGACTCAATCAGATGTAATATCTGAGTGAGGACTGACTTGGTTGTGTCTGTGGTCCAGTGTTGTCATTGGTGTCCTGTGTGCTAGGTGTTCCCTGTTACCTTTGGCACTGGATCCGATGATGTTGTCGAGCTGTCAGCTGTGAGGATTGTGTCTCCTTATTTGAGCTGATACTCGCCGTGTCTGTTGTTTTGTTTCTTCGATGATTGTGGTTGTGGCAATCGTGTCTCTTTCCCTGCGAGACGTAAGCGACGTTGCCTTGTTTCGAAGGTGTTGGACTTGTGTTCACTTGTGTCGTGCTCGATCCAGAGCATGTGCTCGTGATTATGGTCTGACGATGTTCCTCTGAACTACGTTTTTCGAGATTTATGTCGTTTCCGTGTTTGTGTTGTTGGGTTGTTCTTCCCTGCTTCTCCTTTGTTAGTCCTTAAATTTTGAGGATGAAATTTCTTAAAGGAGGGGAGGATGTAATGCCCTGGATCCTTGGTAGATCTTCATTGGATCTTTCGGATCTGTTTCGGTGAGTTTCGGTTCGCTTTTGTGGCTTCCGAGTTGAGCTTTACGATCTGTGTGAGTTTTTCTCTCGTACTAGTTACAGAACCCTACGGTGAGTTTAGTTGTCAGTCCCTCGACTCGTGAATGCTGCAGCGACGATGTACTCTTCGAGCCGGTCGTTTTGACTATTTTTGCGTATTTTTCGGAGATAGGACCAGAAATCGGATTTTTCGAAAATTAGGAAAATTCCTAATTTCTTTTCCTATTTCTTTTCTTTCCTCTCTCCTCCCTTCTCATTTCACCGCCGCCGTCTCTCTCTCCCGTTTTCTCTCCTCTCGAGCTTCCTCGGCTCCGGCTACAGACGGAGGACCTAGGAGCGAGTGTTGGGGATGCTGTGGAGCTGAGTGGGTGTTCGACAGGGCGAGGATGGAGTGGTTCTGGCGCGATCCCGAACGGTGGATTCAAAGCCGGTGTTTGAGCTAGCTGCGTGATTTTCGGCGTGGTTTAGTCCCTTCGGGGCACGGTTTCTTCGGTGGAGGTAGGGAGATGGACCGCCACCTTGTTCTTCACGTTTCCTCTGTTTCCGTGCATGATTTGGTGCTCGATCGGGGGAGATCGGGCCGGTTTTGTGAAAATCGTGGTTTTTGGGATTTTCAGGGTTCGCCGGAAAACGACAACCATTCGTGGTTTAGTTAGTGTCTAACTGACCGCTGGGATGTCTGGATCCCATCCATGCTAGTTTCGTGTTGATCGGTGGTCATTCGGGGCCGGTAGGAGTTCGGGAACCTCGGTGGCTCGTTTAGGGTCGATTCGTTGGAATCGCCCCGATCTCTCGTTTTAATGCGTGCATGTGGGCCTTTTAGCCTTCTATTGTTATTTTTCATCGTCTAGATGTGTTTCTCCTGCGCTTCGGCGTGAATGGGGCGTGGAACGGGCCGGTTTGGCCAACCCTCTATTTTCCCGCTGTGATTGGTGTGGCGGCCGTTTCAGTGACCGCCAGAGGTCTCTGACGGCCCCACGATAGACCGTCACAGTGCCTGGGTGGTTTTTGTTCTTCGGGGTTTTGGGAGTGTGACGGCCCAAGGGTGGCGCGTCACAGCCTCTTGACGCGTCCGGTGTGATGCGTTACGCTTATTTTGTCGTTTAGTAGTTTGGTTAAGTCGGTTCCCCTGACGCGCCTGCCCTAGTGCGTCAGGTGTGTGTAACGCGCCTGAGCTAGGCCGTTACGTTCCGTTTGACCAGCTTTGACCGTTTAAGTCGATTTGTGTAACGGTGGTGTCCCCGTGTGTCACAGCAGTGTAACGCGCCTGCCCCAGGCCGTTACGTGCTATTTTGGCTGAGTGTGGGTGGATGTGTCGTTGGCTCTAACGGTCACGCCCCCATGCGTTAGGCGTCTGTAACGCGTCTGATCGGGACCGTTACATGCTTGTTGGCCAGTGGTTTCTTGACTTGAGCCTGTTGGCCCTGACGCGTCTGCCCTAATGCATTAGGCGCTGTAACGCGCTTGGCCTCGTGCGTTACGTGGTTCCAGTCGTGGTTTTGACGCGCCTGTGTTGATGCGTTAGGCGCTGTAACGCGCTTGGTCTCATGCGTTACGTGCCTCGAGTTTCGTAGTGTGTTTGAGGTCTGTTGGCCCTGACAGCCCGGGTCGGGTGCGTCAGAGCGGAGTAACGCGCCTGGTGTTGGCCGTTACGTGCCTTGTGCGTTTTAGTAGTTGGTTAAGGCGGTGTGTGTGACGGCTCTCCTCCAGACCGTCACGTTGCTGTAGCGCGTCTGTGATAGACCGCCACAGATGGTGTGTAACGGCCCAGCGATAGACCGTCACGTTCGTGTAACGGTCTAGGGGTGATGCGTTACAGCCTTTGAGCTCTGATTTCCGTCATTTTGGTTTCTGACTGTCTTGGCTTGTCCGTGTGGTCTGCCCGTTTTCCCGTGGATGTCTCCTGATATCCTATGAGGGCTAAGACAACGTTGTAAGGTAGTCAGGAGTCTTCTTGCTTGGGGCATGATTCTCTTTCCTGCTCTTGTGTGTCTTTGTTTGGCTCCGGTCAACTGGGGGTTACCCAGGGGTTGACAGGTGGCTTTGTGTGTCTCGACGGTTCTGTCCAGTTCGAGACATTTGTTCTGGATGCCTCGAGGTACTGTGTTACCTTGGTCTGCGTGTCCAGGCGTGCTGAGGGTCCTCGGTGCTCCCTCAGGTCTCCATGAGTCATTTTCTGCGGAGTGTCATTTCTTATGGCTTAGGATTAGACCGATTGGCGGCCTGTTCTGCTGTCTGTGACGATCTTGCCTTTGAGTCGTCCGACTCAAGGATCGTTACGTTGTAGGTCTAGTTGCCTAGTCCTGAGTCTGTGTGGCAGTTGGTTGGCTGCTTGGTGCTTTGCAGTACGCGGGACAGGGCTTTATTAGACTGTCTGTACTCTAGCACTCGTGTTTCAGAGTCTCTGTGTCTTGTAAGCCTCCGTTTGTTGTAACCCTAAGGCCTTTGAGTTGTCGACCCGCCTGCGGATGGCGGAGGGGTGTTCCCGAGACACGGTTTGTAGGCTAGTTCCGTGGGCTCCCAGCCAACGGTAGCGTCCTACCGAGGGAGAAACCTAGCTAGAGAACCTGGCTTAGGCTAGAGCCAGTGTGTACACACGTTGTCGGGGCCTGAGGACTTACGTCGACGGGCGTGACCCTGACTAGTTACTTGTTCTGTTATTGCAGCTGTTCCTGTTTGGTTCAGCGCGTGTCTGCGACTCTACCGTGATTTTTGGCGGTACCGTAGGCGAGACACTTGTGGCGCAGCATAAGACGTCAGTGGACGCAGCTAGCTGTTCCTCTTGTGAGGAGGAGGTGTTTCCGTCACGTGACACGTGACTCTCGACGTTTCTTGTGCGTCGTGACCTTTCCGAGTTAGCCCTCTCGTGGCCCTGCCCGAGGTCAGCGTGGTGTGCGCGACTTTCTAGTCGTGGGTGTGTTGTCGAGTCTGTCGGTCGTCTGTGTGGGTCTTTTCTAGGTCTTTTGTCGGTCCTTGCAGGTCTTCGTCTTAGGCCTGGTGCCGTGTTGGCAGATTGGTAACTTCTGACTTTGTTAGATCAGAGTCGCCCTTCTGTCACTATTTGGAGTAGTTTGGGGTGCCGAGGTTAGTTCGGCCGCCACTTGTCTGGCGCGGGTTCTTCCCCTTTCGTACTTGTTCCCTACTCCTACTCCCCGTTTGTTCTCTATGGCTTCTAGAGTAGCTTTACATCTTTGTAGTGTAGTTTTCCCGCTTTGCTACACCAGCTGTTCCACCTGTTGTTTTGTGTTCCGTGTTACTGCGTGTTTTTCAGTGGGGATCCGCGTGACCCCTACTGAGCTAGTGACACGAGGCTCACCCCTGCTTTTCAGGTGGGGTGGCGTCTTTCGTTCTGCTTCCGCGTGGTTCCTGGAGCGCTTGCTCGTTGCATGTCGTTGTGACCAGCTGGTACCTACGTCGGGCTTCCCCCGACTTCTCAGTACGTCTTTCTTTTCTGTCGACTGTACTGTGCTAGACTTGCTGTCTTTAGCTTTGGACTTGACTCTCGTGGATAATTGTTAAATTGAAACTGTTAATTAAAAAGTAATTTTATTTTTACTACTTTAGCAAACCGATCTAATGAAATTTAATTGCTTCTGTTATATCTCTGTGGCTTCAATGTACTCTACACATGCCTTTTTTCTCTTCAGAGCTTTCCCGCTCTTGGGAGGCCTCGCGGGTTCCAAGTGGTATCACGTGTATTCGGTAGTTCTACCGGGTACATCTGGTATCCGGGATCCGGGTCGCTACACATTCCCTGCGTGTTTTCACCGTGTTTCAGGTGAGGCGCGGCCTCAGGGGAGCGCGTCTGAGGCTCAGCGTGGTTCAGGTGCCCAACGTTAGTGTCAGAGGTCAGAGCCGAGGTATGCCCCGTGTAGCTGTACTTTTCTTTCTTGTCTCTGTACTAGTTGTGGACTACTGCTGTTGTTATTTTATTGTTATCTCATGGACCATGTATCATGTAAAATGTTAATTTATTTCTTGCTTAATTATATAACTGTTTAATTTCTATAATTATTTGTGATACTTGTGTAGTCTCCACACCATCCTTTTAACCCTTCCGAGTCTTCGGACTCGTGGGTGGCGGTGCGAGTCTCGGGTTATCGGGCCTTCCCGATAATCAGATTCTCAGATCGTTACAGCTGGTATCAGAGCGCGGTTGTGGTATTATATGAGAATCATAAGTAATTACAGTGGTCCACTAGTCCACAGCGATGATGTACAGGTGACGCTGGCATCGGGCATCGTGTGTTTTCTTAACCTTGTTGTTCCCGTGTTTCCTGTCTTTTGCTTCAGGAGCGAGCATGGCGTTGAGGCGGGGCACTCGCTCTCGACAGGGGCAGTCGGCTGGAGGTCAGGAGATCCAGCAGGTGGTTCAGCAAGAGCAGGAGGAGCATAGTAGAGCGCCACCTGCGGCCACCGAGGTAGCGGATGCTGAGAGGTTTCCGGGGGCCGAAAATTTCTTCCGTGGCATGTACCAGCTTATGTCGCAGTAGTTTGGCGGAGAGGCTGGTGAGGGCTCATCGACCAGGGGTGGGTCAGGCCGAGCAGTGAGAGATTTCATGCAGTTTCATCCACCTTACTACGGCGGTCAGCCAGACCCTGATATGGCTCGGAGTTGGCTCGACGAGATGGGGCGGGTGTTCAGTTCCATACGGTGTACTGCGGAGGACATAGTGATGTTGGCCTACAACCAGTTGCAGGGTACGGCTCGGGAGTGGTGGTCTTCCAAGTGGAAGACGTCTTTCCAGCTTCGTCCACTTGAGCAGATTGCGTGGAGCGACTTTGTTAGTGCTTTCGAGCGTACCTACTGTCCAGAGTATATTGCTACGCAGCGGATGCGTGAGTTTCTAGAGCTGGTTCAGGGCGACATGTCCGTGTTGCAGTACAGGGCCCGATTTTTTTAGCTGGGTCGGTATGCACCTCATATCATGGAGCATGAGAGGGTGTATGAAGACCGCATAGTTCGTACAAGGCTTGAGGCAGGAGCTGAGGCACCATCTGATCGCGAATGCGGCCACTGATCTAGAGACTAGGGCTGTCAATGGGCCGGGCCTGGGCCGGGCTTAGGTCGGCCCGGCCCGGGCCCGACTTATCAAGAGTAAGGCCCGAGCCCGGCCCGGGCCCGACCTATGTCGGGCCGGGCCGGGTCAGGCCCGACATTATGTAAAAAATTCAAAGCCCGACTAACGCCCGGCCCGGCCCGACTACTTAAATAAAATAATAAAAATAATAAAAATTAATAGATTTAATACTATAAAACTTATAATCTCACTAAATAAATTTAAATTTTGATATTAATTACATAATTTGTGTGAAAAGAGAATTTTAAAATTTCTAATTAAGTAAAATAACATAAGTTTGACTAAATAGTTTTTAAAATTTAAAGTGAGAATAAAAAAAGGGATCGGGCCGGGCCGGCCCGCGGGCCGAACTCAAAGCTCGAACCCGGCCCACGAGTCTAGTCGGGCCGGACTTTTAGGCCCGACTAAAAACCCGTGGGCCGAAAAAGACCTTGCGGCCCGGCCAGAAATCGGGCCAAGCCCGCGGGCCTGTCGGGCCGGCCAGACCCATTGACAGCCCTACTAGAGACATCGTCTCGTGTTACGACTTCTTTGGAGATTGATATGCAGAGGACTCGAGGACCGATTAGCCAGGGGCAGTCATTGTCGGGTCGCAGACAGCAGTCGGCTACCCAGCAGCAGGGTTCCTTTCGGCATGCGTCGGATGGTTCAGGAGCGCCGGCACCGGCAGCGTCGGCGATAGGATCTGTCTTTTGGCTCGAAGGTCAAGAAGTTCCTCGGAAAGAGTTTCCGGAAGAAGAAGCACAAGGATCAGAGGCATGCATCATCGGGAAGTGTACATCAGCCGATTTCTTTTCAGCGTCAGGGATCAGTGGGTGGATCTCGAGGACCGTGCCCATGGTGTAGCGAGTACCATCCAGGCAGGCAGTGCACATCACCGATAGTTTGTTTCCGGTGTGACCAGCCAGGGCATATGGCGTGTAACTGTCCTCAGAGGCAGCAGCAGCAGTAGCAGGGACAGTATCCGCCGCTACCCAGGTCAGCTAGTGTGGGAAGCAGGCAGAGAGCTCGAGGCCAGATCACACACATGATCAGGGCAGAGGCAGTGGCGTCGCAGCTCGTGGAAGGTACCGTTCAGATTTTGGGGTGTGCGGCTCAGGTTTTGTTCGATTCTGGCGCGTCTCATTCGTTTGTTTCGGAGGATTTCGCGCTGAGTATTGAGGAGCCGGTGACCCAGTTGTCCTGTGATTTGGCAGTAGAGTTACCTTCGGGTGATTTTATGATCACTCCATATTGCTTCGATGAGGTTCTTGTGTGGGTGGAAGGGCGGAGTTTACCGGCTAGGCTCTATGCGTTGCCGCTTCAGGACTTTTATGTGATTTTGGGCATGGATTGGCTCGAAGCACATCATGCGTTGGTGGATTGCGGCTCGAAGAGGGTTTATTTTCAGCGACTTCATGGACCCACCTTCTATTTCCAAGGTATCAGGTCTTCCTCTTCCCGCTTTCTTATTTCTGAGATTCGAGCTCGTCATTTGCTTGATGTGGGTTGTCAAGGTTTTCTCGCCTCCGTGGTTGTTGCAGACCGGATGGAGCCAGATGTCGAGGACATCCCGGTGGTGTGCGAGTTCCCCGATATTTTTTCGGAGGACTTACCTGGATTGCCTCCCCAACGGGAGATTGATTTTGTGATCGAGATTGTGCCTGGTACGGGACCTTTGGTGAAGGCTCCCTACCGTATGGCCCCCGCTGAGTTGAGGGAGTTGAGGGCGCAGTTGCAGGAGCTGCTGGCCAAGGGGTACATTCGTCCTAGCTTTTTCCCTTTGGGTGCGCCAGTGTTGTTCTTGAAGAAGAAGGATGGTAGCGTGCAGTTGTGCATCGACTACCGACAGCTGAATGAGGTGACCATCAAGAACAAGTATCCGTTGCCGCGGATTGATGATTTGTTCGACCAGCTTCAGTCTGCGCGAGTGTTCTCGCGGATTGATTTGCGGTCCAGTTACTATCATCTGAGAATTCGCGAGTCCGATGTGGAGAAGACTGCGTTCAGTACGAGGTACGGGCATTATGAGTTCTTGGTGATGCCGTTCGGGCTCACCAATGCCCCCGCAGCCTTCATGGACTTGATGCAGAGGGTGTTTCGTCCGTATCTGGACCAGTTCGTGGTCATATTTGTGGACGACATCCTTATTTTTTCGCGGTCTGTCGAGGAGCACGCGTACCATTTGGGTGTGGTGTTGCAGATGTTGCGAGATCACAAGTTGTATGCGAAGCTCAGTAAGTTCTAGTTCTGGCTTCGTGAGGTGCACTTTTTGGGGCACGTGATTTCTGGTGATGGTATTTCCGTGGATCCCGCCAAGGTCGAGGCAGTAATGCAGTGGCCGAGGCCGAGGCCGAGGTCTGTGACGGAGATCCAGAGTTTCTTGGGGCTTGTGGGCTATTATCGGCGGTTTATTCAGAATTTTTCTCGCATTGCGGCCCCGATGACTAGACTTACGCGGAAGTATGTGCCTTTCGTCTGGTTTGAGGAGTGTGAGCAGAGTTTCAGGGAACTGAAGAGATTGCTCACCTTGGCTCCGGTGTTGGTTTTACCTTCTGGATCGGGAGATTTTATGGTGTGTACAGATGCTTCCGGGGTCGGATTGGGTGCTGTGTTGATGCAGCATGGTAGAGTGGTGGCGTATGCATCTCGGCAGCTGAAGTCCCATGAGGAGAACTACCCTACCCATGACCTGGAGTTGGCGGCTGTGATCTTCGCGCTGAAGATCTGCAGGCATTATCTGTACGGTGAGAGGTTTAAGGTGTTCACTGACCATCAGAGTTTGAGGTATGTGTTCACGCAGAGGGATCTTAACCTCAGGCAGAGGCGGTGGATGGAGTTCATGAAGGATTATGACTTCAGCCCGTCTTATCAGTCGGGCAGGATGAATGTCGTCGCCGATGCTTTGAGTCGGAAGGTCGCGGTCAGTGCCTTGATGTTGAGGAAGCGCAGGCTCTGGGAACAAGTGCCCGAAGTTTCGTTCAGGCTCAAGATTCCCCAAGAGCCAGGGTTAGCGGTGCTTGCGAGTCTGACTGTCACGCCTACTCTCCGTCGTCAGGTGACAGAGGCTCAGCATGCAGACCCTGGGTTGCCCCAGATTTTGGCTTTGGCTGATGTGGAGCTCGGCGAGGACGGAGCCGTGAGATTCCGTGGTAGGCTATACGTCCCAGCTGAGGAGCAGGTTTGTCGTGCGGTGTTGCGCGAGACTCATAGGAGCAGGTACACCGTACACCCGGGTGCAACGAAGATGTATCGGAACTTGCGGAGGTAGTTTTGGTAGCCTGGCATGAAGAGAGATGTCGCCGAATTTGTGGCCAGGTGCCTGACCTGTCAGCAGGTGAAGGCGGAGCATCAGCGACCGGGAGGTACTCTCCAGCCCTTGGATGTTCGTGCGTGAAAGTGGGACCACGTGATCATGGATTTCGTGGTGGGTTTATCGGGGACTCTGAGTGGGCAGGACAGTTTTTGGTTGCTGGTGGATAGGCTGACGAAGGTGACTCGGTTGTTACCGGTCAAAGCTAGTCAGCTGGAGCGTGCCTAAGTTGGCTCGTCTTTATGTGGAGCGGATCGTCCCATTGCATGGGATTCCCATCTCCATTGTGTCGGTTCGGGATCCGCGCTTCACTTCTGGATTCTGGAGGAGTTTCTAGCGAGCTCTTGGCACGGATTTGGCTTTTACCTCAGCGTATCATCCGCAGTCAAATAGTCAGTCAGAGAGGACCATTCAGACTTTGGAGGACATCCTGAGATCCTGCTGCCTGGAGTGGCAGGGGAGTTGGATTCACCACCTACCTTTGGTGGAGTTTGCCTACAACAACAGCTATCATTCGAGCATCGGCATGGCTCCTTATGAGGCGTTGTATGGGCATCCGTGTCGGACTCCACTAGATTGGTTTGAGGTTGGTGAGCGTGTTTTGACGGGACCGGAGTTGGTGCAGCAGTGTGTGGATGTTGTGCACCTGGTTCGTCAGAACATGTTGGCGGCCCAGAGTCGGCAGAAGAGTTACGCTAACCGTAGGCGGCAGCCTCTCGCGTTTGCCGTGGGCGATCGCGTGTTCTTGAGGGTTTCTCCGATGAAGGGGGTGATGCGCTTTAGGCGGCGTGGGAAACTGAGTCCCCGCTATGTTGGTCCCTTTCTCATCGTGGAGCGCATCGGTGAGGTTACTTATCGGTTGCAGTTACCCCCTGAGTTGGCATCGGTGCATGACGTGTTCCACGTCTCGATGTTGCGAAAGTATATGCCTGATGACTCTCATGTGCTTGAGGATTCTGTTTGGCCCGAGGTGACTCCAGATCTTTCTCTCCCAAAATTTCCAGTCCGCGTGGAGGATAGGCGAGAGCAGCGCCTGCGGAACAAGGTCATCCCCTTGGCAAGGTGGTGTGGCAGCGGCACTCTGGTGGTGAGACTTCTTGGGAGCGTGAGGACGAGATGCGTCAGCAGTTCCCTTACCTGTTTGAGTGAGTTTTCTCTTTCTTTCCCCTTGGGTTGTTCTCAATTTTTGGAGGACGAAATTCCTTTAAGGAGGGAGGGCTGTAATATCTCGGACCTTTCGGGTCCTTCTTCGTGGGTCCCTGATCTGGTTTCTCGGAGTGTCTGGCTCCGTTGTGTCCGAAATTTTGTTTCGGACATCTTTCGTGTTCGGATCGGTGCGATCCGGAGTTGTTTCGGAGGCCAGGAAGCGTTCCGCGGCTTTTTCGCGTGTGTTTTTCGATTACCGGTGTGTGTTTCGGTAATTCCTTCGGAACCTTGTTGCGGGTGAACCGGGTTGTTCACCTAGGCGAGAGTGGTATCGTTGCGATCGGTGCGTTCTGAGGATTGTGGAAATGTAATTTTTGATTTTTTGGTATTTTCTAAAATTTTTGGATTTTCTATAAATACCCTCTCTGTTCTCTCTCTCCCCCACCCTTCTTCTTCTTCTTCTTCTTCCTCCCACCGTGAGAACCGCCCCCCTCTCCCCCTCTCTCTCTCCCATTCGATCGCGGCGGGCCTCTCGCCGGCTGTAGACGGCGGCGGGGCAACGGCGCGGTTGCGTGGGCGGTTGCGAGGCGAGCTCGTGGGCGTGCGGTGTTCGTGGGAAGCGTGAAGGAGCGGGGTTTCCAAAAGTGTTCTTCATGATTTGAGCTCGATTCGGCAGAGCTTTCGCTCCATTGAGGTAGGGGGACGAATCCCTATGCTCATCCTGTCATCCCCCACGTTTTGTAGGCCGAATGGGAGCCGAGAGGGGTGTCTTTGAGCTGGTTTGGGCAAAAGCATGATTTTGGGAGAGTTCGCCCGATCTATATTTTTAGGCCGCGATTCGGTGGTCTGATGGCTTAGAAGCATGCTAGGGGTCCCCAGGGGTCTTCCCCTTTGATTTCCCCCTCTCCTATGAAGGCATGGGGGCGTGGTTGGAATTTTTGGGCGTTTCACACCGTTTCACCGTCGGACCGGTGTGACGGTCCTTCCAGTGACCGTCACACCATGTGACACACCCAGGTGGGTGCGTCACAGCCCTGTTTGTAGCCATTTGGGGTCTGGGGGCTGTGACGGTCCCACGATAGACCGCCACAGACGCCGTGACGCGCCTGGGTTAGACCGTCAGGGACGAGTCGACCGTTGGTTTTGACCGTTGGGGGTCAATGCTTGTGACGCACCAGGACTGGCGCGTCACAGCCTTGTGACGCCCCTGTGTGGGAGCGTTAGAGTGGACGCATTCCCACCCTGTAACGCACCAGACTTGGTCTGTTACAGTCTGTGACACACCGAGTGGCACGCATCACAGTTTGTTCTTTCGTGCCTTGTGACGCATCAGGCTGGGTGCGTCAGAGCCTGTGACGCACCAGGCTGGGTGCGTCAGGGCCTGTGACGCACCAGGGTAGGCGCGTCACAGTCATTTTTGCACTGAGGACCTGACGCCCCTGTGTTGGGCCGTCAGATGGTTGTGACGGTCCAGCCTTAGACCGTTAGAGCCTGTGACGCGTCTAGGGTAGACCGTCAGGCTCAGGGTTGCCCCGGGTGGTTTGCAACCCCGTTTTTTTTCCTACCGTGGTCACCGTGCGACGGTGCTGGTACGTGGGACGGTCCCCGTACGTCGTCGGATGCGGACGTTATTTTATGTTGACTTGAGAGTCTACTCCGTAGTGACCCTCCACTAGTCGTAGCCTGCCTGCACGCGAGTGGACCCACCAGGGAGTGGTGGAGAGGCTACCCTGAGAACGATTTTAGACTGGTTTCCATCGAGCCCCTCGTCGGTAGCCAGAGTCCGGCTCCAGGGGAAAACCAGTTAGAGGCCAAACCTAGGACGCATGGTCTGTGTGTGCACACATGGTTGGGGGTAGTGGACACGCGCTGACGAGTGTGACCCCAGCTAGTCACTTGCTTTGTGGTTACTTGTTCGGTGTCCGTGTCTCTGGTAGGAGCTACCACGTTAGGCAGTTCACCTGCGGTGCGGTGTAAGACGTCAGGGGATGCTACCGAATGTGCTTCTAGTGGGAGGTACTCCTATCGAGTCGGGAGTGATAGACTGTCAGTCGTGCGACTTTGACCTTCGGGTTTTGTCGTGTTGATCGTGGTGTTCCGGTCGGTCCACCGTGGCACGTGTGTTTATTTTCATGTCATGAGATCGGTGTTTTGTAGACTGCAGGGCTTCCCTTTCCGAGGTACTCGCTTACTGCTAGCGTAGCGGTTTCTCCGTTTGCGAGGTAGGGTTCGAGTGATCCCTACTGAGTCTTGTTCCGAGACTCATTCCATGCGTATTTTCACCGTGTTTCAGGTGAGGTGCGGCCTCAGGAGAGCGCGTCTGAGGCTCAGCGTGGTTCAAGTGCCCAGCGTTAGTGCCAGAAGTCAGAGCCGGGGTATGCCCCGTGTAGCTGTACTTTTCTTTCTTGTCTCTGTACTAGTTGTGGACTACTGCTGTTGTTATTTTATTGTTATCTCGTGGACAATGTATCATGTAAAATGTTAATTTGTTTCATGCTTAATTATATAACTGTTTAATTTCTACAATTATTTGTGATACTTGTGTAGTCTCCACACCATCCTTTTAACCCTTCCGAGTCTTCGGACTCGTGAGTGGCTGTGCGAGTCTCGGGTTATCGGGCCTTCCCGGTAATCGGATTCTCGGGTCGTTACAGATTGGTTTGTGAGACTCTGATCAGTTACAGAGGTCATAACTAGACTTGTATTCATGCAGTGTTTTATATTTTTATAGTGACACGATCATTTTAATGGAAGAACACCGCAGCATGCGAATCATACAGTATGTGCAACATGACCGCAGATAAGAATGATGAATAGATCTCTCTTTATCATTACATGAGTTCATCCCTCTGTACCCCTAGTAACCTATATCACTATGTCATGAAGAGGAAGCTCAATATCGCTACTTTAACATGCCTACCTAGGGCAAAATTTGATATCATCTAAGGGGGCATGTCTAGGAAAGTGCTCGAGATAAATTAGATTAGCATATGCAGCATAGGGAAGATATCTTACTATCGCATCATGCTTAGCTACTCATTTTCCCGGGGAGACTTAGTTGCCATGAGCGCTTAGCATTTGGACTCTACACTGTCTGTCTTGAGAGATCCAGAGTGTTGAGTCAGATGAGATACTAAGTGTTTGAGGTACATGCAAGACATTTACGTGGTATGTTAGTTAGGTGATGACTTAACGAAACACTTCCATATTGTTCGGATAAATCTCACATAGGTCACACGCTCCATTTCTTGTATGACCGAGAGCAGCAAACCTTGAGATTGTATGTTTGAGATGAAGGACATGCACGGCAGGCCCTAATGGGCAAGTGGGAGATATTAATGGGTTAAGCATTGGGCCGCACGCGCGCCACGTGGCGTTGGCGCCCTACGCTAGCGCCCTCTCTCACTTGATTCTTCTCTCCCTCTCTCGCGCTCTCTCGTTCTCCCTCTTCTTCATCCACTTCCACCGCCTCCACGCACCGCCTTCACCTCCCTCTCTCCTCTCCCTATAAATACCCCATAAGGGGGTTGTTTAAGGGACATGGATGGGTTTATGTATGGCGGCGCCATGCTCATTCAATGAGGATCGTGATGGAGTTTGGCAGGAGATCCCTTTGGTTCGTGTCCATGGGGTTCGTCTCCATTAGCCAAGGTATGTGTATGAGGTGATATAGAAGAGAGAGAGAATAAGTGAGCGTATTGAGTACATGTGTGTGTAGAAAGAGAAACTCAAGTGCTAAACGTCATTGACGGCTGCGGCAGCCCCATCTCTCGATCTCTCTTCACTCCTTCTCTCTCCCCGTCCTTCTCCTCTATATGTTAGACGGAGCGATGAGAATAGTGCATAAGTGAGCTGACAGCACTCATGATGGTAGTCATGGGTTCTCCCAGTCCCGTGACAGTTGTAATCTTTGCCTCCAGAGAGAGTATCACCATAGTCTCCGGAGGGAGCATCTCCATAGTAGCCGACTCTAGTAACCGACTCTTTGACTCCACAACAATTCACAGGTAAGGGTCGACTCTGGTAGCCGGTCTTGTACTCGGATGGCAAAGGTACGCACGTGTTTCTGCTTCTGCTTCCGCTAATACGTGTGTTCGTCCCGTTTCTATTGTGATGTTCGTCCTCCAACTCTAAACTTATTATATATTTGCTATATATATATATATATTTGTGAGATTATCCAACATTTTTCATCTAAAATGTCGCTTGAGAATTCTGCAATACAAATGATGTCAGTTATTAGAATCATCTCATGTTTGCGGTATTCGGAAGTGAAGTGAAATTCTCTCGGTTCCAATTAGCAAAAATCAAGCGCTACAACCCAAATTCTCGCAGAGGAAATTAAGTTACATTTTTCCAAATAAATGTCGGTGTACCACTAGCCTCTAGGGTTTGGATAACATTTGTTACACATTTGGGCGTATTACACACTCGGGGTGTGTAGTGATTTTTTTTTATGTTTTAAAAAATATATATGGAGAGGTTGGGACCGAATAAAACATCCATTCGCGTAGTCTAACCAATAATCAGATGGCCCAAAAATAAAATAAAGTAAAGATTAGACATTGGTTGAGGATTTTAGGATCGATGTCGGATCTTAAATTTTCTTTTTTTTGAAAGTTTTCGGGCTATTGGATCATGGGCTGGGCCACGCGGATGGGTATATCAAGTCGGTCTCAACTCTTGGTGAGAAAGGAGAAAGCGTCCAGAGATGATCAGTGGGGTCAGAGCATTCCTCATGGCATCACGGATTGCAACTGGACAACAGGGACCAACGATCTTGAAGTGATCTTGAAGGAGATCCCTTGGATAAAACATTAATTCTCCATGTGTACGTGACATGGAGAATGTTACTTCTTGCTGTAATAAAATTTATGAGGTGGAAGAAGTGGAGACGTCCTCCAGGTCTAGCATTTTCGTGCTGATCTAGAGTTGTTACATGCATGCGCTTCGGTGCATGCACATATTTTGGGGAAAAAACTGCAAATGATATTTATATATATAGACCATGCAAAAATGCTGTGAAGAAACAGGACACATGCATGCATGTATGTATGCTCAGGACACAGTTAACATATCTATGCATGGTGTATGTGACATGGAGCTTTAAGTGCACATGCTCTCCAGGGCATGTAAATGGTCAGGAGAAAGTTACATGCATGCTCTCTAGAACACACACATATATATGTGTGCTGACTTGCGAGAGATCAATGAGGTGGCCTCTTCTAGAGTGTGTAGATGCACGGGAGTTGTTACATGCTCTCGAATAATTAACACACATGCTCAAACGCAAATATATATGAAATGGAAGAAACAAATAGGACTCTGAGTGGGTCGACTGATGAGACCTTTATCAAATGATAGAAAAGTCTCAGGTTCGACTCTCGGTGGGACTTACGTGACTCATCCTCGAGAGATGTGAGCCCGAGATTTATTAATCTTAAAAACAGAAGAATGTGTGCGAGTTGAACGACGATCTCTCACACTGTGTAAACGTGAATATCAATGTGTTATTAGGTTCCCCATCATAAGAAAAGAATGGAAGAAACAGTGATGATTTATGGATCTTTATGAACAAACTGGAGCCCTCTGAGCTTGTGCGTAGTTTGTACCCAAGATTGGCACGCAGCCTGTTTCTATTGTGGGAACGCAGTTAGTAGTTTGTACCAAATCTTGATGATCACAGAGTGCATGATCGAGACACCCCGGCGCCCATTGAGTTTGATCAGTCGGCACCCTGCAAAGTCTTGCATGGTTGGTACCAATCAGACCCGCACCCAGCCCCTAGAGTTTGATCAGTCTGTGCATGTAGTTTCGGACCAAGTCTCCGCTTAGCTCCTTCGTCCTTAATTACCCAACAGAAAATTTTTAAAAAGAAACGGGATATTGCTGTCACTTACGTGGCAGTCCTAGCTTGACGTCAAGGTGTTAGGTATGATTTTTTTATTCTTTTACTTCTATGTTTGGTCAAAGTCAGATATGGATGAACATGACAAAAGCGAAGAAGTGATCAGTAGTGTTGCGTCATCTTCCTTCTCCTCTCAGTTAAATTTAGCGTGATGAAATCTCCGCTATATATATATATATATATATATATGCACCTAGCTTTCTTAATTTTCACTGATATTAATTTAACTACACCAATATTAAAATAGTGATAAGATCACCTTTTATCGCTGATACCTTTGTAAAACTTTTTAATATATATTTAAGTGTGATCGAAACCCTTTATGATGCAAGGATGTTAATAGTAAAAAAAAACAATATATGTATATTAATAAACATGCATGGGTGGATCAGCCACATAATTATGAGCTACTACGTAATTAGGGGACCATGCATGGCTCCCGCCAAGGTTTTGATTTTCCCAGGTTAATTACTGTCACAACTTTCCAAGTTGTTTTTCAGAGCTCACCCCCCCCTCCTAGCTAGATCTCTCCCAAATAAAGGATTACATTTGAACTTTCTCTCATATATATATATATATATATATATATATATATATATATATATATATATATATACGAGCCCAATTATATCTTGATAAGTTTCCTTAATAGAACACTGAAATGGCGGGAGAGGAAGGGGAGAGTTAATTAAGTTTCTTTTTTTATTATTTTTTTTTGGCCGGCAGGCACTACGTTCAACAATTAACCTTGACTAGTTTTTTAATTACACTGCTAAGTCTGTGTGCCGTTCTTCCATGCTCCTTTAAATAATAAAAAAAAGAAAGAAAGAATGCGACGATTGCGTTCTTCTTCCGCGATCGATCGAGCGTCCAATGAAGTCCCCAGCTCCTCTTTCTTCACCCGACTTATTACTATAAATACCCCCACGTAGCGTACGTACGTAGTGTCCCATATATCTCTCCAGGCCAGAGAGAGAGTGTGTGTGTGTGTGGTGCAAATTACATCGATCTCGATCGTGTGAGAAAGAAGTTGACAGCTAGCTACCTCCCTACCTCTTGCTTGCTAATGGTGGAGACATATATATATATATATTAAATGTATTATATATCTTAGGGCACAACAAAAGCAGCAGCTCCTCTCTACGTACGTACTTTAGTTAATTTGGTTTTTGTGTTAATTAATTAATTTTGTGCAGGCTCAGGCCGGAGCAGTGAAGGTCGGGCCCTGGGGAGGGGCCGGAGGGAACCCGGTGGACGTTGGATCTGCTTCCGAAATCCAGACCATCCACATTCGTTCCGGGGTTATAGTGGACGCCGTGAGGATAGACTACGTCGTCGACGGGACGCCCTTCGCCTTCACGCTGGGAGGCACCGGCGGCAGCGAATCAACGGCCAGTCCCCTGATCCAAACTCTCTGGCCTCCAAATTATATATAAATATATATATATAGCCTTGTCTAAATAATATATTTTTCCTTAAATTCCAACCTTCTTATATTTAGTCACGTACGCGCGCATGCATGCATGCACGCATGTGAGATCGATATAGCTGTCCGTACACGTGCATGTCAACCCTCGTTCCTTATAATTTGCAGATTAAGCTCAAGGATGGGGAGCACCTCACCTCCATGTCTGGATATGTCAATGTCTTCGAGGGAGTTACCAGCGTAGCTCAACTCTCTTTTGCCACCAGCATGGGGAATGCTTATGGCCCGTACGGACGCGGTGGTGGAACCCCCTTCTCCCTTCCGGTTGCCCACGGCAGGATTGTCAACTTCTTCGGCCGCGGGGGAAAATGGGTTGAGGCTGTCGGGGCCTATTTGGTGCCTAATTAATTAGTTAATTAATAAGTTCGATCGATCGGTATCTGTGTCGTGAAGCAAAATGAAAGGATGTCAGATGTGGACCATCATGTACTGACATCCAAGTGATCAGGTGTGTGATGTTTGTGTTTTAATTTCTGTGCTCCAAATTAATGAAACAGAGGATGGACCGATGTCGTCCTTGCGGTACAGTCATTGGCATCCAGGCCATGTGTGATGTCTGTGCGTCTTCGATCGATGCTCTGTCTTGTAATTAAAAAGATGTCACTCGTAGACCATATATATATATCATTGACTTCCAAATCATGTGTGAAGTTTGTGTTTTCCATGATCTGGCAAACAAGGCTCGTAATTGCATTGCCTTTGGTTAATTTGTTCTTGGGTATCTGTAGAATCAAATAATCGGGTGTTTGAGAATATTTTTTTTTATAAAAATTATCTTAAAAATTATGACATATCAATTTTTAACTTTATTTTTAAAATTGATAAAAATAAGTCGCTATTTGTTTGACAAAGTATTATATTAAATTTTAAATAAATTTGTTAGTTAGAGTCACGGGAGCCCACGGCCGATAGAAAAATGAGTTGTTCAGTGACAGTAACATTAATCACAGACGGGAAGACCAACAATGGCACCAGACAGATGGTGGGTGAGGAGCAGGGAAGCGGGGGTGCATCACTGCGGCCGTGGTATTATTTTTTTTCACTCTTTGAGGGTTTTTTTCCTTTTTGTTCCCGTAGAAGCGTAGAACTGACAAAGCACATATATAGAGAGAGAGAGAAAGAGAGATCGAGAGAGGGGAATGGGTAACGTCTGTGCAGGGGGGCGGGTCGCGGTGGCAGGCATCGGCGTGGAGGCGGGGTTGGCCGGTGCTGAATGGACGGCGGCGGACCCCTGCATACGGTGGCGACAGGGGGGCCCGTGAGGGCCACGACGGTCGATCGGAGCTGGCCGCACTGGAGCTGATATAATATGCATGGTGTATGTGACATGGAGCTGTAAGTGCACATACTCTCGGGTGCATGTAAATGCTGAGGAGAAGGTTACATGCATGCTCTCTCTAGAACACACACACACACACATATATATATATGTGTGTGTGTGTGCTGACTTGCGAGAGAATGAGGTGACCTCTTCTAGAATGTGTAGATGCACGGGAGTTGTTACATGCTCTCTAATAATTAATGCACATGCTCTAAAACAAATATAGAGGAAATAGAATAAACAAATAAGATCTCTTAATGAGTCGACTGATAGAGACTTTGTTTCATAGTAGGAAAGTCTCAGGTTTGACTCCGGTGATCAGACTTATCCGATTCATCGTCAAAGAGATGTGAACACGGGACTTACTAATATTAAAAGAAACAAAAATACATGTGAGTAACGTCGCTAAATTTAAATCCCAATCACCAGCTATGTGTAGATGTGAATATCAATGTGTTATTAGGTTCCCATCATAATTAATTAAGAAAATAATGGAAGAAACAACGATGATTTATGGATCTTTTATGAACAAATTAACTGGAGCGCCCCTCTCAGCTTGTGCGTAGTTTGTACCCAAGATTGGCACGCGGCCTGTTTCTATTGTGGGAACGCAGTTAGTTTTTACCAAATCTCGATCACAGGAGTGCATGATCGAGACAGCCCGGAGCCCATTGAGTTTGATCAGTCGGCACTCAGCTGCTGGGAAGTCTCCGCTTAGTTCCTTCGTCCTTACCCAACAAAAAAAATTTTAAAAAAAAACGGGATATTGCTGTCACTCACACGTGGCAGTCCTAGCTTGACATCAAGGTACGTGTTAGGTGTGATTTTTTTTATTTTTTATTTTTAATTTATTTTTGGTCAAAGTCAGATATGGATGAACGTGACAAAAGTGAAGAAGTGATCAGTAGTAGTATTGCGTCATCTTCCTTCTCCTCTCAGTTAAATTTACCGTGATGAAAGCTCTTCTATATATATATTGTTAGAGTGTGGAGTCTGAACTCTTTATCGTGCGTCCTTGCACGGGATCACACTCTGCCTCAGGAGCGCATCCACTGCTTCAGGGGAGCATTCTCAGCATCAGGGGAGCATGGCGAGCACATGCTATCTCCAGGGAAGCAATCGCTGCCCCAGGGGAGCATCCACTGCACCAGGGGAGCATCCTCAGCTCAGGGGAGCATGGCGAGCATATCGCATCTCCAGGGGAGTATTCGCTGCTCCAGGGGAGCATCTTTCAGTGCCAGGGAAGCATTCGTTACTCCAGGGGAGCATATGCTGTCTGGGTTCTAGCAGGGAAGCACATGCTGTCTCTGGAGGGCATTCATTACCTCAGGAGAGCATCACCGTCGTCAGGAGGGCAGGCATTGCGGGCTCAAGGCATTTCTATGTCACCCAGAGTGCGTCGACCTTGTCTTGGCAATACGTCGACGCATTGTCTTGGCAATGCATTGATCTGACTGATGGTGGGGGAGCATCTGCAGTCGCTGGAGGGCATACTCGGTCCCAGGAGAGCATCCGGGGGGACAGGCGAGCATGCGCGTCTGATGTATCCCGGAAGAGGATTTCTGTTGATCAGGGGTATTATTGTCCTTAATGCCCTGACTTATGGCGCCCTAATCTCCTAGTATAAAAGGATGGGCTCTCTCATTGTATTGTAACTCCAGTCTGTGATTATCTTAGTGGAATCCTGTTGCGGCCGTGGACGTAGGAAGGCATCTTGCCTCCGAACCACGTAAAAAATCTCTGTATGTTCTTGTGTGATTCTTCTTCTCTCCTTCTTCCTCCTCTGCTGGTTGTCCTCCTCGTCTGGGTACTCCATATCCCTAACAACTGGTATCAGAGCCTTGTTCTGGTTCGAGGGAGTAGTGGGAGTAATGGCGGCGGATGAAGGAAAGGTGAGGATCGACAAGTTCGATGGCAAGGACTTCGGTTTCTGGAAGATGCAGATCGAAGACTACTTGTATCAGAAGAAGCTGCATGAGCCGCTTCTTGGAACGATGCCGGCAGGGATGAAGAAGGAAGATTGGGATCTACTAGACAGACAAGCACTCGGAGTTGTTCGCTTGACGTTGGCCAGAAACGTCGCCTTCAACATCGTGAACGAGAAGACCACGGCAGGATTGATGAAGGCGATATCAAATATGTATGAAAAGCCCTCGGCTTCAAACAAGGTATATTTGATGCGTCGTTTATTTAATCTGAAGATGGCCGAAGGTGCTTATGTTACAGACCACATCAATGAATTCAATGTGATTACAACTCAGTTGAGTTCTGTAGAAATAAACTTTGATGATGAGATTAGGGCTTTGATTCTTTTATCCTCCTTACCTGAAAGTTGGGGTGCAACTGTGACGGATGTAAGTAGTTCTTCCGGTTCGAGCAAGTTGAAGCTTAATGAGGTTCGAGACCTGATTCTAAGCGAAGATATTCGCAGAAGAGAATCAGGTGAAGTCTCAGGTTCTGCCTTGAATACAGAGAGCAGGGGAAGAGCAAAACAGCGGGGTCAAAATAGGACCAGATCTAGGTCCAATAAGAAAGGCTAATCAAAGTTTGGTGGTGATGGGTGCTGGAATCGTGGTAAAAAGAGGCACTTAAAGAAAGATTGCAAGGCTCCAAAGAAGAAAAACCATAATGAAGAGTCTGCCAATGCAACTACAGCAGAGCAAGTTCAAGATGCTTTAGTTCTTTATGTTGACACTCCTTTAGAGTCATGGATTCTTGACTCAGGTGCGTCGTTTCACTCTACCTCACATAAAGAAAGTATGCAAAATTATGTTGCTGGAAACTTTGGGAAGGTTTATCTTGCTGAAGATGAGCCTTTAGATATTGTGGGGAAGGGTGATGTCAATGTAAGGACCACAAATGACACTTTGTGGAAGTTAAAGAATGTAAGGCATGTACCTGGCTTGAAGAGGAACTTGATATCTGTTGGACAGCTTGATGATGAAGGTTATGTCACAACCTTTATGGGTGGATCTTGGAAGATCACCAAAGGTGCTATGATTATAGCACGAGGCAACAAGATGGGTACTCTCTACATGACTAGCAACAACAAAGATATAGTGGCAGTGGCAAATTCAGGAGTTGACTCCAATATATGGCACTGCAGGCTTGGTCACATGAGTGAGAAAGGGATGAAGGTACTGCTGTCAAAAGGAAAATTGTCTGGCTTGAAATCTGTGGAAGTTGGTCTTTGTGAAGACTGCATTTTTGGGAAGCAAAAGAAGGTTACATTATCAAAGACAGTTAGAACTTTGAAGACACAGAAGCTAGAGCTTGTACATACAGATGTATGGGGTCCTTCACCAGTACCATCTCTTGGAGGCTCACTCTACTTTGTCACTTTCATTGATGACTCTACTCGCAAGGTATGAGTTTATTTTTTGAAAAGGAAATCTGATGTATTTGTTACTTTCAAAAATTGGAAGACCCTTGTAGAGAATGAGACAGGTTTGAAGGTGAAGTGTCTGAGATCAGACAATGGTGGAGAGTATGACAACAAAGATTTCAAGGACTTTTGTGCAGCTAGTGGTATCAGGATGGAAAGAACTGTTCCAAGAACGCCACAGCAGAATGGAGTTACCAAGCGCATGAACAGAACCTTGAATGAACGGGCTAGGAGTATGAGGATACATGCCGAACTGCCAAAAATATTTTGGGCAGATGCAATTAACACAGCAGCTTTCTTGATAAACCGAGGACCATCTGTCCCTTTGGATGGTGAAATTCCAGAGGAGGCCTGGACAGGGAAAGAGGTAAATCTTTCACACTTGAGAGTCTTTGGCTGTGTTTCATATGTGCATGTAGATTCTAATGACAGGGATGTAGACACGGCATTTTAGCATTATGCTGAGCAGATCCCGTATTACACTAAGACGCCCCAAAGCAGCTCGCACGGTTAAGTTAGTTGAGTAATCTCTAATTTAATCTAATAATCTGTGGCTTCTTGAATAGTAATTCTTGTTAATGGGCTTGTGACCATTCCTACACAAAACAAAAAAATGTTAATGGGCTTGGTCCATCTTTTTAATCCTAAAAAAGGGGGAAGGTTCATCGTGTGAGCTTGGCCCATTCCTATTCAAAAAATATACCAAAAGAAAACATTTGTGCTAATGGGTTTGGCCCATTCCTATTCAAAAATAAAATATATATATATATATGTGTGCTAATGGGCTTGGCCCACTTTTGTTCTAAAAATAAATAAAATTTAATGGACATGGCCCCATCTTTTATTACATAAATTATTTCCTCACTCCCCTCCCGGGTCTCTAGGATCATGCCCCCCTCTCATTCATCGAGACTTTCTCCCTGGCCCACTCTCTTCTGATCACTCCCACACACACCTCCATAGCCATTGCCCACTCACGACAGACCTCCTCTCTGCGGCCCTGACCGCGCACCACCCCCACGCCCACTCCTTCTCACCACCTCTCACTCTTTCTCTCCAGCATCACCCTCCACCCTCCACCGGCACCGTAAGCCCACTGCCACCTAGCCGCAACTCCCCCCTCTTCTTCTGAGCCTGCCGGCACCACTTCCACGTCGTCTGGCCAGTAGACTCCCCTCTTCATCACCTCACTCTCCCCCTCTCATTCCTCCCGACCACTCCCTCCGACCACCGTCAACCGCCGCTGCCACCTCCGGCCACCACCCTCACGCAGCCACCTCCACCGTCTCCCCTCCGTCTCCCTTTCTCTCATCTGCTCCCCCTCTCACTCTCGTCTTCCATTCTCCCTCTCCCTTCCTCTCTTTGTCTCCCTCTGTTCTTCCCCTTCCTTCAACCTCTCTCCCTCTGTTTGCATTTTTTAAAAAAAAAAAAGGTTTTTCTTGAGTTCGCAGGGGGGGCCTCGTCCCCCGTGCCCCCCCCCCCCGTTTGAACAAAGGGCCGTTGCGGCCCTTCTTCCCCGACGCCACCGCCGCGACGCCGCCCGCGCCCCTCGCGACGCCGCCGCCCCCTTGCTCCGCGGCCGCCCTGCCCCGCTCGCCCGTCGCTCCAGCCTCCGGCCTCCCCCTGCCGCCGCTGTCGTCCCTGCCTCTGGCCGCCGCTCCCGCCGTCGCCGCCGGACCCCCCTTCTCTCTCTCTCTCTCTCTCTCTCTCTCTCTCTCTCTCTCTCTCTCTCTCTCTCTCTCTCTCTCTCTCTCTCTCTCTCTCTCTCTCTCCTCTCTTTCTCTCCCTCTCCCCCCTCCGTTCTCTCTTCCTCTCCCTCTCTTCTCTTTCTCTCCCTCTCCCCCCTCCGTTCTCTCTTCCTCTCCCTCTCTCTCTCCTCTCGAGACCGCCGTGGTCTCTCTCTCCCTCTCTCCCTCTTCCTCTCTCTCTCCCCATCCGATCTCTCTCTCTTCTTCACACAATTTTTTTATCTTTTTTTAACTTCTCTCCCTCCCTCTCTTCTCTCGATCACTCTCTCTCGATCTCCCTCTCTTATTTCTTTTTTCCTTTTTTTAATCTCCTCTCCCACCATCTCTCTCTCTCTCCCTCTCTCTGTTTCCCACTCTTCCCCCTCTCACAGTTTTTCTCCCCCCTCTCTTCCTGTTTCGAGCTCTTACATCTCATCTTTTTTTTCTTTTCTTTCTTTCTTTTCTTTTCTTTTTATCTCCTCTCTCCCTCTATTCCTCTCCCTCTCTCACTGTCCCTCGGTTTCCCACTCTCATCTTCACCCTTTTTTTTCTCTTTCTTTATTTCTTCCCCCCTCTCTCCCTATCTCAAACTCTCTCATCTCATCTCTTTTCTTTTATTTTTATTTTTATCTCCTCTTTCCCTCTCTGATATTCTCTCCCTCTCTCTCTTTTATTCTTTCTCTTCTTCCCTTCCTCTCTTAGATATAACATATATATATATAAGCATACTATATATATATATATCTTATATAGTTAATATATATATATCCTCAACATATATACATACTATATAATAAAACTAAAGTATAAAAATCTCAAAAAGGTTTTTCTCTTCTTTCTCCCTCTTCCTTTCTCCCTCTCTTTTCGACCTCCCCTTTATAGATCTATTTCCGTATATGTATATAGATGTGTTTGTGTGAGTGTCTTTGCAGGTGTCTGAAAATGTTTGCGTGCGTATGTGTGAAGGGAAGGAGAAGTTAATGCCGAGCTCATCATCGGCGCCCACCAATAAGCATTTCTCCCCTTTTGCATTATGTTCAGTCTGTTGATTCATTTGCATACATCACTCGTTATCATGTTTATAATACAATCCCTGCATTGAGAATATTTCGGTACGCATTTCATCATACCATTTTCCCACCTTTAATTCCAAAGGAGTTTCAAATAACATTAAACAGGTGTGTGTTTGAATATGCTCGTGCCATTGTCATTTCAAGGGACCGATACTACACTACTTTTCCTCTAATCCACCACATGTTTCTTCTGTCTGCTGTGTTTTGCGAGGGTCAACCAGTCAAGAAGCCCGCTTCCTCAATCGGTCGAAAAGGGAGGAGGAGCAACTCACGTGCCCCCAGTTCGGGGATAAACTGCGACCATCACCCCTATTTTTGAGGTACCCGGCTATCATCTCCCTCATCCTATTCTAATTCTTTCTCTTATCATTGTTATTTGTTGATAAATTTCCACATTGATCCTTCTCTATTTTGTTTAAAAATAAGTCTATCTTCTCTCCCTTGTTATTATCATATATCGTCAAATCTCCATCTCTGTTCTTCTCCGTTTTGTTTAGAATAAATTTTTCACTCTGTCTATATTTCCCTAGTAGTTTATCTCTATATCATACTACCTTATTCTACCATCTACCCCTCGATTCCTCTCTTTACTTTCTCATCTTTCTCTAAAAAAAAAAAAGCATAAAAGAATAAAAAAATAATAAAAGCAACAAAACCCCAAAAAAATATAATAACAAAAGATAAAACAAAACAAAAAGAATAATAAAAATCAGGGTAACCAAAGAAGGCCCTCTTCGTCGGCCGGCCGATCGAAGAGGAAGAGAGGACCCGCACTGCTCCCGCTTCGGCGGCGAACGCGATCAGAACATTCCTGTGGGGTTCTCAGCCCCTGGCGATCACACTTCCCTTCCCCTTCTTTTGTTATTTATTTTCTGTCCAAACCCCGTTGACGGAACCAGTTCCTCGCGGTGGTCTCATCTAACTGGTGCGGTGGGCTATCTCCCGCGATCATTTTATTTCAGTAATTTAATTTTCGCATTCTAACATCCTAACCGTTAACTGCTTAACTCTAACCCTCCCCTATCATCGCTTCAAAACCCCGCGGAGAGTGACATCTCGCGGCGGTTTATTTGATCCCCTTTTATTTGTTCAAACCCCGTCGACGGAACCAGTTCCTCGCGGTGGTCTCATCTAACTGGTGCGGTGGGCCATCTCCCGCGACCATTTTATTTCAGTAATTTAATTTCTGCATTCTAACCCTCCCCTATCATCGCTTCAAAACCCCGCAGAGAGTGACATCTCACGGCGGTTTATTCAATCCCCTTTTTTTATTTATTCTAACCCCGATCGAGGAACTCATTCCTCGCGGTGGTTTAATTTCCTGTACATTCATTCCAACCCCGATCAAGGAACTCGTTCCTCGCGGTGGTTTAATTTTCTGCATTCCTTTGATCTGACCCCGATCAAGGAACCCATTCCTCATGGTGGTCTTATCTAACTGGTGCGGTGGGTCATCTCCCGCGACCATCTTCATTCCAGTAATTTAATTTCTGCACGCTAACCTCCTAACCCCTAACCACTTAATTTCAGCATCCCCCTATCATCGCTTTAAAACCCCGCGGAGAGTAACATCTCGCGGCGGTTTATTTGATCCTTTTTTTTTCTTCTTGTCATATATATATACGTATATATATATATATAGCTATTATAATAAAAACCCCGCGGAGGGTAATACCTCGCGGTGGTCTTTTGTATATAGTTATACTTAATACTTATACCGCTGCGAAAACCCCGCAAAGGCCAATGTCTCGCGGTGATATGTACATATAATATTTATTATTTATGCTGCAGTAAAAATCCCGTAAGGCCAATGTCTTGCGGTGGTCCTAATATGTACATATATATTCATTAGTGTTGATATTATTGCATCGCTGTTGGAACCCCACAAAGACCAATGTCTTGTGGTGGTATGTCTTTGTTTGTATTGTCCTTATAATTATCTGGAGAACGATATTCCGTTGCAATTTCTGAGTCTTCGTGCCTCTCCATTTATGTTACTTAGATTCTCGGACTTCCCGGTATATGAAAAATTGCTCGTGGAACGGTAAGTCACGCTTACCGGGAAGGGGTCAGTTTATGCGAGAGGGCCTTCGGACCCCTATCTCCGTCACGTACCGGAGTTTGCTCTGCATCCCCCTTTCCTTTCCCTCTTCTATCTCTGTATCTCCTTGATTCGACCTCATTATTCCCCATCTCCTAAGACCAACGAGGGTGGACAATTCCTGCCGTCTACACCTCACCTTCTCATCACCTTTCCCTTTCATCACTCACCATTCCATTTTGTCTATTATTTTTCCCCCGAGGGTGGACGACGACTCCTGCCGTCTACACCTCTCTGGCGATCACCTTTTCATCATTACTTTGCATCATTGTCTTTCCTTCAGGCCTACACCTATTATTGCCGTCTCTCAGTCCACCACGTGGCGCGTCCACATCTCTGGCGATCACGGTGGGACATCTTTTGTTTTCTATGGTTACCTAAATATTTTCGGCACCCACGTGTGCCCCTCCACTCGGCACCCGCGCGTGCCCCTCCACTCGGCACCCGCGTGTGCCCCTCCACTCGGCACCCACGCGTGCCCCTCCACTCGGCACCCACGTGTGCCCCTCCTGATTGCGCCCGCGTGCGCTACATTCGTGCTCCCAGTAGCACTCTTGCCATCAGCACCCACGTGTGCCCCTCCACTCGGCACCCACGTGTGCCCCTCCACTTGGCACCCACGTGTGCCCCCTCCTGATTGCGCCCGCGTGCGCTATATTCGTGTTCCCGCTATCACTCTTGGCATTCCAATTACATCCCTCGTGCACTACGTGCATTACTCTAGAGTCCCCTTGAAGTCTGAAGAGATTCGTATCATTGCAGAAAAGGAGTGTTGTGATCTTTGTTTAATTTATTTTGTTGTATATATTTGTTGTCTGTTTATATATCTCCTGTTAAATTCAGCATTGCATTACATATCATCTCCCTTTTATTTTTATTTCTTTTGTTCCATTTTTTTTAGGATCACCTTTTCTTGGTGAAGGAAAGACTCTCCGTCGGGAATTCCTCTCGGCGGACTAGGATCTCCTTCACTGGGACCTCCATAAGTCCCCGACATCGAAGGATTCCCTCTTCATTCACTGGGCTAGTTGTACCACTGAAGTTCCCTGGAGATAGTCAACCCATTCGTGGCGAGTCGAGTGTCCTTAGATGACACGGCGGAAACCGATATTGTAACTAAGATCTCCCCTATTGTGTGAGCATTATATTAAAAAAAAGAAAAAAATAATAAAAGAAAAATGAAAAAGAGGACGTAAAGCATCAACTTGTGTGTTAACCTCTGTCATTTGTTTGTTGTTGTATGTTATTACGTTCCGAAAAAGTGTTACGGATGGCTGAACACAATCACGATGCTTTCGAGGCCGAGGCCTTCAGCTATGAACCCCAAATGCATGGCCTAGGTCGTGACTCTTATGGAGAGTATAACCCGGACCAGGGTTACAAGGGTGAGCCAGGAGTCCATACCATGGACGCTGGTCTGTCTTATCAGTTCTCACATGGAGTACAGGCCATTGCCGGGGGAGCTTCCCCCTCCATTAGTGCTCCCTATGCCTTAGATGTCCTAGGTCCTCACATCGATTCCCTTACCCCTCAACAACTTGAAGCCATCCAGGCTATCATTAAGAGGGGTTCTACTTCTACCTCTCCCCTAGGTCATGCATGCGCTATAGGTGGTCCTCGTGCTGCTCCTTTTGAGGACCACATGGGCCAACCACCTCCCTCATTTCAGCATCCCTCATGGCCCCAAAATTTGGCCGTCCCTTTTACCCCGGTTCGACCGGGTCATTCCATGGGAAAACCTTACTCCCTTTCTCCCTCATGGCCTTCATGTCAAGCCGCGCCTCCAGAGTCTCAAAGTCGACTCTCAACTTCACAAGTCACACCTCTCCAACAAGCTATCATTGATAAAATTGATCAAATGGAGGAACAATTAAAGAGGATCACGAGTCTGCGACCTCTTCCTACTCCTCCTCAAGTTAACCCCCTTCACGCTAAAATCGCTGAAATAGATAAGGAGTGGAAGAAGGTAAGAGATGAGTATGAGCAAGACCTTCTTTCAAGTCGTTATGATCAAATGGATGACATCTACCCATCACCCATTTATCACGCTAATTCATATGGCCCTCCGTCTCCACATCCATATTCATATACGCAAAACCCTCCATACCAATACACGTCACCTCACCTCATCAATACGCCTCCATCACAACATCCATTTGAACCTAATAATTATGAGGAATTGCAAATGACACCTGATCACATCTACGAAAATTTTGAAGATTTACCCACTCCGAGGTTTCTTCGTTCCTTCTCTCTCCCACCACCACCAGAAGACTCCCCTGCTCAGGACGAAGTCACTGACCCAACCCCAACCTATGAAACATCATGGCATTATGACGATGGGTCCATGCTCCAGCAACCTACGTCAACGTACCATGAGTCTCCTACTGATTCTACCCCTATCTATGAGACGTCATGGTATTATGACGATCGATTCATGCTCCAACAACCTACGTTAATGTACCATGAGTCTCCTACTGATTCTACCCCTATCTATGAGACATCATGTCATTATGATGATGGGTCCATGCACCAGCAACCCACGTCAATATATCATGAGTCAACCACTGATTCTACCCTTACCTATGAAACCACCTGGTGTTACGATGATGGGTTTACACCCTAACAACCCGCATCAATGCACCATGAATCGCCTTCTATCCTTAACCCACCACGTACCACCCATTTTCTACATACCAAGCCTTCTACTGTTACCCCTTCGATCGCACAATTAACCCTCGCACCATTGGCTTCCACTGAGCATTCCATTAACCCTTGTTCCCAACCAAGTAATACTTCATCGCCTTCACCTAAAACCTCCACGGAGCCTTCTATTAACCCTTGTCCCCAACCAAGTAATCCTCCATCGTCTCCACTTAAAACCTCCACTAGCCTTGTAACTCCGAATACAACCATTCCTGTTCCTCCACTCAACCTCATACCCAAACCCGTGATTAGTCCAGAGCAGGGCCCATTTATTTTTGCACCCGAGCCAACCTCGTCTGCTTCCGAGCAGGAGGAGAAGCTCGTCATGTTTCAACCTCCACCTACTCTTTTTACAACCCATTCCATTGAACCTATATTACCCGCTGAGCCTGTTGCCTCCATCTCGCCTCCGCCACTTCAGGTTTCCACCATCCTTATAACTTCAAACCCAACCCCTCTTACTCCTCCACTTGACCCCTTACCCAAATTCGTGGCTAACCCTGAGCAGGGCCCATCTATTTTTGCACCCGAGTCAACCTCATCTGCTCCCGAGCAAGAGAATAAGCTCGCTGTGTTTCAACTTCCATCTACCCCTTCCATTGAACCTCCATTGTCCGATCATGTTGTTTCCGACTCACCTCTTTCTATCACCTCTCGGAGTGGGTGTATTCTTATAAATACATGTGCCAAAGATGATGATCAAGAATCGGACAAGAAGAATTCGGTTACGGTTATGCCGTTCAAAATTCAAGATTTCATATGCCGAATGCCAATTCGAGTTCTTGTACCGGTCACCTTTGAGAAGGCCGAATCTCCATCTGCACCAATGTCCATCAAAAATGACTCTCAGGAATTGGTGCTAAGTAAATCAAGGGCCAAAACAATAACGATCACGTTACTCATTGGCCAACATGCTTTCAAGGCCCTCATTACCCCTTGTTCGGTCATAGTCCAAATGGCCAATCAAAAGAAGGGGATCTCCTCATGCATAGTGATGACACATTCTACTGCCGAGGAGATGATGAATTCTATGCTCAAGGGAGGGTCAAGCCGCTCTTTATTGGAAGCTTTTGACGTTTTGTCTACTCCCTACCAACTTCCATGCAAGGGGCGAACGTGTATGCTATCAAGCATATTCGCACACGATATTCCAACGCCCTTGAGCAGTGCATCAAATAAGAAGCCCTTTATGCCGAAGGTCAAACTCCCAATGATAGATACCATCCATTTATCAAGGGAGTTATTTCTAAAAGAGCCATTCCATGTCAAGATCCCTACTGCACAAGCGGGACTCTTAAACTTTTGCTATGATTATTTGCCAAGAGAGTTACCGTTCATTTTCGAATGTCCAAGGGATCTTGTTACATCAAATGAGAGCCTGTGGGCTCTAACCGCACCAATTGAACCGATTGGTCAGAGAAGGATGAGGCCATCTTTTGAAGCACATAATTGGAGAGAGCGGCCTACAAGGTCAAGAGGTCAAGAAGTCATGTTGAAGGTTGAGAGGCCACACTACGAGAGAGTATCCACCAGGAAGGAGGGAAAGCATAAAGTGGAGCTTAAGAGTGATAAATCCCATGTGGAGAAGCCATCCTGTAGCTCATCTACTGCATACCCCATTCCATCACTGCTTGTGATGTTATTCATCTTCTTTTTATGGGCAATCCATTGGCTGAGAGGACGCTTCCCATCATCTAAATCTATGCAATCAAGCTCCTCTTCTTCTCTAGGGTCTTTGGACCCTCACATTCATCCCCCTCCAGAACCTCCGGACCCCTCCCTATTTAATTTTATGTTTTTATCCATCCCTCATCATCATCCCCGTCCGGAACCTCCGGACCCCGCTCTGCTTAGTTCCTTGTCTTTATCCTACCCTCACATTCCATCCCGTCCGGAACCTCCGGACCCCTCCATGTTTAATTCCTTACCTTTATCCGTCTCTCATCTCCCTCCGGAACCTCCGGACCCTTACCTTCTACCTCGTCCGGAACCTCCGGACCCATATATTCATCTCCGTCCGGAACCTCCGGACCCCTCCCTATTTAATTCCATCTTTTTATCCATCCCTCATCATCATCCTCATCCGGAACCACCGGACCCCACTCTGTTTAATTCATTGTCTTCCCGTCCGGAACCTCCGGACCCCTCTCTGTTTGGTTCCTTGTCTTTATCCTACCCTCACGTTCCACCCCGTCCGGAACCTCCGTACCCCTCCATGTTTAATTCTTTATCTTTATCCGTCTCCCATCTCCCTCCGGAACCTTCGAATTTCTCATATCATTCTCCATCTCTCTCAGGGCATCGCACCCTTCCTTTTTATATCCCTCTGGAACCTCCGGATCCATCATCTTGTTATCCATCCCTCCTAGGGCATCGCGCCCTACCTTTTCATATTCGTCCGAAGTCTCCGGACCTTTCCTTCTTCCGATTTCTCCTTTTGTTCTTCCGTGGCATTGTGTCTTTCGTCCTCTTCATCCCTTTAAATTACCTTTTTGCATACCTTTTCCCAGGGCATCGTGTCCCTCATCATTTTCTTCCTCCGGAATCTCCGGATCCATTCTCCTCTGATTCTCCTCCTTTACATCCGGACCCTCCGGATCCGCCTCTCTCAATTCATCAATTTCTAATTCCTCTCGATCTTGATCCCGAGTCTGACTCGATTCATGTCATATCAATTGTCTCGGGCATCTGCCTGTTCTCATATTACTTTCGAGGCTTTAGTCCTCATCTTTTTCTTTGATTCCTTTCTTATCTTGTAAATTCTTCTAGGCATCTTCTATCTAATCCTTTTTTTATCACCATTCCTTTACAATAAATTACAGCAGAAGACAGGAAAGCCATAAGGAGAGTTGCCCAGAGGTACACACTTGTTGGGGGATTTCTATACAAAAGAAGCATCACTGGTGTTCTTCTAAGGTGTCTTGATGATGATGAGTCCTGGAAGTGTGTAGAGGAAGCACACTCAGGCGTGTGCGGTGGCCATGTGAATAGCCAAATGCTTGCCAAGAAAATCCTTCGGCAAGGCTTTTACTGGCCCACCATGGAGGAGGATTGTACCGTCTATGTCCGCAGGTGTGTCAAGTGTCAACTTCTCATCGATAAAATTCATTCCCCATCTTCTTCACTTCATCCAGTATCCTCCCCATGGCCTTTCTCCATGTGGGCTTTCGATGTCATTGGTCCTCTTGGTAATCCTAACTCCCTCACTAAGCAAAAATCATTCATCCTTACTGCAAAAATCATTCTCCATGAGTACTTCACCAAATGGGCCGAAGCCGAAGCTTACGTGGAGGTTAAAGCATCAAGAGTCTGCAAATTCATCATGAAGAATATCATCGCCAGGTTCATCATTCCAAGCACAATCATCACCGACAATGGGCCGCAATTTATTTCTCAGGACCTCTGCAAAAGGTATGAAATTGCATTTTATCATTCATCACCTTATTATCCACAAGGTAATGGCCAAGCAGAGGCCACTAATAAAACATTGATGAAAATCATAAAAAAGATCTGTGAGTCAAACAAGTTCTTGGATTGGCCAGAAAAGCTGATTGAGGCTTTATGGGCCTATCGCACTTCAATCTGTACCCCCACTGGGCAAATTCTGTTCGCCCTTACTTATGGGATGGAGGCGGTAGTTCCGTACGAAATTCTGGTACCCTCTCTGAGAGTACAATTGGATAAGGATCTCCCCCTCGACGAACGTCGTGATTCACTCCTTGCCCAATTGGAACTCTTAGATGAGAAACGGCTGGCCGCTGCCGAGCATGCACGTGTATATCAAAACAGACTCACACGTTTTTATCAAAAGAAGGTCATTGAAAGGAAATTTCAAGTCGGTGAAATGGTAGTGAAAAGAATGTTTGTAAAACCTGGTGGGCCGCATTCTAAACTCCAACCCAATTGGGAAGGACCGTACGTAGTTCAGGCTGTGCATCCTGGCAATGCCTACAGACTAGTCAATGCTGAGGGGATCAAGTTATCCCACCCTTGGAATGGGCTTTATCTTAAGAAATACTACCCTTAGATAGGTGTACATAGTGTCAAAAATGATGAAATGTAAAATAACAAAAAAAATAGAAAACAAGGAAAACAACAAAAATATGCATATATACAACAACAAAAGACAAAAATAGAAGAAAATGAAAAGAAGAAGAAAAAATAGAAAATTCAAAATGCTAATGCCCGGAGATCACCATGTAGTTAAGTCATTGCATTCAACCTCCGTGTTGGGATAGGGCCTATTAAGACTTGGTAGGTTCCGGGTCTTGGTTTGCCAGAGCCGTGGAGATCCCTGTCCGGCTAGTTTGACTTATGCCCCCTTCAAAAGAAGACAACATGCATGTACACATGTGTTCTATAAAAAAGATCGGTAGCATCGCTCATGGTGAGGCCTCACCCAAAAGGTCTCCAGAAGGCTTAAATCTTCGTTCTCTCTCTCTTCGACCGAATGAGACAGTCGGCGCCCTTAAAACGCTGAGCATGGGAAACACGAACACAACCCATAGGGTGAGAGTAGGGCCCAATTCCTCGAGCATGGGTCAGAGCACGAGAAGAGGGCAGTGTCCCCGCAGGCATCCAAAAGGGATTCCATAATGTCAAAATACTATGTCCCTCGCAAAAATCTATCAAGAAAAATCAGAAAAGAAGAACAAAATCAAAGTGAAAGCCTGGTCGTGACCGTGCCTGATCCCACAAATAAAACCCCTTTGACTGAAAGTCAAATTCTATACAAAAGGGGTCATGAGTTATAAATGCTCGAGATTTGGTCTGAAGTTGCCCAAAAGGGGAAGTTAAGTGCGCACCTACTGGCTCGCCGGGTTAACGGTTTTACCGGTCCTCTCAGGAGCTTTACTGTAATATCCCGGACCTTTCGGATCCTTCTTCGTGGATCCCAGATCTGGTTTTCGGAGCGTCCAGCTCTGTTGTGTCCGAAATTTCGTTTCGGACATCTTTCGTGTTCGGATCGGCGCGATCCGGAGTCGTTTCGGAGGCCCGGAGGCATTCCGCGACTTTTCCGCGTGTGTTTTCCGATTCCCGGTGTGTGTTTCGGCTTTTTCTTCGGAAGCTCGCTGCGGGCGAACCGGGCGGTTCCCCCAGGTACGAGTGGTACCGTTGCGATCGGTGCGTTCCGAGGATTCCGGAAATGTATTTTTTCTATTTTTTGGTATTTTTCCGAAAATTCAGATTTTCTATATAGCCCTAATTCCTTTCTTTTTCTTTCTCTCCTTCTCTTTCTTCTTCTTCCTCTTCCTCCGTTTCTTCCCACCGTGACACCCTCCTCTCTCCCTCTCTCCCATTCGGACGCGGCGAACCCCTCTCCGGCTACAGATGGCGGCGGGGCGACGACGCGGACGCGTGGGTGACGGCGAGACGATCTCGTGGGCGTGCGGCGAGCGTGGGAAGCGTGGGGAGTTCGTGAAGCTTCGAGTATTCTTCGTGATTCGTGATCGATCCGGCGGAGCATTTGCTCCATTGAGGTAGGGTGACGTTCCTTAGCCTCATGCCGATCTTTTCCGCGATTTATGGGCCGCGGGGAGGCCGAGAGGGGATCGTTTGAGCATTTTTGGGTTTTTCCATGATTTGGGGAGAGCTCGCCCGATCTATGGATTTGATGCATGATTTCGTGTTTTGATGGCCTAGAATCATGCTAGGGGTCCCCAGGGGTCTTCCCCTTTGTTTTCCCCCTCTCCTATGGAGGCATGGGGGCGTGGTTAGAATTTTTGGGCGTTCTTACCGTTTTCGGCCGCGGACTGAGAACGCGCTATACTCCAGTAGCGCGTTCTTGGAGGTCGCGCTGCCCCGACCGAGCGCGTTCATCGAAGAAGATGAACAGGAGGCGGTTCCTGTCGCGCTATAGGGTCATAGCGCGATCATCCGTCGCGCTAGGAGGACCTAGCGCGATGGTCCTTGTCGCGCTAGGGTTCCCTAGCGCGATGGTCCCTGTCGCGCTAGGGAGACCTAGCGCGATCTTCCCTGTCGCGCTAGGGTTCCCTAGAGCGTTCTTCCATGTCGCGCTAGGTATCCCTAGCGCGATCTGGCTATTGTTGGGTGTTCCCCTTGGGCCGTGTGTGCGTCCCGGGCACCCCGTGGAGTTCCGTGACCGTGTCTTTGGTGTCCGAAGGTTCCGTTTGCCTTGGTCATGAGTTTGGCCGTGGGCGGTGAGTCTGTTTTTCTCCGACCGTGGCCACCGTGCGACGGGGCTGGTGCGTGGGGTGATTCCCACACGTTGTCGGTTTCGGACGTCGTTTTCCGTTGACTTGAGAGTCTACTCCTTCAGTGACCCTCCACTAGTCGTAGCCCACCAGTACGAGGTGCTGGTCTCACCTGGGAGTGGTGTACGGGCACCCACCTTTCGAGACGGTTTGTGGACCGGTTCCCGTAGGCCCCTCGTCGGTAGCCAGAGTCCGGCTACGGGGGAAAATCGGTCAGAGGACCAGACCCAGTGACGCAAGGTCTGTGTGTGCACACGTGGTTGGGGGCGGTTGGACCCACTTCGACGGGCGTGACCCCAGCTAGTTACTTGTTTGTGGTTACTTGTACGGTGTCTGCGCCTCGGGTAGGACCTACCACGTCAGGTGGTTCACCTGCGGTGCGGTGTCAGACGTCAGGGGATGCTACCGGCTGTGCTTCTAGTAGGTGGTACTCCTATCGAGTACGGAGTGTCAGACTGTCAGTCGTGTGTTTCCGACCTTCGGGTTTTACGGTTTGACCGTTAGTTTTGGTCTTCTCGTACCGTGGCACGTGTGTCGGTTTGCGTGCCGTAGGGTCTAGTTCTGTAGAGTACAGGGCTTTCCTTTCCGAGGTACTTTCCTACCGCTAGAGTAGTGGTTTCTCATTTTACGAGGTAGGGTTCGAGTGATCCCTACTGAGTCTTGTTCTGAGACTCATTCACTGCGTGTTTTCACCGTGTTTCAGGTGAGGCGCCACCTTCGGGGAGCGCGTCAGGAGCGCAGCGTGGCGCGGGTGCCCAGAGGTAGTGCCAGAGGTCAGAGCCGGGGTATGCCCCGTGTAGCTGTACTTTCCTTTCTTGTCACTGTACTAGTCGTGGACTGCTGTTATTGTTGTTCTTTATTGCGGACCATGTAAATTGTTAATTATTTCCTGCTTAACATTATAACTGTTTAATTTCTGCAATTATTTGTGATACTTGTGTAGTTTCCACACCATCCTTTTAACCCTTCCGAGTCTTCGGGCTCGTGGGTGGCGGTACGAGTCTCGGGTTATCGGGCTTTCCCAGTAATCGGATTCTCGGGTCGTTACAACTGGTATCAGAGCGCGGTTGTAGAATTACATGAGAATCATAGGTAATTGTAGTGGTCCACTAGTCCATAATGATGATGTACATGTGACGCTGGCATTGGGCACCGCGTGTTTTATTCTGACATTGCCGTTTTCGTGTTTTCTATCTTGTGCTTCAGGAGCGAGGATGGCGCCGAGGAGGAGTTCTCGCTCTCAGCAGGGGCAGTCGGCTGGAGGTCAGGAGATCCAGCAGGGGGTCCAGAGGGACCAGGAGGAGCATAGCAGAGTTCCGGGAGCTACCGAGGCCGCGGATGCTGCGAGAGCTCCGGGGGCCGAGGATTTCTTCCGTGGCATGTACCATCTCATGTCTCAGCAGTTTGGCGGAGAGACTGGTGAGGGCTCGTCAGTCAGGGGTGGGCCGGGCCGAGCGGTGAGGGACTTCATGCAGTTCCATCCACCTTACTTTAGCGGCCAGGCAGACCCTGATGCGGCTCGTGATTGGCTTGATGAGATGGAGCGGGTGTTCAGTTCTGCGAAGAGTACTGCCGAGGACAGAGTGGTGTTGGCCTACAACCAGTTGCAGGGTACGGCTCGGAGGTGGTGGTCTTCCGAGTGGAAGACGTCCTTTCAGCTTCGTCCACTTGAGCAGGTCGAGTGGGGTGACTTTGTCAGTGCTTTCGAGCGTACGTACTATCCAGACGTCGTTGCTACGCAGCGGATGCGGGAGTTTCTGGAGCTGGTGCAGGGTGACATGTCCGTGTTGCAGTACAGGGCCCGATTTGTCGAGCTGGGTCGGTACGCACCTCATATCATGGAGCATGAGAGGGTGAGGACCACGCAGTTTGTGCAGGGCTTGAGGCTGGAGCTGAGGCACCATTTGATCGCGAATGGGGCCACTGATCTAGAGACGGCGTCTCGTGTTGCGATTTCCTTGGAGATGGATATGCAGAGGACTCGAGGACCGGTCAGCCAGGGGCAGTCCTTGTCAGGTCGCAGTCACCAGTCGGCTACCCAGCAGCAGGGTTTCTTCCAGCATACGTCGGGTGGTTCAGGAGTACCGGCAGCGTCAGTGGCAGGATCTGCGTCCTTCGGCTCGAAGGTCAAGAAGTTCTTGAAGAAGAGTCTCCGGAAGAAGCACAAGGATCAGGGGCAGGCTTCATCGGGTAGTGTACAGCAGCCGTTTCCTTTGCAGCGTCAGGGATCGGTGGGTGGATCGCGAGGACCTTGTCCACGGTGTGGTGGGACCCACCCAGGCAGGCAGTGCACGGCGCCGATCATCTGTTTTCGGTGTGACCAGCCAGGGCATATGGCGCGTGACTGTCCTCAGAGGCCGCCGCAGCAGCAGGTTCCCCAGCAGCAGTAGCAGCAACAGGGACAGTATCCGCCGCTACCCAGGTCAGCTAGTGTGGGAGGCAGGCAGAGAGCTCGTGGCCAGATCACACACTTGACCAGGGCAGAGGCAGTGGCGTCGCAGCTCGTGGAAGGTACCGTTCAGATTTTGGGTTGTGCGGCTCGGGTTTTATTTGATTCTGGCGCGTCTCATTCGTTTATTTCGGAGGATTTCGCGTCGAGCGTCGAGGAGCCGGTGACCCAGTTGTCCTGTGATTTGGCAGTGGAGTTGCCTTCGGGTGACTTTATGGTCACTCCGTATTGCTTCGACCAGGTTCCGGTGTGGATCGATGGGCGGAGTATGCCAGGCAGGTTGTATGCGTTGCAGCTTCGGGATTACGACGTGATTCTAGGCATGGATTGGCTCGAGACTCATGGAGCGGTGGTGGATTGTGGAATGAAGAGGGTCTACTTCCAGCATCCGAGCAAGAGGACCTTCTATTTCCAAGGTATCCGTTCCACCTCTTCTCGATTCCTTATCTCTGCTATTCGAGCCCGTCGATTGCTTGATTCAGGTTGTCAGGGTTTTCTCGCGTCAGTGGTTGTGTCTGACCGGATGGAGCCGATGTCGAGGACATTGCGGTGGTGTGCGAGTTTCCCGATGTTTTTCCTGAGGAGTTGCCTGGATTACCTCCCCAGCGGGAGATCGATTTCGTGATCGAGGTTGTACCTGGTACGGGACCTTTGGCGAAGGCTCCCTACCGTATGGCCCCCGCTGAGTTGAGGGAGTTGAGGGCGCAGTTGCAGGAACTGTTGGCCAAGGGGTACATTCGTCCGAGCTTTTCCCCTTGGGGTGCGCCCGTGTTGTTCGTGAAGAAGAAGGACGGTAGTCTGCGGCTATGCATTGACTATCGGCAGCTGAATGAAGTGACCATTAAGAACAAGTATCCGTTGCCACGGATTGATGACTTGTTCGACCAGCTTCAGTCTGCGCGAGTGTTCTCGCGGATTGATTTGCGGTCCGGTTACTATCAGCTGAGAATTCGCGAGTCCGATGTGGAGAAGCCTGCGTTCAGTACGAGGTACGGGCATTATGAGTTTCTGGTGATGCCGTTCGGGCTCACCAATGCCCCAGCAGCCTTCATGGACTTGATGCAGAGGGTGTTTCATCCGTATTTGGACCAGTTCGTGGTCATCTTCGTGGACGACATCCTTGTTTATTCGCGGTCTACTGAGGAGCATGCGTACCATTTGGGTGTGGTGCTGCAGACGTTGCGAGATCACCAGTTGTATGCGAAGCTCAGCAAGTGCGAGTTTTGGCTCAGCGAGGTGCACTTTCTGGGGCACGTGATTTTTGGTGATGGCATTTCCGTGGATCCCGCCAAGGTCGAGGCTGTGATGCAGTGGCCGAGGCCGAGGTCGGTGACGGAGATCTGGAGTTTCTTGGGGCTTGCGGGGTATTATCGTCGGTTTATCCAGGATTTTTCTCACATTGCGACCCCGATGAGGAGGCTCATGCGGAAGGATGTGCCTTTCGTTTGGTCCGAGGAGTGTGAGCAGAGCTTCAGGGAACTGAAGAGATTGCTCACCTCGGCTCCGGTGTTGGTTTTACCTTCTGGATCGGGAGGTTTTGTGGTGTGTACAGATGCTTCCGGCGTCGGATTGGGTGCTGTTCTGATGCAGCATGGTAGAGTGGTGGCTTATGCATCTCGGCAGCTAAAGCCCCATGAGGAGAACTACCCTACCCATGACCTTGAGTTGGCGGCGGTGATCTTCGCGCTGAAGATCTGGAGGCATTATCTGTACGGTGAGAAGTTCGAGGTGTTCACTGACCATCAGAGTTTGAGGTATGTGTTCTCGCAGAGAGATCTGAACCTCAGACAAAGGCGTTGGATGGAGTTCATGAAGGACTATGACTTCACCCTGTCTTATCAGCCGGGCAGGATGAATGTCGTCGCCGATGCCTTGAGTCGGAAGGTGGCGGTCAGTACCTTGATGCTGAGGAAGTGGAGGCTCTGGGAACAGGTGCCCGAAGTATCCTTCAGGCTCAAGATTCCCCAGGAGCGAGGGTTGGCAGTGCTTGCGAGTCTGACTGTCACTCCTGCTATCCGTCGTCAGGTGACGAGGCTCAGCATGCGGACCCTGAGTTGCCCCGGATTCTGGCTATGGCTGATGTGGAACTTGGCGAGGACGGTGCTGCGAGGTTTCGTGGCAGGCTGTACGTCCCAGCGGAGGAGCAGGTTCGTCGTGCGGTGTTACACGAGGCTCATGGGAGCAGGTACACTGTGCACCCGGGTGCGACGAAGATGTATCGGAACTTGCGGAGGCAGTTCTGGTGGCCTGGCATGAAGAGAGATGTCGCGGAGTTTGTGGCCAGGTGCCTGATCTGTCAGCAGGTGAAGGCGAAGCATCAGCGACCAGGAGGTACTCTCCAGCCCTTAGATGTTCCTGCTTGGAAGTGGGACCATGTGACCACGGATTTCGTGGTGGGGTTGCCAAGGACCCCGAGTGGGCAGGACAGTATTTGGTTACTGGTGGATCGGCTGACGAAGGTGACGCGGTTGCTACCGGTCAAGGTCAGCTGGAGCGTGTCCAGGTTGGCTCGTTTGTATGTGGAGCGGATCGTGCCGTTGCATGGGGTTCCCATTTCGATCGTGTCGGATCGGGATCCGCGCTTCACTTCTAGATTCTGGAGGAGTTTCCAGTGAGCTCTTGGCACGGAGTTGGTATTTAGCTCGGCGTATCATCCTCAGTCAGATGGTCAGTCTGAGAGGACCATTCAGACTTTGGAGGACATGCTGAGATCCTGCTGTCTGGAGTAGCAGGGGAGTTGGATTCATCACCTACCATTGGTGGAGTTTGCCTATAACAATAGCTATCATTCGAGCATCGGCATGGCTCCTTATGAGGCATTGTATGGGCGTCCTTGTCGGACTCCGCTTGATTGGTTTGAGGTGGGTGAGTGTAATATCCCGGACCTTTCGGATCCTCCTTCATGGGTCCCGGATCTAGTTTTCGGAGTGTCCGGCTCCGTTGTGTCCGAAATTTCGTTTCGGACATCTTTCGTGTTCGGATCGGCGCGATCCGGAGTCGTTTCGGAGGCCCGGAGGCGTTCCGCGGCTTTTTCCGCGTGTGTTTTCCGATTCCCGGTGTGTGTTTCGGCTTTTCTCTTCGGACGCTCGTTGCGGGTGAACCGGGCTGTTCACACGGACACGAGTGGTACCGTTGCGATCGGTGCGTTCCGAGGATCGCGGGGGTGTGATTTCCTAATTTTTGGAATTTTACGGATTTTCCGGGTTTTTCTATAAAACCCTTTTTCTTTTCTCTCCCCCCACCATCTTCTTCTTCCTCTCTTCTTCTTCCTCCTTCCTCCTCCACCGTGTCTCCCTCCCTCTCCCTCTCTTCCTCCCGGCTGGCCACGGCGAGCTCCCCTCCGGCTGCAGACGGCGGCGGGGCGACGGCGCGGTGACGTGGGCGGCGGCGAGGCGGTCGTGGGGGCGTGCGGCGAGCGTGGGAAGCTTAAGGAAGAACGAGGGTTTTCAAGCGTTCTTCGCGATTCGTGGACGATCCGGCGGAGCATTCGCTCCATTGAGGTAGGGTGACGTTCCCTAGCTCTTCGCCGTTCTTTTCCGTGGTTTGTAGGCCGCGGGGAGGCCGAGAGAGGCATGTTTGGGTGTTTTTGGGGTTTTTCCATGTTTTGGGGTGAGCCGCCCGATCTATGGTTTTAGCCCATGATTCTATGTTTTGGTGGCTTAGATGCATGCTAGGGGTCCCCAGGGGTCTTCCCCCTTGTTTTCCCCCTCTCCGGTGGAGGTACGGGGGCGTGGTTGGTGTTTTTGGGGTTTTCCCGCCGTAGCGTGCTCTGGGGCAAGCGACGGTCACTCCAGTGACCGTCACATGCTTGTAACGCCCCTAGAGGGGTGCGTTACTTCCCTGGGTGTTGGCCTTTGGGGTCGAGGGCTGTAGCGGTCCTGCGACTGGCCGCCGTTTGCTAGTGACGCCCCTGGGCTGGGCCGTCACATGCGTTTCGACCGTTGGTTTTGACCGTTGGGGGTCAGGCCATGTAACGCACCGAGATAGGCGCGTTACATGCGTGTAACGCACTGGGCAGGAGCGTTACTTCCTGTTGTCCCCCATGTGGATGGGCCAAGCGACGCACTGGGCCCAGCGCGTTACTTACAAGCGACGCGCTGGGGCAGGCGCGTCACTTCCCTTTCCATCCCGAGCGTGAGGCCATGCGACGCGCTGGTCTAGGCGCGTCACATGCGAGTAACGCACTGAGCCCGACGCGTTGCTTGCAAGCGACGCGCCAGGGTAAGCGCGTTACTTTCCCTGTGGTTTTGGAGGGTGTGGGGCGCCGTGTGACGGCCTGTCTCAGGCGCGTTACTTTCAAGCGACGCACTTGAGCAGGCGCGTCACTTCCCCTACCCCTCTGGCCGTGTGACGGTCTGCCTTAGACCGCCATTTGTAAGTGACGGCCCTAGAGTGGACCGCCATTTGGCTGTGACGGTCCAGGGTCGGACCGCCACTTCCTGTGTTGCCCCATGAGGGTGGCAACCTCGCTTTTCTCCGACCGTGGTCTCCGTGCGACGGGACTAGTGCGTGGGGTGATTCCCACACGTTGTCGGGCTTGGGCGTTGTTTTCCGTAACTTGAGAGTCTACTCCTTCAGTGACCCTCCACTAGTCGTAGCCTACTAGTACGCGTGTGCTAGTCGCACCAGGGAGTGGTGTACGGGCTGACCTTTAGAGACGGTTTGTGGACCGGTTACCGTTGGGCCCCACGTCTTGCAGCCAGAGTCCGGCTGAGGGGAAAACCGGTCAGAGGGCCAGACCAGGGACGCGCGGTCTGTGTGTGCACACGTGGTTGGGGGCGGTTGGACCCACGTCGACGGGCGTGACCCCAGCTAGTCACTTGTTGTAGTTACTTGTACGGTGTTTGCGCCTCGGGTAGGACCTACCATGTCAGGCGGTTCACCTGCGGTGCGGTGTAAGACGTCAGGGGACGCTACCGGCTGTGCTTCTAGTGGGTGGTACTCCTGTCGAGTACGGAGTGTCAGACTGTCAGTCGTGTGTTTCCGACCTTCGGGTTTTGACGGTTCGACCGTTGAGTTTCGGTCTTCTCGTACCGTGGCACGTGTGTCGGTTTGCGTGCCGTTAGGGTCTAGTTCTGTAGAGTACAGGGCTTTCCTTTCCGAGGTACCTTCCTACCGCTAGGGTAGTGGTTTCTCGTTTTGCGAGGTAGGGTTCGAGTGATCCCTACTGAGTCTTGTTCCGAGACTCATTCCCTGCGTGTTTTCACCGTGTTTCAGGTGAGGCGCCACCTTCGGGGAGCGTGTCTGGAGCGCAGCGGAAGCGTGGTGCGGGTGCCCAGAGGTAGTGCCAGAGGTCAGAGCCGGGGGATGCCCCGTGTAGCTGTACTTTTCTTTCTTGTCACTGTACTAGTCGTGGACTACTGTTGCTGTTGTTGTTATTTTATTGTGGACCATGTAAATTGTTAATTCATTTCCTGCTTAATATCATAACTGTTTAATTTCTGCAATTATTTGTGATGCTTGTGTAGTTTCCACACCATCCTTTTAACCCTTCCGAGTCTTCGGGCTCGTGGGTGGCGGTGCGAGTCTCGGGTTATCGGGCCTTCCCGGTAATCGGATTCTCGGGTCGTTACAGCTGGTATCAGAGCGCGGTTGTGGAATTACATGAGAATCATAGGTAATTGTATTGGTCCACTAGTCCATGACGATGATGTACATGTGACGCTGGCATTGGGCACCGCGTGTTTTATTCTGACCTTCCGTTTCTGTGTTTTCTGTCTTGTGCTTAAGGAGCGAGGATGGCGCCGAGGAGGAGTTCTCGCTCTCAGCAGGGGCAGTCGGCTGGAGGTCAGGAGATCCAGCAGGGGGTCCAGAGGGACCAGGAGGAGCATAGCAGAGTTCCGGGAGCTACCGAGGCCGCGGATGCTGCGAGGGCTCCGGGGGCCGAGGGTTTTCTCCGTGGCATGTACCATCTCATGGCTCAGCAGTTCGGCGGAGAGGCCGGTGAGGGCTCGTCAGTCAGGGGTGGGCCAGGCCGAGCAGTGAGGGATTTCATGCAGTTTCATCCACCTTACTTTAGCGGCCAGGCAGACCCTGATGCGGCTCGTGATTGGCTTGATGAGATGGAGCGGGTGTTCAGTTCTGCGAAGAGTGCTGTCGAGGACAGAGTGGTGTTGGCCTACAACCAGTTGCAGGGTACGGCTCGGAGGTGGTGGTCTTCCGAGTGGAAGACGTCCTTTCAGCTTCGTCCGCTTGAGCAGATCGAGTGGGATGACTTTGTCAGTGCTTTCGAGCGTACGTACTGTCCAGATGTTGTTGCTACGCAGCGGATGCGGGAGTTTCTGGAGCTGGTGCAGGGTGACATGTCCGTGTTGCAGTACAGGGCCCGATTTGTCGAGCTGGGTCGGTACGCACCTCATATCATGGAGCATGAGAGGGTGAGGACGACGCAGTTTGTGCAGGGCTTGAGGCTGGAGCTGAGGCACCATCTGATCGCGAATGGGGCCACTGATCTCGAGACGGCGTCTCGTGTTGCGATTTCCTTGGAGATGGATATGCAGAGGACTCGAGGACCGATCAGCCAGGGGCAGTCTGTGTCAGGTCGCAGCCAGCAGTCGGCGACTCAGCAGCAGGGTTTCTTTCAGTCTGCGTCGGGTGGTTCAGGAGTACCGGCATCGGCAGCTTCGGTGACAGGATCTGCGTCCTTTGGCACGAAGGTCAAGAAGTTCTTCAAGAAGGGGTTCGGCAAGAAGAAGTCCAAGGATCAGGGGCAGGCTTCATCGGGCAGTGTGCAGCAGCCGTTTCCTTTGCAGCGACAGGGATCGGTGGGTGGATCGCGAGGACCTTGTCCACGGTGTAGTGGGACCCACCCAGGCAGGCAGTGCACGGCGCCGATCATCTGTTTTCGGTGTGACCAGCCAGGGCACATGGCGCGCGACTGTCCTCAGAGGCCGCCGCAGCAGCAGGTTTCCCAGCAGCAGCAGCAGCAGGGACAGTATCCGCCGCTACCCAGGTCAGCTAGTGTGGGAGGCAGGCAGAGAGCTCGTGGCCAGATCACGCACTTGACCAGGGCAGAGGCAGTAGCGTCGCAGCTCGTGGAAGGTACCGTTCAGATTTTGGGTTGTGCGGCTCGGGTTTTATTTGATTCTGGCGCGTCTCATTCGTTTATTTCGGAGGATTTCGCGTCGAGCGTCGAGGAGCCGGTGACCCAGTTGTCCTGTGATTTGGCTGTGGAGTTGCCTTCGGGTGACTTTATGGTCACTCCGTATTGCTTCGACCAGGTTCCGGTGTGGATCGATGGGCGGAGTATGCCAGGCAGGTTGTATGCGTTGCAGCTTCGGGATTACGACGTGATTCTAGGCATGGATTGGCTCGAGACTCATGGAGCGGTGGTGGATTGTGGGATGAAGAGGGTCTACTTCCAACATCCGAGCAAGAGGACCTTCTATTTCCAAGGTATCCGTTCCGCCTCTTCTCGATTTCTTATCTCTGCTATTCGAGCCCGTCGATTGCTTGATTCAGGTTGTCAGGGTTTTCTCGCGTCTGTGGTTGTGTCTGACCGGATGGAGCCGAATGTCGAGGACATTGCGGTGGTGTGCGAGTTTCCCGATGTTTTTCCTGAGGAGTTGCCTGGATTACCTCCCCAGCGGGAGATCGATTTCGTGATCGAGGTTGTACCTGGTACGGGACCTTTGGCGAAGGCTCCCTACCGTATGGCCCCCGCTGAGTTGAGGGAGTTGAGGGCGCAGTTGCAGGAACTGTTGGCCAAGGGGTACATTCGTCCGAGCTTTTCCCCTTGGGGTGCGCCCGTGTTGTTCGTGAAGAAGAAGGACGGTAGTCTGCGGTTGTGCATTGACTATCGGCAGCTGAATGAAGTGACCGTTAAGAACAAGTATCCATTGCCGCGGATTGATGATTTGTTCGACCAGCTGCAGTCTGCGCGAGTGTTCTCGCGGGTTGATTTGCGGTCCGGTTACTATCAGCTGAGAATTCGCGAGTCCGATGTGGAGAAGACTGCGTTCAGTACGAGGTACGGGCATTATGAGTTTCTGGTGATGCCGTTTGGGCTCACCAATGCCCCAGCAGCCTTCATGGACTTGATGCAGAGGGTGTTTCATCCGTATTTGGACCAGTTCGTGGTCATTTTCGTGGATGACATCCTTGTTTATTCGCGGTCTGCTGAGGAGCATGCGTACCATTTGGGTGTGGTGCTGCAGACGTTGCGAGATCACCAGTTGTTTGCGAAGCTCAGCAAGTGCGAGTTTTGGCTCAGCGAGGTGCACTTTCTGGGGCACGTGATCTCTGGTGATGGCATTTCCGTGGATCCCGCCAAGGTCGAGGCTGTGATGCAATGGCCGAGGCCGAGGTCGGTGACGGAGATCCGGAGTTTCTTGGGGCTTGCAGGTTATTATCGCCGGTTTATCCAGGATTTTTCCCGCATTGCGACCCCGATGACGAGGCTCACGCGGAAGGATGTGCCTTTCGTCTGGTCCGAGGAGTGTGAGCAGAGCTTTAGGGAACTGAAGAGATTGCTCACCTCGGCTCCGGTGTTGGTTTTGCCTTCTGGATCGGGAGGTTTTGTGGTGTGTACAGATGCTTCCGGCGTCGGATTGGGTGCTGTTCTGATGCAGCATGGTAGAGTGGTGGCTTATGCATCTCGGCAGCTAAAGCCCCATGAGGAGAACTACCCTACCCATGACCTTGAGTTGGCGGCAGTGATCTTCGCGCTGAAGATCTGGAGGCATTATCTGTACGGTGAGAAGTTCGAGGTGTTCACTGACCATCAGAGTTTGAGGTATGTGTTCTCGCAGAGAGATCTGAACCTCAGACAGAGGCGTTGGATGGAGTTCATGAAGGACTATGACTTCACCCTGTCTTATCAGCCGGGCAGGATGAATGTCGTCGCCGATGCCTTGAGTAGGAAGGTCGTGATCAGTACCTTGATGCTGAGGAAGTGGAGGCTCTGGGAACAGGTGCCCGAAGTATCTTTCAGGCTCAAGATTCCCCAGGAGCCAGGGTTGGCAGTGCTTGCGAGTCTGACTGTCACTCCTGCTATTCGTCGTCAGGTGACAGAGGCTCAGCATGCGGACCCTGAGTTGCCCCGGATTCTTGCGATGGCTGATGTGGAGCTCGGCGAGGACGGTGCTGCGAGGTTTCGTGGCAGGCTGTACGTCCCAGCGGAGGAGCAGGTTCGTCGTGCGGTGTTACGCGAGGCTCATGGGAGCAGGTACACTGTGCACCCGGGTGCGACGAAGATGTATCGGAACTTGCGGAGGCAGTTCTGGTGGCCTGGCATGAAGAGAGATGTGGCCGAGTTTGTGGCCAGGTGCCTGATCTGTCAGCAAGTGAAGGCGGAGCATCAGCGACCAGGCGGTACTCTCCAGCCCTTGGATGTTCCTGCTTGGAAGTGGGACCATGTGACCACGATTTTGTGGTGGGGTTGCCCAGAACCCCGACTGGGCAGGACAGTATTTGGTTGCTGGTGGATCGGCTGACGAAGGTGACGCGGTTGCTACCGGTCAAGGTCAGCTGGAGCGTGCCTAAGTTGGCTCGTCTTTATGTGGAGCGGATCGTGCCGTTGCATGGGGTTCCCATTTCGATCGTGTCGGATCGGGATCCGCGCTTCACTTCTGGATTCTGGAGGAGTTTCCAGCGAGCTCTTGGCACGGAGTTGGCATTTAGCTCGGCGTATCATCCACAGTCAGATGGTCAGTCTGAGAGGACCATTCAGACCTTGGAGGACATGCTGAGATCCTGCTGCCTGGAGTGGCAGGGGAGTTGGATTCATCACCTACCGTTAGTGGAGTTTGCCTATAACAACAGCTTTCATTCGAGCATCGGCATGGCTCCTTATGAGGCATTGTATGGGCGTCCTTGTCGGACTCCACTTGATTGGTTTGAGGTGGGTGAGCGTGTTTTGACGGGACCGGAATTGGTGCAGCAATGTGTGGATGTTGTGCACCTGGTTCGTCAGAACATGTTGGCGGCCCAGAGTCGGCAGAAGAGCTATGCTGACCGTAGGCGGCAGCCCCTCGAGTTCGCCGTGGGCGATCATGTGTTCTTGAGAGTTTCTCCGATGAAGGGGGTGATGCGGTTTGGACGGCGTGGGAAGCTGAGTCCCCGCTATATTGGTCCTTTCGCGATTGTGGAGCGCATCGGTGAGGTTGCTTACCGGTTGCAGTTACCCTCTGAGTTGGCGTCGGTGCATGACGTGTTCCACGTCTCTATGTTGCGGAAGTATATGCCCGATGACTCTCATGTGCTCGAGTTTTCCGTTTGGCCTGAGGTGACTCCAGATCTTTCTCTCCCAGAGTTTCCGATCCGCGTGGAGGATAGGCGAGAGCAGCGCCTGCGGAACAAGGTCATTCCCTTGGTAAAGGTCGTGTGGCAACGACACTCTGGTGGTGAGGCTTCGTGGGAACGTGAGGACGAGATGCGTCAGCAGTTCCCGTACTGTTTGAGTGAGTCTTCCTCTTCTTTCCCCTTGGGTTGTTCTCAATTTCGAGGACGAAATTCCTTAAGGGGGGAGGGCTGTAATATCCCGGACCTTTCGGATCCTCTTCATGGGTCCCGGATCTAGTTTTCGGAGTGTCCGGCTCCGTTGTGTCCGAAATTTCGTTTCGGACATCTTTCGTGTTCGGATCGGCGCGATCCGGAGTCGTTTCGGAGGCCCGGAGGCGTTCCGCGGCTTTTTCCGCGTGTGTTTTCCGATTCCCGGTGTGTGTTTCGGCTTTTCTCTTCGGACGCTCGTTGCGGGTGAACCGGGCTGTTCACACGGACACGAGTGGTACCGTTGCGATCGGTGCGTTCCGAGGATCGCGGGGGTGTGATTTCCTAATTTTTGGAATTTTACGGATTTTCCGGGTTTTTCTATAAAACCCTTTTTCTTTTCTCTCCCCCCACCATCTTCTTCTTCCTCTCTTCTTCTTCCTCCTTCCTCCTCCACCGTGTCTCCCTCCCTCTCCCTCTCTTCCTCCCGGCTGGCCACGGCGAGCTCCCCTCCGGCTGCAGACGGCGGCGGGGCGACGGCGCGGTGACGTGGGCGGCGGCGAGGCGGTCGTGGGGGCGTGCGGCGAGCGTGGGAAGCTTAAGGAAGAACGAGGGTTTTCAAGCGTTCTTCGCGATTCGTGGACGATCCGGCGGAGCATTCGCTCCATTGAGGTAGGGTGACGTTCCCTAGCTCTTCGCCGTTCTTTTCCGTGGTTTGTAGGCCGCGGGGAGGCCGAGAGAGGCATGTTTGGGTGTTTTTGGGGTTTTTCCATGTTTTGGGGTGAGCCGCCCGATCTATGGTTTTAGCCCATGATTCTATGTTTTGGTGGCTTAGATGCATGCTAGGGGTCCCCAGGGGTCTTCCCCCTTGTTTTCCCCCTCTCCGGTGGAGGTACGGGGGCGTGGTTGGTGTTTTTGGGGTTTTCCCGCCGTAGCGTGCTCTGGGGCAAGCGACGGTCACTCCAGTGACCGTCACATGCTTGTAACGCCCCTAGAGGGGTGCGTTACTTCCCTGGGTGTTGGCCTTTGGGGTCGAGGACTGTAGCGGTCCTGCGACTGGCCGCCGTTTGCTAGTGACGCCCCTGGGCTGGGCCGTCACATGCGTTTCGACCGTTGGTTTTGACCGTTGGGGGTCAGGCCATGTAACGCACCGAGATAGGCGCGTTACATGCGTGTAACGCACTGAGGCAGGAGCGTTACTTCCTGTTGTCCCCCATGTGGATGGGCCAAGCGACGCACTGGGCCCAGCGCGTTACTTACAAGCGACGCGCTGGGGCAGGCGCGTCACTTCCCTTTCCATCCCGAGCGTGAGGCCATGCGACGCGCTGGTCTAGGCGCGTCACATGCGAGTAACGCACTGAGCCCGACGCGTTGCTTGCAAGCGACGCGCCAGGGTAAGCGCGTTACTTTCCCTGTGGTTTTGGAGGGTGTGGGGCGCCGTGTGACGGCCTGTCTCAGGCGCGTTACTTTCAAGCGACGCACTTGAGCAGGCGCGTCACTTCCCCTACCCTCTGGCCGTGTGACGGTCTGCCTTAGACCGCCATTTGTAAGTGACGGCCCTAGAGTGGACCGCCATTTGGCTGTGACGGTCCAGGGTCGGACCGCCACTTCCTGTGTTGCCCCATGAGGGTGGCAACCTCGCTTTTCTCCGACCGTGGTCTCCGTGCGACGGGACTAGTGCGTGGGGTGATTCCCACACGTTGTCGGGCTTGGGCGTTGTTTTCGTAACTTGAGAGTCTACTCCTTCAGTGACCCTCCACTAGTCGTAGCCTACTAGTACGCGTGTGCTAGTCGCACCAGGGAGTGGTGTACGGGCTGACCTTTAGAGACGGTTTGTGGACCGGTTACCGTTGGGCCCCACGTCTTGCAGCCAGAGTCCGGCTGAGGGGAAAACCGGTCAGAGGGCCAGACCAGGGACGCGCGGTCTGTGTGTGCACACGTGGTTGGGGGCGGTTGGACCCACGTCGACGGGCGTGACCCCAGCTAGTCACTTGTTGTAGTTACTTGTACGGTGTTTGCGCCTCGGGTAGGACCTACCATGTCAGGCGGTTCACCTGCGGTGCGGTGTAAGACGTCAGGGGACGCTACCGGCTGTGCTTCTAGTGGGTGGTACTCCTGTCGAGTACGGAGTGTCAGACTGTCAGTCGTGTGTTTCCGACCTTCGGGTTTTGACGGTTCGACCGTTGAGTTTCGGTCTTCTCGTACCGTGGCACGTGTGTCGGTTTGCGTGCCGTTAGGGTCTAGTTCTGTAGAGTACAGGGCTTTCCTTTCCGAGGTACCTTCCTACCGCTAGGGTAGTGGTTTCTCGTTTTGCGAGGTAGGGTTCGAGTGATCCCTACTGAGTCTTGTTCCGAGACTCATTCCCTGCGTGTTTTCACCGTGTTTCAGGTGAGGCGCCACCTTCGGGGAGCGTGTCTGGAGCGCAGCGGAAGCGTGGTGCGGGTGCCCAGAGGTAGTGCCAGAGGTCAGAGCCGGGGGATGCCCCGTGTAGCTGTACTTTTCTTTCTTGTCACTGTACTAGTCGTGGACTACTGTTGCTGTTGTTGTCATTTTATTGTGGACCATGTAAATTGTTAATTCATTTCCTGCTTAATATCATAACTGTTTAATTTCTGCAATTATTTGTGATGCTTGTGTAGTTTCCACACCATCCTTTTAACCCTTCCGAGTCTTCGGGCTCGTGGGTGGCGGTGCGAGTCTCGGGTTATCGGGCCTTCCCGGTAATCGGATTCTCGGGTCGTTACAGTGAGCGTGTTTTGACGGGACCGGAATTGGTGCAGCAATGTATGGATGTTGTGCACCTGGTTCGTCAGAACATGTTGGCGGCCCAGAGTCGGCAGAAGAGCTATGCTGACCGTAGGAGGCAGCCCCTCGAGTTCGCCGTGGGCGATCATGTATTCTTGAGAGTTTCTCCGATGAAGGGGGTGATGCGTTTTGGACGGCGTGGGAAGCTGAGTCCCCGCTATATTGGTCCTTTCGCGATTGTGGAACGCATCGGTGAGGTTGCTTACCGGTTGCAGTGACCTCCTGAGTTGGCGTCGGTGCATAACGTGTTCCACGTCTCGATGTTGCGGAAGTATATGCCCGATGACTCTCATGTGCTCGAGTTTTCCATTTGGCCTGAGGTGACTCCAGATCTTTCTCTCCCAGAGTTTCCGATCCGCGTGGAGGATAGGCGAGAGCAGCGCCTGTGGAACAAGGTCATTCCCTTGGTAAAGGTCGTGTGGCAACGACACTCTGGTGGTGAGGCTTCGTGGGAACGTGAGGACGAGATGCGTCAGCAGTTCCCGTATCTGTTTGAGTGAGTCTTCCTCTTCTTTCCCCTTGGGTTGTTCTCAATTTCGAGGACGAAATTCCTTAAGGGGGGAGGGCTGTAATATCCCGGACCTTTCGGATCCTTCTTCGTGGGTCCCGGATCTGGTTTTCAGAGCGTCCGGCTCTGTTGTGTCCGAAATTTCGTTTCGGACATCTTTCATGTTCGGATCGGCGCGATCCGGAGTCGTTTCGGAGGCCCGGAGGCGTTCCGCGGCTTTTTCGCGTGTGTTTTTCGATTCCCGGTGTGTGTTTCGGCTTTTTCTTCGGAAGCTCGCTGCGGGCGAACCGGGCAGTTCCCCCAGGCACGAGTGGTACCGTTGCGATCGGTGCGTTCCGAGGATTCCAGAAATGTATTTTTCTATTTTTTGGTATTTTTCTGAAAATTCGAATTTTCTATATAGCCCTAATTCCTTTCTTTTTCTTTTTCTCATTTCTCTTTCTTCTTCTTCCTCTTCCTCCATTTCTTCCCACCGTGACACCCTCCTCTCTCCTTCTCTCCCATTCGGACACGGCGAACCCCTCTCCGGCTACGGACGGCGGCGGGGCGACGACGCGGACGCGTGGGTGACGGCGAGACGATCTCGTGGGCGTGCAGCGAGCGTGGGAAGCGTGGGGAGTTCGTGAAGCTTCGAGCATTCTTCGTGATTCGTGATCAATCCGGCGGAGCATTCGCTCCATTGAGGTAGGGTGACGTTCTTTAGCCTCATGCCGATCTTTTTCGCGATTTATGGGCCGCGGGGAGGCCGAGAGGGGATCGTTTGAGCGTTTTTGGGTTTTTCCATGATTTGGGGAGAGCTCGCCCGATCTATGGATTTGATGCATGATTTCATGTTTTGATGGCCTAGAATCATGCTAGGGGTCCCCAGGGGTCTTCCCCTTTATTTTCCCCCTCTCCTATGGAGGCATGGGGGCGTGGTTAGAATTTTTGGGCGTTCTTACCGTTTTCGGCCGCGGACTGAGAACGCGCTATACTCTAGTAGCGCATTCTTGGAGGTCGCGCTGCCCCGACCGAGCGCGTTCATCGGAGAAGATGAACAGGAGGCGGTTCCTGTCGCGCTATGGGGTCATAGCGCGATCATCCTCGTCGCGCTAGGAGGACCTAGCGCGATGGTCCTTGTCGCGCTAGGGTTCCCTAGCGCGATGGTCCCTGTCGCGCTAGGGAGACCTAGCGCGATCTTCCCTGTCGCGCTAGGTTTCCCTAGCGCGTTCTTCCGTGTCACGCTAGGTATCCCTAGCGCGATCTGGCTGTTGTTGGGTGTTCCCCTTGGGCCGTGTGTGCGTCCCGGGCACCCCGTGGAGTTCCGTGACCGTGTCTTTGGTGTCCGGAGGTTCCGTTTACCTTGGTCATGAGTTTGGCCGTGGGCGGTGAGTCCGTTTTTCTCCGACCGTGGCCACCGTGCGACGGGGCTGGTGCGTGGGGTGATTCCCACACGTTGTCGGTTTCGGACGTCGTTTTCCGTTGACTTGAGAGTCTACTCCTTCAGTGACCCTCCACTAGTCGTAGCCCACCAGTACGAGGTGCTGGTCTCACCTGGGAGTGGTGTACGGGCACCCACCTTTCGAGACGGTTTGTGGACCGATTCCCGTAGGCCCTTTCATCGGTAGCCAGAGTCCGGCTACGGGGGAAAATCGGTCAGAGGACCAGACCTAGTGACGCAAGGTCTGTGTGTGCACACGTGGTTGGGGGCGGTTGGACCCACGTCGACGGGCGTGACCCCAGCTAGTTACTTGTTTGTGGTTACTTGTACGGTGTCTGCGCCTCGGGTATGACCTACCACGTCAGGCGGTTCACCTACGGTGCGGTGTCAGACATCAGGGGACGCTACCGGCTGTGCTTCTAGTGGGTGGTACTCCTGTCGAGTACGGAGTGTCAGACTGTCAGTCGTGTGTTTCCGACCTTCGGATTTTACGGTTTGACCGTTAGTTTTGATCTTCTCGTACCGTGGCACGTGTCGGTTTGCGTGCCGTAGGGTCTAGTTCTGTAGAGTACAGGGCTTTCCTTTCCGAGGTACTTTCCTACCACTAGAGAAGTGGTTTCTCGTTTTACGAGGTAGGGTTCGAGTGATCCCTACTGAGTCTTGTTCTGAGACTCATTCCCTGCGTGTTTTCACCGTGTTTCAGGTGAGGTGCCACCTTCGGGGAGCGCGTCAGGAGCGCAGCGTGGCGCGGGTGCCCAGAGGTAGTGCCAGAGGTCAGAGCCGGGGTATGCCCCGTGTAGCTGTACTTTCATTTCTTGTCACTGTACTAGTCGTGGACTGCTGTTATTGTTGTTCTTTATTACGGACCATGTAAATTGTTAATTATTTCCTGCTTAACATTATAACTGTTTAATTTCTGCAATTATTTGTGATACTTGTGTAGTTTCCACACCATCCTTTTAACCCTTCCGAGTCTTTGGGCTCGTGGGTGGCGGTACGAGTCTCGGGTTATCGGGCTTTCCCGATAATCGGATTCTCGGGTCGTTACATTTACCCCCCTACACTCTTCCTTCTTCCTCTGAAGATGAAGGCTCAATGGAGTTCCTGAAGGGTGAAACTCGCCAAAGTCTGCAACCACCTTTCAACACAAACGTATGGTTGTCCATTTTGAAAAGCAGAAGTCATTGTCATGAAAGAGTCCGTGTTTCTGGCCGGTGAAGACCTTTATCTACCATCTTAATGTCTTCTAGTCTAACTTTGGGCTTAGACCAATGCAAACGCGTCACCTATAGGTGCGACGGCGTCTGATTCCGGGTCAGCGTCGCGCGGTTGGTCATTTGGGTTCCAAGGTGTTCCATTATATACCATCTAGAGTTGTGAGGAAATAGACCCGGATCGGGTAAATCATTTACCTCGAACACTTTTTGGGTGAATCTCTACGGTCGGAAGCAACTGGGAGCCTAAGCATGGCATGACGACATGGTCATCAGGATAAGTCTTAGCTGGCGGGATTATCATTCGAGGAGTTTAGAGGCCCAAATCAACCTAGATGTGCACTTAGGATGCCTGGGAGGTTAGCAAGAAACCCTTGTTCTTATGCAGGTTAGATGTTATATCAAGTGGTCATCATGCATTAGCAAAAACAAAAATAAACAAACCAAAAACAAACAAAAAAATAACGAATCCAAAAATCCAAAAAAAAGCAGAAAAATGTACATGCACAAAAAAATGGAAATGTAAAAGACCAAAAAAAATAAACAAACAACAAAACACAAAAAAAATGAATGAAAACTCCAAAATAAAAAAAATAAAAAAAATCACAATTTGTATGTTGGCATTTGTATGCAACATCTCATTTTAAATTTCTATTTGCATCTGTGTGCTTGTGTGCCGCATTCATCATTATCATTTATTATTGCCTTTGTTAATAAAGGCTTGCCCCTTGACTCGTTATCAAGGACAGTTCAAAATCTCGTTTGCTTATTGAGCAAGGGGCAAGTCAGAGCAGAAATGCTAATTTGTTTGCTTAGGTGTATGCATGAATTAGAGTGATCAAGAAAGAAGCAGAGAACCAAGCACAAACTAATTTATTCCACTTTCAACCAAAAATAAACAAAAAGTCTACATCAGGTTCCACCTCCTCTCTCCACGTTACTTGTCCTGCCACTCTCCGGGCAAGACGTTCTTGAGGGTGCTACCCAACCATAAAAAGCGGTACTTCTACCGCTTTGTGCTCCTCTTCCAATCTCCACACCCCGGCGTTGATCTGCAGGGGTAGCAAAAAAGCTACTAACACGAAAGCCCCGCTCTCGTGCTCTTCGGTAGCGTTCCTCGCCATCCTTTAGCCACTGCTCGGCGAGGCCGAGGTTGGTCCTCAATTCAAATAATTGGGCTTCCAGGGCCCTCTTCTCTTCTTTCTCGGCTGATCTCTTGGCCTTCTCTCGTTCCCTGTCCTTTTCTCTCTCGGCTCGTTCTCTTTCTCTATCTTCTCTTTCCAGCTGAAGGGTGATCCTTAGCTCCATAGCGTCCCTAGAAGAGTCCTCACCCGGACGACACTGTAATTCCTCTTCCAGTTCAGCTATTCTAGCTTCCTTCTGGGTGGCATGTGCAAGTGCCTCATGTGTTTCTTTCTCCTGCCATACGTTTCATCTCAGACATATGGCAAGGTTTGAACAAGGGATATTAAACGGTGAAACCCTCACCTGTGCAGAAAGCATCCCTTCTGCCTCCGCAGCCCGCTGTGTGGTATGAGCAAGCTGCTCGTGGAGTAGATCCAATTCCGAAGTAGGAATCCATAGACTGGAAGAAACGCCGTCTGCCCCCATCGCCGATGAAACTGCATCGAGCTGGGCACGCTGCGTACACACATGAGAGGTGACATTTAAGTAGTTAGCGCCATAAATCATATCAGGAGCATGTACATATACACTTACTGATGAACCCAGAGCCGCTCGGGTGTCATTCAACTCTTGCTCCGTGTCCGCCAAACGAGCTCGTAAGTTCGTTATTATGGTGTCACGGGCATCCTACAGTTATGGCTCTTGAAGTTCACAAAAATTCAAAAAAATGGAAATTGTAAAAGATAAAAAAAATGGTGTTTTTTTTACCTCCACAAGCCCTCCAAGCTGGAGTCTCTCCGCATACATTGCCCTGTAGAGCCGTAGGTAATCTTCACTGTCTTGCGCTTGTGATTCCACGAGCGTGCCGCCCCGTTGCCAGTCTTCATACTGTTCGGGGAAGCGCACCCTCCAATCAACGCAGGTTGCCGGCCCACGCGTCTTCTTCCCGACGCTGGGTGAGTTGGTCATATCCACCCATTCCTGGGCAAGCCCTAGGGTCCTCATGGCTAATCGTAGCCTTAGTGGCTCAATTTCATTCAAGCAATGGAGCCAGAGGTCCCGCCCGAACCGAGCACGGCTTCCAATTACCCATGGCTGGTCGACATCGACCATATTCGAGTAAGGCCTCCAGTTCACCTATGTTGGGTTGTACATATCTGCTTAGTTACCCAAAAATACAAAAAAATGGTAAAAAATGAACAAAACAAAAAAAATAGAAAAGAGTATCCTACCATCGTTGCAGGAAACTCTTGTAGCTCCCGTCTTAATACCATCAGTTGGTAGGATAGTGGTGCTGTACTCATGATGGGTTGCCACCGCCTAGCCAACGGGATCGTCATTGGCCGCCAGTGTCGAGCTCTCCCCATTGGAATATAATAGTAGCTCCATAGCTACAACATCATGTGTCATTGGCATCAACAAATACAAAAAAAAATCATAAAACAAAAACCACAAAAATAATCTTTTACCTGGATGAAGGGCGTAAACCCATTTATTGTCACATCTCGGCATGTCCTTTGCGACAGACATGTGAATAGATGCGATAGTACGGCAGCTCCCCAGACGTACTGTCCTACTCTCTCCAAATCCACGAGCAGCTCCAGGAAGCGGCAGTGTATGTTGTCTCCCTTGGAGCCTAGTAGAAACTTGCCCAACAGAAAGATGAGGAACCTCCTCAGATCCATGTTGGTCCTTTCCCAGTTGCTAGCATCCACACAGTACACAGCACGGGCTCCTCTTTCGGCTCTTTCCATGAATTCCTCCAGGGACTCGTCATCCCATGGACGAATATCAGTAAGCCCTAGCGCCTCCATGATCCATGCCTTGGCTACTGACATGTTCTTCCGACCGTCGAGGTCCAGCCCTAATAGCTTTTGGGCACCTTCTCGGTAGTCTGCGTAGGTGACGCCAGTCACCGCTTCCCCATCTACCTTCAGGCCCGTGATGCGGACCATGTCTTCCAGGCTGGGCACCATGTGCCCCCATGGCATCAGGAATGCCCGACTCACTGGGTCCCATCTTTCATGCAATGCTTGGATCAGGGCAAGGTCGAGCTTAATTGGCTCGATTCGGAGGAAGGCCCCGAACCCCATCACGTCTAACCTGACCTTCTGGAAGTCCGGAAGACCTCGATATGCTGCCACTACCAGCTCCCACGAGATGTGCGATCGCATCATGCCCTGCACATACACAAGCGGTGAGAAAGGGGAGCTTTACTAAGCAAGAAAGGAGAAGAAAGGATGAAGAAAGGAACTAAGGGATCCACTTACAAGCTGTGATCGGGTCCTCTCATTGAGCTGCCCTTCGACTTCTGAGAGTCTCCTGGAGCTGCTACCAGATCTGCTCCTCTTTGAGGAGCGGGAAGACTCACCTTCTGCTCTAAAGCTAGATTCACCCTCCATTCTGAAAGTTGAGCAACACTCACTACCCCCTTTACAAATCTTCACTCTTCGGGTCAGCTCTTACGACTCTGGTGCTTCCAAGTCGAGTGAAAAGGGAGGTATTTATAGGATCGAAAAGGAGATGATCTGGATCTATCACCATCACCCCTATCAACAGCCCTTACGACAAGTCACCCTCCCTTTACTTTTGCGGCCACTCTACCATGTAGAGTGATTGATTCGGAGGCATGATTTGTTGACTTGTCGTCCCTAGATGTGGTCCAAAGATTCCCCGTGTTCATTGTCCCGTTGCGACTACTTTTAGCGCAAAGGAGAAAGTGGGGGACATTTATGCGAGAAACTAGGACCAAGGGTCGACGTTGTTGAAATTGGTAGTAGATTCCTTTGAAAGTCATGGCCATGGTACACTCGCGTGCCATTTCGCCATGTGGAGTAAATGGAGCAGAGGCGTGATTTGTCGACCCGCCACCCCTGCGTGGTCTAAAAGATTCCTCGTGTCCTTTGTCCTATTGCGACTGCTTTTGCCGCAAAGAAAGAAATGGAGGACATTCACGTGGGAAAAGAGCACAAAGAGCCGATATTGTTGAAGTCGATGGCAGATTCCCTTTGAAAATCATGGCTATCGTGAGTCATCACTCCGTATTTTAAGGTGACATCTCGTCGAGCGCGTCTTGCGAAAACCCATGTAAGGGAGAAGAGCCGTAGAGAAGAAGGAACGCATCCAGGGCAAACAAGCCGCGTTCGTGCCAAGCCATTCCACTCACACATCTATATAAGGGTTTGTGCCCGTCATGAGAAGAGAGTGGGTGTGCAAGCCACTCACTAACCCTCATCACTCTCCTGGTCGCTTCTCTTCTCTCTCCGAAGGCAAGAAGTCCCTCGGAGGCCTTCTATAGTTCCGTGACGCAGCAATCGCTTTGCCGTGCCACACGTTCCCACCTGCTCTTTGGCGGTGCTCTTCATCGTCCTCCTGCTTCTCTCGCGACCCCGATGGCCGCGAAGCTCTTGAAGTTGAGGCCGCTAGCTGAGCTATGCTCTGCTCTGCCGATAGGGACTGCACCAGCTCTCAGAGCTCCTCTGCCGTGAGCTCCAATTCCCTTGATCTGAACTGACTCTGAGCAAGTTAGGTGTCTGGATGCTCTTCCTCCAAGAGCTCCATCTCCTGGGCCTCCTGTGCTGCTCTGTCTTTGCCTTTCTCTCTTGCTTTATTTCTCTCTTCGCTATCCGGAGAGAAACCTTCAGCTCCAAGATGTCTCGGGGCAGCTCCTTGATGACGTGTCGTCATCACTCCTTCTCCAACTTTGCTATCCGGGCATCGCGCTCTGATCGAGCGGCACGCTCCTTCTTTGCTCAGACCACAGGAGCTAGCAAGCCCTGAATATCCACTGTCTTCCAGTTCCAACCATCCCACAAGGTCAGGAAGAGCGGGTGAAGTGTGTAGTTGAATTTCAAATTGAATGACACTCACCTGAGTCGCGAGCTCATGCTCGATCTCTTTGGCACAAGCCACTGTGCCGGGAACTTGCTCCTGGAAGGACATGACCTCCGAAAGAGAAGCTTAGCAACCAGAAAAGGCTCTGTCGGCCATCCTTTGTCACCTGCTGGGCACCCTGAAAAGAAAGGGAACAAATGCCGAGTAATGACTGAACACTAGGAATCCAAAACAAAAAAAAATAGGAAAAGAATAAAACAAACAAAAAATGAGCTGCCACTCCATGCCTTGCTAGATGAACTCTGCTTTCTATGTTTCTCTTGCTTGTGTGAATTGTTGTGATTGATATTTTGTACATATTAGTGTTTATTTCTTGTGAAATATTTATGTTTACTGATGGATGCAGGCTAAAAAAAAAAGATGAAAACAAAAAGCAAGAAAAAAAGATGAAAGAAAACAAAAGAAGAGAACGGATCATCACCCTCCCACATGTATCATATCCGCATTGTGTCTTGTATTATATCTACACTATTAGAGCATGTCAATGGCTGTATGTTTTGAATGAATTTGGAGTTTGAGTTCAAACTCTGATAACTCCATGAGAGTTTGAAGCATACGGACAGGCCGTTAAGTTGTGCTAGAATGGGGACGACGGTTCCGTTTGGTGTGGCGATAAATGGGCCCGACTCATTATCGGCTCATCGAATCGGTTTCTTGACCCAGTCTCCACAGCTTAACAATATTATCATTGGCTAGTTGGTATCATTGTGAAAATCATTCACTTAAGTCGATTGTGCAAGCCACTGTGTTTAAACACTCCGAAATGTGAGATATTCCATTCTGAGTCGAGTATTGAGTTTTCCTGAGGTCGTCTTGGGTCGGTTCTCCAGAAGAAACCATTGTTTGGATTTATCTTCAATTCATCTTTTATTCCCCTCGGACCCACCTTGGCTGGAGCACGTCCACAATGGCTGGTAATCACTCTCCAATGGTGAAACCTGCAGGCCTATGACCCAGGTACTTCCGCACCGTGAAGTTGGTCCCCTTTTAGTTGTCTGTACCCTAGCGCACATTTTGTCATTCCTTGTGAGTTTATCATCCAAACAATGGCTGATTTTCGGAGAGTCTTTTTCAAGGTTACTTCGGTGAAACTCGGGAAAGATTCCCATCGGGAGAATGATGAAGGCGTGTCTCATCACACCTTGGCATCTACTTTTCACTTCACTCCATTTCATTCCATGCATTTCATTCCATTCCATTACATGTCATGTCCCTACAAAGCAGACGCCAAGGCGGGACAACTGTAGACACGTCGTTTTCACATTTTTTCCTCGGTAAATCTCATATTACACCATGATGCCCTAAAGTGACTCGCGCATCTGGTTTATGTGGGTGATTAATCATTTTTCAGGGTTTTACATAAAATATATAATACAAAAAAAATCAGAAAAGGTGAGAAAAATACAAAAAAATGCAAGAGGCTTAAAAAAAATATATACAAAAAAATCTAGAAAAGGTCAAAACAATTTAATACGAAAAATTGAAAAAAGGTTAAAAAATAATAATAATAAAAAATATACAAAATAAATAGGTTTGTATATATGTGGTATAAATATATAGATATGCAGATATATATAGTTAATTTTATTAAGCTTAAAAAAACAACAAAAAAAAGATCTTAATCAACTTAAATAAAATAATATTACATATTTTAATCCATTACCCCACACCCCTAAATTTTTGGATATGGTCTCCCTGTACCAACAGCATCATCCCCCACACTTCCCTCTCACCTTATCTCTTCTCTTAGTTGTCTCCCTTGTACACCTAGCAGCCCGGCAGAGGGAATATCTCCCTTTCACGTCTCTCTGCCAACACCACGGAAGGACCTCTCTCACTTCTCTTCCTCACTCTCCCTCCCCTGGCCAGGACACACTCGATCCCACGAGACCTCCGATCCCCCTCCATCTTCACTCCACCTCCATCTCCCACCTTCTTCTCTAACGCCACCGTGCCTCTCCCTCTAACAGCCTAACCACCACGACCACGCCATCGCCCATCTTCTTTCATTGCCAACCTCCACTCCGGCCACCATCCTCCATCGACCGGACGCCGCCCCCCACGCCGGAGAGCTCTCCCCGCCATCATCATCGACGTCGCTCGAGCCCTCCCCACACTGCATGCAAATTTTCCGGACGCCGTCAACTCCCGCCGCGAGGTCCGTTCCGATCGTCGTCGTCCTCACTCCGGAAGCTCTCCGAAGTCGTCCACCCTCATACCACCTCCGCCGTGAAACCACCCCACGACACCGCGCCCGGACACCCGCGACCACCGTCGCCGCGGACGCCACCTGCCGACGTCGCCGTCGACCTCCCCCCGCCAACGCCCAGAGAAGCCGAAACACGACGCCATCGCCTTCCCAACGTTGCCGTCGAGCCAACCTCAGTGCATGCGTCCTCCCTACGCCGGCTACCTCTCCCACGTCGCCACAGACGTCACCACCGCGAGCTCCCCTCGCCGGCCTCCACCCACGTCGTAGTCGTCGACTGCCCGCACCTCCTTCCGGCCTCCTCCGTCACGAGCCTCCACCTACGGCACCACCGCTGCCACGCCTGCAACCTCATCCGGCCCTCACGGCGCGCCTGCGACCTCCCCACAACAACCGCCTGCAACCTCATCCGGCCCTCACGGCGCGCCTGCGAAGCCCTCCCCACTTTCCCACGCCAGCCACCGCCAGCCTCCCGCCGAGCCGCACCTCCCCGTGACCGCCGCCATCGCCGCGGACGCCTCCTCTCTCCCCCGCGGCTTCTCTCTCTCTTTCTTTCTCTCCCCCACTCTCTCTTTCTCTCCCTCTCTCTACCCACGCTCTCTTTCTCCCCCTCTCGTGGCTCTCTCTCTCTCTCTCTCTCTCTCTCTCTCTCTCTCTCTCTCTCAACTCACCCCGTCTCTCTTCTCTCTCCATGTTTCTCTTTCCTCCTCCTCCCTCTCCCCCGTTTCTCTCTCGATCCCTCTCTCCCTTCCCTTTTTTATTCTTTTATCTCCTCACTTTCCCTCCCTCTTTCTCTCGATCTCTCCCTCACTTTCTTTTTTTTATTTATTCACCCCCCCTCTCCCTGCCGTATCTCTCTCTATCTTAACCTCTCTCTATTTCTCTCTTTGACTCTCTCTTCTACTCTCTCACCCGATCTCTCTCTCCCTCATCTTTTATATTTTTTTTCTTTCTCTTTTTTAATCCTCTCTCCCCCTCACCTCTCTCGATCTCTCTCCCCCTCTCTCTGCCTTTTCATCCAATCCCCCTCACCTTCTTCTTTTTTTTCCTCACTCCCCCCTCTCTCTTCTTTTTCTGCCGCAAACCCCCTCTCATCTCTCTCTCTCTCTCTCTCTCTCTCTCTCTCTCTCTCTCTCTCTCTCTATGTGTGTTACCCTCATATATATGTATATATATATTATATCTCATATATCTTTTATATATATGTATAACTAAAACAAAAAAAATCTAAAATAAAAAAACGTAGGGCCAACTTTCCCCCTTACACTGCATACACACATGCACTCCTTTTTTTTATGCACATACTGCACACAGTACGCACACATGCTCTATCTTTTCTTTCCTTTTCACATTCACGTGACACACAACACACACAACTTCTCTTGTTTTATCTTTTAACTCTTTTCTGGCTCTGTATATATGTTATGTTTATATATACATACTTATAGATATTGGCCTATGTACATATTTAGAAGACTGTGTATGTATATACATATTATATAGCATATATAAATATATATTAGGTACTTGTATACGTATATTATATATTATATATATATATCTAACATGTTTGTGTAAAGTGTTTACATATATTTTTTTATTTATACATGTATATATATTTAGTTCGCTTCTATCTATATATGCACATGTAGAGTTAATTTGTTACCCTTTTGAATGTGCAGAAAGAAAAGCGGCCCTCGGCCCCGTTAGTCTTCCTGTGTGTTCCCGTACACGGGGAAAGCCGTCTCATCCCACCGTTTGCCCGTTCCGCGCTTGCGTTGCCATCATCGGCTCTGTTATTTATTCTTATTATTTTGTTGTGTTTTTAGTTTGTTATCTATGTTATCAGTGTTTTATTCCATGAATTGTTATCATATCATATTACCGTTCTGACTTAATTTTATTTCATGTTTGTCCATTTTGCAGGGTAACCACTCAAAAGCCCCCTTCTTCGACCAGTCGAACGAAGAGGAAGAAGGAACCCACGCAATCCCGCGTCAAAGGCAAAAGCGATCAACTAGTTCGAGGCCCACGGTCCATGGCGATCACACCATCCAACGCGTGTTTGTAGTAAATTTTACTTTATGTCTATAATACCTGTGGATAGTTAAATCCCAGGTCTGTTTGTACTATAATCGGCCGCGGTGAGTCATTTCACCGTGGTCATTTACTTTCGGCATTTTTCTTTCTGCATTTTGTTATATTGTGGTTAAAACCCCGCACGGATCAATATCCTGTGGTGGTCTGTTTACTGTTTATATTCATGTTATTATCATTGTGTGAGGAGTGATATGCCGTTCGAAATTCTGAGTCTACGTGTGTCTTTGTGTCTGCCAATTTCTACTACGTAGAGTCCCAGGCTCGCATTCGGTATATCAAAAATTGCTCTCGGAATGGTAGGTCACGCCTACCGGGAAGGGGTTTAGTTTGCGCGAGAGGGTCTTCGGATCCTTATCTCCGCCACGTACCGGAGTCCGATAAGTCTTTTCAGGTTGTACTCTCCACCTTTTTCCCCATACCACCACCTTTTACGCACGCGTTTTTTCATTTTCATCATTTTTTACTCTTTCACTCAGAGAGGGAGAAACTCCATCTCTCTTTCTCAGTCCACCACGTGGCGCGTCCACAAGGGATAAGCTAGATGCTAAGTCTATAAAGTACTTTTTTATTGGATATGGTTCTGATGAGTTTGGATATCGATTTTGGGATGATGAAAATCGAAAAATTCTCAGAAGGAAAAATGTTATATTCAATGAAAATGTCTTGTACAAAGACAGGGCTGTTGTAGAATCTGACAGTGCAGGGAAACAAAATGAGAATGGTGGACAAGTTGAGCTAGAAGAAATTTCACAAGATGATGTGAATGATAAGATACATGATGTATCTGAAATAGAAGCACAACCTTGTACACCGGTACAACTGAGAAGATCTGCAAGAATACCTAGGCCTACACAAAGGTATTCTCCATCTTTGCATTACCTACTGTTGACTGACGAAGGTGAACCCGAGTGTTATGATGAAACAATGCAGGTTACAGATTCTGTTAAGTGGGAGTTAGCCATGAAATATGAGATGAACTCATTGCAAAAGAATCAGACTTGGGAGCTAACTAAACTCCCTAAGAACAAGAAGGCATTGCATAACAAGTGGGTTTACAGAGTCAAAGATGAACCTGATGGCAGTAAGAGGTACAAAGCAAGGTTGGTAGTGAAGGGCTTCCAGCAGAAGGAATGTATAGACTACACTGAGATCTTTTCTCCAGTTGTGAAACTAACCACTATTAGATTGGTGTTGAGCATTGTTGCTGCTGAGAACTTACATTTAGAGCAACTAGATGTGAAGACATCTTTTCTCCATGGTGACTTGGAGGAAGACATCTACATGTTGCAACCAGAAGGGTTTTCAGTCCCAAGCAAAGAAAACCTTGTATGCAAGCTTAAAAAAAGTTTGTATGGTCTGAAACAAGCCCCCAGACAGTGGTACAAGAAGTTTGATGGATTCATATGTAGCAATGGTTTCATTAGGTGTAATATGGACCATTGTTGTTATCTTAAGAAGTTTGATAATTGTTATATCATATTGCTGTTGTACGTGGATGATATGCTTATAGCAGGATCAAGTATGACAGAGATTAACAATCTGAAAATACAATTATCAAAGGAATTTGCTATGAAGGACTTAGGAGCAGCAAAGAAAATTCTTGGGATGAGAATTGTGAGGGATAGAACAGCTGGCACTGTGAAGCTATCTCAAGAAGGTTACATCCAGAAGGTGTTGAGCAGATTCAACATGCAGGATGAAAAACCAGTTAGCACTCCTTTGGCAAGTCACTTCAAGCTGTCTAAAGAGCAGTCACCAAAGTCTGCTGAAGAGCGACCAAAGTCTGCTGAAGAGCGAGAGTCCATGAAAAAAATTTCTTATGCATCAGTTGTAAGAAGTCTGATGTATGCCATGATTTGTACCAGACCGGATATAGCACATGCAGTGGGAGTTGTGTGCAGACATATGGCAGATCCGGGCAAGTAACACTGGGAGGCAGTGAAATGGATTCTGAGATACCTAAAAGGCACCTCAGGCAAATCACTTTGTTTTAGGAAAAGTGATGTTATCTTACAAGGTTTTGTTGATTCAGATCTTGGTGGTGATCTGGACACCAGAAGAAGTACCACTGGCTATGTTTACACCTTGGGTGGCACTGCAGTGAGTTGGGTTTCAAAACTTCAGAAGGTTGTTGCTCTCTCAACAACAGAAGCAGAGTATGTAGCTATCTCTGAAGCTAGCAAAGAGATGGTATGGCTGAAAAATTTTCTGAAGGAGTTGGGCAAGGAACAAAGCAATAGTGTGTTGTTTTGTGACAGTCAAAGTGCTATTCACCTTGCCAAGAACCCAGTCTTTCATGCAAGGACTAAGCACATACAACTGAAATATCACTTCATTCGTGGTCTGCTTGAAGATGATGTTTTGCTGCTAGAGAAAATACTTGGTGCAGAGAATCCAGCAGACATGTTAACCAAGGTGGTGACCACAGAGAAACTGAGGCTGTGCAAAGCCTTAGTTGGCCTCCATGGATGATTAATGGAGGGATGTCGTAGCAGTATTTCCATTGTTATATTGAGCAGGGTTAATACAGTGAGAGGTTTGCTTTCTTTGGAGTTCAGACTCCAAGTGGGAGATTGTTGGAGTGTGGAGTCAGAACTCTTTATCGTGCGCCCTTGCACGGGATCACACTCTGCCTCAGGAGCGCATCCACTGCTTCAGGGGAGCATTCTCAGCATCAGGGGAGCATGGCGAGCACATGCTATCTCCAGGGGAGCAATTGCTGCCCCAGGGGAGCATCCACTGCTCTAGGGGAGCATCCTCAGCTCAGGGGAGCATGGCGAGCATATCGCATCTCCAGGGGAGCATTCACTGCTCCAGGGGAGCATCTTTCAGTGCCAGGGAAGCATTCGTTACTCCAGGGGAGCATATGCTGTCTGGGTTCTAGCAGGGAAGCACATGCTGTCTCTGGAGGGCATTCATTGTCTCAGGAGAGCATCACTGTCATCAGGAGGGCAGGCATTGCGGGCTCAAGGCATTTCTATGTCACTTAGAGTGCGTCGACCTTGCCTTGGCAATGCGTCGACGTATTGTCTTGGCAATGCATTGGTCTGACTGATGGTGGGGGAGCATCTGCAGTCGCTGGAGGGCATACTCGGTCCCAGGAGAGCATCCGGGGGGACAGACGAGTATGCGCGTCTGATGTATCCCGGATGAGGATTTCTGTTGATCAGGGGTATTATTGTCCTTAATGCCCTGACTTATGACGCCCTAATCTCCTAGTATAAAAGGATGGGCTCTCTCATTGTATTGTAACTCCAGTCTGTGATTATCTTAGTGGAATGCTGTTGCGGTCGTGGACGTAGGAAGGCATCTTGCCTCCGAACCACGTAAAAAATCCCTGTGTGTTCTTGTGTGATTCTTCTTCTCTCCTTCTTCCTCCTCTGCTGGTTGTCCTCCTCGTCTGGGTACTCCATATCCCTAACAACTGGTATCAGAGCCTTGTTCTGGTTCGAGGGAGTAGTGGGAGTAATGGCGGCGGATGAAGGAAAGGTGAGGATCGACAAGTTCGATGGCAAGGACTTCGGTTTCTGGAAGATACAGATCGAAGACTACTTGTATCAGAAGAAGCTGCATGAGCCGCTTCTTGGAACGATGCCGGCAGGGATGAAGAAGGAAGATTGGGATCTACTAGACAGACAAGCACTCGGAGTTGTTCGCTTGACGTTTGCCAGAAACGTCGCCTTCAACATCGTGAACGAGAAGACCACGGCAGGATTGATGAAGGCGCTATCAAATATGTATGAAAAGCCCTCGGCTTCAAACAAGGTATATTTGATGCGTCGTTTATTTAATCTGAAGATGGCCGAAGGTGCTTATGTTACAGACCACATCAATGAATTCAATGTGATTACAACTCAGTTGAGTTCTGTAGAAATAAACTTTGATGATGAGATTAGGGCCTTGATTCTTTTATCCTCCTTACCTGAAAGTTGGGGTGCAACTGTGACGGCTGTAAGTAGTTCTTCCGGTTCGAGCAAGTTGAAGCTTAAAGAGGTTCGAGACCTGATTCTAAGCGAAGATATTCGCAGAAGGGAATCAGGTGAAGTCTCAGGTTCTGCCTTGAATACAGAGAGCAGGGGAAGAGCAAAACAGCGGGGTCAAAATAGGAGCAGATCTAGGTCCAAGAAGAAAGGTCAATCAAAGTTTGGTGGCGATGGGTGCTGGAATTGTGGTAAAAAGGGGCACTTAAAGAAAGATTGCAAGGCTCCAAAGAAGAAAAACCATAATGAAGAGTCTGCCAATGCAACTACAGCAGAGCAAGTTCAAGATGCTTTAGTTCTTTGTGTTGACACTCCTTTAGAGTCATGGATTCTTGACTTAGGTGCGTCGTTTCACTCTACCTCACATAAAGAAAGTATGCAAAATTATGTTGCTGGAAAGTTTAGGAAGGTTTATCTTGCTGATGATGAGCCTTTAGATATTGTGGGGAAGGGTGATGTCAATGTAAGGACCACAAATGGCACTTTGTGGAAGTTAAAGAATGTAAGGCATGTACCTAGCTTGAAGAGGAACTTGATATCTGTTGGACAGCTTGATGATGAAGGTTATGTCACAACCTTTATGGGTGGATCTTGGAAGATCACCAAAGGTGCTATGATTATAGCACGAGGCAACAAGATGGGTACTCTCTACATGACTAGCAACAACAAAGATATAGTGACAGTGACAAATTCAGGAGTTGACTCCAATATATGGCACTGCAGGCTTGGTCACATGAGTGAGAAAGGGATGAAGGTACTGCTGTCAAAAGGAAAATTGTCTGGCTTGAAATCTGTGAAAGTTGGTCTTTGTGAAGACTGCATTTTTGGGAAGCAAAAGAAGGTTACATTCTCAATGACATTTAGAACTTTGAAGACACAGAAGCTAGAGCTTGTACATACAGATGTATGGGGTCCTTCACCAGTACCATCTCTTGGAGGCTCACTCTACTTTGTCACTTTCATTGATGACTCTACTCGCAAGGTATGGGTTTATTTTTTGAAAAAGAAATCTGATGTATTTGTTACTTTCAAAAATTGGAAGACCCTTGTAGAGAATGAGACAGGTTTGAAGGTGAAGTGTCTGAGATCAGACAATGGTGGAGAGTATGACAACAAAGAATTCAAGGACTTTTGTGCAGCTAGTGGTATCAGGATGGAAAGAACTGTTCCAAGAACGCCACAGCAGAATGGAGTTGCCGAGCGCATGAACAGAACCTTGAATGAACGGGCTAAGAGTATGAGGATACATGCCGGACTGCCAAAAATATTTTGGGCAGATGCAATTAACACAGCAGCTTTCTTGATAAACCGAGGACCATCTGTCCCTTTGGATGGTGAAATTCCAGAGGAGGCCTGGACAGAGAAAGAGGTAAATCTTTCACACTTGAGAGTCTTTGGCTGTGTTTCATATGTGCATGTAGATTCTAATGACAGGGATGTAGACACTGCATTTTAGCATTATGCTGAGCAGATCCCGTATTACACTAAGACGCCCCAAAGCAGCTCGCACGGTTAAGTTAGTTGAGTAATCTCTAATTTAATCTAATAATCTGTGACTTCTTGAATAGTAATTCTTGTTAATGGGCTTGTGACCATTCCTACACAAAACAAAAAAATGTTAATGGGCTTGGTACATCTTTTTAATCCTAAAAAAGGGGGAAGGTTCATCGTGTGGGCTTGGCCCATTCCTATTGAAAAAATTTACCAAAAGAAAATATTTGTGCTAATGGATTTGGCCCATTCCTATTCAAAAATAAAAAATATATATATAGATGTGTGCTAATGGGCTTGGCCCACTTTTGTTCTAAAAATAAATAAAATTTAATGGACATGGCCCCATCTTTTATTACATAAATTATTTCCTCACTCCCCTCCCGGGTCTCTAGGATCATGCCCCCCTCTCATTCATCGAGACTTTCTCCCTGGCCCACTCTCTTCTGATCACTCCCACACACACCTCCATAGCCATTGCCCACTCACGACAGACCTCCTCTCTACGGCCCTGACCGCTCACCACCCCCACGCCCACTCCTTCTCACCACCTCTCACTCTCTCTCTCCAGCATCACCCTCCACCCTTCACCGGCACCGTAAGCCCACTGCCACCTAGCCGCAACTCCCCCCTCTTCTTCTGACCCTGCCGGCACCACTTCCACATCGTCTGGCCAGTAGACTCCCCTCCTCATCACCTCACTCTCCCCCTCTCATTCCTCCCGACCACTCCCTCCGACCACCGTCAACCGCCGCTGCCACCTCCGGCCACCACCCTCACGCAGCCACCTCCACCGTCTCCCCTCCGTCTCCCTTTCTCTCCTATGCTCCCCCTCTCACTCTCGTCTTCCATTCTCCCTCTCCCTTCCTCTCTTTTTCTCCCTCTGTTCTCCCCCCTCCTTCAACCTCTCTCTCTCTGTTTGCATTTTAAAAAAAAAATGGTTTTTCTTGAGTTCGCGGGGGGGCCTCGTCGCCCGTGCCCCCCCCCCCGTTTGAACAAAGGGCCGTTGCGGCCCTTCTTCCCCGACGCCACCGCCGCGATGCCGCCCGCGCCCCTCGCGACGCCGCCCGCGCCCCCTCGCGACGCCGCCGCCCCCTTGCTCCGCGGCCGCCCTGCCCCGCTCGCCCGTCGCTCCAGCCTCCGGCCTCCCTCTGCCGCCGCTGTCGTCCCTGCCTCTGGCCGCCTCCGGCCGCCTCTCCCGCCGTCGCCGCCGGACCCCCCTCCTCCCTCCCCCGCGCTCTCTCTCTCTCTCTCTCTCTCTCTCTCTCTCTCTCTCTCTCTCTCTCTCTCTCTCTCTCTCTCTCTCTCTCTCTCGCTTCCTCCTCTCCCTCTCTTCTCTTTCTCTCCCTCTCCCCCCTCCGTTCTCTCTTCCGCTCCCTCTCTCTCTCCTCTCGAGACCGCTATGGTCTCTCTCTCCCTCTCTCCCTCTTCCTCTCTCTCTCCCCATCCGATCTCTCTCTCTTCTTCACACAATTTTTTTATCTTTTTTTAACTTCTCTCCCTCCCTCTCTTCTCTCGATCACTCTCTCTCGATCTCCCTCTCTTATTTCTTTTTTCCTTTTTTTAATCTCCTCTCCCACCGTCTCTCTCTCTCTCTCTCCCTCTCTCTGTTTCCCACTCTTCCCCCTCTCACAGTTTTTCTCCCCCCTCTCTTCCTGTTTCGAGCTCTTACATCTCATCTTTTTTTTTCTTTTCTTTCTTTCTTTTCTTTTCTTTTTATCTCCTCTCTCCCTCTATTCCTCTCCCTCCCTCACTGTCCCTCGGTTTCCCACTCTCATCTTCACCCTTTTTTTTCTCTTTCTTTATTTCTTCCCCCCTCTCTCCCTATCTCAAACTCTCTCATCTCATCTCTTTTCTTTTATTTTTATTTTTATCTCCTCTTTCCCTCTCTGATATTCTCTCCCTCTCTCTCTTTTATTCTTTCTCTTCTTCCCTTCCTCTCTTAGATATAACATATATATATAAGTATAATATATATATATATATATATATATATATATATATATTATATAGTTAATATATGTATATCCTCTACATATATACATACTATATAATAAAACTAAAGTATAAAAATCTCAAAAAGGTTTTTCTCTTCTCTCTCCCTCTTCCTTTCTCCCTCTCTTTTTGACCTCCCCTTTATAGATCTATTTCCGTATATGTATATAGATGTGTTTGTGTGAGTGTCTTTGCAGGTGTTTGTAAATGTTTGCGTGCGTATGTGTGAAGGGAAGGAGAAGTTAATGCCGAGCTCATCATCGGCACCCACCAATAAGCATTTCTCCCCTTTTACATTATGTTCAGTCTGTTGATTCCTTTGCATACATCACTCGTTATCATGTTTATAATACAATCCCTGCATTGAGAATATTTCGGTACGCATTTCATCATACCATTTTCCCACCTTTAATTCCAAAGGGGTTTCAAATAACATTAAACAGGTGTGTGTTTGAATATGCTCGTGCCATTGTCATTTCAAGGGACCGATACTACACTACTTTTCCTCCAATCCACCACATGTTTCTTCTGTCTGCTGTGTTTTGCGAGGGTCAACCAGTCAAGAAGCCCGCTTCCTCAGTCGGTCGAAAAGGGAGGAGGAGCAACTCACGTGCCCCCAGTTCGAGGATAAACTGCGACCATCACCCCTATTTTTGAGGTACCCGACTATCATCTCCCTCATCCTATTCTAATTCTTTCTCTTATCATTGTTATTTGTTGATAAATTTCCACATTGATCCTTCTCTATTTTGTTTAAAAATAAGTCTATCTTCTCTCCCTTGTTATTATCATATATCGTCAAATCTCCATCTCTGTTCTTCTCCGTTTTGTTTAGAATAAATTTTTCACTCTGTCTATATTTCCCTAGTAGTTTATCTCTATATCATACTACCTTATTCTACCATCTACCCCTCGATTCCTCTCTTTACTTTCTCATCTTTCTCTAAAAAAAAGGCATAAAAGAATAAAATAATAATAAAAGTAACAAAACCCAAAAAAAATATAATAACAAAAGATAAAATAAAACAAAACAAATAATAAAAATCAGGGTAACCAAAGAAGGCCATCTTCGTCGGTCGGCCGATCGAAGAGGAAGAGAGGACCCGCACTGCTCCCGCTTCGGCGGCGAACGCGATCAGAACATTCCTGTGGGGTTCTCAGCCCCTGGCGATCACACTTCCCTTCCCCTTCTTTTGTTATTTATTTTCTTTCCAAACCCCGTTGACGGAACCAGTTCCTCGCGGTGGTCTCATCTAACTGGTGCGGTGGGCTATCTCCCGCGATCATTTTATTTCAGTAATTTAATTTCCGCATTCTAACATCCTAACCGTTAACTGCTTAACTCTAACCCTCCCCTATCATCGCTTCAAAATCCCGCGGAGAGTGACATCTCGCGGCGGTTTATTTGATCCCCTTTTATTTGTTCAAACCCCGTCGACGGAACCAGTTCCTCGCGGTGGTCTCATCTAACTGGTGCAGTGGGCCATCTCCCGCGACCATTTTATTTCAGTAATTTAATTTCTGCATTCTAACCCTCCCCTATCATCGCTTCAAAACCCCGCGGAGAGTGACATCTCGCGGCGGTTTATTCAATCCCCTTTTTTATTTATTCTAACCCCGATCGAGGAACTCGTTCCTCGCGGTGGTTTAATTTCCTGTACATTCATTCCAACCCCGATCAAGGAACTCGTTCCTCGCGGTGGTTTAATTTTCTGCATTCCTTTGATCTGACCCCGATCAAGGAACCTGTTCCTCGCTGTGGTCTTATCTAACTGGTGCGGTGGGTCATCTCCCGGACCCCACTCTGTTTAATTCATTGTCTTCCCGTCCGGAACCTCCGGACCCCTCTCTGTTTGGTTCCTTGTCTTTATCCTATCCTCGCGTTCCACCCCGTCCGGAACCTCCATACCCCTCCATGTTTAATTCTTTATCTTTATCCGTCTCCCATCTCCCTCCGGAACCTTCGGATTTCTCATATCATTCTCCATCTCTCTCAGGGCATCGCACCCTTCCTTTTTATATCCCTCCGGAACCTCCGGATCCATCATCTTGTTATCCATCCCTCCTAGGGCATCGCGCCCTACCTTTTCATATTCGTCCGAAGTCTCCGGACCTTTCCTTCTTCTGATTTCTCCTTTTGTTCTTCCGTGGCATTGTGTCTTTCGTCCTCTTCATCCCTTTAAATTACCTTTTTGCATACCTTTTCCCAGGGCATCGTGTCCCTCATCATTTTCTTCCTCCGGAATCTCCGGATCCATTCTCCTCTGATTCTCCTCCTTTACATCCGGACCCTCCGGATCCGCCTCTCTCAATTCATCAATTTCTAATTCCTCTCGATCTTGATCCCGAGTCTGACTCGATTCATGTCATATCAATTGTCTCGGGCATCTGCCTGTTCTCATATTGCTTTCGAGGCTTTAGTCCTCATCTTTTTCTTTGATTCCTTTCTTATCTTGTAAATTCTTCTAGGCATCTTCTGTCTAATCCTTTTTTATCACCATTCCTTTACAATAAATTACAGCAGAAGACAGGAAAGCCATAAAGAGAGTTGCCCAGAGGTACACACTTGTTGGGGGATTTCTATACAAAAGAAGCCTCACTGGTGTTCTTCTAAGGTGTCTTGATGATGATGAGTCTTGGAAGTGTGTAGAGGAAGCACACTCAGGCGTGTGCGGTGGCCATGTGAATAGCCAAATGCTTGCCAAGAAAATCCTTCGGCAAGGCTTTTACTGGCCCACCATGGAGGAGGATTGTACCGTCTATGTCCGCAGGTGTGTCAAGTGTCAACTTCTCGCCGATAAAATTCATTCACCATCTTCTTCACTTCATCCAGTATCCTCCCCATGGCCTTTCTCCATGTGGGCTTTCGATGTCATTGGTCCTCTTGGTAATCCTAACTCCCTCACTAAGTAAAAATCATTCATCCTTACTGCAAAAATCATTCTCCATGAGTACTTCACCAAATGGGCCGAAGCCGAAGCTTACGTGGAGGTTAAAGCATCAACAGTCTGCAAATTCATCATGAAGAATATCATCGCCAGGTTCGGCATTCCAAGCACAATCATCACCGACAATGGGCCGCAATTCATTTCTCAGGACCTTCAGGACCTCTACAAAAGGTATAAAATTGCATTGCATCATTCATCACCTTATTATCCACAAGGTAATGGCCAAGCAGAGGCCACTAATAAAACATTGATGAAAATCATAAAAAAGACCTGTGAGTCAAACAAGTTCTTGGATTGGCCAGAAAAGCTGAATGAGGCTTTATGGGCCTATCGCACTTCAATCCGTACCCCCACTGGGCAAACTCCGTTCGCCCTTACTTATGAGATGGAGGCGGTAGTTCCGTACGAAATTCTGGTACCCTCTCTGAGAGTACAATTGGATAAGGATCTCCCCCTCGACGAACGTCGTGATTCACTCCTTGCCCAATTGGAACTCTTAGATGAGAAACGGCTGGCCGCTACCGAGCATGCACGTGTATATCAAAACAGACTCACACGTTTTTATCAAAAGAAGGTCATTGAAAGGAAATTTCAAGTCGGTGAAATGGTAGTGAAAAGAATGTTTGTAAAACCTGGTGGGCCGCATTCTAAACTCCAACCCAATTGGGAAGGACCGTACGTAGTTCAGGCTGTGCATCCTGGCAACGCCTACAGGCTAGTCAATGCTGAGGGGATCGAGTTATCCCACCCTTGGAATGGGCTTTATCTTAAGAAATACTACCCTTAGATAGGTGTACATAGTGTCAAAAATGATGAAATGTAAAATAACAAAAAAAATAGAAAACAATGAAAACAACAAAAATATGTATATATACAACAACAAAAGACAAAAATAGAAGAAAATGAAAAGAAGAAGAAAAAATAGAAAATTCAAAATGCTAATGCCCGGAGATCACCATGTAGTTAAGTCATTGCATTCAACCTCCGTGTTGGGATAGGGCCTATTAAGACTTGGTAGGTTCCGGGTCTTGGTTTGCCAGAGCCGTGGAGATCCCTGTCCGGCTAGTTTGACTTATACCCCCCTCAAAAGAAGACAACATGCATGTACACATGTGTTCTATAAAAAAGATCGGTAGCATCGCTCATGATGAGGCCTCACCCAAAAGGTCTCCAGAAGGCTTAAATCTTCGTTCTCTCTCTCTTCGACCGAATGAGACAGCCGGCGCCCTTAAAATGCTGAGCATGGAAAACACGAACACAACCCATAGGGTGAGAGTAGGGCCCAATTCCTCGAGCATGGCTCAGAGCACGAGAAGAGGGCAGTGTCCCCGCAGGCATCCAAAAGGGATTCCATAATGTCAAAATACTATGTCCCTCGCAAAAATCTATCAAGAAAAATCCGAAAAGAAGAACAAAATCAAAGTGAAAGCCTGGTCGTGACCGTGCCTGATCCCACAAATAAAACCCCTTTGACTGAAAGTCAAATTCTATACAAAAGGGGTCATGAGTTATAAATGCTCGAGATTTGGTCTGAAGTTGCCCAAAAGGGGAAGTTAAGTGGCCACCTACTGGCTCGCTGGGTTAACGATTTTACCGGTCCTCTCAGGAGGTTTACCCCCCTACACTCTTCCTTCTTCCTCTGAAGATGAAGGCTCAATGGAGTTCCTGAAGGGTGAAACTCGCCAAAGTCTGCAACCACCTTTCAACACAAACGTATGGTTGTCCATTTTGAAAAGAAGAAGTCATTGTCGTGAAAGAGTCCGTGTTTCTGGCCGGTGAAGACCTTTATCTACCATCTTAATGTCTTCTAGTCTAACTTTGGACTTAGACCAATGCAAGCGCGTCACCTATAGGTGCGACGGCGTCTGATTCCAAGTCAGCGTCGCGCGGTTGGTCATTTGGGTTCCAAGGTGTTCCATTATATACCATCTAGAGTTGTGAGGAAATAGACCCGGGTCGGATAAATCATTTACCTCGAACACTTTTGGGGTGAATCTCTACGGTCGGAAGTAACTGGGAGCCTAAGCATGGCATGACGGCATGGTCATCAGGATAAGTCTTAGCCGGCGGGATTATCATTCGAGGAGTTTAGATGCCCAAATCAACCTAGATGTGCACTTAGGATGCCTGGGAGGTTAGTAAGAAACCCTTGTTCTCATGCAGGTTAGATGTTATATCAAGTGGTCATCATGCATTAGCAAAAACAAAAATAAACAAACCAAAAATAAATAAAAAATAACGAATCCAAAAATCTGAAAAAAAGCAGAAAAATGTATATGCACAAAAAAATGGAAATGCAAAAGACCAAAAAAAATAAACAAACAACAAAACACAAAAAAAATGAATGAAAACTCCAAAATAAAAAAAATCACAATTTGCATGTTGGCATTTGTATGCAACATCTCATTTTAAATTTCTGTTTGCATATGTGTGCTTGTGTGCCGCATTCATCATTATCCTTTATTATTACCTTTGTTAATAAAGGCTTGCCCCTTGACTCGTTATCAAGGACAGTTCAAAATCTCATTTGCTTATTGAGCAAGGGGCAAGTCAGAGCAGAAATGCTAATTTGTTTGCTTAGGTGTATGCATGAATTAGAGTGATCAAGAAAGAAGCAGAGAACCAAGCACAAACTAATTTATTCCACTTTCAACCAAAAACAAACAAAAAGTCTACATCAGGTTCCACATCCTCTCTCCACGTTACTTGTCCCACCACTCTCCAGGCAAGACGCTCTTGAGGGTGCTACCCAACCATAAAAAGCGGTACTTCTACTGCTTTGTGCTCCTCTTCCAATCTCCACACCCCGGCGTTGATCTGCAGGGGTAGCAAAAAAGCTACTAACACGAAAGCCCCGCTCTCGTGCTCTTCGGTAGCGTTCCTCGCCATCCTTTAGCCACTGCTCGGTGAGGCCGAGGTTGGTCCTCAATTCAAATAATTGGGCTTCCAGGGCCCTCTTCTCTTCTTTCTCGGCTGATCTCTTGGCCTTCTCTCGTTCCCTATCCTTTTCTCTCTCGGCTCGTTCTCTTTCTCTATCTTCTCTTTCCAGTTGAAGGGTGATCCTTAGCTCCACAGCGTCCCTAGAAGAGTCCTCACCCGGACGACGCTGTAATTCCTCTTCCAGTTCAGCTATTCTAGCTTCCTTCTGGGTGGCATGTGCAAGTGCCTCATGTGTTTCTTTCTCCTGCCATACGTTTCATCTCAGACATATGGCAAGGTTTGAACAAGGGATATTAAACGGTGAAACCCTCACCTGTGCAGAAAGCATCCCTTCTGCCTCCGCAGCCCGCTGTGTGGTATGAGCAAGCTGATCGTGGAGTAGATCCAATTCCGAAGTAGAAATCCATAGACTGGAAGAAACGCCGTCTGCCCCCATCGCCGATGAAACTGCATCGAGCTGGGCACGCTGCGTACACACATGAGAGGTGACATTTAAGTAGTTAGCGCCATAAATCATATCAGGAGCATGTACATATACACTTACTGATGAACCCAGAGCCGCTCGGGTGTCATTCAACTCTTGCTCCGTGTCCGCCAAACGAGCTCGTAAGTTCGTTATTATGGTGTCACGGGCATCCTACAGTTATGGCTCTTGAAGTTCACAAAAATTCAAAAAAATGGAAATTGTAAAAGACAAAAAAAATGGTGTTTTTTTTACCTCCACAAGCCCTCCAAGCTGGAGTCTCTCCGCATACATTGCCCTGTAGAGCTGTAGGTAATCTTCACTGTCTTGCGCTTGTGATTCCACGAGCGTGCCGCCCCGTTGCCAGTCTTCATACTGTTCGGGGAAGTGCACCCTCCAATCAACGCAGGTTGCCGGCCCACGCGTCTTCTTCCCGACGCTGGGTGAGTTGGTCATATCCACCCATTCCTGGGCAAGCCCTAGGGTCCTCATGGCTAATCGTAGTCTTAGTGGCTCAATTTCATTCAAGCAATGGAGCCAGAGGTCCCGCCCGAACCGAGCACGGCTTCCAATTACCCATGGCTGGTCGACATCGACCATATTCGAGTAAGGCCTCCAGTTCACCTATGTTGGGTTGTACATATCTGCTTAGTTACCGAAAAATACAAAAAAAATGGTAAAAAATGAACAAAACAAAAAAAATAGAAAAGAGTAGCCTACCATCGTTGCAGGGAACTCTTGTAGCTCCCGTCTCAATACCATCAGTTGGTAGGATAGTGGTGTTGTACTCATGATGGGTTGCCACCGCCTTGCCAACGGGATCGTCATTGGCCGCCAGTGTTGAGCTCTCCCCATTGGAATATAATAGTAGCTCCATAGCTACAACATCATGTGTCATTGGCATCAACAAATATAAAAAAAAATCATAAAACAAAAACCACAAAAATAATCTTTTACCTGGATGAAGGGCGTAAACCCATTTATTATCACATCTCGGCATGTCCTTTGCGACAAACCTGTGAATAGATGCGCTAGTACGGCAGCTCCCCAGGCGTACTGTCCTACTCTCTCCAAATCCATGAGCAGCTCCAGGAAGCGGCAGTGTATGTTGTCTCTCTTGGAGCCTAGTAGCAACTTGCCCAACAGAAAGATGAGGAACCTCCTCAGATCCATGTTGGTCCTTTCCCAGTTGCTAGCATCCACACAGTACACAGCACGGGCTCCTCTTTCGGCTCTTTCCATGAATTCCTCCAGGGACTCGTCATCCCATGGACGAATATCAGTAAGCCCTAGCGCCTCCATGATCCATGCCTTGGCTACTGACATGTTCTTCCGACCGTCGAGGTCCAGCCCTAATAGCTTTTGGGCACCTTCTCGGTAGTCTGCGTAGGTGACGCCAGTCACCGCTTCCCCATCTACCTTCAGGCCCGTGATGCGGACCATGTCTTCCAGGCTGGGCACCATGTGCCCCCATGGCATCAAGAATGCCCGACTCACTGGGTCCCATCTTTCATGCAATGCTTGGATCAGGGCAAGGTCGAGCTTAATTGGCTCGATTCGGAGGAAGGCCCTGAACCCCATCACGTCTAACCTGACCTTCTGGAAGTCCGGAAGACCTCGATATGCCGCCACTACCAGCTCCCACGAGATGTGCGATCGCTTCATGCCCTGCACATACACAAGCGGTGAGAAAGGGGAGCTTTACTAAGCAAGAAAGGAGAAGAAAGGATGAAGAAAGGAACTAAGGGATCCACTTACAAGCTGTGATTGGGTCCTCTCACTGAGCTGCCCTTCGACTTCTGAGAGTCTCCTGGAGCTGCTACCAGATCTGCTCCTTTTTGAGGAGCGGGAAGACTCACCTTCTACTCTGAAGCTTGATTCACCCTCCATTCTGAAAGTTGAGCAACACTCACTACCCCCTTTACAAATCTTCACTCTTCGGGTCAGCTCTTACGACTTGGTGCTTCCAAGTCGAGTGAAAAGGGAGGTATTTATATGATCGGAAAGGAGATGATCTGGATCTATCACCATCACCCCTATCAACAGCCCTTACGACAAGTCACCCTCCCTTTACTTTTGCGGCCACTCTACCATGTAGAGTGATTGATTCGGAGGCATGATTTGTTGACTTGTCGTCCCTAGACGTGGTCCAAAGATTCCCCGTGTTCATTGTCCCGTTGCGACTACTTTTAGCGCAAAGGAGAAAGTGGGGGACATTTATGCGAGAAACTAGGACCAAGGGTCGACATTGTTGAAATTGGTGGTAGATTCCTTTGAAAGTCATGGCCATGGTACACTCGCGTGCCATTTCGCCATGTGGAGTAAATGGAGCAGAGGCGTGATTTGTTGACCCGCCACCCCTGCGTGGTCTAAAAGATTCCCCGTGTCCTTTGTCCTATTGCGACTGCTTTTGCCGCAAAGAAAGAAATGGAGGACATTCACGTGGGAAAAGAGCACAAAGAGCCGATATTGTTGAAGTCGATGGCAGATTCCCTTTGAAAATCATGGCTATCGTGAGTCATCACTCCGTGTTTTAAGGCGACATCTCGTCGAGCACGTCTCGCGAAAACCCATGTGATGGAGAAGAGCCGTAGAGGAGAAGGAACGCATCCAGGGCAAACAAGCCGCGTTCGTGCCAAGCCATTCCACTCACACATCTATATAAGGGTTTGTGCCCGTCATGAGAAGAGAGTGGGTGTGCAAGCCACTCACTAACCCTCATCACTCTCCTGGTCGCTTCTCTTCTCTCTCCGAAGGCAAGAAGTCCCTCGGAGGCCTTCTATAGTTCCGTGACACAGCAATCGCTTTGCCATGCCACACGTTCCCACCTGCTCTTTGGCGGTGCTCTTCATCGTCTTCCTGCTTCTCTCGCGACCCCGATGGCCGCGAAGCTCTTGAAGTTGAGGCCGCTAGCTGAGCTATGCTCTGCTCTGCCGATAGGGACTGCACCAGCTCTCGGAGCTCCTCTGCCGTGAGCTCCAATTCCCTTGATCTGAACTGACTCTGAGCAAGTTAGGTGTCTGGATGCTATTCCTCCCAGAGCTCCATCTCCTGGGCCTCCTGTGCTGCTCTGTCTTTGCCTTTCTCTCTTGCTTTATTTCTCTCTTCGCTATCCGGAGAGAAACCTTCAGCTCCAAGATGTCTCGGGGCAGCTCCTTGATGACGTGTCGTCGTCACTCCTTCTCCAACTTTGCTATCCGGGCATCGCGCTCTGATCGAGCGGCACGCTCCTTCTTTGCTCAGACCACAGGAGCTAGCAAGCCCTGAATCTCCACTATCTTCCAGCTCCAACCATCCCACAATGTCAGGAAGAGCGGGTGAAGTGTGTAGTTGAATTTCAAACTGAATGACACTCACCTGAGTCCCGAGCTCATGCTCGATCTCTTTGGCACAAGCCACTGTGCCGGGAACTTGCTCCTGGATGGACATGACCTCCGAAAGAGGAGTTTAGCAACCAGAAAAGGCTCTGTCGGCCATCCTTTGTCACCTGCTGGGCACCCTAAAAAGAAAGGGAACAAATGCCGAGTAATGACTGAACACTAGGAATCCAAAACAAAAAAAAATAGGAAAAGAATAAAACAAATAAAAAATGAGTTGCCACTTCATGCCTTGCTAGATGAACTCTGCTTTCTATGTTTCTCTTGCTTGTGTGAACTGTTGTGATTGATATTTTGTACATATGAGTGTTTATTTCTTGTGAAATATTTATGTTTACTAATGGATGTAGGCTAAAAAAAAAAGATGAAAACAAAAAGCAAGAAAAAAAGATGAAAGAAAACAAAAGAAGAGAACGGATCATCACCCTCCCACATGTATCATATCCGCATTGTGTCTTGTATTATATCTACACTATTAGAGCATGTCAATGGCTGTATGTTTTGAATGAATTTGGAGTTTGAGTTCAAACTCTGATAACTCCATGAGAGTTTGAAGCATACGGACAGGCCGTTAAGTTGTGCTAGAATGGGGACGGCGGTTCCATTTGGTGTGGCGATAAATGGGCCCGGCTCATTATTGGCTCATCGTATCGATTTCTTGACCCAGTCTCCACAGCTTAACAATATTATCATTGGCTAGTTGGTATCATTGTGAAAATCATTCACTTAAGTCGATTGTGCAAGCCACTGTGTTTAAACACTCTGAAATGTGAGATATTCCATTCTGAGTCGAGTATTGAGTTTTCCTGAGGTCGTCTTGGGTCGGTTCTCCAGAAGAAACCATTGTTTGGATTTATCTTCAATTCATCTTTTATTCCCCTCGGACCCACCTTGGCTGGAGCACGTCCACAATGGCTGGTAATCGCTCTCCAATGGTGAAACCTGCAAGCCTATGACCCAGGTACTTCCGCACCGTGACGTTGGTACCCTTTTAGTTGTCTGTACCCTAGCGCACATTTTGTCATTCCTTGTGAGTTTATCATCCAAACAATGGCTGATTTTCGGAGAGTCTTCTTCAAGGTTACTTCGGTGAAACTCGGGAAAGATTCCCATCGGGAGAATGATGAAGGCGTGTCTCATCACACCTTGGCATCTGCTTTTCACTTCACTCCATTTCATTCCATGCATTTCATTCCATTCCATTATATGTCCTGTCCCTACAAAGCAGACGCCAAGGCGGGGCAACTGTAGACACGTCGTTTTCACGTTTTTTCCTCGGTAAATCTCATATTACACCATGATGCCCTAAAGTGACTCGCGCATCTGGTTTATGTGGGTGATTAATCATTTTTCAGGGTTTTACATAAAATATATAATACAAAAAAAATCAGAAAAGGTGACAAAATACAAAAATATGCAAGAAGCTTAAAAAAAATATATACAAAAAATCTAGAAAAAGGTCAAAACAATTTAATACAAAAAAATTGAAAAAAGGTTAAAAAATAATAATAATAATAAATATACAAAATAAATAGGTTTGTATATATGTGGTATAAATATATAGATATGCAGATATATATACTTAATTTTATTAAGCTTAAAAAAACAATAAAAAAAGATCTTAATCAACTTAAATAAAATAATATTACATATTTTAATCCATTACCCCAAACCCCTAAATTTTTGGATCTGGTCTCCCTGTACCAACAGCATCATCCCACACACTTCCCTCTCACCTTATCTCTTCTCTTAGTTGTCTCCCTTGTACACCTAGCAGCCCGGCAGAGGGAATATCTCCCTTTCACGTCTCTCTGCCAACACCACGGAAGGACCTCTCTCACTTCTCTTCCTCACTCTCCCTCCCCTGGCCAGGACACACTCGATCCCACGAGACCTCCGATCCCCCTCCATCTTCACTCCACCTCCATCTCCCACCTTCTTCTCTAACGCCACCGTGCCTCTCCCTCTAACAGCCTAACCACCACGACCACGCCATCGCCCATCTTCTTTCATTGCCAACCTCCACTCCGGCCACCATCCTCCATCGACCGGACGCCGCCCCCCACGCCGGAGAGCTCTCCCCGCCATCATCATCGACGTCGCTCGAGCCCTCCCCACACTGCATGCACGTTTGCCGGACGCCGTCAACTCCCGCCGCGAGGTCCGTTCCGGTCGTCGTCGTCCTCACTCCGGAAGCTCGCCGAAGCCGTCCACCCTCATACCACCTCCGCCGTGAAACCACCCCACGACACCGCACCCAGACACCCGCGACCACCGTCGCCGCGAATGCCACCTGCCGACGTCGCCGTCGACCTCCCCCCGCCAACGCCCAGAGAAGCCGAAACACGACGCCATCGCCTTCCCAACGTCGCCGTCGAGCCAACCTCAGTGCATGCGTCCTCCCTACGCCGGCTACCTCTCCCACGTCGCCACAGACATCACCACCGCGAGCTCCCCTCACCGGCCTCCACCCATGTCGTAGTCATCGACTGCCCGCACCTCCTTCCGGCCTCCTCCGTCGCGAGCCTCCACCTACGGCACCACCGCTGCCACGCCTGCAACCTCATCCGGCCCTCACGGCGCGCCTGCGACCTCCCCACAACAACCGCCTGCAACCTCATCCGGCACCACCGCTGCCACGCCTGCAACCTCATCCGGCCCTCACGGTGCGCCTGCGAAGCCCTCCCCACTTTCCCACGCCAGCCACCGCCAGCCTCCCGTCGAGCCGCACCTCCCCGTGACTGCCGCCATCGCCGCAGACGCCTCCTCTCTCCCCCGCGACTTCTCTCTCTCTCTCCTTCCCTCCCTCTCTCTACCCGCGCTCTCTCTCTCTCTCTCTCTCTCTCTCTCTCTCTCTCTCTCACTCTCGGTTTCTCTCTCTCTCTCTCATCTCACCCCGTCTCTCTTCTCTCTCCCTGTTTCTCTTTCCTCCTCCTCCCTCTCCCTCGTTTCTCTCTCGATCCCTCTCTCCCTTCCCTTTTTTATTCTTTTATCTCCTCACTTTCTCTCCCTCTTTCTCTCGATCTCTCCCTCACTTTCTTTTTTTTATTTATTCACCCCCCCTCTCCCTGCCGTATCTCTCTCTATCTTAACCTCTCTCTATTTCTCTCTTTGACTCTCTCTTCTACTCTCTCACCCGATCTCTATATAATATATGTATATATATATTATATCTCATATATCTTTTATATATATGTATAACTAAAACAAAAAAAATTTAAAATAAAAAAACGTAGGGCCAACTTTCCCCCTTGCACTACATACACACATGCACTCCTTTTTTTTATGCACATACTGCACACAGTACGCACACATGCTCTATCTTTTCTTTCCTTTTCACATTCACGTGACACACAACACACACAACTTCTCTTGTTTTATCTTTTAACTCTGTTCTGGCTCTGTATATATGTTATGTTTATATATACATATTTATAGATATTGGCCTATGTACATATTTAGAAGACTGTGTATGTATATACATATTATATAGCATATATAAATATATATTAGGTACTTGTATACATATATTATATATTATATATATATATATATATATATATATATATATATATATATATATACTCGTACTCATATACATATATATGATATTCATATCTATACATATTTCATATATATATATATATATATATATATATCTAACATGTTTGTGTAAAGTGTTTACATATATTTTTTTATTTATACATGTATATATATTTAGTTCGCTTCTATCTGTATATGCACATGTAGAGTTAATTTGTTACCCTTTTGAATGTGCAGAAAGAAAAGCGGCCCTCGGCCCCGTTAGTCTTCCCGTGTGTTTCCGTACACGAAGAAAGCCGTCTCATCCCACCGTTTGCCCGTTCCGCGCTTGCGTCGCCATCATCGGCTCTGTTTTTTATTCTTATTATTTTGTTGTGTTTTTAGTTTGTTATCTATGTTATCAGTGTTTTATTCCATGAATTGTTATCATATCATATCACCGTTCTGACTTAATTTTATTTCGTGTTTGTCCATTTTACAGGGTAACCACTCAAAAGCCCCCTTCTTCGACCAGTCGAACGAAGAGGAAGAAGGAACCCACGCAATCCCGCGTCAAAGGCAAAAGCGATCAACTAGTTCGGGGCCCACGGTCCCTGGCGATCACACCATCAAACGCGTGTTTGTAGTAAATTTTACTTTATGTCTATAATACCTGCGGATAGTTAAATCCCAGGTCTGTTTGTACTATAATCGGCCGCGGTGAGTCATTTCACCGTGGTCATTTACTTTCGGCATTTTTCTTTCTGCATTTTGTTATATTGTGGTTAAAACCCCGCACGGATCAATATCCTGCGGTGGTCTGCTTACTGTTTATATTCATGTTATTATCATTGTGTGAGGAGTGATATGCCGTTCCAAATTCTGAGTCTACGTGTGTCTTTGTATCCGCCAATTTCTACTACGTAGAGTCCCAGGCTCGCATCCGGTATATCAAAAATTGCTCTCGGAATGGTAGGTCACGCCTACCGGGAAGGGGTTTAGTTTGCGCGAGAGGGTCTTCGGATCCTTATCTCCGCCACGTACCGGAGTCCGATAAGTCTTTTCAGGTTGTACTCTCCACCTTTTTCCCCATACCACCACCTTTTACGCACGCGTTTTTTCATTTTCATCATTTTTTACTCTTTCACTCAGAGAGGGAGAAACTCCATCTCTCTCTCTCAGTCCACCACGTGGCGCGTCCACAAGGGATAAGCTAGATGCTAAGTCCATAAAGTGCTTTTTTATTAGATATGGTTCTGATGAGTTTGGATATCGATTTTGGGATGATGAAAATCGAAAAATTCTCAGAAGGAAAAATGTTATATTCAATGAAAATGTCTTGTACAAAGACAGGGCTGTTGTAGAATCTGACAGTGCAGGGAAACAAAATGAGAATGGTGGACAGGTTGAGCTAGAAGAAATTTCACAAGATGATGTGAATGATAAGATACATGATGTATCTGAAATAGAAGCACAACCTTGTACACCGGTACAACTGAGAAGATCTGCAAGAATACGGCCTACACAAAGGTATTCTCCATCTTTGCATTATCTACTGTTGACTGACGAAGGTGAACCCGAGTGTTATGATGAAGCAATGCAGGTTACAGATTCTGTTAAGTGGGAGTTAGCCATGAAATATGAGATGAACTCATTGCAAAAGAATCAGACTTGGGAGCTAACTAAACTCCCTAAGAACAAGAAGGCATTGCATAACAAGTGGGTTTACAGAGTCAAAGATGAACCTGATGGCAGTAAGAGGTACAAAGCAAGGGTGGTAGTGAAGGGCTTCCAGCAGAAGGAAGGTATAGACTACACTGAGATCTTTTCTCCAGTTGTGAAACTAACCACTATTAGATTGGTGTTGAGCATTGTTGCTGCTGAGAACTTACATTTAGAGCAACTAGATGTGAAGACATCTTTTCTCCATGGTGACTTGGAGGAAGACATCTACATGTTGCAACCAGAAGGGTTTTCAGTCCCAAGCAAAGAAAACCTTGTATGCAAGCTTAAGAAAAGTTTGTATGGTCTGAAACAAGCCCCCAGACAGTGGTACAAGAAGTTTGATGGATTCATATGTAACAATGGTTTCATTAGGTGTAATATGGACCATTGTTGTTATCTTAAGAAGTTTGATAATTGTTATATCATATTACTGTTGTACGTGGATGATATGCTTATAGCAGGATCAAGTATGACAGAGATTAACAATCTGAAAATACAATTATCAAAGGAATTTGCTATGAAGGACTTAGGAGCAGCAAAGCAAATTCTTGGGATGAGAATTGTGAGGGATAGAACAGCTGGCACTGTGAAGCTATCTCAAGAAGGTTACATCCAGAAGGTGTTGAGCAGATTCAACATGCAGGATGCAAAACCAGTTAACACTCCTTTGGCAAGTCACTTCAAGCTGTCTAAAGAGCAGTCACCAAAGTCTGCTGAAGAGCGAGAGTCCATGAAGAAAATTCCTTATGCATCAGCTGTAGGAAGTCTGATGTATGCCATGATTTGTACCAGGCCGGATATAGCACATGCAGTGGGAGTTGTGTGCAGACATATGGCAGATCCGGGCAAGCAACACTGGGAGGCAGTGAAATGGATTCTGAGATACCTAAAAGGCACCTCACGCAAATCACTTTGTTTTAGGAAAAGTGATGTTATCTTACAAGGTTTTGTTGATTCAGATCTTGGTGGTGATCTGGACACCAGAAGAAGTACCACTGGCTATGTTTACACCTTGGGTGGCACTGCAGTGAGTTGGGTTTCAAAACTTCAGAAGGTTGTTGCTCTCTCAACAACAGAAGCAGAGTATGTAGCTATCTCTGAAGCTAGCAAAGAGATGGTATGGCTGAAAAATTTTCTGAAGGAGTTGGGCAAGGAACAAAGCAATAGTGTGTTGTTTTGTGACAGTCAAAGTGCTATTCACCTTGTCAAGAACCCAGTCTTTCATGCAATGACTAAGCACATACAACTGAAATATCACTTCATTCGTGGTCTGCTTGAAGATGATGTTTTGCTGCTGGAGAAAATACTTGGTGCAGAGAATCCAGCCGATATGTTAACCAAGGTGGTGACCACAGAGAAACTGAGGCTGTGCAAAGCCTCAGTTGGCCTCCATGGATGATTAATGGAGGGATGTCGTAGCAGTATTTCCATTGTTATATTGAGCAGGGTTAATACAGTGAGAGGTTTGCTTTCTTTGGAGTTCAGACTCCAAGTGGGAGATTGTTAGAGTGTGGAGTCAGAACTCTTTATCGTGCGCCATTGCACGGGATCACACTCTGCCTCAGGAGCGCATCCACTGCTTCAGGGGAGTATTCTCAGCATCAGGGGAGCATGGCGAGCACATGCTATCTCCAGGGGAGCAATCGCTGCCCCAGGGGAGCATCCTCAGCTCAGGGGAGCATGGCGAGCATATCGCATCTCCAGGGGAGCATTCGCTGCTCCAGGGAAGCATCTTTCAGTGCCAGGGAAGCATTCGTTACTCCAGGGGAGCATATGCTGTCTGGGTTCTAGCAGGGAAGCACATGCTGTCTCTGGAGGGCATTCATTGCCTCAGGAGAGCATCACTGTCGTCAGGAGGGCAGGCATTGCGGGCTCAAGGCATTTCTATGTCACTTGGAGTGCGTCGACCTTGCCTTGGCAATGCGTCGACGCATTGTCTTGGCAATGCATTGATCTGACTGATGGTGGGGGAGCATCTGCAGAGGGCATACTCGGTCCCAGGAGAGCATCCGGGGGGACAGGCGAGCATGCGCGTCTGATGTATCCCGGAAGAGGATTTCTGTTGATCAGGGGTATTATTGTCCTTAATGCCCTGACTTATGACGCCCTAATCTCCTAGTATAAAAGGATGGGCTCTCTCATTGTATTGTAACTCCAGTCTGTGATTATCTTGGTGGAATCCTGTTGCGGCCGTGGACGTAGGAAGGCATCTTGCCTCCGAACCACGTAAAAAATCCCTGTGTGTTCTTGTGTGATTCTTCTTCTCTCCTTCTTCCTCCTCTGCTGGTTGTCCTCCTCGTCTGGGTACTCCATATCCCTAACATATATATGCACCTAGCTTTCGTAATTTTCACTGATCGATATTAGTTTAATTACACCAATATCAAAAGAGCGATAAGATATCGCCTTAATTATTCATCCGATTATTGTTTTAAAAGTTGGTTAATTAACAGACATACTTTTCAAACCAATATACATAATAGATAAGGAAAGAGGCATAAAATTTGGACCGATCGAGATACGTAGCGGATAAGGTAATGAATTACATATGTCACCGAAAAATATATCCAAAACAAACTCATCCGATATAAATTAAACTGTATAACATTGAAAACACGTGTTATGTTTTATACCCTTCTATATATATATATATATATATATATATATACATACATATATATATATATATATATACATATATATATATATATATATATATATATATATATATATATATATATGTATGTATGTATGTATGTATATTAAGATCCAAGCGCCGGGTTCTCATGCATCGATGAAACCATCATTAATTTCATAATTTGTGTTTTACTTTCTAGAACATGCATGGAAGTATATATGTGTAATATATGAATGTAAATAATTTTTACATAAATCTTATATAAAAAGCTATTTATTTTAAAACGTGTAGATATTAATTTAAGTCAGAAACAATTTCATATGCGATTCCTAATTGGTTGAATCTCTTTTAAAAGTTTTTTTATCGATGTACAGTTTATTCTAAAATGTTTTATTATTAAAAATATTTTATATTTATCAATTAGTATCCGAAACTTGGCATATTCGTACCATTGATGATCAACCGATAAGATTAAGGGTTCAAATAGCGCCATTTTTTTGTCTATTACATCAAAGATTATATATATATATATATATATATATATATATATATATATATGATAGTAATCAATTTGGTTATCGAGGATATGGTGGCGGATACGTACCCTAAATCTACACAGAACCCGTTCCATTTGCATCCACATGTTAATTAAGTGTGATCGATATATACCCTTTATCATGCAAGTTAGGATGTTAAAAGTAAATAACAATATATATATATATATATATTAATAAACATGGGACTGTGAGCTTCTTGATTAGGGGGCCATGCATGGCTCCTCTCTACTAATGGCCGCTTTGATATGGGATTAATTATCTCTCGATTAGTCCTAATGGCCAGGTGAGTTAACCCTCTGCCCCTTGGCATTAATTAACGGCGCATTTGACCCTCCATCCATATTTCCCCAAGAAAAACTCCACGCTCTGGCGCTCGCCGCATTCCTCGGGACCCCGCCCCCCCTTCTCGAGGCCTCTGCCCATTTCAAAATCGACGATGCACCATTTAATTAACTCCCCTCTCCCTCCTTAATTTCTTCTCACACAACGTTTAACCACTTTGGTTAATTATATATGGGAAGTTAAACAGACACCTTCGTCGTAGTTGCTTTAACTTGTTTAATCATAATTTAAGCTTTTGAGTCTGTTTGTGGATTTCTTCAATGCCCATTTCTTCACCCGATCGATCGATCGATCGACTCCCTATAAATACCCCCAGTGCGTGTGTGTGCACATTGCATCGATGATCGATCTCGATCGTGTGAGAAAGAAGTCGCCAGTTAGCTACCTCCCTACCTCTTGCTTGCTAATGGTGAGACATATATATATATCTATATATATATCTATATTAAATGTATTATATATCTTATGGCACAACATCAGCAGCAGTTCCTCTATACGCACGTACTTAGTTAATTACTTTGGTTTTTTGTGTTAATGAATTAATTTTGTGCAGGCTCAGGCTGGAGCATTGAAGGTCGGGCCCTGGGGAGGGGGCGGAGGGAGCCGGGTGGACGTCAGACCTGCTTCCAAAATCCGAGCCATCCACATTCGTTCCGGGGGTGTAGTGGACGCCGTGAGGATAGACTACGTCGTCGACGGGACGCCCTTCGCCTTCACCATTGGAGGCACCGGCGGCAAAGAATCAAAGGCAAGTCCCCTCCGAACTCTCTGGCCTCCAAATTATAATTATAAATATATGCATATTGCCTTGTCTAAATAATATATATTATCCTTCAGAAAAATATGTATTAATTTTTCTTAATTCCAACCTTGTTATAATCACGTACGTACGCATGCATGCATGCATGCATGTGAGATACAGCTGTCCGTACACATGTTAACTCTCGTTTCTTGGCAGATTATTCTCAAGGATGGGGAGCACCTCACCTGTATGTCTGGATATGTCAATGTCTATAAGGGAGTTACTTGTGTAGCTCAACTCTCCTTCACTACCAACAGGGGGAATGCATATGATCCGTACGGACATGGTGGTGGAACCCCCTTCTCCCTTCCGGTTGCCCACGGCAGGATTGTCAACTTCTTTGGACGCGGCAGAAAATGGGTTGATGCTTTAGGGGTCTATTTGGTGCCTAATAAGTAATTAATAAGTTGGATCTCTCTCTCTCTCTCTCTCTCTCTCTCTCTCTCTCTCTCTCTCTCTCTCTCTCTCTCTCTCTCTATATATATATATATATATATATATATATATATATATATATATATATATTTATATTTATATATATATATTATTTATATTTATATTTATATTTATATTACTCCATCCTCATGTGTGATCATATATATATATATATGTAATATGTCAATCGTGAAATAAAAGAAAATGACGTCAGATGTGGACCATCATGTATTGAACTCCAAGTCAGGTTCGATGTTTGTGTTTTAATCTCTGTGCTCCAAATGAGACAGAGGATGGACCGATGTCGTCCTTACGTCACAGTCATGTGTGATGTTTGCTCTATATATCTAGTAAATAATTGAAAAGATGTCACTCGTACGTAGATCCAAATCATGTGTGAAGCTTAATTGTGTTTTGCATGATCTGATAAACAAGGCTCGCAATTGCATTGCCTTTGGGTTGTTCTTGGGTATCTGCAGAATCAAATAAAACAATTAAAAAAGAGCTAGAGGATAAAAGTGAAAATTTAGAGGCTTAATTAATTAATTTATGGGTTCAAACTTAGTGTGGCGGCGGTGGCAACGGGGAATTGACGAGCCCTTCCAACAAAGGCCCTGCCACAAGTACCCACTTTTGATCTTTGAATCTCACATTGTAGGGGTAGTTAAACATGATTATGGTCCAAAGTCATAAGTTAATTAATTTGGAACATGCTTTTGAGGGGTAGTTAAACTCTCATATATATTACGTAGATTGTACAGCTAGAGTAATTAAGAGTGTACACGATCAGATGGGACCGGTGGTTCCTGGCGTTTGGCATGCAGAAAACCTTATTTTACTTAGAGTTCATTAATTAAGGGACAAAAGAGATTATGTCAAAATGCTTCTTCGTAATCCCAAATTGCGACCCAATTGTTACTTGCAATGGCTGAGCTTCCTGCAATTTTGCTGAAGGGATATATATAAACTTTGGAGATTAATATATATGAGGTTAAATTAGTGTATAGCTGGACATTCCGGCCAATGTGCAAGTTTAAGATTAAAGTAAATAACTGAGATATATATATATGTCTGTCACATATATATATATATATATATGCCGGAAATGACATGAGAAGAATGCAATAACAGCAATGGGGAAACTTTAGAAAGCCGACACCTATTCATATATATATATATATATCTGTCACATTTATTGTTGACCATGTCGTTTGGTAGCTTGATCATTATGAAATTTTAACCTGACACTCAATTACATGTTAGTGTGGGTCCGAACACAAGGTATGATATCACTTATTAATATTGAAACATATCTATCTGAGAGGGGGTAAGTAATTAAATAGGAACACCAAATAAAAGTTATAAATTAAAATACATTTATATCTAATTTAAATCACGAGTAATGAAATTAAATTATACATACATCGAAATTTTATACTATTTTGAATATTTTTCGATGAAATGCATCTAATATCTAGACCACAACTTCAAGTTTCACCGTTTCACTAGACAACAAAATACACGTGATCACTTTTTTGCACAAATAATTACTTCACAAGAGAGAAGGGCGTGTTTCAGAACGGGTTAGACTAACCCGACAGATGAGAGAGAGATAGTGATGGGTCTTACTCTCTCATCATTTACGTTAATCGAGCTCGATTAGTAAAATCCCTTTAAAAGAACACATTTTAGAAACCAAGTAAATATAAGCAAACGAGCATCCGGGCTCCGAATCCGATCCGGGGATTCCAGACCCGATCCAACATCCGGCACAGGTGCTTCGTCATTTTATATTTGTGTCCTTCCGAGAGGGCCGGATTGATATTCGGAATTTTGGATGGATTTTTTTATGTATATATTTATTAATTTTTAGTTTTAGATTAAACTATTGATGTATATGAATTGTCAAAAATATCTAAATATATTCTAAATAGTTACATTGACACACTCATGATCCTCGTGTTGTTAACCTTGAAGAAATAATCCTATATAAACACTACAGAAATTGTTAACAGGTGTAAAAGCCCAAAAAATATCTTTATGTCCATGATCTCATTAAACTCCAATAAAATTTAAGTTAAAAAGATAGATTTATTATTTCAATATTTAAATTACATTCAAATTACCATGAGGATATAACAATAACATTTAGATTATTTAGGGGTACTTTGACAACAATTCATGCCGATTGGTACAGATGCAAAAACTGAAGATTGCAGAGGTACATATGTAAAACAAAAACCCTGTTCGAATCGGATCCGGTTGGATGCGTGTAATGACGGGGCGTACGGGAATCCAGGCCGGCTAAAATTTCAAATCTCGTAAACAGAAAAAAAAATTCCAAATGCGCTCTCAACGGCTCTCTGTGTCTGTATCCCCAGGTGCACGCCTTACGAAGACCTGGGAATGGAGGACGACGCTGCTGGGAGAGAGATTAGAGAGGCACAGAGAGGGATTTAGAGAGAGAATCAAAGAGTCTAGAGAGAGAGAGGGGGGAAGGAGCTGGTGCAGCTTTATCATCTTTTGATGTGGGGGCGGGGGACGGTGGGGGACGGAGTCCCAATCGAGCGGAGACACACACACCTCCTGACCCTTGTCTTCGCCAGTCCCCACGCGCTCGTGCTCTCACCTTTCTTGGTAGCTCCTCTCTCTTGGCTTCCTCCTCATCTCATCCCTCTTCCCGGAGAAAGAGAGGCGCAGAAAGGTGGTGACTGGTGAGAGATGGGTTCGTGTGTTTGGAGGCTACCAGCGGCGGCTGCACCCGTGGTTGCAGCTGCCATTCTGCTGATCTCCTCCTTCCCCCCTCCTTCGTTTGCTCTAACAGCTGACGGTATGCTTCTTCTCTCTCTCTCTCTCTCTCTCTCTCTCTCTCATGGGTTTTTTGAAGCTAGGTCGGGGAAGCCCGGGGGAGGGGGGAAGGGTTGAATGGGGTGAATGGGGTTGAGGGTTTTAAGATGGGCAACTGGGGGTTGAGGGGTTTACGAAGCTTTTGCTGCCAAACAGGGATGGTGCTGATCGAGATCAAAGAGGGTTTCCTCCGCGCAGCGGGTGCCAAGCAGATGCCGCATGTGCTGGGCAGCTGGAAGGAAGCTGATGCCAGCCCCTGCAACTGGACGGGCATCACCTGCCATCTCCCTCACCTTGCAACTGTGCGCTCCATGTGCGTATCTTCGCAAAACAAGATAAAAAAAACTTTCTTGTTCGACCTGAATCCTCCCCTTGTTCCTTTCGTATTGATGGGTATTTTTCTTCTTCTTGTTGATGTTGTGGGTTTTCTTCCCCCTTTCCCTCAGCGATCTACCCTTCACGAAACTGGGTGGCATCATATCTCCTAGCATTGGGAAGCTCCAGAGGTTACAGAGGCTGTGAGTACTCGCACTCAAACCCTCCACCTCCACACCCCACACACACGAAGTAGAACCTAGGGCACGATATTAATTGGTGCCTACTGCCTAGAGTGGAAAATGCTTGTCTATAAGATAAAAATCATAATCTTTGATGCTCTCCGTGGCCAGTTCGCTTCATCACAACAGCTTACACGGCAGCATACCTTCTGAGATCGGCAACTGCATAGAGCTAAGAGCATTGTCAGTTCCATTTCCTCCCTTTCAAGTTCCTTTTTTGTGTGTTCGTCATAACAATGGACTGAAGAATTAGTTTTTCTGTGTCCTTAAAGGTATCTGAGAGCCAATTACTTCCAAGGCAGCATCCCTCTGGAGATTGGACAACTTAGCCATCTGATCATCCTGTATGTAGCTCGTTGTCCTTGTTTAATTTTTCTAGGGTTAATGTCCTATAGGTACCCTTTCTGCACATTTGCTTATGTCATCTGCAACATGGCCATGAAATGCAGGGATCTCTCAAGCAATTTGTTCAAGGGTCCTATACCTCCATCTATTGGCCATCTCACGCACCTTCGTTTCCTGTAAGTTTACCGCATATTGCTCTTTTGTTTATTCTTCTACCAAACATTTAGTTCATATAGGTATTACGTGCTTTCTTGGTTTGTGATAACTAGTAACTGTTCTGGATTTTGATCATCAGAGGTGATTAATTTTTCAGGAATTTATCAACCAATTTCCTTTCTGGTGAAGTCCCAGAAATTGGCGTGCTGGCCACATTCAGGAATACCTCGTATGTTGTATATCTCTATCCGCTTGATTGAGGAAACATCAGTTTTCCTTTCTTAGATGACACTGGGTACATACATTTTTTTCTGCTGTTAGTTTAGGAAGTGAATGTTCTTTCAAAGCATGGCAATTTGGTGCAGGTTCCTGGGAAATTTAGATCTGTGTGGCCACCCAGTTCAGCGGCTGTGTCGCCATTCATTAGGCTTCCCTGCGATGTTGCCCCATGAAGAGAGGGACACTAAACTAGGTAAATTTTATATAAATCTCATAAAACCAAGAAAAATAGCATTCTTGTTTCACATTTTGTTTCTATCCCTACGAGTTTTATTGATTTTTCCCCCCATTATGGATTCTCCTATCAGGGCCCTCACCAGCACCATCAAACAGAACATCACATTATCTCAATGGGATTCTGATAGGCTCAATGTCAACTATCGGTGTTGCATTGCTTGTAGTACTCTGCCTTCTTTGGATCTGCTTACTGTCAAGAAATGAAAACCTAGGTGGAAAGTACTTGAAAGTTGAGAAGCAGCTTGGTCAGGATGCAAGTAAGCAATGGCTTCAGTTCTTGACTCGCACACCTTTTCATTATCAGATACTCCTACATCCACCTACAACCAGTGTTTGGCTTCCTGATTATTTTGTTTGTTTTAGGTTCCAAAATTGTCAAATTTCAGGGGGATCTTCCATATTCATCATCAGAAATAATGAAAAAGCTTGAACAACTGGATGAAGGGGATGTGGTTGGATCTGGAGGAATTGGTACTGTGTACAGAATGACAATGGGTGATTCTACGACATTTGCAGTGAAGAGGATTGAACGAAGGCTTGATGGAGTTGGTGAACTCTTGGAAAGAGAGATTGAAATCTTGGGTAGCATCAAGCACATTAATCTAGTCAAGCTCCAAGGCTACTGTAGGCTTCCCTCTGCCAGGTTTCTCATATATGACTATTTGGTGCTGGGTAGCCTGGATCAGTATTTGCACGGTGTGTATTGCCACATTGTTTGTCCCCGCTCCAAATTTTGTCCCCTCTGCAAAGAGAAGGGATCCTCGTGTGAATTTTTGTTCCTTTTTTCCCTTAATTTTGCATCAGAAAAGCTACTTGGTCTTGTGTCTTTTCTCTTATAGTGGCAAACCTGAGGTCATCCTATGCACAACTAACACACCTTTTCTTTGTCTGATTTTATTCAAAAGATGGGCAAGAAGAACAACCGTTGAACTGGAATGCACGCCTCAAAATAGCCTTGGGTTCTGCCAGAGGGCTGGCATACTTGCACCATGATTGCTGTCCCAGAATAATGCACATGAACATAAAGTCTACCAATATACTCCTTGACAGAAGCTTGGAACCTCACGTGTCTGACTTTGGTCTTGCAAAGCTTCTAGTAGATGAAAATGCCCATGTTACAACAGTAGTTGCTGGTAGTTTTGGCTACCTTGCTCCAGGTGCGTCCAACAAATAACATTGATTTTGTCCTGCATGAGTACATTTCTTCCGATCCATAGTATAGTGTAGATGAGAGTGGCATTATGGTATCTATTTGTCGGAGAAAAGCATATCCATGGTGTATAGTATTTGCATATTTTGGAGTAAAGCATCTCATACACAGTTCCATCATTCTTCTCCAAGTGGTTTTTCTCGGGTCATTTTGATCTTTTCTGACCTCAAAGTAGCCTTCATTTACTCTGTGTTATCTCATAGTAACTCCAAATTGGAAAATGATATACCAACTTTGCTCTGCATATTATTATCTCAGAGTATCTTAATGATGGACGAGCAACAGAGAAATCTGATGTCTATAGTTTTGGAGTACTCCTTTTGGAGCTGGTAACTGGCAAGAGGCCTACAGATCCATCTTTTGTGAAGAGAGGATTGAACATTGTTGGTTGGGTAAGCATCAGATTCAAATAAATTTATGGGCTGTTGTTATCTCTTCATTTTTCTTGATTTCGGAGTGTCTTTCATCCAGATGAACATGCTGTCAGAGCAGAACATGTTTGATGACATTGTGGATCAGAAGTGCGGTGGTGTAGACGCAGAGGCTGTTGAAGCTGTCCTTGATATAGCTACAATGTGCACCGATGCAAATCCAGATAAGCGTCCCACCATGGACAGGGTCTTGAAGATGCTAGAGGAGGTGGTATTGTCACCCTGCCCAACTGATTTCTATGAACGGTACTTTGACATTTAAGTGATTAACTCAATTGCAATTTTCTGGATAAATGGCTCCCTCCTGAGTACTCTCCTCTCCCAATCCCCTCTCCCATTTTGGGAGCTTTTGCAGGCTACTGTACAAAAAATCTCCCTTAAACTTTTAGTTGAACCTACTTGTGCATGAGAATGACTTGTTCAGATGTCTTTTATCTGCATTCTGCAAAAACATAGTGGGATTCCCTTTATGGTCAGAAAAAGCCCAGTGAGAAATGTGTCTGCCAATACAAATTTTGGCAGTACCAACCAAAGAATGCATTCCTTTTATATATACCAGACTAATTTTTTGGGAGCTTTTGCAGGCTGCTGTACAAAATCTCCCTTAAACTTAGTTGAACCTACTTGTGCATGAGAATGACTTGTTCGGATGTCTTTTATCTGCATTCTGCAAAGACATAGTGGGATTCCCAATATGGTCAGAAAAAGCCCAGTGAGTGTCTGCCAACACAAATTTTGGCAGTACCAACCAAAGAATGCATTCCTTTTATATATACCAGATTTTTTGGTCTGGCATTATCAACATGTAGGTCTGCCTGTCTGACTTATAATAACACTGCTGCATGCCACAAATGCGACTGTGTTGGTACCTGGTAGTTTGGTTGGTAATGGGCATCCAGTTGCAACAATAGCTGCAACCTGCTATAGTTTGAGTAAAGTTGGCATTTGTCAGTGTGGTCAAGTGTGTTTGTGCAGCCACATGTCTTTCTGATGTCAAACATTTCTTTCTCTTCTTCACCTTTCTTTCTTTCTTTCTTTCTTCATTTCTTATGTTGAACAAATTACTCTGATACTATGCGTTATGCCCGGGCTCGTGACTCGTGTGGGGTATGGTTATGCATGATAGGATTACTTCTCCACTCGTGTGGGGTCTTGAAGTTAAAAGTTTTCATTCATGTATGTGAAAAAAAGTCGTGCCATTATGTGAAAAGTCTTCCCATAGCACATATTAGTGCTTCACAGCGTGTGTACAGTTTTTAAGATTTATTTTCCCTTCCACAAGTGGGGGAAAAAAATCACATTTTTGTGTCTAAAAAATCTCATTATGCGAAAAATTATTGAGAAAACCCTAATATGCAAATCATGCGGCATGATATGATGATGGTCATCTTTGTTACCTCCTCAATGTGAAAAATTAAAATGTTACATGAATAACAACCTTCGTGAAGATGCATTTAATAAAAATATATATCAGAGAGATGCCATGGATGGTTCCTTGGAGATAATTTGTTCCTTGAAGTGTCAATGCCCAATATACGTGGTCCATTCATTTTATATCATTGAGGACAGGGGTTCTAAACTTATCGTTGTAAGTCACGAGTTTTTTACTTTTTTTCTTAAAAAATAATAATAAATAAATGAAAATGGGAACTAACTTATTTATAAAATAATATTTGATATAAAATAACATATATACTATTTTAATAAGGATAAATAATATGTCGATTACGTATCGCATATTGATCGTATCGATCATTGATTGGTACTATCCGATACGTGCGGTACAAAAAATATCGTATCGATTTGTCAAATCCTATCTAACGGAGGAAAAAAAATCTTTTTAAGAAACAAAACAGATCGACCGGTCATCAATTTAAGTTCAAAACTCCAAGCTGATTCAGACAGGATTATCCCGTTTGAAGATCGGATGATGATCCATCCTGGTATAGCACTCCTCTTAGAAAATCTACTACTAAGAAAATTAAGTAGCATTATCCGTGTTGACCTGCTCAATACTCAATAGTTCTGCTGTAACAATTCTATTTTAACGTCTCGGTGATTCTACTCACGGTCCTACGACGACGAAGCTTCTCATTTGACAGGAGAAAACCAAAGGCACAGAGAAACAACGGCAATATTTCTATTTTTACGTTAATTACCTCTGTTCTCTCGGGCCCGCTTTGTTATCAGAATTAGCAGGCGATTTATAAATCGATGAGAGAGAATTATGAACGGGCTAAGGCTCGGAGGGTCGAACATGGTATCTCACCTAAAAAATAAAGAGGGCCTTAGAGCCTCTTTGGTAACAGAATAGGAAAATCGGGTTAACTTAAACTCAAGTAAATTATTCATATTTTTTCACTTTTCTACTTTGACATGTATCCAGGTTAAGGTAGAACAACTAATTCTACTTTTTAACTAGAATTAGTTATTCCAGGAAAATCTAAATTAGGGGTGAAAAAATATACCTGCCTTATCAAACTGTATTTTTTCTTATTCTTCAGGTTAAAGCACCTTATTCCTCCCTTATTCATTTAGGCCCTCTTTGATAACCGAACAAGGCTCCGATTAAGATGTCTTGTTCGGCCTTCATCAAAAATGCTACTTTGATAGCAGGTTTAGGTGCTCGGGCTCAGTTAGGGATAGGGTGGGTTTAATGTATAGTTTCTTGTTCGTGTGAACCTCTCGAATGAGATGCCCGGCGTCGATTATTGGGATCTACGTATAAAAAAATAAAATTACATTCTCTCTCCTCAAATGGCATAACCAATCGCGAGATCGGGCAGCTTATCCCGTTCGGTTGTCAAAGTGACCCTTATCAAAAAGACCTTGGGGCAGATTTGTTTGGGGGTTAGGATAGTGCAACCGATGTGAGAGAGCGGTGTGGGCCCCACCGCTCTTTCACACACAAGGGCATTAGCCGGGGTCGGTTAGCGCACTCGACCCCTTGGAGTCGAGTGCACTAACCCTACCCGATTAGCAAATGGGTCCTTAAAATCTTTATAAATAATTTCTATATCACTACCTTTACCTAATCTATCTACATATCCTTAAACATAGCATCTAGAATTCAAGGGTAGATTTCAGAGGTAATGCCTATACTGTTCTTAAAGGCCCGATATTAATATATAAGGTTTAGAGATATACAAGTTTATTCTTAAAGATTTCAGAGGTAAACTAGACCAAATCGGAGCATAAAAGTTGTTTATAAAAATTTCGTGAGTGTAAAGGCAATTTCCGCTTTTAGTGCCTGAAGTTCAGCCCTTCATAATTTAACAGAACAAAAACCCTAGCTGTTGTGTTTTATCATGAGCCTAGTTACTAATTTTGACGAGTCTTCCTCTGTTTCTACCATCTTATCCAGAACCAATGCCCAAAATTCGACTAGATGTAAAGGTTATTTGAAGTAGAATATGTATTTGCAACGATCCATGGTAACATTGTACAATAGAGAGGAATTTTATGATAGCTTAAACGGGCGTACATACCTATGAAGCGTACTTTTGTCCATTTGTAGAGGTTTTCTGTTTAAGAGTAAACCAGTAACCAAGTTACGGCAAAATAACAACAAAGGAGATATATATATATATATATATATATATATATATATATATATATATATTAATTTTCTTGATGCTTTACATTCAATCGAAAAAAAAATCCTGCCATCGGCGATGTCGATAATTCGAAGTTTTTTTTTGTCCACAGTGAAGGATCCATGTGAAACCCAAATCGCCTGCGATGAACTAATGCTCGGAATCGACGTAACCTTTGAACAGCAAATCATGAACATGAAGGGTAATGAAATCGAACACGTAGTCTTCCCCAGGTTAGACTACATGATCCTGCAGCCCTTAACCAATTTTTTTGCTAGGTACTTCTTTTTTAAAAACAGAGAGGAGGGGGGCACGAGATCGAACCCGGGACGTTTTATTTATTTATTTTTTGAAAATGAGCCTGTATTGAGCTCATTCGTTGCCATCCTCTAGTTATGACATGAGAGATTCATTGAGGAATTTCTCCAGGGTCCCAATGAGGATTTACGGTCAGTGATTTGGTAAAAGGAACCAAGTTATGACACTTAAACGAATTAGGTATCAAAACAGGAATAACTAGTAAAGTAATCTAGTTATGTGCATTTGTGCTATTTGATTTCTTTGGACTGGAAAGTCCGTGTAAGATTACAACCAACTTATCTGGACCTTGAATAGAACGCTAACTGGCAGAGTATCACCGATTCAAGTCACATATCCTTGTTCTTACAGATGTAGAAACAGGTGAAGAAAGGATTGCACGCAGCTGGTGTGGTTTGGCTTTGTAAGAAATATAGAATCCTTTCACAGGCCTGCCTACTTCCGAAGAGGCACATGCACGTCTCCTGTGATTAGCTCTTCTATATCATAGAGAGGTTCAGGAAACTGCAAAATGAAACAAAAACAATATTGTCAGCTCGCATGGGGGACTCTGTTATCGGAGAATGAGAATCCTGCTTATAACACCAAGAATTTAGAAAGAAAAAAAAACAACTAACGGTTAGCTTGCATGGCTGTAAACAAAGAACAATTAATTGAGAAAGTGTAGACAGCATCCCCATTGGGCACAAAGGATTCAAACCAATTCTACAGATATGACAGCAGAAAATCAGGCAGCCGTGGCCTTGTCTATTGTCAACTGGATGGTTTATAGCGAAGATTCAATTGTAACAACTAAGTATTGCTACTGCCTTCAGCTTGACACCATCTCCTGAGTTTCTGTCAAGCTCAAAACTTGCGGATACTTGCCTAGTATCTAGACACATTTTTGTCAGATCATGTGCCTAGAAAAAATAAAGGTGGCAGGCAGATTAAATACATAGCCGAAACAATTAACGTGGTTGCCTTGAAAGAAGATGACCACTGTTTTAAGCAAGCATTAGTCGAGACTTCTAGGACATGTAATTAGAATATCACAATGTACATACTTATGGAGATTAACCTTAGGCAGTAACTGTAGGACATATATACTTCTATTTTGCTCCACCAATTTTACTTCCTAAAGACGTACGGTAAAGTGGGTGAGAGAAGGGAGGAGGGTTGTTGGGGGGGGGGATGGTTCAATTAAACTTCACGAGCACCATGTTAGATTTGATTTGAAGAAATTCAACAGCGGACAATTGAATACTCAAAATATGCATATTAATTTTCCTTGTCATTAGTACAAGGATCTGAGCAAACAGATCTATAAATAGACTAGGATAAATTTAGCCTTACTGCTGAACATAGGGGCTCAATAAAGTCTGTAAAGCCAGCCTTGGTGATAATGTAAGTAAATCTTATTCCCTAATGCTACTAGAGCTCCACTTTGACTGATGCTACAGGCTTTTGAAATGTTCATCAAAGCTACCAATCAATAATGGGTTCTTTCACCAACTAAATGATGTGAACTTCTTAAAGTGAGAAAAACATAAGTCTAAAAGCAATAATAACAAATACCCAACTTTCTCTCTCTATCTGTTTCTAGAGAGAGAGGCTCCACGGATGGTGGTGAGACGAGTGGGGCGGGGTTCCCCGGTTCTACTCGGGGCCCAACCGAGTTACGCAGGTGGGCCAGGATCGCCGGATCTGCTTCAGATGCGGCGGTAGGGGACACTTGCAACGCCACTGCACGTCCCCGGCTGTGTGTCCCGGGGGCCGGGTTCTTCACCAACGGCGTACACGGAGGTTCTTCGGAGTGTCCCTAACCGTAGGTCGCCGGGTAGGGGGGTAAGGTTGTGGGAGGGGCTCGGGAGCAAGCGGTGTCAAGAGGCCGGGGGAGCTCCTGCACGCACGTCTCGGGTGGCTGAATCGGAGCCTCTGCGTGACTTCGGTGGACGGGCTGGTTGTAACCGATGAGGTCCAGGGTCGGCTGGTGGAGTTTGCAGGAGGTAGATGGGAGGTCTCGCGAGTGTCATCGACGTCGTTTTTGGCGGTTGGGCAAGAGGAAGAGATCGCGGCCGGCTGCCTGGTGGCGGGAGGTGCTCTCCTCCGTCTCCCTGGTCGAAGAATGGGGGGACCTTCGCCAACCCTATCGCTAGAAGGGTCCATATCATCATTGAGAGTGTCCCACTACTCCTCTGTGATGAGGAAGGGATCTCTTTCCTTACTCTAAGCTTCGGCCGAGTAGAAGGGGGGAGCTTGGGCTTCACCCCGTGGGGCTCACGAATGGCTGTCGTTGCGGTGGTACAGGTGGACAGTCCAACGGCTATCCCTGCGGTTGTCACAGCGAATGTGGCCGGAGAATCCTTCGTTATCTGACTGTGGGTGAAGGAGGTTTTGCCGGTTGCATCGTCACCTGGGCTAGGGTTCCAAGGGCAGCGGTGAGAGGAAGGGTACGTACAGATGGCTCATTGGGCGGGTGATTCGTTTTTTAATCGAGCCCCGCCCCACGCTGAACCAGGTCCTGCTCTGGTGGTGACCGGTCCATCTTCGTCCACCCCCGTTCGTGCCGAGTTGCTCGCAGCCGAGCCGAGGCCGCGATGGGTTGGTCTAGGCGGGCTCTTCATCTCTGATCCGGGGTCCGGGTCTCCCCCTCAAACCTGGAACTTACCCGTTACCTGGACTGGGCAGGTTATCGGTTCGCCTGGGATCGATTCTCCCGTCTCTCCCGTCCGTTCTTGTGCTCTATGTGTCGGAGTCCAGAACCGAAGAAGGGGTCGAACCAGGTCTTCCCAGCTGTGGCTGCAGCCCCACCGCCGACTGCTGGCGGCTCCCACGGCTCGATGTCAACAGGAAACAACCCCCCCCCCACCCCGGCCTACCCTAGAAGAGGGAAGGAGAGGTCTTTGGAGGTAGTCTCCGACAGGAACGGCGATCCTAAGAGGGGGAGTGGCTGGGCAACGCGGCTCCGATGGCGGGAGGAGATCGTAAGGGGAAGCAAGTTTCGCCTAGTGGCCTGCCAGAGATGGAGGAGCTGCATCACGACCCTCTGTTGTTGGGGCCCCTTCTGGCAATGCCGACTAGCGAGGGGGGACTCGCTAATGTAGAGCGAGACTTGTGACCGCATGTTAACCCTATTTACACGGACGACGATCGGAGTCGTATTGGCATCATTTTCATTTTTATTATGTATTTTATTTTATTTGAGTCTATTTAGTAGTAATAAGTTGGTAGAATTAAATTTTAATTTTTTCAGGGTTTATTGGGCTCATTTGGAGCTAATATTGGGTTTTTTTATTTTTGTAATCTTTGATGCGATTTTGCATTTTTTTGGTACTAGGGATATTTTGGTCATTTGGTCTGTGAGGAGGACCATTAGGGTTCCATCCTCTATAAATAAAGATGTAATATCAAATTTTAGGTCAATGAAGAATTGAGCATTTTAAGATGGCAGCCGTTTTCTTCTTCCTCCCGCGAAGGGAATAAGGTGCGAAGCCTTAGGTGGGGTGTGAAACCCAGGGGTGTGAAGCCCATCCTCTCTCTATCTCTCTCTTCTCCATCTTCTTCCTTTCTCCATCATATTCTTCTTCCTTCCCTATGTCTTCCTCTTCTTCCTATTTCTTTCATGTTAAACCTCCTACGAACCAAGCATCCACAAGCCGGCCATCCGTCGTCACCTACCAGCACGGCCAACACCCTGCCGGTGACAACAATCGCGGGTGCCCGTCCCTCCGCCGTACGACTTGCCTCCACCCCCTACCCTCTTTCTCGCTCTCTCACCATCCCCTCCCTCTCGCCCACGCCACCACCGTCACCGGGATGCCACCGCCCTTCCCCTGCTTCTTCCTCTTCCTCCCTCCAACCCAACTGATGCGCCAAAACTAGAAAGCCCCATCGTAGGAGGCCAAGCTCACAAACCATCGCCGCCGCCCTGCAAACCCGCCCTGGCCATCCTTCCCGCCGCAGCGAACCATCCCCACCCCCGCCCTTTCGTCCTCCCCTTCTACCCCGCATCAGCTCGCAACCGCCCAGGCCACCTCCTCGGTGTCGTCCGGCCACAGCAGTGGCTGCCACGCCTCTGCCCCCACCTGCTCCATCCTCCCCTGCTGCACCAGAGCCACCGCCCCAGGCATCACCAGCAGCCCCGTCGCAGCTCAGTCCACCGCCTCGATGGCCCCCGTTCGCGCCGCCGACCAACACCGGTCGCCCTCGCGTCCAGCACCCCCCCCACGTCTTCTTCACCAGCAACGGGAAGGAGTCCCACCGGGACGCCAGCCGCCGAACTCCCCTGCTCCACCGTCCTCACTTGGTGGGTCACCGGTATCTCCACCACGCTCAGCCCTGAGACGCGAACACGGTCGAGCACCAGATCCACCTCAACCGTCGACATCCCTGGTCACCTAGGCCCTCCGACGTCCAGGCCTTCCGCCAGCGGGCGCAGCTTCTCTCCCTGGTCATGCCTCTCGACTGTAATCCATTTCCTCTCTTCTGTCTCACTCATTCTCTCTCTGTACCATCTCTCTCATCATCCCTCTCCTTTGTTCTATTCTTCTGATAAGAGAAAAGAAAACAGCAAAAGGAGAAAAAGGCTTTCTCGAGAAAATAAAGAGAAAAGGCAAAAAAGGAGAGAGAACAGAAAAAAAATACAAAAAAGGGAAGAAATCACCGTCTATGTCCCGCATCACTCGCATTTCACAGCAAGCGGGCTCCTTTCTTGCCCGTCTAGGTGAACCCGCCTCAGCACTAGAAGGTGGCCAGTTCCTGCCTAGCCTAGGTGGGGCTGTCCAGGGGTCAGCCAAATAATAGAAGCCCAGAGCTTTCTGACTATACTTGTATATCCCTTTTTATTTAATACATCAGTGGTACCACCCACTTTCAAAGAATAATAACAAATACCCTGTCGAAGTATACCTAGACCGAGGAAAAAGAAATACTAAAGTATACAAACTCTACAACAATTTCTCTTAGTCTTCATTCTCCTTTTTTTTCTTGCATCTGATGGTCAGTACCAGATGAATACAAAAGGATGTCAATGGGTATACCAATTAGAGAACTGGTAAGAAGCTTTCCTCCAATTCAAATTATATTAAAGTGCACTTGTCATGATTCTGATGTCTAGCCATATGCTTCTAGAGATGTATCTAGAAGAAGAAACATGCTTGAAATCCAACCCATGTTTGCCCTTCCTCCATTCCTTTACATCCATTACTAGTGTTGAGTGCATCATTTCCCAAGATTACTTCATCTCCAAATATTGTAGCCTTTGCAAAAGAAGCAAAATGATCGCTATTTGTGGGAAGGCATTGAGCAGATTGATTCAACTCCTTTTTGCAAAGGACTTGTAATCATGGAAGGCTCAAAAGCCTTAGGACCAAATACCCTATATTTTCCTCTAAGAAAGAAGTGCAGAGTTGACTTAACACATGAAAATAATTAGAAGCATAATAGTTAATCGCATTAGACCTAGCATAAACATGAACAAAACAGATGAGCAGTTTTAGAATAGGTTAAATAAGAAAAACTTGGGTACCAAACCCCATCCAAAAAGGAGTAGCGCTAGCATGGGAATTAATTATCTTTCCAAAGGAAAAACATCACAAGCAAAAGGCCTTAAAAAATTTCATGGAATGCCAGCAAGTGCAAACCCAAATCCACTTTCAAAAGAAAAGTGCAAACCCAAATTAAAATACCATAGTTGTCAAGTGTCACCTAAGCGCTTGGGCGGTGACTAGGCAGTAAGTGCATAAGAGAGAGGGGGGAAGGGAGAGAGTTGTGCCTATTATTTCTAGCATGTGAATATTAGTGGGGCTTTGACTAACACTAACGTAAAGAAAAAAGATGAAGTAGGTGAAAGGGAGAGAAGGGGAAAAGGAGCAGAGCTGGAAGGGGAGGGAGAAAACAAATAAAACTGGAATAAGATACATGAACAAATTGAAGATTGTAATATTAAAAATTGAGAAAGAGGGAGCAGAGAGAAAGGGGAGGGAGAAAACAAATAAAACTGGAATAGGGCCATAGATGGTCCAAGGTGCCCACACAGGTGCCTTCGACCGCCTAGCCCTCCTTAGCAGATGCCTTGGGCACCTTTTTGGGCCCAGAAAAAGCACCCCACCGCCTTGGGCCTGGATCAGTACCTAATCGCTTAGGTGCCTTGACAACTATGCAAAATATAAAGCATGGAGAAATAAAATAGCCAAGATAAATAACATCATAAAAGCTCCATATAAGTGAACTTGATTTGAAGACAATTAACACAAAATTACAAAAATAAATGAAAGACTCTGACAAGGCAAGCATATCCTGTAACATGCAGGAGTTTAGCTTTTACTCCCAAGGTGTCCACCCTATGGCTGGAAAAAGGATGCAAACCAGAAATTATTAACTTTCTAAAAGTAACTGGAAATAGAATGCAGGCATTCTCATTCCCTGGATTAAGCCCACCTTTAATCTGGACTATCAAATTAAGAGGCTTAAAGATTAAAAGCAAAAGGGAAAAGGGAAAATGATGCAAAAACTGTATTATCTTGTATATGCCCATTTGAAAGGATGCATTAATGAAGATTCCAATGTGTCGTACTTCCGCACCAGCATAGGTTTCAATCCATTTATTTGTGGGGGAGGGGGCCACACTGGGGAGAGGACTGGTGAAATTTTCAGTTGGAATACACTTGACTTCCACTTTCAATATAAGCGGCTCGTTAGTCTAGTGAAATCTGCCCAGCAATCCAATTTCACCCCAATCTAGCAAGTTTGGAAGCCAAAAGAACATAAATGGCTTCCAAAAACTAGGGTCTTCACCTCAAAATAACCGGACCGTTACCAGTGGGAGCCCAAAAATGCTTCCAATTGGAAGATGCGCCAAACACATCCTAGACCATGGAAAGTATTTATGTGATTTTCGGGCATCTAAACACACAACTCTACATTAGAGCGTCCCTTGCTGGTGAAAAGATGGGGTTATAGGGTAATAAATCTTGACCAGTGTAAGTGTACAAAATCAGTTATATCTGAATATTTTTCATCATGCAAGTGGATGTCGAATGGGACTTCCAATTAAATGTCAATAAACATAACTGAACAAAAGGTAGGACGCGAATCTATGGCGACCATGAAAACAAGGTACAAGTGGCATGCATAAGACAACGTTCATTCACGAAATTATATATCGAGAGAAGAAAGAAAGAAAGCAGAACAGAACTGTTCCTCCAAAGCTACAGCCTTCTGTACAAAGCCGAAAAACAAACAAAAGAGGCGAAGCAGATAGGAGAAAGGGAGTTCACTCTTCGTACCAGGCCTTTGATCCGGTCCCGGCAGGCGGTCCGGTCCAGGCAAGAGTGCACAGTGCGGAAGTCGTCAACGGGGAGGCGCTTGGTGATCCACCCCACCTGGAAATAGATGGAGTCCGAAGGGGGGAGGTCCACCTTGATCTCGTCGACGCCGAGCCAGAGGAAGAGGCGCTCCACCTGGATGCCCTCGAGGCCCCGGATAGACCCGATCTTGAGTGTGCCCGTGATGCGCCGCTCGTAGTATACCAGGTAGGAGCCGAACTGGACGTAGCAGGAAGGCCGCCCCAGCTCCACCACGAAGCGCCCGTCATCCTCCAGCGAGTAGGACGCCACGGCGTCGGGGAGCAGCCCTTCCGGCAGTCCGTACTTCGGCAGCAGCTCGAACACGGTGGCGCTGCCGTTCGAGCCCGTGCCGGCGGACACGGCGCCGAGGAGACCGAGGAAGCAGAGGAAGAGGAAAGCGGAGGGTTGCATGGCTGCGGTGGTGCTTGGGAGGAAGAGGTAGCGAGACGGGGGTGGGGGAGGAGCAGGATCGAGGGAGCATGGAAGAAGCTTTGTACCGTGGCGGTGGATGTAGCGTTGACGGATGAACTGCTGGTTTTGGCGGTGTGCTGCGTGCACAGAGGGAGAGAGAGAGAGAAATCTAGAGAGAGAAACTCTTTTTTTCTCTCGCACTTCGATAAAATTTCCAACCAGGAAATGGACTTGCCGTATGTGGTCTGGTGCGTCTGCATTTATGTGGGAAGGGGTGAAACGAGAAGTTGGGTGGGCGGGCAGGCCGCCCCAACTGTCACTGTCACCACGTATACAGTGACGCCACGTGTCCTTTTATTGTCCGACATTGTGGACATTAGCATACAAAAATAGTGCGTGAAGGACAGCATACGTGTAATTGCTAAATTTAAAACAATTGTGTGCAGTGCATTTTTATTATTATGAGATTGTCTATTTTAATAAAAGTTTATCATATAAGATATTGTTGAAATTATAGTAATATACATTTTCTCATTGGAAAGTAAAAATATTACCGATACTCTTTCTAAGGTCATGATTATTTCTTGTATGGTAACGACTTTTACGAGTATATCCCCGAGCAAATGACGTCAACAGAGATTGGCGGTCGTGGGAGGATATTCATAATGATATTGTGACTCAAAGCTAGCTAGATAAAATATGAGATTATTGCGTACACACACACATATACCTTTGCATATTCTACTTACACCCTTACATTCTTCATTTTATCATACATACCCCCCTAATAATTGTGTTTCATCATATTACCTGCTATTTTTTTAGTTTAATTTTAGAAAGAGCAAAATGGAAAAAAATACTAATCTATCTGTAGCGGTCGAAAAATAATTACCCACCTCTCGGCCGACACCTCCAATAGTTGATGAAATCGGAGCCCAAGTCTTGCCGGGAGAAGGACTTGCGACTACCGAGAAGACGTTAGAAGGACCCCTGAGAGACATCCTAGGAGACAACCCTCCAACAGTCAAGTCAACTAATTGTGGAGTGAAGAGAGAGTGCTAGAGGGAGAAGTGAGGAACTCCATCGCCGAGAGGGTTGTCCGTAGGGTTGCCGTGACCGGAGAAGGCGTGAGCCACCCAACTCGTGCATGACGGAGCAAGAGGCGTGAGCGTTGACTTGATGTTTCTGCCGAGGCGGCTACTCCGCCATCGATGCGACAAGGGCACCGGCCATTAACGCGATAGAGTACGGTTGGAGAGGGAGCAGACTGGTGTCGTCAGGAGGGATGGCGCAGGCGACGTATCAGTGTCGTCGCCAGAGTGGGGCACCGTTCACCATTAATACGTAGATGCAGCTTGCGGGTATGTTCGGGTACAACGCCAATCCTGACGAGATACCGTACACGGAACACAAGACAAGGATCTAGTCGAGGTCGTGTTCGTCAGCACGCGCCTGAAGTCCCCGACCACGTGTGCACACACTGACTGACTGCGCTATGTCATGCCCCCTAGTTAGTTTTCCTCCCGGCCCGGACTCAAGCCGCCACAGTGGGAGGCCCTACGGAAACCAGTCCCAAACCGTCTCTCTTGGGTCTAGCTCTCCACTACTCCCAAGTGGGTCGACACAAGCGTACCCAGGCAAGTTACGACTAGTGGAAGAGAGGTCACTCCAAGGAAGAACCCGATGTGAAACTATCAACATGTAACCGATCGTGGACACAAGTACGCCACACGAAACATGAAACTGAGTTGCAAAGCACAAGGCCGCCTAGGTTACTATCTTAGAAAAGTATAAACTATTCATATTTCCCCGCCATGGGATACACCCACATATTTTAAACCAAGTCATCGGGCGTCCCATCATGAGACAACCCTCACGGGGTTAACATGGCTAAATTCTAAATGATTTTATCCGAAAATACCTCTAATTAAGTTTCGGAGTGAAAAACCAAATTCCCAAGACCGAAAAGGCCAACTTCTAAGATAGAACTGGGGGTTTCGGTCGACTGGCTCAAGAGGGTCGGTTGACCGGACTCCACAAGGGTCAGAAACTCGATCAACTCCAGGGTCGGTCGACCTTCCTGCTGAACGCGGTTGGGAAGGGCACCGCGACCTGCATTAACGTGGTCAGAAGGGCACCACAATCAACAGGGACACGGCCGGTCAACGGGCCGCATCAACGCTGAACGCGGTCGGTCTGACCACCCCATTCAGCCACTGACTTAATCCCCCATATATGATTAGACGCGGTCTTTGGGTACACCGCGGTTAAAAACCTAAAGCCGGACGCGGTCGAAAAATTGACCGTGTTATCGCTTCCGATCCGGATGAGGGTGAACTGCCCTAAAACCCACCCCACTCGCTACAAACGAGGGGCAAACCTTACAAAAACATTGATTCCTGCTATCATACATCCATACACACCCATTTGGCTCCAAAACCTTGAAAAAAAAATCCATGCATTTCCACATTTAAATCAAAAGCATAAAGAACTCAAGCCCTATTCAAACCATTCCAAATATTAAGCATCATAGCATGCAAATAATCACATAAATCCACAGGGAATTGTGATTAAAGTGTGAAGATTCCACCCCCCTACCTTTTGGGGAAGAAAGCACGCGATTTGGAAGCCAAACCGTGGAGAAAATGCTCGTTCACGTGATCTTGAACCCCGAACTCATGACCTTGCTAGCCGTGCCACCGTCCCTTGTTTCTCGCATCCGTCTCCACCGCACGATGCCCGAGCCATCCACGATCTCGCCCAATGCCAAGCTCCATCGGCCGCTAGAGTGGTAGAGGGTGAGAGGGAGAAGAACGATGAGGGTGAGGGGTGAAAACGAGATGAGAGGAAGAGGGGAGGAAATAGTGGGGAAAGGGGGTTAAAAATGTTTTATTGATTTTAATTTTTTATTATATTTTTTCTTCTCTCCTTTAGAAAATATGCATTAACCTCTAAAAATATCTTAAATGTATATTTTGACGTCGAAAAAATTCTTGAAAAAAGTGAGACTGCTCAACGCGCCAATACGAACCTGATAAGACTCACATAATTACTGTTTAGGGATCCGAAGTCCTAATATTAAATTTTGAAATCCAAATGGACATGGTCCGTAACCTGCGAAAAATAATCCAAAAATCTGGGGATATTACATCAGCCGTCTATCACCATCGGGGACCTGCTCCTTGGTACAAGGGCGGCGGTCGCTGCGTGGTCCTGCTCCGCCTATCGGTCGAGGAGGCCCTGGTAGGCCTTTATCAGAGCTTGGAGCTAACGCTTAACATCAACTAGCTCCTCAGTCGTGGAATGGGCAGAGGTTTGGTGGTGCTCTCTGTGATATGTGGTCATTGGCGGCTCCTCGAGACGTACGCCTGGCGGGAGCCTGCCGCGCCTCTCTAGTTGATGACGTTGCGGTAGCTGGTCCTTGGTGGCATGGCTCTCGTTACGTCTTCCCACAGACGGCACCAAAGAGTATAGCGGTTGGAAAATGGTTACCCACCTCTCGGCCGACACCTCCAATAGTTGGCGAAACCGGAGCCCGAGTCTCAATGGAACAAAGACTTGCTACCACGAAGAAGACGTCAGAAGGAGCCCTAGGAGATACCTCAGGGGACAACCCTCTGACGGTCATGTCAACTAATTGTGGAGTGAAGGGGGGAGTGCTAGAGGGAGAAGTGAGGAACTCAAGGACGGGTGCTTTCTTTTGCTCCTCCCTCTTTTCCCCCTGGCCGCAAGGCCAGAGTCCTTTTACACCATCATCGGGAGGGTTGTCTTTAGGGTTGTCGTGACCGGGGAAGGCGGGAGCCATCCAACTCGCGTGCTCGACGGAGCAGGAGACGTGAGCGTCAACTTACTGTTTCTACCGAGGTGGCTACTCCACCACCGATACGACAAGGGCACTGGTCATTAACGCGGCAGAGTCCGGCCGAAGAGGGATCGGACTGGTGTCGTCAGGAGAGATGGCGCAGGTGGCGTATCAGTGCCATTGCCGGAGTGGGACACCGTTCTCCATTAATGCGCAGATGTAGCTTGCGGGTATGTTCGGATACGACGCCAGTCCTGACGAGGTAGGGGGGTGACAGACCGCTCAAATGGTGGGCTTGGAGAGCTGGGCTAGGGCAGAGTATTTGATGCTTATTGAGCTGGCAAGATTGGCCCTCCTCACTATCTTTATTCAATCTTCTCACACAACCACAATATTTCATGCACAGTATATTGTGCACTCGTTTAAAACCTCATATTTTTACATGTAACTTAAAATTCTCCGTTAATTTTGACAGTGTTATGAGGGGTATAATGAAATAATATTTCCTAATTGTCAAGGCATGCAAGTGTTCCAACTCGATCGGAGGTCTCCATATCTAACAAGGATGGGTTTTAATTAATTCAAGTTTGGGTTTTGAATCGGAGGGGATTACATGGTTCAAACATTGTCTTATCTCCTCCTCCACTGCATGCCAAGATGACATCTCATCTTCACCTATGAGAGAACACTTTGATTAATGATGGTGATGATGACAGGGAGATGCCGGTCCAAGTAACTTGTGACTTCCACGGTACCACAATCTAATGTGTATCACACGACGCACTTCCATCTAATGACTTAAAAAAATCAAAATATGTGTCGGACGTCATCTTTGACACGTACCTCACGTTAGACAGATCTGAATTTCACGTAAAAAAATTAAAATAAATTACTGCACTGTCTTACAATGTAATTAACAAGGTGGTGCAATAAACAATACTCGTATCGAGATGATCGTCCATAACAAGCAGCGGAGGGTTTCACTATATCTTAACTCAAAGCTCGACTTATCATTAATCCGTAGAAAATAATGTTTGTTAGTGTAGAACCGGATTAAGAGATGAAGATCTATCTTTATAAATATTTGATTGTTTTCTCAACATTTAATATAAGATTAATTTTGTAACTTAAATCTCCTCTTGAGAAGACAAGGGAGTGCAAGATCAAAGTATCTTGTTGTCTACAAGAGATATTATACCCAAAGTAAATTTAAGAGATGAAGATCTATCTTATAATCATTTAGTTGTTTTCTCAACATCTAATCTAACGTGTGACTAATTTTGTGATAAACGAGTGTGAACTCAGAATTTCCACACACGATGTCACTGTATATAGGTGTGAGATAAATCTTAGGTGAAAATTTATTTTTAAGACTTTCTTGAGTTAAGAGACGAAGACATATCTTATAAATACTTGATTATTTTCTTAATATCTAACGTAGAATTAATCTTGTGGCTCTAAATCTTTATTTATAATTTATGAATTATGTCCGTCTTACTTTTTTTGGAACAAACAAACGATCTTCATTCATTGTAGAGGATAAACACAGTACATGGACAACATTGACACATAAACTGAACATAAGCTACCATGCTTGGCACATACCATCGACAACATGTAGAAAACACAGGAAGATAAGTAGGAGCTGTAGAGACAATAGATGCCCAACGGGGGTAGGGGCTTTTGAAGACATCGAGGAAGAGACAGTCGATGATGAAGGTGTCGGAATCCGTCCACGAGGAGCACAAGGCTGTCAAACCGCACTGAATGATGGCGGTGATAGAAAGATGCTCAGGTGACAAGCATCGCGAGGGATGCGTGGGGATGAAGCACATGATCTCCGAGCACTTTTGGGATCGAGGGTGAAAATCCACAACCTTCGTCGCGGAGCTGGCTCGTACTCCGTCGGGTGCTCGCAGGAACTCCCATCGCCGAGGGGAGGACTCGATCAGCGGAGGAAGGTAGAGTGGGAGAGACGGTATGGTTCAAAAGGGAGGTAAGTGAAAGGCAAAGAGGGAGGGGGATGGGGAGGACATGTGAAGTGGGACGGGGAAGGGGCCGATGGGGTGACTGGGAAGGGAAGGAACGAAGGAGGGACTGGCCAGAGAACGGGGGGGGGGGGGGGACGGAAGGGGGAAACCTGAATAGGGAGAGGTGGGAGGGCAGATGGGGTTAGAGGTAAGGGGGCGGAGGGGGGGCGAAAACAGCAGAGAGGACGGGGGGAAATGAGGGGGGTGAGGGCATGGGGTTGAATGGAGGAGTGGGCTAGGGGGGGAGGGGGAGCACGGCTAGGGGAGGAGGGATGGTGGGGGCGGAGGAGGGAGGCGAGGAGAGGCCTGCGGGGTTGGCAGGGAGAGGGGGGGTCGACGTGGGTATTGGCCAGGGGGGGAGACGGTGACGAGATCAGGAGGGGGAGGGAGGGGGGGGGGAGATGGAGGGAGGATGGGGGTGAGAAGGCGGGGGAGGAGGAAGAGGTGACTGAAGAGAGGGGGGGTCGTGGGATGGGAGGGATCGGCGACGGGGGAGAAGAAGAGGGTGGGGGCGATCGGGCCGAGAGGGGGGCAGGACTGGGGGTGGGGGTGGATCCGGAGGGGGTGGCGGAGGAGGTGCCAGATCAGGTGGGTGGGGAGGGGGGAACGCGGAGGGTTTGACGGGGGGTAAGGGCGGCGTCGGCGAGGGAGACGGGGGGGGGGGGGGGCAGGAAGAGGAGATCGGTGGGGGGGGGGACAGATCTGTGGACAGGGGAGCGGAGGGAGAGGCAGAAATGGAGGGGGGGTGGAGGAGATGGCGGATCAAGACGGAGGTGGGGGGGATGGCAGGGAGGCGTGGCAGGGGGATCAAAGGGGAGGGAGGGGAAGGGGGAGGCGGGAGGGAAGGAGGACGAACATGTAGGGGGGGAGTTCCCGGCAAGAGCTCCCCCCACCCGATGTTCCATCGGAGGAGCTCCGATGAGATAACCGCCGGATGAAGCCGATGAGGGAGCCACCACGAGGCGATGAGGGTTCCAGGGGTCGATGGGAGCTCCCACCTACCCCCGTTCTTGAATGTTTAATTATGTCCGTCTTACTATCTCCTATCTATTTACTTGTAACATGACAAGATGATTACCATAACTGATGTGATGTTTGCGTAGATTCTCACGATGCGTGGGAGGAAATGGGCCCGTATGTATGTCACATTGTAGAAGTTAGACATATATTATAAAAATGAAATGTATGTTATAGGAATGAAATAAGATAATGTATTTTATTTTTGTATGATATATTTCATCGTCACATAGTGAAATATATTATATCAGAGTGAGTCACGAAATTATCTATAGTGAAATATATTGTATAGGGGAGAGGGTAGAAGTCAGCTCTACATGTACTTCATTTATCTATACTACCATACATATAATTTTAGAACACTAAAATATTCTCAACATATTATATCTACCAAGAGCAAATAATAAACGTAGATCACACATGTTTCATCTTCACCGTTGACAGTATTGACACTAGTATACAATTTTGGAATAATGAATCATTATCCTCCATTTTTCTTGGGCAAAGTTTGTGATCTGGCCCGTATTAATCGATGATCGATACGATCGATTCGTGGTACGTAACTGATACATTATGTATATTATTTTAAATATTAATTATTTTGTTATAATAAATATTTTTTATAGATCAGTTAGTCGAGAACCTCAAGTTTGAACGTGAGACTTGTGTTTGAAACATATTTTTGATACTATTTATTCTACTTTTTAGAAAGTTATTTTAAAAAAATCATTTAAAAAGTTAACAAACGTAAGATTTAAATTAAGGATGTCAGTTTAAATCAGATATCAACTAGTCAACCAAGATATAAGATCATTTGAGTGATTTTATTTTGTAATATATATATAATATATTTTTTATCTTAATACGGTAATAATATTGATCCGTACCGTATCATATCAGTGATGATACTAACGGATTGATAAATCCTGAGATTGGGGGAATAATGACCGTAGATCATATATACTTCATAATCACCATCGATAATATGATTAATTGCATTTCGCATTATCTCTTTCTCTAATCCACGGTCCCAGTAATAGAGTGAAAACGTTACTCTCATCTATGGTACTGCTGCTAGGTTGTTGTCCACCCCATCCCCTCGAGCACCTTTTGTAAACTACCCTTCCACATTCCCCACCGCCGCATTATAGTTTTTTTTTAAAAACTTTTTTATAACAATATCTCTCACGTTATTCCACCCCCCGCCCATCCACCACCACCTTCCGTCCATTGTAAAAAAAAATAAAAAGAAAAAAGAGCTCCCGTCCAATCAGGAAACATGTATAGATATGCTGAGTCAGAAATCCAAAAGTAAGTTAAGCCAATAAAATCTTGTAGCTCCAATTTATTAATGAGGTAGGATAATTACCTGAGGTGAGAGAGTGTGTGAGATCCCATTGACATCTCTCGTACATAACTCGGATACTGCATTCGATCGAGAGAGCTCGTTAACAAACAGGCGCGTAATGTCTTACTTATCCATCTCACTTTTTTAGTACTCCAGTTCTGACAAATGCCATTTGATGTAACGAAGACAACGAGTTATTTTGATTTCTTTTGTATTTTTTATAATCCATTCAGAGGTGTACGTGTAAATTAGATAAAGGGGAGGATATAGATTTTGTAAAGATTTAAGAGATACAAGGATAAGAATTTGTCAAATCGAGACGAGACGAATCGTCTATCTCAGATCGTCCCAATCACAGATCGAGATGATCGATCTATGATACGTAAACGGAATGATATGTATAATTATGTTATATTTTATAATAAATTATGATTTGTACGTCGGTTGGTTTAAACCATTTTTTGCAATCGTAATGTCCTGTGTTCGAATCTCCAAAGATGCATCAATTTTTTATTTTTTTTTATTTTTCTTTAATTATTGAAAGAAAAAAAATGTTAAAATCCCGTATTACATTAAAAAGAATTGAATGTAGGAAATTCTTGAGAGGGAGATTCAATATTCAGAACATGAGTTGCCCAATGATCTCCATGTCAAAACTCCAAAAGAATTTCAGCGGAAGCATACCTGGATCCATGGGAGACGATCTTCCAATCCAGTACAGTGTTCTCCGACGTCACTCCGAGACAATGGGATGTCCAGGAGAAGGAGAAATCTCGTGTGTGGATTGGGGATCATGACCCGGCCTCTTAACCCAAGAGACCTTTGTTGTGCGTACGGGTGCTAAAGCACCCTTTGGTGCCTTTTTCTATTTTAGCCCATCATAAAAATAGAAATAGCACCCTGGTCTCTACACATAATTAAAATATGACCCATACTTTTTTTTAAATGCTTATATCCCCAAATCCTTAATTAATCACATTAATATGGATAAACTTTATGATAGTGCATAGTATATAATTTATTATATATATATGTATGCCCATATTAGATTAAATCCAACAATCTCCCACTTGGGCAACATATACATATTTACTTGTATGATTGTATACTGAAACTTTATGAGCTCAGAAGATTTGCTATCATCATCAAAAATATTTTCAATCAATCCGGTCCATCAATCATATCAACATAGGACTAAAGGGGTTTTCATTACATTTGACGTAATTGAACCCATCAATAATCACATATGTTAATATAACGAACAACATGGATCAAGTATGGATGTGTAGCATGGAAATTACATGTATTGTGATTCAGTCATTGTAGACACGCCATTTTTACATTTTTCGTGGGTAAATCTCATATTACACCGTGATGTCCTAAAGTGGCTTACGCATTTGACTTTATGTGGGTGATTAGTCATTTTTCAGGGTTTTATATAAAAATGATAAAAAATCCAAAAATGTTACAAAAATACAAAAACATGAGAAAAGCTTATAAAAAAGAGATTATAAGAAAATTCAAAAAAAATAAAATAATAAATAAAAGCAAAAAAAGGTATAAGAAAATACAACAAAAAAAATCAAAAGTTATAAGAAAATACAAAAAAATTCAAAAAAAATAAGGTTATAAAAATCCAGAAAAATTGAGAAAAGTTTAAAAATAATGAGAAAATGTTTTTTAAAAAATAATACCCTCCACATTCCCTTCCACATTCCCCACCGCCCCATTATAGTTTTTTTTTAAAAACTTTTTTATAACAATATCTCTCACGTTATTCCCCCCCCCCCCCATACACCACCAACTTCCGTCCATTGTAAAAAAAAATAAAAAGAAAAAAGAGCTCCCGTCCAATCAGGAAACATGTATAGATATGCTGAGTCAGAAATCCAAAAGTAAGTTAAGCCAATAAAATCTTGTAGCTCCAATTTATTAATGAGGTAGGATAATTACCTGAGGTGAGAGAGTGTGTGCGATCCCATTGACATCTCTCGTACATAACTCGGATACTGCATTCGATCGAGAGAGCTCGTTAACAAACAGGCGCGTAATGTCTTACTTATCCATCTCACTTTTTTAGTACTCCAGTTCTGACAAATGCCATTTGATGTAACGAAGGCAACGAGTTATTTTGATTTCTTTTGTATTTTTTATAATCCATTCAGAGGTGTACATGTAAATTAGATAAAGGGGAGGATAATATAGATTTTGTAAAGATTTAAGAGATATAAAAATGAGAATTTGTCGAATCGGGACGGGATGACCTGAATCATCTATCCCAGATCATTCCAATCACAGATCGGGACGACTGATTTATAATACGCAAACGAGACGACATGTATAACTATATTATATTTTATAATAAATTATGATTTGTACGTTGGTTGGTTTAAAACATTTTTTGCAATCGTAATGTCCTATGTTCGAATCCCCAAATATGCATCAATTTTTTAATTTTTTTTCACTTTTCTTTAATTATTGAAAGGAAAAAATGTTAAAATCCCGTATTACATTGAAAAGAATTGAACCCCATCTATCTATTTACGTATAACATCGTTTAACCAACTAATTTAAAGAATAATTTATATAATTTTATTTATAATTTTTTTTATTAAAATCTTTATTTCATATCGATACATAGTGATATGATACGTCTGATCGGGATGACTGATTCAATCGAGACGGCAAACATTGACGAGGATAATTAAACATTTCAAATTTCGCAAGGACATGTTTCAAATTCAATGGTTGAGACTGGCATGGATACAATTATGGCCCGCTCTTCAATTTTTTATTTTTGGGATGACGGCAACCTAGCAAGTCTAGTAAACTGTGAACCCCGGGCTTCATCCACTTCCGATATCTTCTTCCTTCGCTGCTTCAGCGCTTGGCATCGTATCATGGCGTGCTATCACTCCCTTCCGTCTTCTCAATGTTCTCATTCCCTCCCTTTCCTCTCTCCTTCTCGGCCGCTCCGCAGCGGCAGCTCCCGGGGGAAACCAGCCGTACCCCCAAGAGTTCGGCACCCCTTCACGGTTGCGGCTGCCTCCCGTCCCTTCCACGCCCGTAAGCGCCCCTTAAACCTTTGTTCTTACTCGCGCATTAGGGAGAGAAACAAAATTTGTTTGTTGGTCTCTTCTTTGTGTCAGACCTGCATTCCCACTGATGGAATTCATGTGCGTTTCATGCCCGAGCACAGATGCGCGGGAAGAGAACAGGCAGGAGATTCTGGAGCGATATGGTCTGGACCCGTCCTTGTTGTCGCCGGAGCAACCCCGGAGGGTTGACACTCGAACCCTATTCATCTCCTTGTTTATGTGATTCCGAGTTTCGCGAATTTCCTGTTTCTGTGGATTGTGCAGTCTGAAGACAAAGTGGTATTTTTTGCAGTTGGGGAGGGGCAAGGGGGAGGTGGGGAGGAGGGGGAAAGGGAAAGATATGGTTGTAACGCCACCAGAGGAGCCAAAGCCACCTCGCTCGACGCACAAGTTGCTTAAGGTTGGACCCCTGCAACTCACCGCTAGCATGTCTATCTATTTACATTGTGTTAGTTATCTCTTAGTTATTACTTCTATGGGATGCATTCTATAGGTGTTTGGTAATCCATTTCCAGAGATGGAAACATAAAAGGTGACAGCTTCCGTAGCTCACCTGAATACCTACTCTATAGGCAGAAGCACTTCAACATAATAGAAATGCCTACTCTAGACCTCTTTGAGGGACCCCACGCTTAACAGAGTGGTTTGTACTGCATACCATATATATAACAAAAATTGAGATACATAAACTTATAGATTTTCTTTACATGACAACAAAGGGCCAAGTGTCCACATATGGATCCAATGGCTAAACAAGACTCTGATACCATGTTAGAGACCCGAACTGTAACCCAAAACCTAGGCGTTGAGTTTAGGGAGTCTCCCACATGTATAGAGGAAAGACTCCCAAATTGAGCCAATCCAACATCACATACCCTTTCTTCCAAAAAACAAGAAACCAACAATGCCTCTTATAAAATGAGTTTTCTCCAATTACATAGATCAAATGGAAATCCATGGGAGTCTTTCCTATATACATGTGGGGGATTCCCTCAACTCAATGTCTAAGTTTTGGGTTAGGGTTAGTGTTTGGGCCTCTAACACCTTACAACTCTGTATTTTATCCTACATGATATCTAGAATTCAAGGAGGGTCTAGCCTCCTCTCCCCTGAGATGAGCTGGGCGTTAGGAGCATTAGAGACAAAAGTTCCGTTTGATCTATGTACTTGGAGAAAACTCATTTTCGAAGAGGAATTACTGGTTTCTTGTTTTTGGAAGAAAGGGTAAGTATGTGACGTTGGATTGGCTGGTTGGGGAGTTTGTCACAGGTCCATAGCAGGTTTTGGTCTTGGTAAATCTTGACTATGTGCCATTGTTACTCTTTACCGACATGAATTATAACCTATGGAGCACCTTCACAAAAAGTCAATGGGTCTATGCCATTTTTGTGATCCTGAATTTGAGAATACCACTGTTGTCATTTCTAGGTTATTGGAGGAAAAGCTCGAAGAAAAAAATTGCTCTCTCCAAAGGGAATGGATGTACGTCCTATGATGGAGGTTGTACGAGGTGCAGCATTTGACATGTTACAGGTATAATTATTGTTTTATTTTTCTATTAGCATATAGCTTTTTTTATTTTCTTATTTACCTATTACCATATATCATTTTTTTCACTTTGGCATCTTCTTGTTATATGAGCAGTCCTTATCATATGGTTCTTTCATGTTTAACTTATTTATTGGATAAGTAAAGAACATCACATAATAGGGTTTCAACTTTGCTGTTGAGCTTGTTTACAGGTTTGCTAAAAGCATTTGATTGTTTAGGTGGCAGGTGGCTGCCCGGCTTCTCTAAGGCCAGGTAGATGGCTTGACCTGTACAGTGGCACTGGGTCCGTTGGGATAGAAGCTATGAGCCGTGGATGTTCAGAGGTGTCTTTTGTGCTGAAGACTTTGCTAAATTCTTACTGTTCTTGGATATTGTATTATCATTTTCTTTCTCTGTTGGCTACATGTTCTAATGTGAACAGTATGGAGTTATTTTTAGATGGCGGCTTTAAATAACTTGTGAAAAGTCCCATTTTATTTATTTTTATGGAGTTATTTTTAGATAGCAGCTTTAAGTAACTTGTGAAAAGTCCTATTTTATTTATTTTCCTGTCATTATCTCATCTAGTGTTGGTGCGTATGTATTGTTCTCATAGAATGCGGAGTTTCTGAAAAATTGGACTTCCTATACCCCTGTTATGGCAACTGATGCTATCTTTATTTTTTTTTGTTTTTAAAGCCTAGATTTGTAAGCATATGTTATGATGTATGATGGTTCATTATCATGTTCCAAGGAGAAGAAGAGGCTAACTTTTGTTGTATGTCTAATGAAGGCATCTTTCCTTGGTGGATCTATTGAAGACGGTTGGTTCAATGACCTTCCAATGACAATATGAAAATCTAATGAAGAAATCATTGACTAGTATTGTGCTATCGAATAATTACACATGGCCAGTGTAAACAATTTTCTTTGATATGACTTGGAAAAATACCAAGGTAGGTTCTCTCTCTAGGCTTTTCTAGAGAGGGAAGCTCTGTGTTTTTCGTTCGGGCCAGGGTGTCGGGGCTTCCGGAGGGGATGGTCGGTGAGCACTGGCCCTGTGCTCCCAGGCACTATTTCCGGTGTGGCATAGTGGGGCATCTTTGGAGAGCTTGTAAGCTCCTGGAGGCTGACAGAGGGGCGATGAGGGTTGGCAGGCACCAACGCCACCCCAGATCGTATGCGGACGTCCTCAGAGGTCCCTCCACAAGAGGCGCTTGGAAGACCGGAGGGGGTTGTATCGGGGCGACTCCCTAGCCTGCTGGCCTCCTGCAGTCGCGCCTCGATTGGCTAGCAAGGTGCTTGTGGGTGTCACCGGTCGAGGGAAGGTTGTTAGAGGAGCTGGTGAAGCGTATGTTGGAGGGTGTTGGAGATCTGGCAGAGGGGTGGGTTGTCTACTGGATGCAGAGAGGGTGGTTCTTGGCGGTCGACCCCAATGCCACGGCGGCGGAGGAAGCGGCGAAGGTCAACTTCCTTCTGGCTGATGGAGTCCTCGTGTGGATGGCGAAATGGGGTCTCCAGAGGGGAACCCACTCGAATCCTAGGGGTTGGCGACTCACAGTACGCTTCTCCGGAGTACCGCTGGTGATGTGCGATGAGGCTGGGCTCTCTCTCCTCTCCGACATATTTGGGGTGGTTGTGCTGGGTTTCGTTAGGGTGCTGCCGATGGGGGACGTCAATGTTGTGGAAGCGGTCTTCTGCGTCAGCAGTCCGAGGGCGGTGCTGGCAGTTGTCATCACCGATGTGGCTGTGGAGTAGTTTCTTGTCCAGCTTCACTGCGGCTGATGGAGTTAGGGTGACACCCTGGGCGTCCGGAGGTAGGAGACGTACGGTCTCCTTACTCGGCGGGCGTTTTGAATTCGAAACGTTTTGGCGAACCGGCCCCTTCCTCGGCCCAGTCAGGCTTGTCCACGCCTCTCGTGATGGGCCCAGTGGGCCCTTCTTCGTTGCTGGGCCATGATCCAACTGGGGGGGTTTATGATGTGGGGTTCTAGGGTTCAGGACCAGCCTTGTTGGGCCCATCGGCTAGCGGAACTGGGTTCGCTTACGTGACCCAGAACTTATCCGCTACTGGTAAGGCTGTGCTTACTAGGTCCTCCAGGCCCAACACCCTCTATCTTCCTTGCCCGACTTCGCCCGCCCCATGTCGTTTCTTTCAGCCAGGGGTCCAGATGGAGCAGACCTTCTTGGCGGTGTCCTCTTCTCGGCCGACGTCGTCTGGCAAATAGCAGTTGCCGCCTCCTCTCGTCCTGCCTTGGAGGGGGGATACAGAGGGCAGTGGAGGCTCTCAGAGACAAGAGGTTGACGTCGGGAACAAGTTTGCGTTCGAGCCTTGGTCGGGGGGGGGGGACCCTGCTTCGGGGACTGTCGCCAGCCTGGTGGAGGTCCTGCCACAACTGCAACTGTCGCTGGTACTTGCAGGGAGGTAGAAGGGTAAGGAGTTGGTGGCCTCTCCAGGCAGTTGGGGGCTGTGCCGTCTTGCTCCGCCTATGGTTGCCCATACTTGGGGGACGCCCGAGGACAGCCAGATGATCTCCTATGGGATTGCCATGCCTGAGGCAGTCCCCAAAGCTTCAGCAGGCCAGGCGTCGGAGGATTTGCAACAAGCCTATCTCCTAGCAACGGCTTCGTTGGTTACATCCCGTCCTTCTGCTGGCCAGGAGGAGGCTCAGCTTTGCGAGGCTCAGCAGGCAAGGGAGGAGGATCTTTCAGAAAGGGAGGAAGGAACTCTGGAGATCTTGGGAGAGGCTACTGCTTCACGAATAGTAGGGGAGGAACCCAAGGAGAGGAGTCTGGTGGGGAGGGACGTGATGAGAGAGATCGTGGGGATGATTTAAAAAATTATGGAGGAGCAGATGTAGGAGGCGGCTGAGAAGGTAGGTATCTCCTTTTAAGCGGGGGCAGACGAAGATGTGAAATGGGCATCCTCCAAAATCAAGAAGAGGTGGGGTGCTACTATTCGCTAGAGAGAGAGGTCTCAGTAGAGAGGAGAGAGGGAGGGGGAGATGGTGGGGAGGAGAGGCCTAACCCTGTCTTCATGAGGATGGTTTCATGGAATATAAGGGGGCAAGGGGGGGAGGAGAAGAAGATGGCAGTGAAGGAGCTGATTAGGAGAAGTAAGATGGACATTCTTTGTATCCAAGAGACCAAATGTGAAGGGGATGGTGAATCCCTTATGAGAGAGTTAGGGGGTGCTAGATTTTTCATGGGATCCTTTAGAATCCTTATGAGGTTGAAGAGATGGTGATGGATAGACAGGTGAGCAGGTGGGCCATTTCCCTTCACTTCATTAACGTGAGGGATGGTTTCTCTTAGGATTTCACTAGGGTGTACGGACCCCAAAGTAGGGAGGAGAAGCGGCTTTTGTGGGACGACTTGGTCAGTAATCATCTTTCCTTGGGCAGGCCTTAGTGTGTTGGTGGGGGCTTCAATGCAAGGAAGGCAGACTCGGGTATCGGGATTGGATCGGCCAGTCCAAAATCAGTCCATATCAGTGGGATCGGCCGATCAGGATTGACCCCAAAGTGATTCGATTCCTGGCCGAGCCCAAGTATATGCGTAGTTTTACAAAGGGTTTTATTTAAATGTCTATTCATTTTACTCTTTTACCTTTTTCTCCTCACTATACCTTTTTAATACTCGACAGTTGAATCCCTTCTTCTCTCCACTTTACCTTTTGCAGGAGAACAAAGGCGAAGGAGGTAGAGGAGGCGGGGGAGGAGGAGGAGGTCGATGGCGGCAGGGGGTCGCCATGGTGACATCGGCGTCGTGTCATCTTCTTCTTCTTCTTCCTCCGAGAGAGGCTGATCGTGAGGACGAGGAGGGTGAGGAGGACGAGGAGGAGGAGGTATCGGCAGCGACAGTAAGTATTTTCCTTTTCATCGTCTTCTTCGATCCTTCATCTTCTTTTTTGACCCTTCTTCTTCGTCGTCGTCGATTGTTCTTCTGCTTCTCCCCTCTCTCTCTTTTTTTAACAAACCTTGGGATCAGTCCAGACCGACCATGGGGATCGCCCAGAACCGGGTGGGATCTTGGTCGAGTCAACCTGATCTCGGCCGATCCGGCCACTCCCAGTGAAGGATTCAGTGAGGGATCGAGAAAGGTTGGCTCGGGATTGGATCGGTTCACCTAAAAATCGATTGGATTGGGCGATCCGGCCGATATTGATCCGATTCTGCAAACATTGCTTCGATGCGGTCACTGCTCTTTGGGAGAGGATGGGGAGAATGTCTTTGTAGGGTATATGGAGGACTTCACTGCCTTCATTGAGGAGGCGACTTTGGTGGACATCGGCATGGCACATGGTCAGTTCATTTGGTCCAACGTGAGAGTTGATGTTTCTTGCTCCAGGTTGGACATATTCTTGGTTTCTATTGATTGAGAGGATCACTATCCTCATGTGCAGGTACTAGCTTTGTCCAGATCAGTGTCGGACCACAAGTCCATCCTCTTGAAGACCAGCTGTCTGTAGGATAAGAGGATCAGTTGCAGACTGGAGCAGTTCTAGTTTAGGGAGGCAGACCTTATGGACACTGTCAGGGGAGCATGGTTCTTACCGGTTGCTGGTAGGTCGGCTATGGCTACTTTGGTGTTGAAATTGAGGCACACTGCTCATGTCCTCAAGTCTTGGGGGGTAGACGAAACTCTCTTGGGGAGGGTAGGAAAGGACATAATTCTTTAAGGGCCTGTTTATTTGAAGGATAAGGGCGGGTACCCTGTTGGGATGCTAAAGATGATATAGAGGGGGGGTGAATAGATCAGTCATCCTTTAAAAAACTACTGCAGCAGATTCAAATGCGGAATGAAAACTTCTGCTGAACAGATAGTGGGCGCAAAGCAAATACTAGCCAGAACAAATGAAGAACCGTCCTAAGCAAACATCTACTGCGCAAAGAACAGAAATATAGAAGCTATGCGAACCACAAAACAATCACACAGTAGACAAATGTTTTTAGGTGGTTCGGTCCTCCAGACCTACATCCACCCCACACTCAACCCGAGTGTGGATTACTGCTGACTCACAGCTTGAACCGCTGGGCACCACAGCTTGCCTACAACCCGCTGAGCCTCACAGCTTGCTGTCCAGTGGAATCCTCCACTGCAACCGCTGGGGATTACAGCTTGACCCTTCCAGAGACAGCACCTCTGCAAACGCTGACTAACAGCTTGATGAAAGGAGTTCGAAAAACAAAACAGAAATAAACGAAAAGGAAAAAGAATCCCTGCAGGGAATGTAGCTCAAACAAGTGAGCAAAACTCAGATCTGGTTTTGAACCAACGATCTGAGGAACAAATCACTCTCAACTCTTCTCTCTCTCAACTCTCTTTCTTTTCTCTTCTGCTGGATCGAAAGGGCTCTCTCCTCTTCTGCTTTTTCTTCAGGACTTCTGCATATTCGATCAGTCTTCTTCAGACAAAGGAGTCTTCCTTATATAGCAGTTCCAGCAGGAGCAGCACTGGGCGCGTGTCTTCCATAGTTCCCGCCCAATTGTTTTGGCCACGTGTCATCATCCTGTCAGCCCTTCCAGCCTCGGATCACGTGCCCTTCATTAAGCTTCACGAACAGTACCTGTCAGACAGAGAATTATCAGTTGGAGTAAACAAAGTATGTACATCAAGAACGAATACACAATGGCTGTATGGACTTTGCGTTCTGAACAATGTACATACTTACCACTTGAAGCGTGTACAGACTTCATGTTCACTATGCAGACTTTGTAATGTATGGACTTTGCAATGCGAAGACAAAGCGTGTACAGACTTGGAAATGCTTGAATCACAGAATCCACTGGCTAGAGTTATGAGTGTATAGACTATGCTGCAGTATGCATATGGTGAAGTATGTACATTGACGATAAATGTTCAGGCATGCCAAACGAGTGTGTAGACTCTGCGTGCAATGTATGAACAATGTACAGACTTCGTGAATGCAAAGCTAAAGCATGGCAACACACAGTGTGCAGACTTCGTGCAATGCATGAAGCAATGTACAGACTCTGTGAATGAAACACACAGGCTGTACAAACTTGTGCTAATGCTGCAAGTGGACAATGTATAGACTTCAGCTCGTGCAAGCAAAGCCAATGTATAGACTTGGCATTTGTGCAAGCAAAACGATGTACAGACTTTGTGTTGTGAACACAGGCTGTACAGACTTTGAGTGATGCCTGCACAAGACGCAACGAATGTACAGACTTGGAGTTTGTGCATGCTACAGTGCTAATGTATGGACTTAGTGTACTGCAGGGCAGACAATGTCTAGACTTTGATTGAGACGATGCATGAGATGTGCGATGTACAGACTTGCCTGGCCGATGCATAGACTTAGCCACGAGACGCTAAGTGAGACGCTGGACGCTGTACATACTTGAAGACAATGCATAAGACGATGCATGAGACGATGGACTCTGAATGTATGGACTTTGAATCATGAGACGTTAAGTAAGACGGACGATGTACAGACTTCAAGTGATAGCCCAATGTACAGACTTGCTGAATGCATGAACAGACCGATGTACATACTTGCCAATAAATAGACTTTAAGTCCAATGCAAAAGGCTGTACAGACTTTGAGACTTAATGCATGGTGGCGAATGTACAGACTTTGTCTGTGATGTGCAGACTTGCTATGTCTGGTACACATGCAATGTACAGACTATATGGCATGCAGACACGCTATATGAATGTATAGACTGTGTGGACTTGATAGCATGCGGATGTATGGACTTAAGCAATGCACTGACTCTGAACGTATGCAATGCATCAGGGCAATGTATACTAAACACAATGACTGGCTCACTGTGATACACTCACTGTGTTGCTATCATCAAAACAAAATATCATAAGCTTGTGCCTAAGGGGCACAACATTCTCCCCCTTTTTGATGATGGCAACAAAGTGACAGTGAGTCACCAACCAAAATTTCTCCCCCTTTGACATGATCAAAAAGAAAGAAAAACATGAGTGCAACATGCAGATTTCCCTTAGAACAGCTCAAAAACTCCCCCTGAATGAATAACTCCCCCTGAATTGATTCTCCCCCTTTGAGAAAGGAATATGAAGATAGGACGGAAAGAACATGAATAAAGAAGGGGTCACTACACAACAGCTGAAGCAATGGTTCAGAAGGTGAGCTTGATTATAAACAACTGTTAAAGCATAAGAATCGACAATATACAGTCTTGAAAAAAAATTCAGGTTTAACAGTGATAAAGATAGAGTAAAGCAACTGACCACTGAAAAAGAGTTTATAGACTCCATTTATAGCAATGAATCTAAGGCACATGGTTTTAATAGAAAAGTCAGAAATAATACCCTTTGTGATTAAACATGGAAGATCAAGAAAGGCAACTTGAATATGTATTGAGAAAAACAATTTTCACTCAATGACTTTTGATTTCAAAGGGTTACAGCAGTTTGTTTTTCATTTTTTTTTAATTTTCAGAAACTGAGCTAAGTGAATAGACCAGTGGCATTTATGCTGTTGACATTAGGTGTACACCTTGATCAGAGGCAGGTACCTCCAGTTACTAGGCATAAACTACTAGATCTATTTCAGATCAAGACCTACAAGGAACATTTTTCACCTTTGACATTAAAGGCACACCTTGATCAGAGGTCAGTACCCCCAGTTACTTGGTGAAAACTCCCCCTATAGATTTGACCCTATGAACAGAGGTAGTCTGAAGCACTTCATGACTTATGAATTCTCCTGCTTCTTTGGAGGAGATCACAGTTTCTCAGTGCAATTCAGCCATTGCTCTGTCACTGTGTTCAGCTCTTTGCATTGATGATCTTATTTACTGCTGCCCTTATTTCTTTTAGAGTGATTGTTTAAAAAATCAGTACACACTCTTATTTACCTTTTCTAGACATTTCCAGATTAACACATTCAGGCATTAAAATTTTTTTTTCTATTCTAACCATGAGACAGAGATTAAGAGCTATAAAAATTTTCTTTTATCTCAAGTTCTGAAGTGCATACACTGAACTCTTCAATTTATAAAAGTTAAACTTTTAGTTCCTTTCAATTTGTAAATGTGATTCTTATAAATGAACAATTGCAATAACCACAGCTCAATAAACTAAACCAGAAGCAGTACTGTTGTTCAGTGAAAGTGATAGGGAAATGATAACAATAGGCATTAAGGTTCAAGAACATCTGATGTCATAGAAAATGACAGAATTGAATGGGGACTATGAGAAGTGAAAAGGATTCAATATTTTGAACAGAACTCTCAGCTCTCCCTGACACCAAGATGCATCAATATGCTATGCAATGCTTTCACCTAACTGAATGCAGACTATGCAACAATGATACATGAAGCAAGTATGCAATCAATTCAAGTTTATGCACCCAAGTCATGAACCTTTTATCCTTTTTCAGAATTTTCAAATTTAATGATATGCAGTGCAAAGCAGTCCTATATACATTGAACAATTTTCTTGATAGTCATGCAAATAATATATGCAGACATTAGACACATGCATTGACTATATGCACTAAATGACCCATTTAAACTCAGTACAAGGTATGCATCGACTACAAACATGGTTGTGCAGTGCATCTAGCATCTTATGTACACAGTGCAATAAGTGCAAGAGAAGAGCATCAGATATGTGCAGAGTAAATTCAGTAGTTGAGTCTGGAATGCAGACTGATCAGCTAGACAAGAAGAGAACATCAGAAATCAAACAAACACATCATCATGAAATTCACATCTTTCATACTCACAAATTCAGATGATGTAATTTAAGCACAGAGTTTTGGAACTAACCTGAAATGGTGCAATCATGGGATTTTCATTCTTGAGTGCCTTGGTTAATTCAACCCCTTTTATTTCTTCCACCAAGGCACACCTGCAAGTTAGCAAACTATTTTGCACAAACAGGCACCAAAGATGTCTTGGTTCTGACATGGCAGTGACATATCTAGCAGGTATGGTAGCCAATTTCTGTGCATGAAGGTCATCAATTCTCATCACATGGCAATCATTCATTGAATGACCTATCTGACCACAGTAGTGGCATGATGCAGTAGTTCTGAAATTTATTTTGTACACATTCCTATGAGCAGGAGTTCTAAGTGCATATACATGAAAATTTTTGTTAACAAAATTAAGATTCTGTTTACCAAAACCAGTCTGGTTCTGATATCCTGCCACCCAACATGCTGCAGCCCTGTGGCCAGATTTTCCACATTTGAAACATGTAAAGGATTTTTCTTTAAAAACAGATTTGTTTCTATCAGCATCATAATGAGCAGGGAATTTTATAGATTTAGAACTCAATCTATTTCCCTGAGCATGCCAGCAGTCCTTGACTGTATGGCCATACTTTTCACATTCGAAGCACCCAATGTGATTTTTCTTAGAACCAAAATTATTTCTTTCAAAAGCATTTTTGTTATCATGGAAATTAACAAATTCAGAATGAAATTTCTTCCCATGAATGTGCCAACATTGAGCAGCAATGTGGCCCAGTTTGCCACAATGAAAGCATTGAATGTTCTTTTTATGAGATGCATGATTTTTAGCATGGAACAGTTTATCATGCATTCTAACAGCAGACAGGTCATCTATTTCCATTAGCCTACATTCACGCATGAGATGACCTATTTTATGACAATAAAAGCATTGAGGCCTTTTGGTTTGAACAGAAGAGGATTTCTTCATATTATAATTCATAGCATGAATTCTATCAGATTTCAATTCATCCTTCTTCATGATAAAACAATCAACTATCTCATGACCAAACTTTCCACAGTAAAAATATTTGACATTCTTGACAGTAGATTTGTTGGCCTGAACTTTCTTAGCATGCTGATTGTTATCATTCTTTTTCAAAATTTTTCTTTTCTCCTTTGTTTTCTTATTTTCCTGATTAGCAGACATATTTGAAGAAGAAGCTGAAGTGCTAGCTAACTCAGAGCTACGAATAAAAGTGGTGTACAGCTGGTCCCTCTTGGCTTGCTTAATTTCAGAAATGTTATCAGTCTTCTCACATTGATCACTTACTTCATCTTCTGAAGACATTTTCATTTTGCCTTTATCCTTAGCAACCTTAGATGAAGTATTATTCAGCTCAGTGATTTTACTTTCCAAGGAAATTATAAGATTTTCTGAATCAACTTTCTCCTTCTCATAACCAGCCAGTTTTTCTTTTAACAAACCAATTTCATTTTCCAAGTCAGCAGTGTGTATTACAAAACTTGCAGTCCCTTCTTCACTGCAATGGATACACTCTTTCAATACTTTATTTGCAGTTTTGTACTTTTCAATTTCTTCTTCCAGTTTCGATTTATTTTCTTCAACCTTAATTTTCTTTTCCAACAATAATTTGTTTTCCTCTTTCAGGGATTTGATTAATTCCTTTTGTAAATTATCATCATGATCTATATCATTAACCAAATCTCTGAGAACAGCACATTCATTGCAAGAATCATTTTCTTTGATTAGTCTGTTTTTTAAACACTCATTTTCAGACTTTAGGTTTTCATTTTCTACCTTCATACTTCTGATCTCATCCAACATTTCTTTTCTCATTTTTCTCATTTCAGATTTTAATTTCTTACATCTTTCAGACAGTTCCTCATTTATATCCCATAATTCATCAACCGAAATTTTTTCGGATTCAGAGCTTACCTTGGATGAGGATTCCTTATCATCATTTTCCCGGTTTGCCATCATGTAGCTATCATCTTGTTCGTTATGAGCAGAAATGACTCTGTCATATATCTCCTTTCCAGAAGTGCACCTGAGAGCAAAAGGATATATATCAGTATTAATCGCAGCTCTCAAGATATTAAGAATTATGACATTGTCACGGTTCTTTATTCTGTCCTCTCTAGACCACTTGATCTCATCATGAGGCAATTTGTGTGGGCCTTTAGATAGTAGACTCCATAGTTTGGGATCAATAGAGTCTACGTACACACATAGGCCTCCTAGCCAACTATTGAGGTTAGAACCATCATAAACCGGAGGACGACCCATTTGGACAGATGGCAAACAGATTCAATGCGCAAAACAATAGACAAGAAATGTACCAAAACCAGATAAGCAAGATAAGGCACAAGTCAATGAAACAAAACACCGAGCACGAGAAGCCCACTCTGAAATGCACCACGAACGATGCAGGATCTGCTGCGGATTGTTAGATCCTATGCACAGCAACCCGCTCTGATACCAATTGTTGGGACGCTAAAGATGATCTAGAGGGGGGGTGAATAGATCAGTCACCGTTTAAAAAACTACTGCAGCAGATTCAAATACGGAATGAAAACTTCTGCTGAACAGATAGTGGGCGCAAAGCAAATACCAACCAGAACAAATGAAGAACCGTCCTAAGCAAACATCTACTGCGCAAAGAACAGAAATATAGAAGCTATGCGAACCACAAAACAATCACACAGTAGACAAAGGTTTTTAGGTGGTTCGGTCCTCCATACCTACATCCACCCCACACTCAACTCGAGTGTGGATTACTGCTGACTCACAGCTTGAACCGCTGGGCACCACAGCTTGCCTACAACCCGCTGAGCCTCACAGCTTGCTGTCCAGTGGAATCCTCCACTGCAACCGCTGGGGATTACAGCTTGACCCGTCCAGAGGCAGCACCTCTGCAAACGCTGACTAACAGCTTGATGAAAGGAGTTCGAAAAATAAAACAAAAATAAACGAAAAGGAAAAAGAATCCCTGCAGGGAATGTAGCTCAAACAAGTGAGCAAAACTCAGATCTGGTTTTGAACCAACGATCTGAGGAACAAATCACTCTCAACTCTTCTCTCTCTCAACTCTCTTTCTTTTCTCTCTTTCTTTTCTCTTCTGCTGGATCGAAAGGGCTCTCTGCTTTTCTGCTTTTTCTTCAAGACTTCTGCATATTCGATCAGTCTTCTTCAGACAAAGGAGTCTTCCTTATATAGCAGTTCCAGCAGGAGCAGCACTGGGCGCGTGTCTTCCACAGTTCCCGCCCAATTGTTTTGGCCACGTGTCATCATCCTGTCAGCCCTTCCAGCCTCGGATCACGTGCCCTTCATTAAGCTTCACGAACAGTACCTGTCAGACAGAGAATTATCAGTTGGAGTAAACAAAGTATGTACATCAAGAACGAATGCACAATGGCTGTATGGACTTTGCGTTCTGAACAATGTACATACTTACCACTTGAAGCGTGTACAGACTTCATGTTCACTATGCAGACTTTGTAATGTATGGACTTTGCAATGCGAAGACAAAGCGTGTACAGACTTGGAAATGCTTGAATCACAGAATCCACTGGCTAGAGTTATGAGTGTATAGACTATGCTGCAGTATGCATATGGTGAAGTATGTACATTGACGATAAATGTTCAGGCATGCCAAACGAGTGTGTAGACTCTGCGTGCAATGTATGAACAATGTACAGACTTCGTGAATGCAAAGCTAAAGCATGGCAACACACAGTGTGCAGACTTCGTGCAATGCATGAAGCAATGTACAGACTCTGTGAATGAAGCACACAGGCTGTACAGACTTGTGCTAATGCTGCAAGTGGACAATGTATAGACTTCAGCTCGTGCAAGCATAGCCAATGTATAGACTTGGCGTTTGTGCAAGCAGAACGATGTACAGACTTTGTGTTGTGAACACAGGCTGTACAGACTTTGAGTGATGCCTGCACAAGACGCAACGAATGTACAGACTTAGAGTTTGTGCATGCTACAGTGCTAATGTATGGACTTAGTGTACTGCAGGGCAGACAATGTCTAGACTTTGATTGAGACGATGCATGAGATGTGCGATGTACAGACTTGCCTGGCCGATGCATAGACTTAGCCACAAGACGCTAAGTGAGATGCTGGACGCTGTACAGACTTAGCCTGAGACGCTAAGTGAGACGTTGGACGTTGTACATACTTGAAGACAATGCATAAGACGATGCATGAGACGATGGACTCTGAATGTATGGACTTTGAATCATGAGACGTTAAGTAAGACGGACGATGTACACTCTTTAAGTGATAGCCCAATGTACAGACTTGCTGAATGCATGAACAGGCCGATGTACAGACTTGCCAATGAATAGACTTTAAGTCCAATGCAAAAGGCTGTACAGACTTTGAGACTTAATGCATGGTGGCGAATGTACAGACTTTGTGTGGGATGTGCAGACTTGCTATGTCTGGTACACATGCAATGTACAGACTATATGGCATGCAGACACGCTATATGAATGTATAGACTGTGTGGACTTGATAGCATGCTGATGTATGGACTTAAGCAATGTACTGACTCTGAACGTATGCAATGCATCAGGGCAATGTATACTAAACACAACGACTGGCTCACTGTGATACACTCACTGTGTTGCTATCATCAAAACAAAATATCATAAGCTTGTGCCTAAGGGGCACAACATACCCTACCCGCCCTTATTCATCCTAACTGATGTGGGTGCTCATACAATATATTCCAGTTGAGTTAGGATATATAAGCTCTTATCCAGGTTAAGGGCGGGGTATGTTGTTCTAGGAAAAAGTAGAATAAGAAGGGTTAAGCTTTTTCACACTTCTCGAGAAAGTATTCTAGGTTATCTTATCTCCCAATCAAAATAAAGTGGTGTATTTTGTGGAATACCCTACCTGCGGTTAAGCTAATTTGCTTAACCTAACCTGCAAAAAAATAGGCCCTAATAGATTGAGGGCTTGGACTGTTTAGAGGAGGCAGGGCTTATGGATGCGGAGGATAAGAGCCTTGGGGATTCTCTTAGGGGGTAGTTTGATGAGATCCTCTATAGGGAGATCTACTGGAGGCAGAGATTGAGAGACAGATGGATCAAACAAGGGGATAAGAATACTGTTTACTTTCAGCGCATTGCAACAGGGAGGAGGAGAGTTAACACCATCACGTGTATCCAGATGGGTGAGCTCTCTGTTTCTTCGGATGAGCAGATCAGGGGTTTGGTGAGAGACTTCTACTCCAAGCTATTTTCAGAGGAGGACTATTTCAGGCCGAGGATTGCAGATGATCTCCTTCTTCGCCTCTCTTTTGAGGAGAGGGATGCTATCTCACAGTGATTTACTGAGGAGGAGATTCGCTAGGTATTTTTCTCTCTTGTAGGGGACAGAGCTCCACGGTTGGATGGCTTCCCTTTGGCCTTCTTTCAGAAATGTTGGGATGTTTTCAAGGTTGACCTTATGACAGCAGTGAGGGAATTCCAAGAGGGGAGGGCTCACTTGGGGGGCATCAACAAAACACTCTTAGTCCTTATCCCCAAGAAACTAGGGTCCATGATTTTTGAGACTTCAGACCTATTAGTCTGTTGAATGACACTTATAAGATCATTACTAAATTGATGGCACAAAGGCTTGATAGTGTGATGGACAGGGTGGTCAGTTGTTACCGAGGAGCCTTTAACAGGGGGAGACACATTCATGATAATTTCTTAGTGGCCCATGAGTGCTTATTTGCTAAGAAGACTCAGAGGAAGTAAGGGGTGGTCCTGAAGCTAGATTTTGAGAAAGCTTATGATAGGGTAAATTGGCTATGCTTATTTGAAGTGTTAGAGAAGATGGATTCTGGGGAGAAATGGATTGGCTGGGTCCGGGTTTGCATTTCCTATGCTTCTTTTGTTATCCTAGTCAATGGGAAGCTGACTTCTTACTTCCACAATGGGAGGGAGCTCCGGCAGGGAGATCCTATATCACCTCTCTTCTCTGTGCTTGTGACTCATGTTCAGGGTGTGGCTGAGAGCAGAGGACTCGGGTCTGATCAAGGGATTCCAGATTGGGAGAGGAGGGCTTTCTGTCACTCACTTGTAGTATGCTGATAATACTATCTTGTTCCTGGCAGAGGATGAGCATCAGTTTTACATGGCTAGATTTTTGTTGGAGCTACTAGAAGAGATCATTGATATGAAAGTTAACTTCAACAAGAGGATGCTGATTGGGGTTAAGATGGAAGAAATCCCGCTCCAGAGGGTGCTTACTTTTTGGGCTATCAGTTAGGGGCTTTCCCTATCTCTTATTTGGGACTCCCTCTTACTCGAGATGCTCTTCGGTGTGCAGATTGACTTCCTATTATTCAGAGACACGAGTCTAGGATGGCTGGTTGGAAGGCTAGATTGCTATCTTATGGGGGTAGATTATTGCTATGCAGACTAGTCTTGGATATCTTACCTATCTATTTCCTTTCTGTGTTCCGGGCCCTGAAGTCTGTGGTGAAGAAGATTGAGTCTATTCAGGAGAGATTCTTTTGGCATGGGAGTGGGAGAAAATGCAGGAGTTGGTATGATATCAAATGGGGAAGGGTGGCAGCTAACAAGGAATTGTGGGGTCTAGGGATCAAGGATATTAGAGATTTTAATCTGGCTCTCTTGTGCAAGTGGATGTGGAAGTTGAAGACGAGATGATGGGTTGTGGGCACATGTTATCAGGTAGAGATATTATGACAGAAGGAGAGTTTGGGATTTGGCTTCACCAGCTCCCGTGCCGAATAGAGGAGATAGCATAGTGTGGTGGCTGATCTTACATGCCATCCTTTGGTCTCAATGGGGAGAACGGAACAATAGGATTTTCAGGAGGGTGGCTAGAGCTGAGGAGTCTATTATATCTTTCATTTGTGATAGAGTGATGGAATGGGCGGAGTTGCTTTCTAATGTGAATTCCCTCAGATCCCAACTTTTTGTTTTGCTGGGGGGTTAGTGAGTGCCACATTGTGTTGGTGTGACCTTTTGTACAGGGATTTTGAGAGCTTATTGGTTATAATTGTGCATCCCTTTTTTCATTTAATACAATAGTGATACTATTCACTTTTGTTTAAAGAAGCTTCTTTGATACCCTCAGGTTATACTTGGCGGGCTAGGTTGATTTTGGCTGACTCTTTGATCCTGAATGCCACTTTAATGTTTTTCAAAATGGATCAGTTTGAAGCTGAGAATTGTTGGGGAATATGGAGTACCCAGACGAGGAGAACAAACAACGGAGGAGGAAGAAGAAAGGAGAAAAGAAACCAAATCACAAGAACACATGGATTTTTACGTGGTTCGGAGGCAAGATGCCTTCCTACATCCACGGTCACAGCAGTAATCCACTAAGATCACCAACCTGATTACAATACAAAGAGAGAGCCCACCCTTTTATACTAAGAGATTAGGGCGTCATTAGTCAGGACATTAAGGACAATAATGCCCCTGTTAAACAGAAATCCTCTTCCGGGGTACATTAGACGTGCATGCTCGCCTGTCACACAGGATGCTCTCCTGAGACCGAGTATGCGCTCTAGCGGCTGCAAATGCTCCCCCACCATCAGTTAGGTCAATGCATTTCCAAGACAAAGGTCGACACTTTTTCATGCAGGTCGACCTGCTCCAAGTGACATCGACTTGCCTTGAGCCCGCAATGCATGCTCCCCTGACATTGAGGATCCTCCCCTGGAGCAGCGATTGCTCCCCAGAGACAGCATGTGCTCCCCATGCTCCCCTGACGCTGAGAATGCTCCCCTGAAGCAGTGGATGCGCTCCTGAGACAGAGTGTGATCCCGTGCAAGGCCGCACGATGAAGAGTTCTGACTCCACACTCTAACAATCTCCCACTTGGAGTCTGAACTCCAAAGAAAGCAAACCTCTCAATGTATTAATCATGCTTAATGTAACAATGAAATACTGCTACAACACCCTTCCACCAATCATCCATGGAGGCCAACTGAGGCCTTGCACAACCTCAATTGGTTACCACCTTGGTTAACATGTCTGCTGGATTCTCTGCACCAAGTATTTTCTTCAGCAACAAAACACCACCTTCAAGCAAACCACGAATGAAGTGATACTTCAGTTGTATGTGCTTAGTCCTTGCATGAAAGACTGGGTTCTTGGCAAGGTGAATTGCACTTTGACTGTCACAAAAAAACACACTATTGCTTTGTTCTTTGCCCAACTCCTTCAGAAAATTTTTCAGCCATATCATCTTTTTGCTAGCTTCAGAGATAGCAACATACTCTGTTTCTGTTGTTGAGAGAGCAACAACCTTATGAAGTTTTGAAACCCAACTCACTGCAGTGCCACCCAAGGTGTAAACATAACCAGTAGTACTTCTTCTGGTGTCCAGATCACCACCAAGATCTGAATCAACAAAGCCTTGTAAGATAACGTCACTTTTCCTGAAACAAAGTGACTTTCCTGAGGTGCCTTTTAGGTATCTCAGAATCCATTTCACTGCCTCCCAGTGTTGCTTGCCCGGATCTGCCATATGTCTGCACACAACTCCCACTGCATATGCTATATCTGGCCTGGTACAAATCATGGCATACATCAGACTTCCTACAGCTGATGCATAAGGAATTTTCTTCATGGACTCACGCTCTTCAGCAGACTTTGGTGACTGCTCTTTAGACAGCTTGAAGTGACTTGCCAAAGGAGTGCTAACTGGTTTTGCATCCTGCATGTTGAATCTGCTCAACACCTTCTGGATGTAACTTTCTTGAGATAGCTTCACAGTGCCAGCTGTTCTATCTCTCACAATTCTCATCCCAAGAATTTGTTTTGCTGCTCCTAAGTCCTTCATAGCAAATTCCTTTGATAATTGCATTTTCAGATTGTTAATCTCTGTCATACTTGATCCTGCAATAAGCATATCATCCACGTACAACAACAATATTTTATAACAATTATCAAACTTCTTAAGATAACAACAATGGTCCATGTTGCACCTAATGAAACCATTGTTACGTATGAATCCATCAAACTTCTTGTACCACTGTCTGGGGGCTTGTTTCAGACCATACAAACTTTTCTTAAGCTTGCACACAAGGTTTTCTTTGCTTGGGACTGAAAAGCCTTCTGGTTGCAACATGTAGATGTCTTCCTCCAAGTCACCATGGAGAAAAGCTGTCTTCACATCCAGTTGCTCTAAATATAAGTTCTCAGCAGCAACCATGCTCAACACCAATCTAATAGTGGTTAGTTTCACAACTGGAGAAAAGATCTCAGTGTAGTCTATACCTTCCTTCTGCTGGAAGCCCTTCACTACCAACCTTGCTTTGTACCTCTTACTGCCATCAAGTTCATCTTTGACTCTGTAAACCCACTTGTTGTGCAATGCCTTCTTGTTCTTAGGGAGTTTAGTTAGCTCCCAAGTTTGCTTCTTTTGCAATGAGTTCATCTCATCTTTCATGGCTAACTCCCACTTAACAGAATCTGTAACCTGCATTGCTTCATCATAACACTCGGGTTCACCTTCGTCAGTCAACAGTAGGTAATGCAAAGATGGAGAATACCTTTGTGTGGGCCTAGGTATTCTTGCAGATCTTCTCAGTTGTACTGGTGTACAGGGTTGTGCTTCTATTTCAGATACATCCTGTATCTTGTCATTCACATCATCTTGTGAAATTTCTTTTAGCTCAACCTGTCCACCATTCTCATTTTGTTTCCCTGCACTGTCAGATTCTACAACAGCCCTGTCTTTGTACAAGACATTTTCATTGAATATAACATTTTTCCTTCTGATAATTTTTCGATTTTCATCATCCCAAAATCGATATCCAAACTCATCAGAACCATATCCAATGAAAAAGCACTTTATAGACTTAGCATCTAGCTTATCTCTGTCATTAGAATCTACATACACATATGAAACACAACCAAAGACTCTCAGGTGTGAAAGATTTACCTCTTTCTCTGTCCAGGCCTCCTCTGGAATTTCACCATCCAAAGGGTTTATCAAGAAAGCTGCTGTGTTAATAGCATCTGCCCAAAATATTTTTGGCAGTCCGGCATGTATCCTCATGCTCCTAACCCGTTCATTCAAGGTTCTATTCATGCGCTCGACAACTCCATTCTGCTGTGGTGTTCTTGGAACAGTTCTTTCCATCCTGATACCACTAGCTGCACAAAAGTCCTTGAAATCTTTGTTGTCATACTCTCCACCATTGTCTGATCTCAGACACTTCACCTTCAAACCTGTCTCATTCTCTACAAGGGTCTTCCAATTTTTGAAAGTAACAAATACATCAGATTTCCTTTTCAAAAAATAAACCCATACCTTGCGAGTAGAGTCATCAATGAAAGTGACATAGTAGAGTGAACCTCCAAGAGATGGTACTAGTGAAGGACCCCATACATCTGTATGTACAAGCTCTAGTTTCTGTGTCTTCAAAGTTCTTACAGTCTTTGAGAATGTAACCTTCTTTTACTTCCCAAAAATGCAGTCTTCACAAAGACCAACTTCCACAGATTTCAAGCCAGACAATTTGTCTTTTGACAGCAGTACCTTCATCCCTTTCTCACTCATGTGACCAAGCCTGCAGTGTCATATGTTGGAGTCAACTCCTGAATTTGCCACTGCCACTATATCTTTGTTGTTGCTAGTCATGTAGAGAGTACCCATCTTGTTGCCTCGTGCTATAATCCTAACACCTTTGGTGATCTTCCAAGATCCACCCACAAAGGTTGTTACATAACCTTCATCATCAAGCTGTCCAACAGATATTAAGTTCCTCTTCAAGCTAGGTACATGCCTTACATTCTTTAACTTCCACAAAGTGCCATTTGTGGTCCTTACATTGACATCACCCTTCCCCACAATATCTAAAGGCTCATCATCAGCAAGATAAACCTTCCCAAAATTTCCAGCAACATAATTTTGCATACTTTCTTTATGTGAGGTAGAGTGAAACGATGCACCTGAGTCAAGAATCCATGACTCTAAAGGAGTGTCAACACAAAGAACTAAAGCATCTTGAACTTGCTCTGCTGCAGTTGCATTGACGGACTCTTCATTATGGTTTTTCTTCTTTGGAGCTTTGCAATATTTCTTTAAGTGCCCCTTTTTACCACAATTCCAGCACCCATCACCACCAAACTTTGATTGACCTTTCTTCTTGGACCTGGATCTGCTCCTATTTTGACCCCGCTGTTTTGTTCTTCCCCTGCTCTCTGTATTCAAGGCAGAACCTGAGACTTCACCTGATTCCCTTCTGCGAATATCTTCGCTTAGAATCAAGTCTCGAACCTCATTGTGCTTCAATTTACTTGAACCGGAAGAGCTACTTACAGCCGTCACAGTTGCATCCCAACTTTCAGGTAAGGAGGATAAAAGAATCAAGGCCCGAATCTCGTCATCAAAGTTTATTTCTACAGAACTCAACTGAGTTGTAATCACGTTGAATTCATTGATGTGATCTGTAACAGAAGCACCTTCGGCCATCTTCAGATTAAATAAACGACGCATCAAATATACCTTGTTTGAAGCTGAGGGCTTTTCATACATATTTGATAGCGCCTTCATCAATCCTGCCGTGGTCTTCTCGTTCACGATGTTGAAGGTGACGTTTCTGGCCAACGTCAAGCCAACAACTCCGAGTGCTTGTCTGTCTAGTAGATTCCAATCTTCTTTCTTCATCCCTGCCGGCATCGTTCCAAGAAGCGGCTCAAGCAGCTTCTTCTGATACAAGTAGTCTTCGATCTGCATCGAACTTGTCGATCCTTGCCATCGAACTTGTCGATCCTCACCTTTCCTTCATCTGCCGCCATTGCTCCCACTGTTCTCCTCGAACCAGAACAAGGCTCTGATACCAGTTGTTGGGGAATATGGAGTACCCAGACGAGGAGAACAAACAACGGAGGAGGAAGAAGAAAGGAGAAAAGAAATCAAAATTTAAGAACACAGGGATTTTTACGTGGTTCGGAGGCAAGATGCCTTCCTACATCCACGGCCGCAGCAGTAATCCACTAAGATCACCGACCCGATTACAATACAAAGAGAGAGCCCACCCTTTTATACTAGGAGATTAGGACGTCATTAGTTAGGACATTAAGGACAATAATGCCCCTGTTAAACAGAAATCCTCTTCCGGGGTACATTAGACGTGCATGCTCGCCTGTCACACAGGATGCTCTCCTGAGACCGAGTATGCGCTCCAGCGGCTGCAAATGCTCCCCCACCATCAGTCAGGTCAATGCATTTTCAAGACAAAGGTCGACACTTCTTCATGCAGGTCGACCTGCTCCAAGTGACATCGACTTGCCTTGAGCCCGCAATGCATGCTCCCCTGATATTGAGGATGCTCCCCTGGAGCAGCGATTGCTCCCCAGAGACAGCATGTGCTCCCCATGTTCCCCTGACGCTGAGAATGCTCCCCTGAAACAGTGGATGCGCTCCTGAGGCAGAGTGTGATCCCGTGCAAGGCCGCACGATGAAGAGTTCTGACTCCACACTCTAACAAGAATGACTTCTCCGTGCGTAAGTCAGAGTTGGACCTTGAAGCAGCCCACTCTCATGTTGTGGGTGACTATGTTTATGGAGGATATACAGTGTTCCTAGTTTAAGAGCGGTTTTCTTGTAAATGTTTCTAGTAGGGGTGTCCGATCGAGTAACAAATTCCATTTTTTACTTATCCTTTTTGAATTTCCATCCACAGCCTACATATATATATAGCTATGGAAATACCTCCCTGTTACTAGATAACAGGGAGATTATCAGTGAACACATCATCCAATAGCCGTCAAATCTAATCCAACGACCATTATGCAGAGTGTGAAATGCAGTTGGAGCAGAACAAACTAGTAATGGCGATACTTTCGGCGACTAAGAGAAATTGTCGCTGCTGATTCCACTCAACACGAGTTTTGTGAACCATAGCAGATACCCAAACAACCATATGTATAACTCATTGCAATTTGGAATTGTAGATTTGCCAAGGTCCGTGTGAACATAACTTTTACCAATGATAGTTTTGGCGTGGAAATCATGCTTACTTATTATGTAGAATATAGATTTTTTCAGGATTCACATGGCTGCAATGAATCACATTCTGTATGAATCATCATTGGTATGCAAATAAAATACATACCACCCGCTGCCAATAACCATACACCATCCTGTGTTGCGGCACCTGCGAACTGTGTAACTTGACAGTAACTGTAAGATCTTATAGTATCTAAGCCAATGGTTAAAAAGCTGTTAACAGAAACATTTCCTGTTATTAGGTAACAGGAAGTCCATCCTCTCTCTCTCTCTCTCTCTATATATATATATATGTATATATGTTACTCGTTGGTGCATAATGTTTGATTTTGCACTTGACATTGCCAAACAGTTATTATGTATACTCACTTGAGAGATCAGAGCAAACCCTAGTTTTGTATCCTCTTTCTCTTCATATATACTGCACTCTTCTTCTGCTTGAATAGTGACAACCCGTCTCTCATGCAGCCCAATCTCCGGCTCAGATCCTATAGGCTGTAGGACCGATCAGGCCAATATCTCTTTATTAGTCCTTTGGTACAGTTCCACACATAAATGCAGGGTCACAATATCTGTGTTCCTTGTCCTGATCTCTTCCGTCGTTTTCAAGCAAGTCACAGAATTAGATAGGCACCATCTACCTTTTCCTTTTTTGACATATCCAAAGTCAGACTGCTTATAGAATGCACAAGAATTTATAAAAGTCAGACACTTCTACATCTGAGATGCACTGGATCCTTGCCTTGACTTTACTCCTCAAGTTAGGGCAATTTGAGGAACTTTACTTGGAGCTGAAGCTCTACCTTGCCTCACCTTGTTGTTGAATCAATAGATGACTTAATGATAATCGTTCCTTAAATGTCAGATGATTTGGGTATTCTATACCTTATAGACTAGTGAGTGTTTGGTACTTGTTGATGTAGATTTGAGTTAACATTCTGTGGTTACAGCTAGGAATTTGTTGCCCTTCTACTTTCTCATATTCTATCATTGTTATTCACCACTTCCATGCTGATTAAATTTGAGAGGGTTTCATGTCTGCTTATCAAGATTTTAGGCTGAAATGTCTCATGTATTGGAATGGTAGGTGATGACCAAGATAAGGTATCATGTCTATCAATGGGCCTGGCCTGGCAGACCACCCTGACTTAGATACCTGGATCAACTATTGTTGCTGGGTAAATAGTAAATGGATCAAATTCTGGCCCACTTTCGTTCAATAGGAGGCTCAGTATAGGCAAGCATCTGATGGGTAGATTGGCGTTCACTTTAGACTCATATATGACAATGAAATGTACTGGGTCTATCAATGGGTTTAGGTAATCAAACCCAAAACTTTCAAGCCAACATTGGTTGTATGCCAGATACAGATACCTGTTCTGACACCTCAAGGTAAAGTAACAGAGCTGATGATAAAGAAGGCTAGCCTTATTGGCTGAAAAGATAAAACATGTATATCCCCTTCCATGAAGAGATCAGTACTTGAGAATCAGAAAATTGAGGTATCCAGGCACAAGTTGGCATCTCCTGAAGTTGCCACGGCCTCTTGCATGTGCTTAGTGTCCTTAAGCAATCTCTATCATTCTTCTTTTGAAGGTGGATGGTACCATAATTTCATGAAATGGAATTTTAAAGAGAATCTCATTCAAAAGAAAACCCACTAAAGAGTGTAAAGAAGCATCCTGTCAACCATAACTTATTGAATCTCAGCAATCGCTCTCATACTTTTTTTTTCTTTTCTTCTTTTTTAACTTCAAAAGATTGTAGCATAGTGACCCTAATCTTCCATCAACCTTCATGTGTTTGCTTGAGTACAGCTTTGACAGAGGTGCCCCAAAGATAATCATCAGTTTCTTTTCTTTCACAGTGATCAAAACACAGCATAAAGAGTTGTTATCCACATTCTAGTATATTTTCAATACAGGTTCAAGGTAATACCTCTCCACAATTTCAGCTAGATAGTCTCTATTGTTAGGTGTCCTTTGAGGAATGAGGATTTCCACCTAGGTTCAGGAACTCCATTCCATAAGGAGGGAAAACTATTTGCTCTTCCTTTTCCGTAGTTTCTGGGTGAACCTAGCTAGCACATGTATAAGATCACATCTCGATGTTTCCTTGCCAGGCTCCTTACATCAACGTTTGCAGTACCATTCGTACCGACTGTACCAGTTGCGGCCTGGTACGGCATGGAACGGTACGGTACGATGGCATGCCACCGCCTGCGGAGAAGAAAGAAGGAAAAAAATTGTCTAAATCTGAAAGATCTATTATAGATAGAGTTATACCTAATTTTGTTAAAACATATTAGCTCAGTTGGTTAGGGTGTTATGTCATATACATGAGGTCACAATTTCGAGACTTGCATGGGTCATTCTTTTATTACTTTTCATTATTTTTTCCAATCTTGAAATTTTTCTTAATGTAACAGAAGTGATTTGCTCACTTCTAAATTTTGATTAGTAGCCTTAATGACTCTTATAAATATAATTATTAGATAATTATAATATACTTAATTAGAGGAATTTAATAAAAATAATTTAAAAATAAATAAAAATAAATTAGTTGAAGATGAATAGTGTTGGGGTCTGTGGTGTTTAAATTATTTTGGAACTTTTGCAAATAAACCATTGTTATAAGTGAATTTGCCAAAAAATCATTTCTGGAAATGTATTAGTAGGCATCCAGTATGTAAAATTAAATAGTGTATAAATGCCATATAAGGTCATCTAAGCGTGATTTTTTTGCAAGTTTTTGGCAAAAAAAAAGTGATATGACTGCAAATAAAAATGGCATATTTGCACAATCTGATTTTATGCAGTGGTATGTATGCTAATGTATTTCTAGGAGTGGTTTTTTTGCAAATTAATGTTTAACAGTGGTTTATTTGCAAAAATCTCAATTATTTTTATCAGATTCTATTAATTAAATATATTATACTTATCTAAAAATTATGTTTAAAAAGAGTCATTAAGGTTGCTAATCAAAATTTAAAAGTGAAAAAATTGAAAAAAAACTTCAAGATTAGAAAAAAATAATGAAAAAAATTATTTTTATTAGATTCTATTAATTAAATATATTATACTTATTTAAAATTATGTTTAAAAAGAGTCATTAAGGTTGCTAATCAAAATTTAAAAGTGAAAAAAAATCAAGATTAGAAAAAATAATGAAAAAAATAAGGAAAAAGTGACCCATGCAAGTCTCGAACCTGCGACCTCACGCATATAACCCAACACTCCAACCAACTGAACTAATAAGTCATATTGTTCTAAAATGTACAAAATAATATTTAATATATATATATACACCGGACCGCTTGCGTCCCACGCCCCATGCGTGCCAATCTCCAGCTGATACGATCCGGCACGTGTTGTATGCCCCGTGCTGGATTGGTATTGCAAACCTTGCCTTACATGAGGCATCTAATTACAGTTGTGTATCCCTTTGCATGACCAGTAGCACAATGAGTTTGTTCCCTATCATGTGTGACTTCACAAGACATCCTGGTTAATGCTTACCTAAAGGGCCAAGGCAAACATTTTTCTGAGTGAACCCATCAAGACTTAAGCCTGTTTGATTCTAGAAGCTGAAGCACCAACTGTTCAGTTCTGTTGTGTGTGGCAGCATTTGATTGTCCAGGCATAAAATTGCCTTCCAAAAAAAAAAAAACTCCAATGTGGATTATTGTTTCAGAAAGCAGAATGTAAAAGTAAAACAAACTTGGGTCAGGGATATGTTAGATTTATTTTAACCTTCTTTGTGATGGGTTATTTTGCTTACTGGAGATACTGTTTTCCTTTGTTGTTGTTCTCATTGTTGGGATTATTCTTACTGGGCGGGGGGAAGGTATACAACTAGAATTGTTTTGTGTCTAAGATAAATTGTTCACTTTGGATCCATGCAATTTCTGGCCTTCCTTTTTCCCCCATGTATTATTTACCTTCTCTTGGATGTGCTGCTCAAATTAGTTCATTTCTATTGGGGGGGTTGCACTCACAAAAGTTCCAGGAAAATAAAGAATCATGGGAAATATTTTCCTGAAAAGTAATGACCATGGGAAATAGCTTCCGGTCAAGTGTTCCCAACTTGACCTGATCTACATGAGTCAGTACAAGTCTACCCGAATTTTCAAGAATCTGATCTGTATTTCAATACTGAATCAGTCAACTTCTTTGTAGACTATTCTCGAAGAATAAAACTTTTGTGTAGACAATAATTCAGGTCACATACTTTTCTTTTCTTGTAAGTTACCACATTTAAAAGAAAATATTCTTTTCTGCTCACCACAGCTAATTTTGTTCTTTATTCATTTTCAGCATGTGATGTAGAGTGACATTCATGCTTTCTCTGCCAGGCACACTTTGTTGAGATGGATCCTTGGGTTGTCTCCCATGTCTTGAGACCAAACCTAGAATGGACTGGATTTCTAGATGTTTCAACTATACATACAGTTCGTGTGGAAAGATTTTTGCAGCAAGCTTCGCAATCTCTAGGTGCACACTTTTTCTGATGACTAACAAATCTTACTGGTTAAAGTGGATATGGCATTTTTCTGCAGGTGCATATGGCACGCGCAGAAAATGGTTATGTCCATTGAAGATTTAGGCATGTTCATTGTAAGGGAAAAGGATTGGGGGTGGGGTGCTGCCAAGATATTAAGAGACGATTTGCATATTATCTCATTCTGCATTTTACGTAGTGCATATTATGTAAAAGCTTGCAATGCATTCCATTTTTGGTGTCTTTATAGCCTATACATGTGCATCATACTTTTTTACTAGTTGCACCGTGGTACCATCCACCTTCCAAGGTAATAGTGATACGTTTAACTGGTACTATGACTAAGAGGCGAATAGGCATTGGCTAAAGTAGTGACAAATTAGTACATTGTGTTGCTCTAGGATCTAACCTTAGGTCTGTAATCCTGTTGCCTTTGTTCTAGTTTTTACATCTAAATATATTTCCTTTAGAACCGGGTGTTCCCAAAATAAGTCATGACCTGCATTCTGTATTCTTTGGATCTTTATGTCCTAATGACTTCTAACTGGATTAAAGTCTCTCCACTAATGAGCTGCATCTATTCAAACTGCAATTTACACGTACATGCAAATATGAAAAATCCACCCAATCTTGTATAGATATTTGGATCAACATTCTACAGACACTGTTTCCTTTACAATATTTTTTTTTGAAAGTGGGTAGTACCACCAAAATATATTATGGAAAAGGAAGAATGTACATGTATAGGCGGGCCAAAGCCCCAAAAAATGAACCTCCCACAAAACCTATACAACAAAACACACACCAAGAAGGTGCGGAAGAGCTTGCCCCCCAAACAGCCAAAAAGAGTGGAAACATCCGAATTCACATTCGACAGAGTAACCACCCATTCCTTAACTGTAGCCCATACAAAATCAACAAGAGAAACCTCGGCGCGCGACTCCCTTCTGAATACGGTGTTTCCTTTATGATATTGTTCCTTGTGATTCTACAAATCGATATTATATCGTCATTGCTATCATTGTCTTTTACCTCTTGGCTGTAGTTCTAAACATATTTGCTGAAGCACATTTTTCAACAACGAAAATCTGAACCTCATTTCTACAATTGTCATGATAACACTTTTAAGTTCACTAATAGGTAGAGGGTGATTCACTAGGAAAATACATGGGGTGTGACAGGGTTATGGAATCTCTGTGCCATGGTGTCTGTCTTTGCTGGGCAAAGGGTTATTGATCCCGGACAGAGATGAGGCTGGAGTTTGGATGATAGAAGCACTGAACAGGAGTGCGAACAAGTGCAATTTGAGGTTGTGATATATTCCTATCTTCGGAGGGATTATGGAATGTTAAACTATTTATGTATTTACATGTAAAATTATATATAATTACTTTTAAATAAAAGGATATTTATATATGCTTTTGTTAGTATTTGTGATCTCTGTAATTTTTTCGTAATTACTAGAACTTTTACAGATGTTCACATCATATTATTGTTTAAGTGGCTTATTTTATAATCTTTGATCTTATCAGGCGTTGTTTTATAGTTCCATCACCCCTTTAACCTCCCCAGCCTTCTCATTTGAATGTGTCTCATCCCACTCAGGACCTTATTGCTATTGAGCCTCTCCATGTTGCTGCCACCACACACTATTCTTGGTCTCAGCTGCTGCCCGCCATTGCCAGCTTTTTCTTGCCCCTTCTTCTTCTTTGTCCTCCTCCTCCACCTGACCGTGTGCCATCAGGACAAGTAGGGTTTGCCATCACTGCTGTTTCAAAACATTTGCCAGCCTCTGCCATATGCTTTCAATTCTGAAGAGGCGAAATCTCGCGCTGTTCCTGAGCGGGCTGATAATCACCAGATTGTGAACTGCAAGACAGGGAAACGGATCAGAGGGCCCCGGGGTAATCTCTGGGGTAAACCCTCCGATGCTTAAGGTAGTAGAGCTATGGTGGGAGCAATAATGGGGAGGGGCTAGTTTATGCGCGAGATCCCTCTCCACCAAAGGGGTGAAGCGGTTCGTGCTCAGGAGTTTAGGGCGTATGATTGCCTTTTTGGCTTACCTCTCACCGGAGGGTATCCCTAGTTTAAATAGTGCGTCGCCTCCTAGAGTCCTACAAGTCGAGGGGTTTTAGGTGGAGGTTACGTCCTCATCGTGGGCTTTTATTGCCTTATCGTGGGAGCGTTATCCTCGCGGGGGAGTCCCCTGTCTCCCCGGATTCTCGCCTGTTGCGGACTCTTAACGGCTGCAAAGATAAGTATTCGTCGGTCGTTCCGAGCTTTGGAGAGGCCGGCCCTATCCGGGCGGTAGGCTTAGCTCGGTAAAAGATGGGTCGGATAGGCCGGCTTATGCCTTCTTCTCCCAGGCGGAGGGATGGCTCGGGCGCGGACCTTTCAGTGACCTGACCGATGCTCGGGCCTTCCGAGCCTTGAGGCCGCCTAGGAGGGTTGTTTCCTCGAGCGCTGTAAATTGGGCTTTCTCCCCTAAGTGGGCTTTGTGGGTTGTCACTTGGGTGAGCTTGGCCTCATTGGGCCCTGCCGGGCCTAGTTGGGCTGCTCCATTGGGCTGCAGAAATCCCCCTCCACTTGTCCCCCTCCTACTCCCGAGCCAAATGAGGCTCGGTTGAGTAGTGTTTGAGGGCGTTGGACCGGCGTGGCTCAGGTGGGTGGAGATCTGACGGTGTTAAGTAGCCACGTGTCGTGGTCACCTGGGCTCGTAGTAATAATGATCCTGACGGATTTGAAATGAAGGGGGCCCCCTTTTTCTCGGAGGTCGGAACGGCACGCCGCCTTCCGCGAGGGTTTATAGGCGTTGGGCGCTGGTTGTCATTCCGGACTCTCTAGGGTTTTGGCTTTCCTTCGCTTCTTTGCTTTTTGGGGCTCCTTGATGCGCCGTGAGATCACAGCGGAGGAGCGAAGCCTTGCGGCGGCGTTCGAGGAGTTGGAGAGGATAACCGCGGAGGCGGTCCGGCAGCTGCCTTCTCCCCCGGAGTCTTCGAGGTCTTGTGAGGGCTCTTCTTCCGGTTCCTCCTCGAAACTCATGGCGGACCAGCGCTCGGGAGATGAGTTGGAGGTGAGGGCGCCAGTCTCGAACTGCAGCGAGCTGGGGGAAGCCGAGGTGAAGAAGCTGGAGCACCGGTTTCGGTTGCCTTATAAGTACAGTTTCGCCGCTGCTGCTCCATACGAGACGAGTCTGGACGACCGCACGGGCCATATCTGCTCCTTTCTTCTGGCTTGGAAGAGCGGGTTTCGCCTCCCCTTCGAGCCTTTCGTCCTTAAGCTCCTTAATTTTTTCAAGTTGGCGCCTATTCAGTTGGTGGCCAACTCGTATCTCCTTCTTTCTACTTTTCGAATCCTCTGCCGTCAGTGCGGGGTTCGCCATTCCTTGGATCTTTTTCATTATTTCTTTGAGTTGAAGGCGCACCCGTCGGCGGGGAAAAGGCTTCTACTATATCCAGGCGAGGAGGAACAGGAGCTGCATTTCACTGGCGGCGAAGGATTCCTCGCATAAAGGGTGGAAGACCCAATTTTTCTGGGTGAAGATGGAATCGGTGGAGGACACTTGGAGGTGTGAGGTGATGCCCAACTTCCACCCGAACATCCCTCCCCGCCAGGAGGAGTTTCCTTCAGATGTGGAGGAGTACGCCGCTCGCCTGCTGAAGAATCGCCGGTCTACCGAGGAGCTGGTGACGCCGAAGAATGTCGAGCGGTGTCTCCTCACGCGGCTGAAACCGTCAGGTATCACCACTCGAATTTCTCCCCGGGGGTGAGGGTCATCTTTCTTTTCCTGACCATGCCTTCTTCTCTGCTGTAGACACTAGGCGGGAGCCTCTGGAGGAGGCTGCTGAGGTCATCGATCTCGGAGATGACTCGGCGGCTGATGAGCCTGACGCTCCTGTGGGTCGCCCCCAAGCCCGGGACAAGGGCAAGGGGGCGGCTTCCGAGGGAACTTCTCGGTCGGGCGGTGCAAAGCGCAAGGATCCCATGGAGGGAAGGTTGCGGGAGGCCGCGAAGGCCAAGAAGCGGGCCAAGAAGGCCGGCCTTCTCACCACTGCCGGGGGCGACTCTAGCTCGGCGGCGCTCCCCTCTCAGGGGCAAGATGGGGCCGACCCTACCGGGCCGGCTCCCCCATCCACCGGGCGAGAGGGGGCCGAGGAGACCAGGGGCCCCTCAGGGGGTGGTGATGGCGGGTCGGCTCTCCCCTCGATGGGGACAGAGGGGGCCGGAGTCGAAACAGCCGGTGTCGAGGCCGGGGGACCGGTCGAGGTCGGCGATGTCTCGGGCGGCGAAGCGCGGGCCGAGACAGTTGAGGTTGGGGGTTCGCCTACGGAGGCGTCGCAACCCCAAGCGCCGGTGGTGTCCGGAGCGACCGGGCTGGCTGCGCCGATCGAGGTTGGGGGTTCGCCTACGGAGGCGTCGCAACCCCAAGCGTCGGTGGTGCGCGGGGCGGTGGACCCCGCAACCCGAGCTGAGCCTTCCGGCGCGACGTCCGGCGCGGAGCGGATTCCTATGCCGGAGGCCTTGGAGAGGCTCGGAATCTCGAGCAATCTGTATCGGCTCTGCTGCGAGGTGTCCGCGAGGATGAAAAGAGGAGATAGGCGCCATTCTCCTTCCGGGGTCCTCGACGTCATTATGGAGGGTGGCCTTATCATGGCCCAGATGGGGGCCACAATGGCGGAGACCTACGCCCGGACGGAGTCAGAGCGGTCGAATCTCGCTTGGACCCTCGGGGGGTGCGAGAGGAAGCTAGCCCGACTCACTGAGGCGCACGAGGGGCTCCAACGGGAGTTCTTCGCGATCAGGGACTTGGCGCGGTCGAGCCGGCTGGAGGCTGGAGCGTTGACCGAGCAGCTGGCTAAGGCTCGGGAGTCGCTCGAGAGAAAGGACAAACTCCTTGAGGAGGAGCGCCTTCGCCATCTCGAGTTGGATGGCCATTGGGAGGCGGAGCGTGCCGAGCTGCTGGATCGGGCGGAAGCAGCCGAGCGCCTTCGTTCGGAGGCCCAGGCGGACCGAGCTGAGGCGGAGAAGCGATCGGTCGGGGCCGAGGAGCGGGCGGCCGAGGCCGAACGGAAGTCGATCGAGCTCGAGGAGCGGGCGTCCGAGGTCGCGCGGAAGTCTATCGAGCTCGAGGAGCGGGCGACCGAGGCCGAGCGGAAGTCGATCAAGCTCGAGGAGCGGGCGACCGAGGCTGAGCGAAAATCGACCGAGGCGGAGAGGGAATGGCGGAGGCAGAGGAGCGAGCGTCCGAGGCGGAGCGGAAGTCGGCCGAGCTTGCTGAAAGGATGGGGCAGGTCGGGGCGGAGGCGATCGAGCAGTACAGGGGCTCAGAGGCCTACCGAGCCGACCTTCAGGAAGCCGCCCTTCCCTACTATGAGATAGCACTTCGTCGAGGCGCCCGCAAGGGGTTCAAGCAGGGTTATCGTCGGGCAGTGGACTACGCCGACGAGCAAGACTCTGGGGTTGATTTCCCCTCGGGCCAGCAATATGACTCGGATGAGTCGGCTTCTAGCTCCTCTGCGTCGGGCGGGGAAGATCCAGAGGGTTCTCCTCCGGCGGGGTTACCAACTCCGGATGCCTCGGGAGGGCTCGCGACCGGGGCAGTTCTCGCACAGACGAGGTCAGTGCCTGGGTCGGCCGTCACCGAGGGTGCCGGGGGCGACTCACTCACTTCCGCCGTTCCCGAGCTTCAAAGTGGGCCCGAGGCCTGATGTATTTTGCCTTGTTTTACTTTTTTCTCTGTTTGTCTCTTGTCCTTTTCTGAAAAAAAGGAAAGATTTTCTTTTTATAAGGCAATAAATGACTTACTTGCCTCTTGCGTTCCTTGCCGTGATTTGGTTAGCGTATCTGAAGTAGTTGGAAAGTGCCGATATGTCATGCGTGATTTTCGCATGCTGATTGGGCAGGCTCCTGACGGGGCGTCTTTCCATTTTCTGATGCTTTGAATGCCAGGCTGCTTTGTGTATCCCGCTAAGGCGAAAAACGAGGAGTTGGAGGTGACCGTTCGGGGGAGAATTCCTTTGGCGCGTTTTCGAGGGGGGAGTCATTTAAGGCAAGTAGCCTCCCTTGGCCTATAAGACGGACCGAAGGGCGCCCCTTCCTCTTCACCGCTTGGGACTTTCTCTAACAGTCTTTCCTCATCCCTTCCTCGCGTTGCGCGGTGTCATTGCATTCGGGGCATGGAGGATCCTTCGGAAGATGACGCTGCCGATGATGGGAAGCGGGGAGTTCTTGCTGCTTCGGACGGTCGAGCAGGTCCGACGGTCGTCGCGCGGGTTCGAGACGGGTCCGACGGTCGCCGCGCGGATCTGGGGAGGACTTCGACGTGCGGGGGCACGCCGTTCCTCCTCCATCAGTTCTGGCGAGGCTTCCGGGTGGGCGCCGGGATGGAGGACGGATGGGGGCATCCGTGATGCCTTCCCCTGCCTCCCCATCCAGCTCTGCTGGATTTCTTTGCAGCCTCTTTTTCCCTCTTCTGCTCTTCATTTCTTTCACTCTTCGGAGGCTGCTTGCTCTCTGTTCCCTTCCAAGGGGTTGGTAGGTTGGAAGAGAGGAGGCCTTCACAGGCGTTCTTTCTCCCTGGCTTCTACCAACTTGGAAGGTAGCCTTCCTCATCGTGGAAGGTAGTCTTCATCGACGCAATCCCTCTGTCACCTTTGTCATGGGCCACCCGGGCTAACTGGATCGACCTCCTTTTATCCGAGCCAGTTTCTACGCGAGGCAGAGTCAGTGGCTGGACGCGAGGGGATCAAGACCGAGTCGGCCGAGCGATGGCCTCTTGCAGTGGTGTTAGATGGATTTTTTGCTTTTTGTCGTGCAGTGTAATGGCTTTTGCCTATCTGATGTACCAACAATTGTTTGAATGAATAGAAGAGAATTTTATTTCATCCAACTTGTTTGCACAATTTCAAAAGTAGAATTTGCGTAGTGTGGCTGCGTTCCATGTCCGAGGGATGGGTTCCCCTTCCATTGTAGCTAGCCTGTACGCACCTTTCCCGAGCGTCTCGACCACTCGGTAGGGGCCTTCCCAGTTAGGGGATAGCTTGCCCACCGCCTCTAATGGTCGAGAGGCTTCGGCTTTTCTGAGGACGAAGTCTCCCGGTTGGAAGTGTCTATTTCGGACTTTGGCGTTGTAGTATCGAGTGAGGCGGCGCTGGTACTCCGTGGCTCGGATGCTGGCGATCTCTCGGAGTTCATCTGCTAGGTCGAGGTTCTCGAGTAGCTTTTGCTCGTTTGCCTCGGGCGAGTAGCGGATGACTCGGAGAGACGGGTTGGCAACCTCTAACGGAATGACGGCCTCAGTGCCATACACCAGCTGGAAGGGACTTTCACCGGTTGCCGTTCTGGGAGTCGTTCGGTGTGACCAAAGTACGCTGGGCAGTTCCTCGAGCCAGCTACCCTTGGCCTTGCCGAGTCTGGTCTTTATGCCTTTTAAGATAGTCTTATTGGCATTTTCGACCAGCCCGTTGGCCTGAGGGTGGGCGACCGAAGTGAAGTGGTTGCGAATGTTTAGGTCGGCGCATCTGTCTCGGAAATAGCGAGAATCGAATTGCCGACCGTTGTCGCTCACTATCACCCGGGGGATGCCGAAGCGACAAATGATCGACTTCCATACGAAACTCCAGACGACTGTCTCGGTGATCCTCGCCGTGGCCTCGGCCTCGATCCATTTGGTGAAGTAGTCGATGGCGACGATGATGAACTTCTTCTGGGACTGAGCCGTAGGAAACGGCCCGAGAATGTCAATCCCCCACCGAGCGAAGGGATAGGGCTCGGTAAGGGTGATGAGCTCCGTGGCCGGCCGATGGACCAAGTGGTCGAATCGCTGGCACCGGTCGCACTGCTGTACGTGAGCCGTGCAGTCGCGCTGCAGGGTAGGCCACCAGTACCCCTGCCGTAGCAGGATCCTGGCCAGCGACCTTCCTCCTGAATGCGCTCCGCACAGGCCTTCATGAGTCTCTTGGATGGCTCGGCTGGCCTCGTCGGGGCCGAGACACTTCAGGAGGGGACCGGAGAAAGATCTTCGGTAGAGAGTGTCGTCGAGGATGACGAAGCACCGGGCTTGATACTTCATTCGGCGGGCTTCTCGAGGGTCGGAGGGCTCTCGGGATTCCCGGAGCCAAGACAGGTAGGGGGAGCGCCAGTCGCTTGGAAGGGCCGAGTCAACGGCTAGGAGCTCCGAGTCGATGCTCGGGCGCTCTAGCTCTTCAAGGAGGACCGATCGGGTACCTTCAGGGTCGAGGGAGGAGGTCAATCGAGAGAGGGCGTCCGCTCGGGAGTTTTCCTCCCGAGCTATTCGGACTACCTCGAATCCCTCGAACTGTTGGGCCAGACCTCTGACCAACTGGAGGTATTTGATCATTGGTGCCTCTCGAGCTTCGTATTCGCCGTTGACTTGGCTAGCGACCAGCTGGGAGTCGGTGTGGATTTTGACTCGCTCAGCCCCCAACCGTCGGGCCATGCGCGCTCCCGAGATAAGGGCCTCGTATTCGGAAGCGTTGTTGGACGCCTGAAAGTTGAATTTCAAGGCGTACTGCAGCTCTACTCCTTCGGGGGACCTTAGGAGGATCCCTGCGCCGCTACCGACCGAGTTGGAAGATCCGTCAACGAACAGTTCCCAGGTTGGCCTGGGCGCGGACGGAGATCTCTCCCCAGTCGGGATGGTGCTTTCGGCGATGAAGTCGGCGAGCGCTTGGCCTTTCATAGCTGAGCGCGGGCGGTACGAGATATAGTAGGCCCCCAGCATGATTGCCCATTTGACCAGTCGCTCCGAGGCTTCGGGGTGGGCCAGAATCTTCTTTAATAGTTCGCCGGTCAGCACGGTGACGGGGTGCCCCTGGAAGTAGGGTCGGAGGCGCTTGGCGGAGGTAACCAACGCTAGCACGAGTTTCTCGGTTGCGGGGTACCTCCTCTCAGCCTCGTTGAGCACCTTGCTGGTGTAGTAGACCGGCCTCTCAATTCCCAAGTCATCTCTGACTAGGACTGAGCTAACAGTTGACGACGTTGCCGAGAAATAGAGCAGCAGGACCTCGCCCGGCACGGGCTTGGAGAGCACCGGGGGCGAGGCTAAGAGCTCCTTGAGCTCGGCGAACGCTTGTTGGCATTCCTCATCCCATGCGAACGTGGCAGATGCCAGCTTGGGTCTCCTTAACAGTTTGAAGAAGGGCAAGCATCGTTCGGCCGCACGGGACAGGAATCGGCTGAGAGCGGCGACACGCCCAGTCAGGCGCTGGACGTCCTTGACGCAGGTGGGCGGGCGCATGTCCAGGATGGCCTGGACCTTGTCGGGGTTGGCTTCGATCCCGCGCTGAGTGACCAAGAAGCCCAGGAATTTCCCAGATCTCACTCCGAAGGCGCACTTGGCAGGATTGAGCTTCATGTTGTACTTCAGGAGGGTGTCGAAGGTTTCAGCGAGGTCGGCGAAGTGGTCTTGGGCTTTGGGGGTCTTGACGAGCATGTCGTCAATGTAAGCCTCGACGTTCCGACCTAGTTGCTCCTCGAACATGTGATTGACCAGCCTCTGGTAAGTAGCTCCAGCGTTCTTCAACCCGAAAGGCATCCGGGTGTAGCAGTACACGCCGTAGTCGGTGATGAAGGCGGTCTTCTCTACGTCTTCTGGACTCATTCTGATCTGATGATAACCCGAATAGGCATCTAGGAAACTGAGTATCTCGTTGCCCGAGGTAGAGTCAACTAATTGGTCGATGCTCGGTAACGGATAGCAGTCCTTGGGGGTGGCCTTATTCAAGTCGGTGAAGTCCACGCACATCCGCCACTTGCCTGAAGCTTTTGGCACCAGGACGAAGTTGGCTAGCCACGTCGGGTACATGACCGGTCTAAAAAGGCCAGTCTCTTGTCCCTTGGTGACCTGCGCCTTGATGATCGCCTGCTTCTCTGGTGCATGCTTCCTTCTGCGTTGCTGTACGGGTCTCATGGCGGGGTCGAGGTTGAGCTTGTGCATCACGATTTCCTCTGGTGTCCCGGGGAGTTGATCATCGGACCAAGCAAAGACTCGAATGTACTCAGAAAGGAATTTCTTATATTGCTGTTGTTCCTTGGGCGGTAGGTCGGCTCCGATCCTTACTCCTAGGGTCGGGTTATCGTTTAGGAAAACCGTCAGTAATTCGCCACCAGGCTCGGCGGTTGCGGTTTTATCCTCGACTCCCCGGGGACCCTTATCTTTCCCGTCCGGCCTTGTGGCTTCCACCGAGATATTGTAGCACCTTCTGGCCGTGGCCTGGTTACCTCGGACTTCCCCCAACCCATTTTTGGTGGGGAACTTCATTTTTTGGTGATAGGTAGATGGTACGGCCTTTATTCGGCTGAGGATTCCCCGGCCGAAGATGGCGTTGTACGCTATCATACCCTTGATCACTATGAAGTCCACCATGACCGTAACGGTCCTGGGTGGGGTGCCGAGGGTAACCGGCAGGCTTAGGGCTCCCTCGGGGTAGGTGGCCAGGCCACTAAACCCGCAGAAGGGGGTTCGGACCGGGCGGAGTTTGGATGGATCTTCCCCCATCTTAAGGAAACAGTCGTAAGATAATACATCAGGGGCACTCCCATTGTCAACTAGAATCCTATCTACGTTACAATGGTTTATTGTGGCCGAGATTACGAGGGCGTCGTCATGCGGGGTGTTCAGCCCTTCTAGGTCTCGGTCGGAGAAGACTATGACCTGGGGCTCACTCGGCGGGGCCTTGGGGGGCTCTATGGCTCGGCTCGCCCGCTCGGCATGACGCTTCCTTCCTCGGCTGCTGTCGCCTCCTGATGCCGTCCCTCCGGAGATGACGTTGATGTGGACCCCTCGGGGGGCGTTGTCAATCTCCTCTGTGGCGCCTCGGTCTTCTTTGCGCTCGGCCGTGAACCGAGCCAGGTGCCCCTGACGGATGAGGCGCTCGATCTCGTCCTGGAGCTGGTGGCAGTCACCGGTGTGGTGCCCGTGATCGCTGTGGAACAAGCAATGCCTGTCGCGATTACGGTTCTTCGACCTCATCGGCTCGGGCTGGCGGAGGAGTCCCGAGTCTTTGATGTCTTCATAGATCTCGTAGACCGGTGCGGCTAACGGGGTGTACCGCTCGTACTTCCGCTTGCGCTCTCCATCACGGTCTCGCTTCTTTCCCGAGCCAGGAGTTGGCTCGGAAGTCCGCTTCTTGTCCCCCTCCCGACCCGAGCCGGTTGCGTCTCGGCAAGCGCTGAGTACTTCTTCGCACTCGGCGTGGCGCAGTGCCAGAGTCACTAGCTCGGCAAGGGTCGAGGGAGGGTGGAGGACAAGCTCGCGGCGGAGATTCTCGTCCCTGGTGCCCCCAGTCAGTGCGGTTGTGGCTGAGGCTACGTCCAGGCGGGGGATTCTCAGGGCTTCCGATTTAAATCGGTGAATATAAGCCCGGAGTCTTTCCCCCTGCGCCTGCTTAAGGGCCAGGAGCCCCGCTACTGACCTTGGGGGGCACTTCCGGCGAAACTCTCTTTGAAGACTCGCCCAAATTGCTTGAAATCTCGGATGGACCCGGGGGCGAGGGCCCGGAACCATGCTTGAGCGCCTTGGACCAGAGTGGTCACGAAGGCTCGGCACTTGATGGCGTCGGACACTCCGTGCAGAGTCATCAGAGCGTCGAAGCTGTCGTAATGATCGGCCGGGTCGCCTTGGCCGTCGTAAAGCTTGAAGGTCGGAATGGAGGTTCTGGGAGATACCTCTGCCTTCAGAATGTACTCGGAGAACGGGGATTTCTCCTCGTCCTCCGGGAAAGAGGTCTTCTGCAGGGCGCGGAGGGCGCGCTCCTGCTCCGCAAAACGTCTCTCGAAATCCCGCAGCCGGAGGGATAGTTCCGGTTGCTGTCGTGCCGTGGGGCTGGGGGGAGCGTCTTGGCGATCCCCGGGGACGTCGGCTTCCGGGTTCGGGCGGCGCGCCCCCAGTTTTCCCCTTCTTGGCGTGGAGGAAGCCTCTTGCTCCAGAGGTGGAGCCTGCGAGGGTCCTCCAATCCGGTTGCGGATGAGTTGCTGGCCGCGGAGGGTGAAGCGACCCCCGGCGGTGTGCTGGGACGTGTTCCCACGGGGAGGGCTCCCTGACGGAGCGCGGGACCTTCCATCCCTAGCCGCCTGGGCCCTCATGAGTTCCACAAGGACATCCAGTTTCGCGTTGAGGGCTTGGAAGGCTTCGGCGCCACCGTTGGGGGAGGGCCCTACCGCCGCAGGGGGGGGTGGTGGGTCGTCGGCGGGGACGCTGGCGTTGGAGGGAGGGTTCTGTGAGGCCCGAGAGGGGCCGTCCTCTGCCGCTACCATGGCCTTACCCCTTTCACCGGCGGACCTCCTCCCTGAGCTCCTTCGCACCATACTGGCTCTTTTTGCGTTTCCCACAGACGGCGCCAGATGAAGAGGCGAAATCTCGCGCTGTTCCTGAGCGGGCTGATAATCACCAGATTGTGAACTGCAAGACAGGGAAACGGATCAGAGGGCCCCGGGGTAATCCCTGGGGTAAACCCTCCGATGCTTAAGTCAGTAGAGCTATGGTGGGAGCAATAATGGGGAGGGGCTAGTTTATGCGCGAGATCCCTCTCCACCAAAGGGGTGAAGCGGTTCGTGCTCAGGAGTTTAGGGCGTATGATTGCCTTTTTGGCTTACCTCTCACCGGAGGGTATCCCTGGTTTAAATAGTGCGTCGCTTCCTGGAGTCCTGCAAGTCGAGGGGTTTCAGGTGGAGGTTACGTCCTCATCGTGGGCTTTTATTGCCTTATCGTGGGAGCGTTATCCTCGCGGGGAAGAAGGAGTCCCCTGTCTCCCCGGATTCTCGCCTGTTGCGGACTCTTAACGGCTGCAAAGATAAGTATTCGTCGGTCGTTCCGAGCTTTGGAGAGGCCGGCCCTATCCGGGCAGTAGGCTTAGCTCGGTAAAAGATGGGTCGGATAGGCCGGCTTATGCCTTCTTCTCCCAGGCGGAGGGATGGCTCGGGCGCGGACCTTCCAGTGACCTGACCGATACTCGGGCCCTCCGAGCCTTGAGGCCGCCTAGGAGGGTTGTTTCCTCGAGCGCTGTAAATTGGGCTTTCTCCCCTAAGTGGGCCTTGTGGGCTGTCACTTGGGTGAGCTTGGCCTCATTGGGCCCTGCCGGGCCTAGTTGGGCTGCTCCATTGGGCTGCAGAAATCCCCCTCTCCAAATTCCTTTCCCTCCTGTCCTCAGGTTGGGAGCACGCTTCCATAGAGAATCCATGCTGACTGTGCAGGTTTTTACCCTTGGAGTGGGATTGGCACTTTAGGTGACTGAATCCTGCTTTGGATTTCAATGATTGAAGAGTACCATTTGATCGGAAGAGTTGTGAGTTTTGTGACATGTTGCCACCTCCAACCAAGGATGGCAGTACCGGTTTCGGTTTTGGCCAGGTTTCGGCTGAAACCGGTTCAAAACATTCAAAAAAGGCAAAAATTACAGTGAGCAGGTCCGGTTTCGGGTTTCGGACCAAAACGGCTGGGTTTCGGACCGAAACGGTTGAGTATTGGTTTCACCCGAAACCATTTAAAAAGTTTTTTTAAGTTTCGGACCTGCTACAGTGAGCAGGTCCGAAACCTTTTCGGTATGGGCCGAAATCAATAGGTTTCGGTCGAAACGTATCGGTTTTGGCCGATACTGTCATCCTAGCCTCCAACAACCATTCTAGACATAATAGGTGGGCATTTTGAAAGCTGCTAATGGAAGTGGACTATGTCACTAGTTCTATTGAGGACAAAAGAGGTAGTACAGCTGAAAGTGAAGGAAGATGTTCCTCCACTGAACATTCAGGTCGCACAAAACAGAGGAGAAGAAGAAGGGAGAAGAAAGGATGAGGTCGCCAACTTGGAGGAGTCTGTGGTCTGGGAAAACTGACTTAGCCCAGCCGCCAGCCTCATCATCTCTATAAATATCATTAGGGTAACAAGGATAATAACTACATGACATAATTTCCCTGTTCAATAACACATCAGGTTGCACACTAATAGAGAGCAGAGAACTAAACAGAACAAAGGAGAAAAGACCTAAATACCCCCAGTTCTCACTACACTCTCCCTCAAGCTGAGCATAGATGTCTCTCATGCCCAGCTTGCTTAAGTTCATCTTGAAGTCTTCTCTGGTCATACCCTTAGTCAGCGCATCAGCCACTTGTTCCTTAGACTGAACATATGGTAGACACAATTCTCCTGAGTCCACTTTTTCTCTCGGATGAAGTGTCTATCAATCTCTTTGTGTTTAATACAGTCATGTTAAACAAGATTGTTGGCTATACTTAAGGCAGCCTTGTTGTCACAATAGTCTCATAGGGAATCGTGCTTTCATATCAATATTCTGCAACACATTTGTCCGCCACAACAACTCAGTTACAGCTAGTGCCATGGCTTTATACTCTGCTTCAGCACTTGTTCTTACACAAATGGTTGGCTGCTTGCTACTCCAAGTGACAAGAATCCCAACACCCCCCCCCCCCCCCCAAAAAAAAAAAAAAAAAAAAAAGAGAGGCACAATACCCTGATATAGACCTCTGGTCATCTTGTGACCCAGCCCAATCAACCTCTGTGTACCCCTCTATATTCTGTTGCCCTCTCTTGCTGAACAATAGGCCCTTTCTTGGACAAGTCTTGACATATCTCAAAATCCTGTCCACAGCTTGCATGTGTGCAGTCCTAGGGGCATGCATAAATTGGTTGACCACTGAAGCAACATATGTAATATCTGGTCTTGTAAGAGATAGACATAAGAGTTTACTAACGACTCTTTGATATCTTCCCTTTTCAGTTTCTAAAAGTATATCACCATCTTGTTCACTGAGCTTGTGGTTCACCTCAATAGGTGTATCAGCAAGTCTGCTACCTAACTTCTCTGTCTCTTTCAAGAGATCTAAGGCATACTTTCGCTGTGATATGTGGATATCGGCTTGGGACCTTGCAACTTTTCAACCCCAAGAAAGTATTTTACGGGACCAAGATCTTTAATTTAAATTCTTTTGTTAGATTTTCTTTCAGAAGTCTGACTTCTAGCAAGTTATCACCTGTCACCACCATATCATCCACTATACGATGAGTATAACAACTTGGCCCTTTTTCCATTTTACAAACTGTAGGCGATAACCATGGCTGTGTACAGGGGCTGTTTGGTCCACTGGTTTCTTTGTTATTTTGTGTATAGTGTAAGGGTAGTTAGGGCATCATGTCTTAATGGTGTACTTGTAATCACTTGGGGTTTTAACCCCCCTATAGATTGATTGATTTGGGATCGGCCAAAATTATTGGTGATCTGTTTTCTCCCCAGAACCCTGCGCATGCTTCTTCCTCTTCTCTTCCTCTTTCTTCATGGTATCAAAGCAGTGATTCTTCTTTCTCCTCTTTAGGTCGCGGCCCTTCTCTCCCGCAGTTATTGTAGTGTGGCACTGTAGCACCACGATTATTGTAGCGTGAGTCCTGTAGCGCGGCCCTGTCGCTGGAGGGAATGTGGACGTTGTGAAAAAGAAGACAATTGAGGCTCCTCTCTCCTGTGGTCTTCTCTTCCAACCAGCCCCCTGTTTTGGGACCGGTTTCTCCCTTGGTCACGGGTGGCGCTAAGTCCAGGAGGGGTCCTCCTTTGGTGCGGCTGTGGTTGCGAGGCTTTCCGGACGTCATCGATTGTTCTTTGAAGCCCATTTCCCTTGGTTTGCTGCTCCCCTGTTCTAGGGCGCAGCAAGGGATTGGTTCTCGGTGGCGTGTAGGGAGTCTCCTACATGGCTACTTGTTCTCTGTGTGTTGTGAGTGTCTCCTACGCACTCGTTTCTTCCGCCTTGTGCTGAACAAGAAGTATTCGACTAAAGCAGCGAGACCATTCCTCTGGGGTCTGACGGCAATGTTACATTTGTTCTGGAAGGTCCAGAGAGGGCCTCGTCGGTAGTGAAGATGGTGTCTCTAGGTGCGACGGATAGTACATCACTGAAATGGCATCTGTCAAATTGATAGAGACGTTACCGCTTGTGGTCGGTTTCTGTGTGGATTTTCCTCGGTGGTCGCGGGAAATCTGGCTACATTGATGGCCGTTTGAAGGAGCCAACTGTCACTGACCCGTTATGTGCACAATGGGATCTCAATAATAATATTGTGATGGGTTGGATTCTCAACTCCGTAAGTCCGGAAATTTAGCCACTGATTATGCTAAAGAGGACTGCGAAGGATATGCCGGATATCTTAGAGCAGATGTATAGTCAACGTCAAGATGTCTCCTGTATCTACCAGCTCACCACGGAAATCCAGGCTCTCAAGCAAGGAAGTTCTCACGTGACTGCCTATTTTGGTCTCTTGAAGAGCAAATGGGAAGACATAGACTATTACTCTATGTACCGGGGGCATTGCACTGAAGATCAAAAGCAGTATCTTGAGCATGTTAAGCTGGCCCAGATATTCCAATTCCTTGTTGGCCTTGATCTCGAGTTCGATGCTCTGAGGTCAGATACTCAGTGTCGATCCTCTCCCTTCCCTCGAGCAAGTCTATTTCAAGATTCTCAAGGAGGAAGGGCGCAAGAAAGCAATGGCCAGTGGCCATGGTTCTACTGGTACTTGGGATGTTGGTGAATCATGTGCTCTTGTGACTACATCTTCTAAGCCTGTGAAGTCTGGTGGGGGTTCCGGCAAAAGACAAATCCAGAGGAAATCGTCATTGCACACATTGTAGGAAGGATACTCATAATGTAGAACATTGCTAGGATCTCTATCCAGATAAGAAGCCACAAAAAGATCGTACTAACAAGGACGCTTCAGCTGCCAAAGGTCATGTAGTGGTTGCTCAGCTTGAGGAGAGCTCTCCTCACTTAGCTCCAGACAGTGGCTCTACCTCGTCTTATACAACTGCTCTCTTCTCGGTTGATAATAGTCTCCTTCAATGCATTTTCTCACAGTTGTGATTCAGCGCTTCTACTTATGCTCCTTCTGCAGGTACTCTGGGGACTGCTATGAGTCTCTCCCACTGTTCCCCGTGCTCCTTGGGTTATTGATTCAGGGGCCATGGATCATATGACGGGTTTATCCACTTACTTTCAATCCTATTCCTTGTGTTCTGGTCAAGACAAGGTTACAATCGTTGATGGCACCCGTGCTATAGTTGCTGGCAAGGGTGTTGTTCCACTGACTGACACCTTGCTTCTATCCTCCGTTCTTTATGTTCTTGCACTACCCATAAATTTACTTTCTGTTAATAGTCTTACAAAATCAATGAACTGTTCAGTTACCTTTCTTCCTACTCATTGTGTTTTTCAGGACCTATAGACAAAGCAGGTGATTGGGACTGGACGTGAAGTGGACGGTCTCTACCATTTTGAGCCCGGGGTTGGGGCTGCATTTTAGTCCAATACTTTTAGAGGAGTCTAGCTCCTCAGTTAACGATGTTCTTGTTTGGCATCGTCGTTTAGGCCATTTGTCTTTTAGGTCTCTAAAAATCTTGTTTCCACATTTGTTCGAGAAAATAAACATCGAGTCATTATATTGCCAAGTTTGTCAGCTTGCCAAGCATTGTTGTACTACATTTCCTTATTCAATAAATAAAAATATTGTTCCTTTTTAGCTTGTGCATTCTGATGTGTGGGAGCCATCCCTTGTTCCTTATGTGGATGGTCATCGTTATTTTCTTTGTTTTATTGATGGTTATTCTCATTGTTGTTGGATCTATCTTCTCAAATCCTGAGAGGAGGTTCCCCGGATTATCCAAGTGTTTTGTCGGATGGTTGAAACTGAGCAGCGAGTCAACGTGTTTCGGTCCGATAATGCAAAAGAATTTTTCAAGTGGTCCCTGAATGTTTTCTTGGAAGATCGAGGCATTCTTCACGAATCCTCTTGTGCCTATACGCCACAACAAAATGGTGTTGCTGAACGTAAAAACGGCCATCTTCTAGAAATTGCTCGGGCGCTGCTTCTACAACATGACTTGCCTAAGAAATTCTGGGCAGATGCTGTGTTAACCGCTGCATACCTTATTGATCGCATGCCATCTCGCACACTTGGACAATTCACTCCTCTTCGACTTTTGGTGCCTAACTATCTTTTATTTTCCCTACCCCCTCGTATCTTTGGGCGTCTCTGTTTTGTTCATTGTTTATCTCTTGGGTCAACAAAGTTGGATCCTCGTGCTATTCGAGGCATGTTTCTTGGCTACTCTCTAACCCAAAAAGGGTACAAATGTTTTGACCCCAAAATCAATCGGAGATATGTCTTGAAAGATATCACCTTCTTTGAGCACGACTCTTATTTCTCTTCTCCGTCTTTGAGTCAGGGGGAGCCGATTGTTCCTTTGTCTATTCTGGTTCTTGTGTCTGCTCCTGATTCGCATTTGCCTGAGTCTCCTTCCTCGAGAGTTGTGACTGATGCACATGCCCGTGAAGTCCTCACATATTCTCGACATAATTGGCATAAACATGGACCTACCATGGATCGTCCTTCTTAGGAGCATGCTACGTCTTTGGGTCCGGGCACTTCTTCCTCTCTTGTAAGTGCCTCTCCTCCTGACTTGGATCTCCCTATTGCTGTTCGCAAAGGTATTCAGTCTTGTACTCGTCATTCCATTTCTAAGTTTGTCTCTTATTCTTGTCTGTCACCGTCATATTATTCTTTTCTATCTGCCATTTCTGCATATCATGTTCCTAACTCTTTCTCTGAAGCGGTGAAGGATCCCAAGTGGGTCGTTGCCATGAATGAGGAGATGAGTGCTCTCTAGCAGAATCATACATGGGATTTGGTAGAGCTTCATGCTGGGAAGAGTGTGGTTGGCTTTCGCTGGGTCTATACCATCAAGTATAATTATGATGGGACTGTTCAGCGATATAAGGTGCGTCTTATTGCTCGTGATTTCACACAGACTTATGAGCATCAAGGGAATGATCATACAGTTAATGATTGCACCAAGGCTGTGTATGGTGTCAAAGCTGGTAGCTCCATTCTGGAGAGGGTGGGGGCAATCATGTAAGATAAGATGCCAAGCAAGTGTATGGCGTCAAAGCTGGTAGCTCCATTCTGGAGAGAAGATGCCAAGCAAGTGTATGGTGATGAGAGACACTAGTGGGTATGTACTTTTGCTTTCTCTTTATAGTTCCTTTATTTTATGATCTATAATCCCACAGTTTACCCAAAACCCTTTTTACTGGTATAAAGAATCACTTGGTTTTGTTGCATTAACTTCAAGGGTTGGCTTGACATGTTCTATACTATGTGCAAATTCATGATATTTCAATAGTTAGATCATGCTGTACATGGACAAGATTGTGAAATAGCTACAAATGTGCCCGAATGTTGGACATGGTCATCTATTACCTATAAACATGTTGTATGATTACTTCCACAGATTTTCCTTCTATGTGGTTAAAAGACAGTTTACTTGATGAAAGGAAATGATTGTCATGATACTGCCATTTGCATAACTAAGTTCACTTGATTCCAATGATACAATGTCAGAAGTGAAGTTTAGAGATGATATTTCCTCCTTTATTAAGACATGTGAAATGCGTCTTTCTGAAAAGGTGATCTTTCAAGTGTAAATGGAGTTAATGGGTTACAAATAATTTGCTTGTGCAGGTAGCAATGGATCATTTGATTACATTAGTGTTACACCTCCTTATACTGCAGTAGATTATGGCATATTGATGGAGCAACTTGGAATATCACCTTTACTTGGAAAAGAGACCTTCATTGTGAGCAACATAGCTTTTTCACATTGCCATCGTACATTCTTATTGTCATTATATTAGACATGACTAACCTTTCCTTTTCGTGTTTTGTGCTTTACTTTGTGACTCCTAGGTTGTGGAATATCCTTTAAGAACTTTTATGTCAGAGTCATGTGGAGATCTGGTGAAGGTGATTCATGCTGATTTCTTCTTCTCTAAAATGCTGCATCTTTTTAATCAAAGATTTTGCTAAATGGAATTACCAGTAAACAATAAATATTTCCTTCAGATCTTGGGCTGTATAATCTCTGACTAGATTCTACCGGTGACAACATGAACCATACTGAATTTCTTGTCTCTATCTTAAATTTCTGAGCTGAGCTTGTAAGCAATAAAATGTTCCTCTTTTGCAGGAGATAAAAAACACCCTCTTTTTCTTGTTACAAATCAGGCAGCTATTCAAAGTAATTACATGAATGATCAAGTAATTGTCTTGCTAGTACCTCGGAAGCATTTCAGCATAGCTAAATCTCAATTTTGATATCTTCAAGGTTGCTACATGTACATCACATTGAAACATGCTTGGTTTTGTTGATTGTTGTCAAGTTAATTCCTCATCAGGTAGGACACGTTCACTGCAAAATGCTGAGAGATTTCTCTATGCAGAGAACTGCTGTGAGTGAATTTGAGAGAGAGAGAGAGTTGTCAAGTTAATTCCTCATCAGATACGGGACAAGTTCACTGCAAACAAAATGCTGAAAGTTCTCTGTACGCGCAGAACTGCTGTGTGTGTGTGAGAGAGAGAGAGAGAGAGAGAGAGAACATGTTTGGTTTTGTTGATTGTTGTTGAGTTAGAGAGAGAGAGAGGAAACATGTTTGGTTTTGTTGATTGTTGTTGAGTTAATTCCTCGTCAGGTAGGGCACGTGTTGGACCCCACAATGTTCAGTGAGGAATTTTCTGATTAATTTTAGAACCAAGATGAAGTAAATAAATTAAATTTACATGATGGTTTGAAAAGGTTTAAACTTAGACCATCACACATGAGGCATCATGTCGGGCAATGTTTTATGTAAGAGGACTGCATGTTTTAACACATAAGAAATTTCATCAAACAATTGAAGCTAACTCCCCTAAAATAGGGCGTCAAGCGATTCAAATTGCAGCCGTTATAGGTTGGAGTTTAAACGTCCCGGCACCTCATTGTGCGAAGATCAATACAAGAAGCAGTGTGTTTTTAACACACGGGAATTTCATCGAACACCTGAAGTAACTCCTCTAAATGACGGCGCTAAGTGATTTAAATCGCAGCCGTCATGATGGGTTTAAGTTCAAGCGCCCTCGACATCTCATTGGGTGAAGTTTTGTGCAAAGATTAGTGTGTTTTAACACACATGTATTTTATCGAACACGTGACGGGCGTGTTAAAATCACACATCTACACAGCAAAAAGTTGAACAAAAGGCAATCTTCAATGTCCAAAAAATATTGCCAAGGTATCACAAGAGGTGTATCTTCACCCTGGCGCTAAGGGCAGCAGGACGTGGGTCCAACAAAGCCAAGACAAAAGCAGAAAGAAGTCACGTGCCGCCGCCTCCAAGGAAGCAAAAAAGTCCACTAGAAATGGACAGGTCAAGGGTGGCTTTTATAGCTTTTTATGGGGTCCAAGGGGGGACCACCCCCTCTCCCTTCTCCCTCTTTGAATGGGCGGCCAGCATATCCGGAGGTACCTACTTCCGGGTTCTGCTGCAGAAAGAATAGGGGGGCAGAACAGACAAAAAAGGAGAAGAAAAAGAGGGAGGAGCAGACCTGGAGGTGGCACCTCCGGGTTTGCAAAAACCCGGAGGTACCTACCTCCGGGTTCTGCTGCAGACAGAATAAGGGGGCAGAACAGACAAAAAAAAAGGAGAAGAAAAAGAGGGAGCAGACCCGGAGGTGGCACCTCCGGGTTTGCAAACCCGGAGGTACCTACCTCCGTGTTCTGCTGCAGACAGAATAAGGGGGCAGAACAGACAAAAAACAAAGGAGGAGAAAAAGAGGGAGGAGCAGACCCGGAGGTGGCACCTCCGGGTTCTGCTGCGGACAGAATAAGGACAGAAAAAAAAACTAAACAAGGGAAGAAAGACCCGGAGGTGGGCACCTCCGGGTTTGCAAACTCGGAGGTACCTACCTCCGGGTGTGCAGTCCATGGGAGAGGGCCAACCGGCCTGCTCCCTCCCTTTCTCTACTGTGCTGTGCACAGAACCAAAAAAAGGGGGGGAACCAGGAGTAAAAAAAGAGAGAGAGAGAAACCCGGAGGAAGGTTCCCCGGGTCTGCACACCCGGGGGTGCCTCCTCCGCCCCCCTTTCTTCCATCTCTCACATGTATGCAGCAAAAAAAAAAGAAAAAAAGAAAAGGGGAGACGAAGGGGCAGAAATACCTGGAGTTGCAACCTCCGGGTTTGCTCTCCCACTCCCTATAAAAGGGAGCCAAAGCCAAAAGGAGAAGAGGACTTGAGAATAAGACTTGAGAAGAAGGCTGGGAGAAGAAGCAGTGGCAGCAGCAGCCCTTGGAGCAGCAGCAGCAGCCCTTGGAGCAGCAGCAGCAGCAGTATGAGCAGCAGCAGCAGGTGGCGGCCCTGGGGTTATTTTCTTTTGAGATTTTAAACCCTATTGCATGTACACCTCACTTAAAAGGGAACTTTACTAAAATACCCCCATGTGAGTGAGTTAGTCCATGTCTTGATCTCCAATGAAGGGAAGACATGGGAAAATCATGGGTGGCCTAGAAATATCAAGTTCTGGAAGTAATGTTAAATTACAAGGACATCTCAGCACTTGTAAAATTTGTGACTATGCCCTCATGTTTTCATAAATTGTAAAGATACCCCCAGAAGTTTATACACAATCAAGGATTCAAAAATTTCTTCATGGAAGGACCTAAGTCTCTTCAGATATTTCCAAAGTCTGGGAGGAAATCAGAAATTTTGATGTTCGCAATTTTACCCTCAAAGTTTGAGAAATTGTGTAAACATCCAGGTAATCTATGCAAAATTTTGAAATTTCAGAAAAAAGGAACGTTCCTCAAACCTTTAAAGAAAATTGCACAAGAAACCCTAAATCACGGGTAAATTGCATATAAACCCTAATTTTAGGATACATTGCATATAAACCCCAATTTTAGGGTAAATTGCATATAAACCCTAAATCAAGGGTAAATTACATATGAACCCCTCCAAAGGGGAAAATTGCATATGAACCCCTCCAAAGGGGAACATTGCAAATAAGTGCCTCTAAAAGGGAAAAATTGCAAATAAGTCCCTCCAAGAGGGCAAATCGCACCTAAGCCCCTCTAAAATGGAAAAATTGTAAATAAGTCCCTCCAAGAGGGCAAATCGCATCTAAACTCTTCCAAAAGGGGAAAATTGCATCGAAACCCTTCCAAAAGGAAAAATTGCAAATAAGCCCTCATGTGAAGGGATAATTGCAATGATGCCCTATCTTGGGGTAAGGGAATTCTTCCCTAGAACTAAAATTGTGGCAAAGCCGGTATCGCAAAGGCAAAAAGGTCTTAGGCAGTTAATCAAAGGTATTCGGACTAGGTCCAATGTAAATTAACATCGACTTCCGTCAGTGGGGAAAGGTCCTCGTACACGAACCCTAAATCGTCTGATAAACTACGTGCGTGGAAATTATAATATGCAAGCTTAAAAGCCTAAATGTATGTGCATATTTTCTTCCAAATTATTTCGCGCGCGTGTAAACAGCACGTTCACTGCAAAATGCTGAAAGATTTCTGTATGCAGAGAACCACTGTGAGTGGATTTGAGAGATAGAGAGAGAGTTGTCAAGTTAATTCCTCATCAGATAGGGGACAAGTTCACTGCAAACAAAATGCTGAAAGTTTTCTGTATTCTCTCTGTATGCACAGAACTGCTGTGAGTAAGAGAGAGAGAGAGACTATGCATTGTGTTGGAGGTGGGATTCCTGGTTGTGGTCCACTCACTTCCTCCAGGTGGTGGTTAAAAAGGAAAAGGGGGGGGGTGGAGATAAGGAGAGGAGGTTTAGCGTGGCCTCACATCACCACCATGGGGTGATTCTCGAACTGGTGAAGGTGGGGAAGCTCGTGCCAGCCCCAGTCCACTGCCACCGAGATGGAGTTCAAAAATACGCCCACCGGGGGGTTTTGTTCCCCCCCCACCCCACCCCTACAAGAGAGAGAGTGCAAGAGAAGACTCCTGAGGGATTTAAGGACTCTCTGAAGTTTCCCACTCATGGATCTAGTTATGCAATCTGTCTTCCTTTTCTTAATTTTCTTAGTCTGTTTCTTTAATTGGATTAGATCATCATCATTGTCTACTATTGCATTGCATGTCAAGGGCATGGAACTGTCAAGGGAAGGAACATACATTGGCATTCCTCTTTTTCTATCTTCTTAATGCTTTTCACCTTTTTGATTCTTTTATATTGAAACCAAGTGAATTCTCAATTTTTTATTGAATATCTTCGGCAATTTCCATTTGTACTTTTGGTAAGCATCAACATTTTTAATATGAAAGAGTTAATTATGTGCAGATAACTGATAGACGCTTTGGCCGGACACACTTGGTTATATATGGGCCGAAGTGGGCACAGAGAAAGAGGAAACCAGAACCTCCTCTGTTGTCCTTGTATCAGTAACCTCTGCAAAAGAGGAGTCAGTCCAAGAGAGAGGATAAGAAAGTGGAGCTTATATTTCTGTTTATCTGAACAGCTTACCAGTGTTATCCTTGTACTACAGGGTATGAAAGCAGTCTACAGACTGATGTCATTTATTCCCTACTAAAAGGTTTGATTTGAACCACAGAAATCGTATTTTCAATTTCTGAGTTTTAAATATCATTCATTCATTGCATTGTAGTGCTCTCATGAGCTGTCACACTCTTACTTGTGCAATCACACAACATAATCATAGTTCATTGCTTAAGTGCACTCTACTTAATTGGATTACGTTCTAGCTGTACATCTTTTCACCACTAATTTCTATACTATTAGTAGGTTTAATGATTGGTAACTCTTGCAAAAGATGGTGCATAGTGATGATATTGAACAATAAAAGGAAGGAAAATGGCATCTCGAATGCCCTTTGAGATTGTCAATATTTGATACATCTTACCATTTACCTGCCATAACATTTAATTTTCAAATGACAATGATACGGATTCTAGATTAAAATGGTGGGAAAAGGTTGATTTAGCCGGCCGCAGATAAATAGAATAAGGCTCTGATAATGATGATATGGTTCAGGGGCAAAAATCAATGTCATGAATAGAAGTGAGACTGAACTGTTAAAAGTGACAATAGACTAAGAATGAATATAGGAAGTCTTCATGTAAAAGTGAGGGAGATCTAAGAAAAATTGGCGTATAACTAGCTTAAGCATTTATAACTTAAAAGCTCTGAATTATAATTTAATATTAAAAGCAAGACATTTATATCAAGAGAATAAGGTTTTGTTATGCAGCAATAGATGCTAAAATCATGTATCATCATGAGTCAATTGACTTACTTGCAAACCAAGAATGCAAATTGTAACGCATAAAGAAAATTTGACCAACATTATCCACAATAAATAAACATGCGTACATAACACTGGAGAAAACACGTTGATAGGGGGAAGTTAGAGGTATAGAAGTGTCTAGAAAGCCCTTTCATGGCCTTTTGATGGTGTTATGATTAGAAATAAATTGGAGATGGACAATTGTATCATTCAACAGCTTCTCTTCTTGGGTGGATGAAGTTTCGACCTTGCTCTGCTTGATACTTTGCACTTCCAGTGTTAAGGAGGATGATTGTCTCCTCTACCTTTCTTTTCTTCTTGGATGAATGAAGCTTGGGCTCTTGTTCTGAATGCTTTTTTGCTTTTCCTTTTTCAATACCTCCTTTGCATGTTTCACCAAGGGATCGTTTGGAAACAATTATGTTGGAGATTCCAATGATTGGAATCTGTGACAAGAACTAATTGTTTCAGATGAAAAGTGGGTGCATTGGTTTATATGAAAGGTGATTTTTGGAGGAAGGAGAGAGATGGATTCTCTCCATAATCCGTCTTGAGATGGATTGTACATAGATTTCATGGAGAGAAAGAGTTAAAGAAATGAAAATGACAAATAAAGGCATTAATGCTTGTCCTTTCTACAAGAAAAAGTTGGGAAAATAGAGTAGTTATATTCTCATAATCTATAATCCAATCAAACACCCAAATGAGTTTTTGATCATGGATTGGCATCATAAAAAATAATACCTTTTCAAATCAATGAGATTTTGGGATTTTGGAAATAATCCATAATCACATCTTGTTTTCAAATGATGCCTTCGTGGGCTGCATTGTAACCCTAGTATTGTGTCTCTTCCAGGAACACAAATACAAGTGATGATGAAATTTGCCTTAATGTATATTGAATCAATGTCAAAAAGCAGGGGAACAGGGATGAATCAGTTGGCTTTAACTCAATGTTTGTTGGCTGACCCTGATCCAATCACATGAATTAACCTGATCCACACTCCACAGCAGCCCAAGAGACTAGGGATTTGGATAGTGAAAAAAAAATCACAAAGGACAAGGAGATGATCGTTAACATATTCATGGGGTGGTTGTGGTAGTGCCTCTCCTACTGCTGTGATATATATTTTTTCAGCTTCTTTGTGTAAGAAATATGACCAGCATGCAGGAGTGACTGGTTAAATGTGACTGATATCAAAAGGCAAGTGGTTTAGGGGCAGTGGGTAGTTGTGGCTGCAGGTTATTGAAGAGGTGTGCGTGCATGCTTATGCACACTGGCACGCCCATGGGCATGGGCATGTGCATGTAGGTTTGTGGGTGGTGGGTGTATACAGGGTTTTGGTGCATGCCTGCATGCTTGAACATGTGTGCATGTTTGTGTGTGTGTGTGGGGGGGGGGGAGGTTTGCACACATGCACATGCGAGTGCACGCACATGTGTGCATGTGCACTTTTTCCCTTTTTTGGTGTGGGAAGAGGGGGAAGTAAGTCTGCCTAAGTTGGATTGGCTCCCTGATATCTGCTCACAACGAATGGTGGTGAAAGTGGGATGAGATCTTACATACGTGTACAGTTTTTTTTTATTTTTGAAGGTGGGTAGTACCACTGATGTATAAATGAAAAAGAATGTACAAGTATAGACTGTGCCAACCCCAAAATCCTATACATCAAAAGGCCACACAAAGCAAGTGTCGATCAAACTAGTCCCCCAAGCAGCCAAAAAGAGGCGAAGTAATGGAATTCACATTACAAATAATAGCAGCCCATTCCCTTACTGTGATACAAGCAAAAGAAACAAGTGTCCTCAGCACGAGACTCCCTCCTTACATACGTGTACAGTTGTTGTTGCAGCACTGTCATAGTGTCATGTGAAAAGGAAAGGAAATATCAATAACATTTTAAATTGTCTTATTTAATCACTTGGATATGTAACTTCTTTCCATCTAGCAAAGGAAGCTGACACGAATTTCTGGATCTTTCATAACTCCTACACAATATGAACCTGGACAAACTCCCTTACTATCTGACGTACATTGTGGGCAAGATTGTCAGCCTCAAGAGACCTGATGCATACATCATGTGAAACCAAGCATGCATATCATATGTCATGGCACAAAAGAAGGCATGGTAGCAACAATATAGCTCTTATGCATCGTGATACTATCAACACAAGTTGTAAGATAGCATCTTCATCTTTTATAGCATGTTTGTTCTGACACGTGCATACAGCAGATAAATGTGAATAAACTGTTTGCTTCTTCATATAGCTTCTACTTAAAATAGAAGTATGGACACAAGCATTATGCATAATAACATAGTGTATTGTCTAGTGAAGGGTCATGATCGCCATGATTGCCATGGCTAAAGTATGCATGGATATAGGCATACTGTAACACTGTCCCTTGTATGTCGTAAACTCTATGTCAAACATGAGGGACTCTTTAACATCTTCAATCAGAGTTTATTGGAACTCCAATTTGAAGATTTCTGGCTTTCTCTTGCACCTAGGCATATAACCATGTGCTGTTTAATTGCTTGTCAGATATCAGTTGATTTCATCTTTGCACATCCCATTGTCAAGCATATAGCTATTAGACGTGGGTTCTGCTCTTATGCCCATGGTCCTGTCTCCCATAACCAAGGATGCCGTGGGACAATAGGAGTCTTGATGCTTTTTCAAAGGTGTGAATGCCACATAGTTCTTTTAGTTTAAGAATTTTATATACATTGCTTTTCTCACCTTGTATCATACATACCATACATCAGAAGTCAAATTTAAACAACCATTTTGCATGAAAGGTGGCTAATCTGACCAATGCATGCTGTTCCCCACAATTAACTTTTGAGGTCGGATTGGTCGAACAAAAGCCATCCTTCATTGTCAAATTAGCATGATTTTCCAACTTTGGTCTGACCAATTATCTAGAGCTTTTATTGTATCACAATTCAACGAACATCCTGTGGTCAGGCAAAATTAGGATGCCCAGCTTATTCAAGCATCTTATTTGCATGCAAACTCATATCAAGGTGGTACTGTTACTGAATTGAAGTGCTGAGACTAAACTTGAATTAGTAAAGCAGCTTGTGAATACTTGGTGCGGGATTAAATGTTTTTGCCCTCTGACATGATGGACTTGGGTAAAGTCATATGGCGACTAGTGCCCTCATAGTCATGAGCCCAAAAGGGGAAAAGCCAACGAGCAAACTTTCTCTAATACCATGTTACTGAACTGAAAGGCTGATTCAAAAGTCGAGTTAGTAGGCAGGGAGGCACAGAACGACCTATAAACTTGTATGAGATTGAACAGCTTTGACCGAACGATACCATATAGGTATCTTGTCTCACTCGTGTGCTGGTACTGAGAGCTCATGGGCCTGCCTATGGTATCATTGTTTTTAGTGATGCTTTCTTTGAGAAGTGGGATAACCACCATTTGTGGCCATCTAATGGATGTGTGACGCATTACGTATGAGTTGCCAAATTGCAATATCATACATTATGTATGAGCAACTAAATTGTTGGTTGAGGACAGCTTGTTGGGTATCATAGAGAAGTTTAAGATTACTCAGCACGGCAATCCTTGAAAAGTAGCATGCCCATATTTGGTCCTTGTTTCTTCTTGTCAGTAGTCTGCATATTTCTGTTGAATGAGAATAATTGCCTAGGGGCTCTGCTTACTTGTGGTAAGTTGCGTAGAATGTGGAGTATTCTCTTCTCGTGGATTATCTTTGATTGCTTTTGAATACAAATTAACCTATGCATAACCTGCAGGATGGAGTGCACACGTTTATGCAGAGGCGCTTGTCTCATTCTCATTAGGATCTAACTTTTATGTTTTGATTGTCATGTGCACTTTGTTGCTTTCCAGTAGGTTTGGTAATTATCCGTTTAAAATTCGAATCGAATTGGAATTCGTTTAATCGGATAATTATTCGAATAAAATATCTGACGGTTAATTTAATCGGATATCGGATATCCGATTATTAATCCCGATATCCGATTATTAATCGGATATGAATTCAGATATTGAGATATCTGTGTTGGATATTATTTGACCGAATATGAACCCTTAGATAAACATTCGAGGACACACATTTTCTATATATAATTAACTTAAATCTTAATATATTATTTGATTATTATTTTTATCTTTTTTGTCTCAAAACATAATTTAAAAACAAGAAATTCACTTACATCAATTTCATAATTTATTTCTTATTTTTTAGGATGAAGGTTAATCTTTTGATATCATCTCTCGAAATAAAAATAATTTTCTCTTTTTTTTTTTAAGAAATCAACATACGACGTTCTCACACGGCTCACACGACTCATCTTTAAGTAGATCCGGTAGTTATTCGTTAAAAATTTGAATCGAATTCGTATTAATTTGATACTTATTTGAATAAAATATCATATAGATAATTTAAGTATTAATTGGATACGAAATCGGATATCACGTTATTTGCTCCGTATCCGATCCGTTACCGGTCTACTTTTCAGTGCCACGGAGGAGATATTGCGGTGCTTATTCTCAGTTCTGTCCACAAGAATGCTTCCTGTGCCTGTAGCTCAAAGACAGAACGCATATAATTAACTGGCGCCCCATGAGAGTAGTGTACGTGGTGTTATTGGAAGAGTCAAAGTTTTTTTTTTATAAGCTAGTTTCGGTATAAGGCTACCACATAATATCTTTCTTTAAGCCCACAGCCAGTGACTTGATCATCTACAACACTTGCAAGAGATAATTGAAGCTCAATAGTTTGCCCAACAATGACAACAGAGAGAGAGAGAGAGAGAGAGAGAGTGGCTTTGCGTAGCTGAAGATGGAAACTCGGTTGGTGGTTTTTCAGCAGTGGTCGGCGGTCGTTTAGCATCTACTCTCAGAAGTGGCAGGACGACAGATGTGATGCTGATGGTGTATAAGATAGAAGACCCCTGCCCCACCCCCCGAAGACCCTTCATGTGCCAATCTTCGCCATGAAGCATTCCCACTTTTCTACCGTCACTATATGCCAGGGCTATATGTATGTGTTAGAAGGCTTTCATCTGTCAATTTCAGTTAAGGGTTCTTACCCCCCAAAAAAAAGGGGTGGTGGTGGGGGGTTTATCAAAAAAGGCCCTATAATCTCACGTAATGAGAAAAATCTCCCGCAATTTATCCAATGCTTACGGAGCCCACGACATCTTCAAACTTAGAAAAAAGCCCATTGGGTTAATGGGCCTCTAAAAATTAGAATATGTCATCCATTTTTTGAGAATACTCCTGGCTATTTGTATCCTTACGCCTCTCTCGCACTGTCATCTCTCTTGCTCTCTCTCATGCGCGCGTGCCTGCATGTTGCAAAGCCTGGGTTCTCTCTCTCTCTCTCTCTCTCTCTCTCTCTCTCTCTCTCTCTCTCTCTATGCGCAGACTCCAGATGGGGAGACCTCCTATTGTGCACTTCTCTGTCCCTCTGTCCCTTTGGGTGGGGGTTATTCAAGAGTTTTTTTGGGTCATTTCATCACACTAGTTTAGTCCTAATTGTAGTTAGGTTAACTAGTTGAGCACTATGTATGTCCTCTTACGGAGACTAACAGTGGGAGCTTATTCTTATATAGGACTAGATTTTGGGGGCTTTTAAAAAAATAGATAGATTATGGGTTTTTTTCCTAATTGAGCAAGATAATATGGGCTTTCTAAACACACCCACCCCACCACCTGGAAAAAGAATCCACCAAGGGCTTGGTACGATGCAAAACATAAAGATCGTATCTCATGTGCCACGCAAATATATATATACTAAATAAATATGTATTTTGAGGGCTTATAAATGAATCTCTAGATTGGAGTGACTAAACTAATCCCTAAGTACAAAAGATATATTGGGATTGAATTATTGGAAACTAAAAATCTAATTAAATAAAAACTTCTTAAAGTGAACAAGAAATGAGATTTTGGGGATGACTCTGGCCGTTCAAGATCAGCAACGTCCACTCTCACTCATTTATTTTTAGGTAGATGATGGTACCACTGATGTAACATATGGCTTGTTTTAAAATTTGATTCGGATTTTGACCCGGATAGGTTAAGTCACGGGTCAATAATTTAACTGTTTGAGTTGACCTGTGACCTGTAAGATTAAAATTACTCACGTTAATATTACGTATCGTTAACATTTTAATATATCTTAAATAAAAATTTAAAAATATAAAAGATAATTTTTATACTCTATAATTTTTATTTCTCTTTTGTGGCCTGCAGGTTGTTTCATGAGACGACGTCGCGACGAAAGTTCACTAAGTTTAATTTTAAACTCTTAAGTTTTCTTTGTTTATCTTTACACGTAAGAAAAAAAGAGATTTAGAATCAAAATCTTTTTAACTTTCAAAACTTGTGTTAATACTATTAAATATTAAGATTATAAAAGATATAATTTTAAGAATGATTTCTCAACTTTCATATATATTTACATGTTAAATTAAAACTTAACTTAACTATAGAAACTTAAAAAATATGAAATAGGTCTTGAATCAGGTATGGTCACATTGATTTTATTGGGTTGGATGGGTTAATCAGGTTGAGCGGAGTTAATCGGGTTTGATCAGATTTTAGGCCTTAGTCGATCTAGATAGGGTTTCAATTCAATTTTAAGATCGAGTCACGCGTCAACTAGTTGGACCGAACGGGTTGGACTAAGTTTTAAAACAATGGCTATAATTTTTAATTTGAAACCTCTATTCAAAGAAATGCATGAAACCTATGGTTAACCTATTTGTAAATCACTTAGCCCCGCTTTGAAAAGGAGTTACCCTGTGATTAACCACAGGTTAACTCAGGATTAATAAATTTTACAGTTTGATTGAGGGTTATTGTTAATCGGATTTTTTAATGGGCTGACCACGGGATAACCCCGGGTTTCCAATTCCACCGTGCGAGATGGGTTAGCATCTGTCCCATTCTCACTCTCTAATTAATGCACACCTTCTCTCTCTCTCTCTCTCACGTTGGTGTACTCACCCTCCCTCTAGCCCTCTCTCACATGTAATTAATGCTCACACTCCTCCCTCTCTCTCTCTCACACACGTACTCACCCTCCCTCTCTCACACAAATAAATGCTCACCCCCTCTCTCTTTCTCTCTCACACACACATATTGTTATAAATTTTATCATTTTAAATTTTTAGTTAGTAATATTAATAGTAAGTTTTATCAAAAATTTTATTATTATAATAATATATTTGTCATATAAAATTATATAAATATTTAAATAAGTTTTACTTTTAAGTATTTGACTTTTAAATTTTAATTAGTGAGATTATTAATATTATTTATAAAAAATTAATTACATGGTAGATTCAATTTATAAAATATATTTAAAATATTTAAAAATTAAGATCAAATAAATTTTTTAAGGATGAATAGTAACAAAAAAGTCGTAATTAATGTCATTTTTAACTTTTAAATTTTAATTAGTGATATTAGTGATGTTATTTATCAAATATAATTTATTTTCATGATATATTATATTAATATAATATATTAAAAATATTTAAAAACTAAGATAAAATAAAAAATTTTAAAGATGAATAGTAACAAAATCCACAATTTATGTTGTTTTTGACTTTTAAATTTTAATTAGTGATATTATTGATGTTACTTATCAAAATAAATTTATTTTTATGATATATTCAATTTATAGTATATATTAAAAATAATTTAAAATTATAATAAAATAAAAGGAGTTTCAATTAAAATATATACTTAAACTCGTAATTAATGTATGTTTGTGTGTGAGAGAGAGAGAGAGTGACGTGAGACAGAGGGAGAGAGGTAGAGAGAGAGGATGAGAGATATATTAAAAAAATTAAAAAGAGACATGAATATAATATTTTGGTTACCATCATTACTGGGTTAACCTACTGCTTATCAAATCATATTAGATTAAATATAGGTTACCTCCCCTCTTTATTTCTAGATTAACAACCCTCCTATCAAACTAAAAATAGGTTAACTCCGTATTACTTTAATCGGGTTGAGTTAACCCACCTATAATCTAACTCCGTATCAAAGTGAGGCTTAGAAATTGGCACTCAAGAAACCTGGGAAAGGGACACACTTTTTCTACGTGTTTATTTCATTTTGTCTCGAAGATATCAAAAATCCCTCGAAAGTCGACTTAAGGGCCCCTTTGGTTGAGATTATTCAAGTAGATTTTTTTAAAAATTTTTTATTTTAAACAAATGTCAGATTGTCAGAGATTTTAAACCTCGAAATTTACCCCGAAACTCATGAGAGGAGTTTTTGTAGATTATTTAACACCTCTCCTTTTGTGTCTTTTCTCTCTATTTTAAAAAATTCATTCAACATAAAAATTGAGATAATTTTGAGTCATTTAGTTGAGATGAAATTATGCAGAGAATTCAAATAATTAAAATATCCAAATGATCCGAAATAAACGGGCCTCTAAGGATTGTAGACGGAGGCCAACGGTGAGGGATTATCTCTACAACAGAGCAGACCACATGGGATTTTTGAAAAAAGTGAGATTAGGGTTTCTTTGCAATTTACTTTTCTAAAAAATTATTATTATCGTGTAACAAAATTATTTTCGAAAAAAAAAATGGCCCGACGGTTCAAGTGCTGTTCTCTTCCAATCTCTTCTGAATCGCCCAGACAGGAGGGTGGTGTGTCCGCGACTCGCCGAGGGGAAGAGAAGCTGGGGAGGAGGGAGGGGATGGAGAAGGAGGAAGACGAAGTGTGGAGGAAGGAGACGTTCCCTCGCGTCGCGGCGCTGGTGAGCACGACGCTGCGCCTGCGGGACGTCTACTCTCTGCTGCTGGTCAGCCCGTGGTGCTACCGCTCCCTGCTCTCCCACCCCACTCTGTGGCAGGTAGCACTTCCCGTCCATCTCCCGCCTCTCGCCTGCTTTTGATCTCACTTCACTGGTTTCTTTCTGTCTGTGCCATTACGAGGGCTTGATGTCCTTTTCTTTGGCTTTTTGGCCGCCTTGATCGAGTAGCTCTGCGCGGAAGGAACGGAATCGTGTAACCATATGATGTGTTATCGACATGGTCTCGGTGGTTCTCGTGAATTCGGGGCCGACATTGGGAACTCAGAGAGGGAGCAGTTGTTTCTGCGGTTCTGGGGTTGTTAATTGTCTGAAACATATGATGCTAGTGTGACTGTGACATGCCAAAAAGGAAGTAGAAATATGAGAGGGCATTTTTTCTCCCCGTTTTTTTGTTCCGGGTTGCTTGCAATACTGAAGAAGAGATAACTTAATTGTTTTCAAGTTTAAGTTTTGCACTCTCCCTGCCTATACAGAATGAGTCGCATTTCAGAGTACGTTATAGGTTTATTCTTGCCTACAACCTTTAATCACATGGTTGCAAGATTTTTTTTCCCCTTTCTGTGTGTGGGCGGGTAGGTGTTCTTGAAGAATTATCTTTCATCTGCTGATCACTTTCAAATTCTTCGCTGTGATGTTTTAGGTTCTTGATCTACGTGAGATGAATAAAGCAGGGGACAAGCTTATCTCTGCACTTTCAATGGTTAGTTACATATTATAGGATATTTTGCGTCCTGTTTGCTTTCTCTCCTATGCAGTGATTTCCATAGAAGCATGACATCTGTTTGTTATACATGCCTTAGGATCTTCACTTCTGCTATTAACTTGTTCCATGCGTTTTACTATTCTGGTCGTAACAATGATGGACCATGAAGTGTTTCTTACATGTAATTTTACTTGATATTCGTGAATCATCAACATGTAATTCTGGTAGCTAATGGTGGTGGTAAATCATTTCCAATTAGTAGAGAAGTCAGAGAAACACTTCACAGGATTTTCACTGACATGAGAATTACAAATGGTAGCTCATTCAGAAAAGTTCCAAACAGGAAAAGGAGGCACTAGTAGATGTACCATAACAATCTGGGAAACATACCCATATAGGGAAGGCGAAGGATATGTGTTACATAATGTGAATCACCGTTCTACGATAATCTGTATTTCCTCATGTTATCGGATAGTAAGGTTGAGATATGGTGTAAGGATCATAGAACATTATTCATGGAATAATACCAAACAGTAGATTGCATGTCTCCAGACATGGACCTTTTCTGTATTGCCTGGGTTGCTTGTTGCCAAAGCAAAAAAGTTTGGAGTTTATTTTCGTTTTTAAATATTGTGATGCCTTATTCTCTTGAATATGTACGAAAGAAAGCAACCTGTTCTCCTTGCTTTACCATAGATAATTATTCGTCACTTACAACATCTGCGACCTATCCATGAATTCAATAAATTCTCTTTTTCTCCTCTTCTCATATGATTGTGTAACTTTAAAATGGAAGCTTGCCAGGGTCATGGGCTAACCAGTAGGTAATATTTCATGGGATTTCATCTTTTCTCAGACCGTCTGCTACCCATGGTATACTTGACCAGGTACTTGGCAATAACTAGAGGGTTGATGCCATGTACGATTATAAAACTAGATCACATCACCGGATCTTTTATTATACCTAGCTGAATGCACATTAATAGGACTAGGCTTTATGTTGGTGATGAAATGTGTGTGTGTGTGGGGTGGGGCATAGCCTGCTGTACCATAGAAGCCCCTGCACGAAGCACCTAACAGTACCCTATCTCATAACCACTTAACAGGATCATTTCTTTTGTTTTCTTACCATATTTCTTCATTTCATAATTAATTTGTATTTCCTGAGCATTAAAAAAAGACTTGCTGCATAGAGCCACTAGTACTTTTAACAATAATTGCCCTCTGGATTTCTTACATGGAATGCAGTTGGCAGAGTGCAGATAAATGGAAGTACATGTCCATGGATTAAAACCATATTCTTATTCAAGGTTTACTTGTGGTAGTCATTATTAAACTAAAGCTAGCTCTCTTGTATCCTCTGGAAGTGAAAGAAGCCTCCATGTTTGGATCCTTTTCTTAAAGATCAATAAATTCCATAATCATCCTTGATTCACTGTCCTCTCTAGTCCTCTCCTTGTTCTTCACATGCCAGTATATCCTTTCTTTCTACAGCAATTCTCTTTCCCATCTTCAGCTTCTCCATTTCTACCTTCCTCTCTGTTACCTCTTTTTTCCTGTAGTTTTTCCATTTCCTCTCTGTGCTTTGATCCCACAAGCCACAAATTTGTAATATTTGTTGGGGGGGGGGGAGGGTTTTGTAGATTGGGGGACAAAAGGTTGTATCTTATTCTGGATTTTGGGGAGTATTGCTGGGAACTTCACCATCTTGGTGGGGTGAGTTTTTTTTTCTTTTTATGTATAGAAGGATGTTGGATACGTATTGATATTATACTTGTATATCCCCCCCTTAATTTGTGAATCTTAATGCAATAGTTGTGCCAAAACAATTTCATCAATTTGGTGATGGCTTTCTGGTTTTTCAGTCCACTTGAGAAGTAAAAGCAGTAAATTTAAATTTATTTTTAAACCACTAATGATGACCATTGTTAGAATCTATTGTAACAACCCGGGATCCACAGTTCAAAAGGAACTAGCGCAGCACGAATCCCAACCTGTCACTCACAGGCAAAACCCGGAAGGGTACACAAACGTCTGGAGGAATATGCGTGAACCTGCAATTATTAATTAGAATTTCACAATATAATAATAAACAAAGACAATAAATTATATAGTGAAATCTACAATAGAATATTCAGGTCTCAGTTCATAAATACACTGCTAAAAAGAAACTACAGAAGGAAAGTGTTACTACTGACCATGGGCATACCCAGAACCACATTGTCAGCACGAACTACGGAGCAACGTGTGACCCTTACTTCAATGTCGTCTCGAGAGTCTGCAGCTGTGGAAAACTAGGGAGTGAGCCTCACAAATCATGGGCCAGTAGGGATCTTGCGGTCCCTACTCCCACATATGCACACACAAAAGCAATAGTAACTGTAGCAACAACAATATTGGAAATAAAATGTGCTTTAGTAGGACGCTACAACTACAAGTAAATCTATGTTACCATGTGTACAAACCATAAGTCACACCAGCAGACATAAACATGTGCATCATGCATATCGTATACTACTACTATATATAAGTACAACGTGTAGCAAAAACACTATCTCACCTCGGGATTGGTGCAAGACTCGGGGTCAATCACCCTGCATTGCCCCTCAAGCTAGAAACACAGCCCCCGACGTGGTGTACAAGCATAGGGCCCTCCCGCTTCCACGACTTGAGTGATAGGGATGAACTACCACTAGTATCGCAATCATGTGCACCCACTGGCGACTTACTACCCAACGACAACCTCACGCCTCAGTGTGTGGCAAGCGAGGACAACTCTCGCTCACATAGGTTAGGTGCGTCCACTGATATCTTACTACTTAGCTTCACTCTCACTCTCTGCAGTCTGGCCAAACCTCGGCCTGCGCCTGTCCTCATCAAGGCTCTGGAACCCTACAGGGTATGGCAAACGAGAAACTACTAGACTAGCTAGGGTCCGTGAACTTACACACTTCCCTCACGGTGCCACACTTCCCTCACGGTGTCGGCACCCCCAACCATGTGTGCACATAAGTGGCCGTCTCTCACAGACCACTGCCCTTGTTCGGTTTTCCCCCTAGCCTAGAGTCTAGACTTAGGGTCTTCCCCTCGACCTTTCCTTTGGCTCCATACTCCAGCTCCACGAACTCCTTACGACCCAACAGAACTCTAGGCCTGCATGAACCATTATAGTCAGATCCGAAAAGTCAGGATGTTCTATGGATGGCAGTTTCCGCCGAAACCGATACGTTTTGGTCGAAACGTATTGGTTTTTGACCCTGGATGATCCGAAACCAATCGGGCGAAATCGGGCGAAACCAGATGCCAACTCCCCTGCAAAAAATAGTATTTTATTTGGTTTCGGGCCGAAACCGAAACCGAAACCGAAATTACCATCCTTGGGATGTTCCACCCTTCCCCTCCTAAAAGAATTCGTCCCTGAAATTCCTCACTCCTATATCAATCGGCTGTATTGATCTCCTCCAAATCCACACATCCTTCCTCCACGAGCCAGTCTTCCTCTCAACTCCAGCTTATACACTGCTCAATTTGTAGATAATGATTCTCACTCCTTTTGGAGCACAATTGTGGAGTCAAAATAACTATTTTATTTTTCTTCTCTAACTGAAACCATAGCCCAAGTACTATGGCATAGGCCTAAAAACTACCTCATCATCCCTTCCACTGAATTTATATAAACCACAGAGAGTACACATCTTGCCCAAAGATTTTGTGGTGACTATGTTTATGCACATGACGTCCTTTTATTTGCTATCTAATTATTCTGTAAGTTATTTATTTTTCACAGCATTGAAACCAAGAAATCCTTTTTCTTCAGTCCAGATATTGTTGTATCAGGGAGATAAATCTGGAGTTTGCACAGGATATTGAAGACAAGCATCTTGTTGTTCTAAAAAATGAGGTAATCTATGGGAAATAGTTTCTCCCAACCACCTTATCTCTCTTGAGGAATGCCAACATTTTATCTTTTCATGTCTGGATATGTGTTAAAGACGCTCTTTTGTTTTCGATCAACACTTTTATTATATTTTTTAATGTCTTTATGGAAAATTCTTTACCAGAGAATTTTGGTTAAACGTATGATTTCTGATACTCATGTAGTTGATTTTTTTTATGTCATTATGATATCTAGGCAACTTAAAAAGTCTGCTTTTAATATATTTGTTTTTTTATATTCATTATAGTTGTCAGCAATGCAAAATATGAAGTGACATCTCATGTCAGTCTCTTTGTGTTGGATAAGATATGTCCCGAGTGGCTCGGTGGGAAAGGTCCTCTTTTCATAGGAGAGACCCGAGATTGAGCCCCGGGAGGGGCTTACCTGGCTCACATTTAATCCTCGAGGGATGTGAGCCCGGGGTTTTATGGCGGCGGTACAAAAAAAAGGGGTGGCAAGATGCGTAGGGTAAGACTCGAACTCGAGTGGCCCAATTATCGCTCAGCTCTCCGTACCACTCTGCTAGATTCCCCGTTATCAAAAAAAAAATTGTAAGGTGGGAAGAGTCATGAAACCTGGGCTTTAGACTTTGTACACCCTTCATTTTTGGAGTTTTCTATATATCCCTGTTTTCTGCGTGATGCTCCCAATGAGTTCTGGCTTCTGATGTGGCATTGTTCCAACCTATGTGAGATAGGTTGGAAAATTAATAAAATTGTGGCATATAATGTAGATAGTTAATGTAAAACATTCAAATAGTATGACTCTATTATTTCTCCTTTGGATGGATATATCTGATTTACAATAAAAGATACTGTCCATTTTAGATTCTGGTATTGCGATCTAATGTTGGCATTTATATTAAAGTTGGGTGCTGGTGAGAAATGCCAATGGGCTTTTCTGTTTTTTTTTTATTTTGATTGTATATAGGATTATGGATGGAGTCCATTTCTGTGGCCAAGAGTGACAGTGCCTAATAATACCTACAACATGTACCCGGGCAGGTATCTGGTCTGACTTTTAGTTTTGCAAATAAATAATGTTGGCGGCATTATATTTAACATTATAAATCCTTATCCTATCAATCTATGGCTGCCTAAATCTAATGTAGGATCCAAATATGTGCCTAGGCGCCCGCCTTGACAACCATGGTATCCTAGCAATTGGCCGCGGTTTAGCCGGCCTAATCAGACATGTTAATTGACAAATTGTGATCAACATGTGCCAGTCAATTAATACAATCGGCCTTGAATTGATGAATCACAATCACTGTGGCTTAATCAATTAACAAAATTGATGGACCGTTGATCATATGGTCCGGTCGATCAAGGTGTCTAATCAACAGACCGTGGGTTAGCCAGTCCGGTTAGATGTTACAAATGGTGAACCACAATCAACGTGGCTTAATCAATTAACACAATTGATCGACCATAGACTTCATGATCCAATCGACAAGTCCAATTAACAGACCACGACTAACTTGGGCTAGTCAAATGTTACAATTGATGAACCACGATCAATGTGGCTTAGTCAATTACCAGAATTAATTGACCATAGACTATGTGGTCCAATCGATTAAGTCCAATTGATGAACCATGGCCAGTACGGCTCGGTCAATTAATCCAGTTGATGGACCGTGGATAACGCAGCTCGGTTAACCAACCCAATTGACGGGTCGTGGACAACACGACTCAGTCAACCAACCCAATTGATGGATCACAACATGTTGGGAAAATATCATTTTCCTACAAATTAATTATTTTAGATTTATGACAAAATAAATACATTTTAAATATCTCAAATTTATGACAAAATAAACAATTTATTAATATCTCAGTAAATGGCTAAGTTAAATATAGGTTTAAAGGCAACTTAGGCCTTAGCCAAAATCAGGATAGTTCAAAACTGGGCGAAACATCACCTAAAATGAACTTAGATGTTACAACATCTAAGACATTGTCTAAGTCCAGATGGATGCAACGCCCAACTTAATAAATTAGATGATCTTTCATCTAATCTTACATCACCTAGAAAACTAAGTTAGATGATGTAAGACCTAATGCCAAATAGATGAAGTATTTCATCTAAGTTCACGCCATCCAGAAAACTAAGTTAGATGATGCAAGACCTAAAAGTCAAATATAGATGAAATAACTTAGCTAAGTCTACTTCGTCTGAAAACTTAAAATAGACGATGGATCATCTAGCATTCTAACTTAGAAGAAAGAATGTCTAAAACTTTCTACCACCTAAAAATAGATATTAGACGAAACACTGTCTATTATGGGAAGTTTGTAGGAAAACAAAGTCGTTCGCCCAAGAATGCAAGTTAGACGATTCACCGTCTACTATCAGAATTAGAAGGTTCAGTCTAACTCTTTCGTCCGAAATCGCAATTTGGACGATACATCGTCCAAGAATCAATACTAGATGAAAAATTGCCCAAAGTACAAAAAATAGTAGGAAAAGATGTTGTTTATAAGTGTTTCATCCAAAACTTGTGTTGGGCAGTACAATGTCCAAAAAACTCATATTGGATGGTACAACGTCTATAAAAGAGCCTTTCATCCAAAACCTAAAAGTTGGCGACACAACACCTATATTACGAGAATGGCTTCTTTGCCTCAGTGAAAAGTTGGACGATGCAACGCCTAATGCTCAAACTTGGCCGTTAGACTTCTTTTCAGGCTGTGCTTCACCCAACTTCACTAAACGACAAAACCAACGGCTAAGTTGAAGCACCCTGACATAAAAGAAGTTAGACGATAAATAGTGTCACGCAAAACGTGGACGAAACCCTTTGTCCATAACATAATAATTTACACATATTAAACCTAGAAAATGCATTGGCGCTGAATATTTGACCATCTAAAATGGTCTGCATTAAATGCAAAGTTACCATTACACTACGTTATGCTCGGAACGCTTATAAAATATTCTTTTGTGCTCAAAATGACCTGTTCCCTGCAGAAAGTGAGATTATTTTTATGTGTAAGCCTAGAATTATTATATACTCATGCAATTAATGCCTGAGCCACATAATTCAAATATTTCTACTCTATCTCACGTTATATTAACATGTCTATATAAAAGAATTGGTTTAAGTAGTTTTCAGGGTGTACAAACCGTTGTTAACAGGGACAACTATCATACAAAAGGAAAAGATATGGAGACGTACATATCTTCGTGCAATAGAGCCTGATTCATGTATAAAGGTGGACTTCTAGATGAAATCAGAGCCGTTGAACGTTATCCAAAGGGAGAAATTGGACCGTTGAAGACTTTAGTGAGTCTAACGAACACATTGAACGACCTGGGTTTATAAATACCCTAGGTTTTGAAAATGAAAGGAGGAACTTTGGACGACTTGCACACAACAAACAATCACTGAGCTTTCAAGGCTTCCTACACATTCAAGAAGAAAGAGAGGCCGCACTGAAGTCCAAGTTGATCATTGAAGCCTTCTACTCAGGAAGTATTCAAGAGGAGGAAATCATAATTTCAACGACATTTTTTCTTGTCCTCCTCTTCCTGTCAGTTTGTAGTTTTATTTAATGCATTGTAAAGTCCACATTTTGTTCATTAGGGAGATTCCCGTGGAATTTTTGTGTCTGTCTAGTTGACAGGTTGATAGAGCATTCGCTGCTTTAGGGAGCAGAACTGGGTGTGTTGTGTTTAGTTTGTTGAGACCTGATCAAAATCACCCGGGGTGCTAGCCTATGGAAGAGCTAGCTTGGTGCGAAATCACCTGAGTAAAAAACTAAGCCATAGGTTGATTGTTAGTTTGCTGAGACCTGAACAAAATCAGCTGGAGTAGTAGCCTTTGGAAGTGCTAGTGTGGCTGCTGAACTTGAACAAAATCAGCGGGGCAGGTAGGCCCTGGAAAACCAGCCCGTGTAATCTTAGAATAGTTAGTGGAAATCTCTTGCGGGTTGGCAAGGGGACTGGAGGTAGGCCGCTAAGGGGTGGACCGAACCAGGATAAATTTCTGTCTCTTGTGTGGTTGCTTGCATCGCATTTTTAATCCACTGAACATATTGCAAATTTCTTTTAAATCCTTAAAATTAAAGGGCACACCTATTCACCCCCCTCTAGGGTGTGCCTCGACAACTAACACGACCTAAATGGCTTCGTCAACTAATCCAATTGCTAGACTGTGGCTTATTAGGTCGGTCAATTCTCAATTGTCACAATGATGGACCATGCCAATGCGAACCTAGTCAATTGATTTGATTAGCAGACCACATCTTGGTCAAATTTCTTTAAACAAATTATTGTTATCCAATTGCTGTAATTTCATGTTAATGGTTACATCAATAAAATTTTATTATTCATGTTCCAGATTGTGCTTACAACTTGTGGCTTGTTTTGGTTTCCAATGGCATTCTGGATTCATTAAGGTTGCCCCTATGAGACTCAAACTCCAGAGTCCCAGTTGAACGAGGATTCTAATCTGGGTCACTTTGAGACCTCTTCTGAAATCCAAAACAAGTCTAAAGTTCAATTCAAATGCAGGAGTCCCAGTCTGACTAGGACTCGAACCTTAGAGTCCTAGGCAAACTAGGACTCTAACCAAGAATGTTCTGAGGCCCATTTTAGACCTGATAGAGTGAGTGACAAATAGTGAGTAATGACACATGTAGACCAGGGCATTATTAACTGCATTTAATCAAGGGCTTTTGGTTGTTAGTATGATGTAATAAACACCAATCTAGGTCGGTGGTGAATGTGGTCAAGATTGCGTATCCGTAGGCTGATCCAAAGTCTCTGACTCGCACATGTATTATATCCAAATTTCCCTGATGCGTATTGCTACACCATTTGCATAAACAGCCACCAGAAAATCTTTATTTTTATATGTTTAAAAATATGTTTCTACAACAAGCTTACAATTAACAGTGATGAATTTAACTTGTTGATGCGGGACGACTACGGGACGCGACTCGACGCCAATCGATATGCAAACCTTGGACTCTAGGCAAACTCGCGATCGTCCCTAACGAGGGAAGCGTGCGGATGTGCGCGGTTGAGAAACCGGCAAAGAGTTAGGGTGGTCAACTCACACTTTCGTGCTCGGATCGGGTCACGGGACGGTCTCGCTCTCTCTCGCAGCGGTGATTGAAATGATATAACGAGCTAGATTTTCCTAACACTCATGCAGCGACATATGAAAATATACGAGTAAAGCAAAAATGCCGAGTGAGGAGCGAACACGATACCTCCACGCTACCGGGCATGGGAAAAACTGTTCCCGGCCAAACTTCGTAACTCCGGAACATTAATTAAATTAATTACAGAAGTGAATTTTCTTGCCCACTCCACGCAGGAGGTAAAGAGCTACACAAGAATATGCCGGGAGCACCGAATTTGGGTTGACGGGCAGCAAGGCGGCGGGTTCGGGCGATGGCGGGCAGCGGCTCTGAATCTGCGAGTTGTTGGCCGGCAGGACAGCAAGCTCGGGCGTCCAAAGGGACGTCGATCTCCGGGAACCTTCTGAAGGCGGCGGTTCACCGGGACGCTGGCAGAGGATCTCTGGTCGACCTCCGGGAGCGGCGGTCGCTGAAGCTTCCCCGATATATTTCTTCTGGAATTAACTTGTGACCCCTTTTTGCAGGCCTGTCTCGGGACAGATCTGGACAGTCTTGCGCACTCTGGCGAAAATGGACGCCACGCCCAGATTCGGCGTCGGATCGAGGCGAGGTTAGCGCCGTTGGAAAGAGGACTCAGAGATCTTCAACATACTGGAATTTCAGGTCCATCCAGTGAAGGGATTGAAAATTAAAACGACTGTGCCACGGACTATTTTCTGTCTCAGGATCCAGATCCAGCAGAACAGAAAGGGAGGTGTTTAAAGGCGATTTTTGACTGAGGGGTTGGCGGTGGATTTAGGGCTTGTGAAAGTTCTGGGTGGAATAAGACTATGTGGGGGACGTACAGAATTATTTTGGGAATTTTTTGAGAAGACGAAGGGGGTGGGAAAAATACGGGATCATGGACCTATCCTGCGGATCTGCAACCAGGCAGATGGCGAGGGGTATGAAGAACGACCTGGGAGGTGGGGCAAACGGGATCGGAATGGAACAAAATTTATATTGCTGGAAAGCTAACTCAAAGAGGAACAATCTCTCAAAATCTCAGCTCGATCAGAGCTGGGAGCTGGGAGAACCGACCTTTTTTTTAGCTTGCTATTCTGGATCTCGGAGTTCAGGACAACAGGGTGGATGGTGGCTTGTGGCGGCTCCGATGGCGGCGGCGGCGGCGGTGGTGGAGCTTCACACTCCAAGGAAGAGATAGAAATTGGATTCACTCCAATATTGAGGGCTTCACACCCTGGATCAAGAGGAAGAAGATGAAGAACTAGCAAGAAGGGAGAGAGGGGGAGGTGCGCCCAAGGCTTGCTTCACACAAATTCATGTAATTTTTCTCATTAAAATGCATAAAATGTCACAAGAGACATTAAATACTAAAACCCTAGACCTAGCCAAATGACCTAGGTTACCCTTGGTCAAGGGGGCATAAAGGGAAAGGGAGACTAAACAAACAATAAACAAATCCCCATATGGGACAAAGAAGGGGGCGCCCCCCTCCATAGTCAATATTGGCAACCCATGGTCAATATTCCACACTTGACCATGGGCCATCATATTGGGCCCTCTATGAAAGGAGGCCCACTAGGGAGGGAAGGCCCAATTGGGCTCTTAAAAGTCTTGAGGCCCATTTGAAAATTTGAACCCCTTACATGAAGTTTAGCCCATATTACATTCTTGACCCAATTACACTCATAAATACCCACAAATACAAATACACACCCAAATACGTTCCAAAAAATATCTAAACAAAGGTAAATGAAATTGATTGCTCCGATGTCCCATCAATTCTCCCCGGGTGGGAGAAACTCGACCCCGTCGAGTAATGGGTGCGGCTGCTCACGGGACTCATGCGGATCCGTCACCGTACCAGATAGCGCGGGTACGCTCCACTCCAAGTAACCGTCACCTGCTCATCCCGTATATATTCGATATGCACATGCTACTGTAGGGAACGAGACTAGTGGTGGACACTCCGGGGTAGGGTCACTCTCAAAGGGGAGGAGGCGGCTCGAAGACTCACTAGGAATCACCGCTGGGTCCCTGTGGGTGACTAGATCCGAGACATTGATGTAGAGCTGATCTCATATTCCGGCAAGTTACAACGTACGCATTAGATCCGACTTGCCTCACTCTCGTAAGGGACTGACATCAGCGAGCTTGCATAAGACCGACTCGACTCGACATATGTAGACTCATCATGCACTTGACAAATGCATGCATAGACTCCTAACAAACCACACAAAGAAGAAAAATAGACTCATGCATGACCCTAGACTTAATGCAGTGACATTACCCCCTAGGTGGTCATCATCCGAGTGCTGCATCCTGGGTGTCGATTGGTCCTTCCGGGTCTTCTTCATAGAATTCATCGGCTAATTCCGGCTCGGCCTCATAACTGACAGACACAAACCCAGATGGTGAGGCTTCTCCAACCCTTTTGTCCCCTAGGACTGGTGATGTACGAGAGGGACATTGGCCGGCAAAGTGGCCAAACTCCTGACAGTGATAACACTGCAGTCGTGATCTACTAGTCTCTCTGATAAGTGGTCCCTTACCCTTATCCTCCCGACGAATAGGGGGTGTAGGCAATAGGGGAGGAGGTGTGGGTGCCGGAGGACGGGCAATAGGTCTCGGGGGGCGGGCAATGGGTGCCGGTGGTTGGGGTGGAGGTAGATCCCTTGGGGGGGAGGGCGAGGCCTTGGAGCGAATAGCTCCTGACGGGCGGACTCCTGAGGTCGAGCCATGGGGGCCCTCTGGTATGGGCCTAAAGAGCTACGGGGCTCGACATTACGAAGAGGGATGGGGCCCGACCGCTGGGTAGACTCGAATTCTCCCTCAAACTGCTCCAACTCTAGAGCAACCTGGTACGCCTCTTCCAAAGTCTTGGTACCGCGACGGAAAAGCTCATATTGATAGTGGGGTCGCAACCCACGTCGGAAGCGGGAAATAGGCATAGAGCTTTCCTCCGTGACACCACATCGCAAAAAATACTCATCAAATTCAGCGATGTACTCAGAGACGGGACGGTCTCCCTGACTGAGACTCTGCCACCTATCGATGAGTCGCTGACGGTATGTGGCAGGAAGGTACTTTTGCCGAAGCTTGACCTTCATCTCACCCCATGTCTCAACCTGGGGCTCTTGCCGATGAAACAACATGCTCTCTACGTTCTTTCAATAGGTCTGAGCCTGTCCCATCAACTTCATGGTAGCGAATTGGACTCTTCGACGGTCCGTCATATCGAACCAATCAAAGTACCGATCTATCCCGGACTCCCAATCTAGATAGACCTTCGGGTCTAAGGACCCGTCAAAAGTGGGAGGGTCCGGACGATTTATCTTGAGGGTCCGCTCGTCCTCATCTAAATCACGGTTCCGTCGTTGAACACGACGATCACGACCATATCCATCATTTTCATTCTCGGACTCATAATCAACCACCTCGGGGACTCGGCGTCTCCTATCATCTACCCCTTGAGCCCTAGGAGCAACTGGTGGCTGAACCGGCTCCGGTTGACCATTTGTCGGCGCGGGTTACGCCTCAACCGGGGGTCTCTCTAGGACGGCTACTCTCCCTACCAGACCGTGAAAAGACTGGTCCGACTCTACGGCCCTATCCTTTAAGGCATTCATCCTCTCTTCCAAACGTTCGCCTAGACCATCCACTCGCGTACTCAATCCTTCCATCTTATCCACTCGAGCACTCAAATCATCTATTTTTCCCATAATAGCTCGAAACATGTCGACCACCGATGAATCATTGGGATTAGGGACTCAGGGATCTGCCATAGGTGGTGGTGGTGGTGAGTATTGGGTACCCCTACGAGTGGGCATGCAAATGAAAAGGGGTTAGAATGCACCGACCAAGGCGAAATGAAGGACGACCTAGACTCCAATATTCGGTACGTGTCGGAGGTTTGATCCGAAGATCGCACTCACGCAAGTGTGCTACTGTCCCAATAGGCGTAACCTATCGTTCCGGGAACACCTTTTGATATACCGGATATCGAGATGCAATGTGACACCTTGGACCGAATACTCTAGACTCTAACCCTCTCTGATACCAATTTGATGCGGGACGACTACGGGCCGCGACTCGACGCCAATTGATATGCAAACCTTGGACTCTAGGCAAACTCGCGATCGTCCCTAACGAGGGAAGCGTGCGGACGTGCGCGGTTGAGAAACCGGCAAAGAGCTAGGGTGGTCAACTCACACTTTCGTGCCCGGATCGGGTCACGGGACGGTCTCGCTCTCTCTCGCAGCGATGATTGAAATGATATAACGAGCTAGATTTTCCTAACACTCATGCAGCGGCATATGAAAATATACGAGTAAAGCAAAAATGCCGAGTGAGGAGCGAACACGATACCTCCACTCTACCGGGCATGGGAAAAACGTTCCCGGCCAAACTTCGTAACTCCCTGTACAGTAATTAAATTAATTACAGAAGTGAATTTTCTTTCCCACTCCACGCAAGGAGGTAAAGGGCTACACAAAAATATGCCGGGAGCACTGAATTTGGGTTGATGGGCAGCAAGGCGGCGGGTTCTGGGCGATGGCGGGCAGCGGCTCCGAATCTGCGAGTTGCTGGCCGACAGGACAGCAAGCTCGGGCGTCCAATGGGACGTCGATCTCCGGGAACCTTCTGAAGGCGGCGATTCACTGGGACGCTGGCAGAGGATCTCTGGTCGACCTCCGGGAGCGGCGGTCGTTGAAGCTTCTCCGATATATTTCTTCTGGAATTAACTTGTGACCCCTTTTTGCAGGCCTGTCTCGGGACAGATCTGGACAGTCTTGCGCGCTCCGGCGAAAATGGATGCCACGCCCAGATCCGGTGTCGGATCGAGGTGAGGTTAGCGCCGTTGGAAAGAGGACTCAGAGATCTTCAACATACTGGAATTTCAGGTCCATCCAGTGAAGGGATTGAAAATTAAAACGACTGTGCCACGGACTATTTTTTAGCTCAGGATCCAGATCCAGCAGAACAGAAAGGGAGGTGTCTAAAGGCGATTTTTGACTGAGGGGTTGGCGGTGGATTTAGGGCTTGTGAAAATTCTGGGTGGAATAAGACTATGTGGGGGACGTACATAATTATTTTGGGAATTTTTTGAGAAGACGAAGGGGGTGGGAAAAATACGGGATCAGGGACCTATCCTGCGGATCTGCAACCAGGCAGATTGCGAGGGGTATGAAGAATGACCTGGGAGGTGAGGCAAACGGGATCGGAATGGAACAAAATTTATATTGCTGGAAAGCTAACTCAAAGAGGAACAATCTCTTAAAATCTCAACTCGATCAGAGCTGGGAGCTAGGAGAACCGACCTTTTCTTTAGCTTGCTATTCTGGATCTCGGAGTTCAGGACAGCAGGGTGGATGGTGGCTTGTGGCGGCTCCAATGGCGGCGGCGGCAGTGGCAACGGTGGTGGAGCTTCACACTCCAAGGAAGAGATAGAAATTGGATTCACTCCAATATTGAGGGCTTCACACCCTGGGTCAAGAGGAAGAAGATGAAGAACTAGCAAGAAGGGAGAGAGGGGGAGGTGCGCCCAAGGCTTGCTTCACACAAATTCATGTAATTTTTCTCATTAAAATGCATAAAATGCCACAAGAGACATTAAATACTAAAACCCTAGACCTAGCCAAATGACCTAGGTTACCCTTGGTCAAGGGGGCATAAAGGGAAAGGGAGACTAAACAAACAATAAACAAATCCCCATATGGGACAAAGAAGGGGGCGCCCCCCTCCATAGTCAATATTGGCAACCCATGGTCAATATTCCACACTTGACCATGGGCCATCATATTGGGCCCTCTATGAAAGGAGGCCCACTAGGGAGGGAAGGCCCAATTGGGCTCTTAAAAGTCTTGAGGCCCATTTGAAATTTGAACCCCTTACATGAAGTTTAGCCCATATTACATTCTTGACCCAATTACACTCATAAATACCCACAAATACAAATACACACCCAAATACATTCCAAAAAATATCTAAACAAAGGTAAATGAAATTGCTTGCTCCAATGTCCCATCACTTGTGTTTGGTAATCAGTTTTATCTGGAACAGTGAGAGAGATAGGAATCCATTAAAATGAACTGCAAAGAACTCGCTAGGGTTCTATTTATATGTGAAAATTCCCACAGAGATTACATCTTGTGCAAAGAAAAACCTGCTTGTATGGTCCCACTGGGTAGATTGTTAACAGATGATAAGAGGGTGATACCACAGAAATTGAGCATCCTTGGGTTTTTCCACATGTTAATTGGACAAGGTGTTTTTCACATGTATAAGTTTCTTCGATGATCTTACATGCACAAGTTACTTAGTAGGTATTTCTGAAACCCAAAGTGAAGAGTGCAGTGATGTATTGTCAGTTGGGTTCATTTTATAGCAACGTGCCTGAAGGAGCTTTCAACGCAAGTGTGCTTTTTTCATAATATGTTTTCAGCATGAGGGAGCTGGTTATTCTTGAATATGACTATAAGCTTGCTTTGATTTGTCAAAAATTCAATCAAGTCATCCTCTGAAATTAATTGCAACCTAGCAAAAGTTGATCACTGCAGTCACTGAAGTTTCTGGGTTTATGGTTATTTATCGTGGCAATCACACACTGAATCTGAATTGACAGTTCTTCAAATCACTTCAATACTTGGAGTCTTTGAACCTGAATGGTTGCCAGAAGATATCTGATGCAGGAGTTGAGGCTATAACTTATGTTTGCCCAAATCTCAAGACTTTCTCTATTTATTGGAATGTCAGGTGCTTTTTTCTTTCTATAACATGACACTCAAACTCCCAAGGTTGCAACTGTTTTTCCAGCTAATAGTATTGTGTAATCTTGGCTCAGGATTACAGACTCTAGTGTAAAGCATCTGGTGAAGAGCTGCACAGGTCTAACTAATTTGAACTTGAGTGGTTGTAAGGTATGTGTATTTTACTTGAGGAATGGAGCTTTATTTGTACTTATTTGGATATTAAATGTAATTTATCAAACTGTAATATGACTTGTTTAGACTGTCCAGTGACTTCATTAATTGGATTCTTTTCAGCTCTTTCCAGCAATCCTTTTGGAGCCACTACAACAATCATTTGGCAATGGGTTAATCTCTCAGTTCAATATCAAAGAAAAGATCTAGGATCTTGGAACTTTTAAATGCTTTTTCTGGCCTTATATGACCACATATGCTTAAGTTTCCCCTTGTGTACTCTTTATCTGGGATCATTGTAACTAGATTTCCCATGTGTCGCATTTAAGGAACTAAAACCATGTCTCGATGAGGTGGGATGTTCAATGAGGAAGATCGGCAACTTAGAGGAACATTGAAGGCTGATTATGGGAGGATAGTCCTTAAAGAGGGGATCTGCTTGCACCCAAGGTTGAGGAAGAGGTGAGTCAAATGAGGGGGCATGGACATTAATTTCTAATGTGTGGCTTGACGAAGGAGGTGGCGAAACACCATAAAGAGCATGAAAGATGCAGAGCAGTTACTTACTCAAGGAGAGGCTATTACAAATCCTACAGTGGATTCTATTTAAGTGTATACTATCTAAACATGTTTAGAGGTTGAGGTGAGGGTTGCTCATTTGCCCATGGTTATCAAAATTTGTGGATGCGAGGCAGAGCGGCCACAAGTCACCTCACTTTCCCCCCAATCGCCTCGCTCCGGCCTTGTGTGCCCAACCTGCCTCTACACACCCTGGCCCAATTCCACGGCCGGTCCGCGAGCCCGATAGGGATCTACGGTTGATCCCCTATAAAAGCCACCCCCTTTCTCTTTTCTCTCCCCGACCGATCGAGCCCTAGTCTTTCCCCCCTCCCTCTCGTGCGAATAGCGATCAACGAGCCCATTCTGCAGCAGACAGCGGTGAGCGGGGCGGTGGATGGCAGCGAGCAGGTACCTCTCTCCTCGTCTCTCTCTCTCTCTCTCTCTCACACACACACACACACACACCACACACACACACACACACACACACAAAGGGGCTGAGCCCCTCTCTCACTTTGTCTCACTCACTTTCTCTCTCAGACTCTCTTAATTTTCATCTCTCACTCTCTCTTTGTTTCACGCACACAGTGACAAATTGAAAATTTTGTTTAAATTTGTTTGATTTTTTGTTAATTTTATTTAAATTTGTTTGATTTTAGAAATTAATGAATTTAGGAAACTTATTGATTTTATGTATGCACTTTTTTGTGATATTTAGATATATGTTTATATTTTTGAATTATATATATTTATTTTAATAAAATATCACCTCAAACACCTCAAATGCCTTGGCCATCGCCTAGGCATTTGAGGCCTGAGGCAACCAAGATGCCTTGGCCATCGCCTAGGCGTCCGAGGCTTGAGGCGACCCTTGGTCGCCTCGGTCGCCTCTCGCCTCTGACTACGTAGCATTTGTCTAGGCAGTTTTAAAGCACTGGGTCCTGATGAATTTTCCTTAATCTTCCAACAAGGTTGGGAGGTGGTCAAGGAGGATATTCTAGGAATTGTGCTGGAACTCCATGTGGGGAAGCCTTATAGGAGGGTCCTTAACAGGACCTTTTTGCTGTTTATACCCAAGGAAGAAGATGTTGAGAGATCACAAGCCTACGAGTTTTCTAAACAGCGTCTATACAATCATCCTAAGATGCTAGATTCGAGACTAGAGATGGTGATTGATAGGGTGGTCTGTTGGGAGTTAAGAGTGCTTTCATCAGAGGAAGACAGATTCAGATGGACCTTCTACTGGAGCATGAGCATATCTACACCATGAGATGTTAACAAAGAAAAGGGCTGGTAATTAAGCTGTACTGTAAGAAGGTAAATGACAGAGTTTGATGGAACTTTCTGTTCCTGGTGATCACTTTTATGAGGTTTGATGATTGATGAGTTAGCTGGATCAGAATCTGTATTACTTCGGCAAGATTTGCAGTCTTGGTGAAGATGGAACCTTTTAAGTTCTTATACAATGGGAGGGGTCTTAGGCTTGGGACCCAATCACCACTTTTCTGCCTTGTGAGTCTCAGTTGTTGAGCAGAATGTGGTACAAGGCTATTTCACTCTGGCCTATTTATGGGTTATAGACATATGCTCGTTGTATGCAGGTGACACGTCATCATTGTGCAGATGAGACTATCTGTTTGTGGCCAAGGAAGAGGAGAAGTTATATATGGGTAGAGTTATGCTCGAACTTTGAGGCTAGTGGGCTGGAAGCAAACTCCGAGAAAAAGCTTGGTGATGGTAGTGAATATGGAATCTATAACTCTTAGGCAGCTGTGATCTTAGGACATGAGTTTGGAGAGTTCCCATTGCCCTACTGGGGGTGCATTTACCTTGGAAATCCATTGTATTGATTGGTTGAGGATTATAAAAAAGTGGTTTTTATACATATATGCCCCTGTAAATAGTGGTTATGCCAAATAAATCCCCCATTTGAGCATATTATCAAAAATACCCTTGATTTACCTCGAATCATTGCAGTTATACCCTTGTCGTAACCCTGTTTATTTAATTAGAGTAAAACATGAGTTAAGAGAGAGAATGACTAACTCACCCTCGAGTTAGCATTCTCTCTCTCTCTCTCCATATGTAGTAGACCATAGCAAGGATGGCAGTACCGATTTCGGTTTCGGTTTTGGCCAAGACCGAAACCGAAACGTACCGGTTTCAGTTTTGATTTCGGCCGAAACCGGTTCAAAACATTCAAAAAGGCAAAAGTTACAGTGACCACGACCGGTTTCGGTACGAAACCATTAAAAATGTTGTTTTTTTAGTTTCGGACCTGCTACAGTGAGCAGGTCCGAAACAATTTCTGTGTAGGCCGAAACCGATATGTTTCGACCGATACTGCCATCCCTGGACCATAGGGTCCTCTCCGGCGTGCTGGAGCGCAGGCGCGAAGCCGCCTTTGTCGGCTGCAGGGTCAGGGTTCACGTGGGGCCGCCAGTGGGACGTCAGTGCCGACCGCCCTCTCCCCTCCCTCTCTCTCTCTCTCCATGGTAGAACCCAATATCTCTATCACCGGTTGGAATGGGGATGTGGGTGGGGGGAGAGGTGGGGGTCCTTGGGATGGGGGGAGAGGGGGAGGGGCGCCGCTTGGGCGGGGGGTCGTTGGGGTGGGCCTCATCACCGGAAGAGCATCCCTCAGAGGATTTCAGTCGTCATCACCAGGCAGCTGGCGTTGGGGGAGAGGGTGACATCCCCGGTCATGAGGCCGATGTCGAAGAAGTCTTGGCTCAGCTCCCGATACCTCTGATTGCTCAGCGCCCTTAATGGGGACGTGCAGATGACCTGGTGCTTCTCTTGGAAGGACAGGGCGATGGTGTACTCCGCAACGGACTCATTGCGCTCGAGGTAGGCCACAGAGATGCGTTGGAAGGGGTCGAGTTCGAAGGGGTAGGTCTTGGCCATAGGGCCGGCGTAGAAGGGGTCGGCGATGGTGTCGTGGACGGACTCGTCCTTGGGGGAGGCGTAGCTGGTGGGGATAGCGACCTCGTGGACACAGGAGCGGGAGGCACCAAGGCACTGCTGCTTCGCTGTGGGCTCGTTTGGGGTCGACGGAGGCGGCAAAGTCACAGCGCGGGAGTTCCATCGAGGGAGGGGTTCACGACAGTAGGATCGTCGGAGGAGAGCTGCTCAGGGGGCCTCCCCTTGCTACCCGAGGTGGCGCCGGGCGCCGGCGTGGTGGTTTCATTTGCCTCTACAATGGCTGCGGCAGGGGGATCTTGGTTCCTTTTTTCTTCCAATTTGGGTGTTGTTCTTGTTTTGCCTACAAGCTGGGGGTGGGGGGGAGAGAGCAGCTGGGAGGGGGTGGGGGAGAGGGAAGGCCACTGGGGTGGGAGAGCAGGGGGGAAGGGGAGCTGCCGGAGGTGGGGGAGAGGGGCTGTAGGTGGCACCCTTCTCTCTCTCTCTCATTCAGTGGGGGTATTTTGGGTATTTGACATATCTTAACAGTTTCCGTGTGATATTCCACCGAATATTCACCCTTTGTTGACGGCTGGAAACAGAACGGGTATAACCACAACATTTCAAGCCATTTGAAAGATATTTTGACAATAGGTCCAAATGAGGGGTATATCGGCAAAGGCGATCTTTACAGGGATATATATGCAAAAATCTCAAAAAAATTGAGACTAGGTTGGCCGTTATATATAGGTTTCATGTCCCATTTCAGACTTGTGAGACAAAAGTTCCTACGAATCACTGCAAGCGAGTTTCCTTTCTAAGTCAACCTTGAAAAAACCACTGAAAGACTGAAAGGGGGTGAACACAGCTTCTATTTTATGCAATCAGAACTTTTGTCTCTGGTTTCTGGAACTTTGAGGTTCATACAGAATCATTATAGTAAGATTTTTTTTTATTCGAACAGTTAATGAAAGGTGAAAAAAGCGTGAGAGTAATAGAATTAACATCATTCAAGATTGTGATCAACATTTTAAAGTGAGGAGAGCAAAGTGAGATGGAAAGATTGACTGAGGAAGAGGGAAGGATAGAGACAGATGGGGGGATGTGCGTGAAAGAGAGGGCAGAGAAAAGAGGAGGACCGAGGTGCTGGGAGGACGACATGTTTTTCAGGGCTTCAGTAGGGCCATTGACCACAAAGTTCTTTGTGCTGGTGGTGCTCCATATGTAAGGAGTGTGCATATCGATTGAGAGTTGTAACTGCAGCTTAGGAAGAAACACCATGTGGAGTAGAGGCATTATAGGAGATGGGGCTGAATATTTTTAAGTTTTTTTCGGCCAGGAGGTGGGAACCTGGGAGAATCAATCGTTAGCCAATTCTGTTCTGATTCAGACAATTTAGATTTGGATCGACTGATGTGACAATGTGACAAACAGTGCTGGCATTTTTAATTCTAGGATCATGGATGTTGAGTACATTGCTATTTAAGTTGTGATGTCACATGAATGTTGAATACTTAAAACATACTCTTAGCAGGCAAATTTTTGTGGGGTCATGGACTGCTTGGTGAGGACACCGACCCACGTTTATTGTCGTCGGAGGCCTCTAGCAGCGACACTGGCATCTCTTTGGCTTGATGATGGTCCATTAGTTAATTGATGTACTTTTTATTTGATTAGTAGGTCATTTTATTGATTGTGAGACCCATTAGTAAGGTCATTTTTTATGTATTTTTGGGTGCGATTTTCGCACTATTTTTTCTGGTCCTAAGGATACTTTAGTCATAGAGTTTGGAGGAGGACTATTAGGGTTCCATCCTCTATAAATAATGATATAATCTCATTTTTTTAGAATTAATGAAGATATTGATTAGCATAGGAATTGCGGTCGTCTTCTTTTTCCTCCCGTGAAGGGAATAGAGCGCGAAGCCCTGGGTGTGAAGCCCTTGGCTCCTTTCTCTCCCTCTCCCGAATCTCTCTCTGTGTCTTCCCTCTCCCTCTCTTCCCAGCGCCGACACCCCCACCCCCTTCTTCCTCTATTCTGCCCAACCGTTACAAACCGGATGCCGCAGGACCCCTGCATATGCGCCTAGGCCGTCGCAGGTCCCCTTTTCCCCCGCCGCTGCCGCCGCACCGGAATGAACCTACCATCCCCCCGCCGCAGAGGCCGCCTGCCTCCGCCGGAGGCTGCATCGCCCGCAAGCAGGGCGTCGACCTTGTCTCGCCGACTCGCCGGCTCCGCCCCGTGAACCTGTCGCGCCCGCTGCCGTCGCCATTCACCTGCACGGCTGCTGCCTGCTGGCGGACCCACGGACGCCTACGCCCACGACCGGCCGCACCTGCCGTCACCCCTGCTAGTACGAGCCCCCTGCGCTAGTCCCCTGCACTGTCTCGACGGTCACCAGCGGCGCCCCACCGGACCAGCCCGGGTCACACCGGCCTGCGCCCTCGCGGCCCACCATCCCTGCTGCGTCCACCAACTAGAGCCGACCGTCCCCATCAGCATCTGAGCAGTAGCTGGCACTTCCCAGCGTCCACATGCCGGCCTCCTTCCCTGCTCACCCTTGCAGTAGGTGCCTGCCAGCAGTGGCAGTCCGCCACCAGCCACCGCCGCAGCTACGAGGCCTCTCATCACCCCGGCCCACCTTTCCCTTTGCTCAGTTTGGCGGGAGCGCCGCGTGGACTTTTTTTTTTTTTGATAGGTAAGTTAAGAGCAAAGTTGTAAAAATCTGCAACTCTCACTGGTGCTTGCAAGATTTGAACCCACAACCTCCCCCATGCAACTCCTGCAAGGACTTTCTTGGACCCATGTGGACTTGGTTCAAGTGCCTCACTTTTTAGCGATTCGGTTAGTAGTTGATATCTGACTCATTACTTGCTTATCTCATAGTTGATAGCTCACTCATTACTTGCTTATTTTGTATTTGGTTAAATTTGCTGCCGTTTGAGAGTGTTAGGACATCCTATCTCGCTTTATTATTTCGCTGCTGGATTGTGTGATTGTGAGTGTACCTCCTAAGAGCGCCTATTTTGAGTTCTTGCGTGTGAGATTGATACCCTAGACTGTCGTAGTTTTACCTACCATTCGGTCCGACGTTTCTCGCTGCGAGGGACGACTTCCTAGAGCGTAGTTACTGTTAGTTTCACGTATTTTCACTCTCGGGTTTATTTGCTGATATATATTGTAGCGTATTACTGTTAGTCAGACCCGTTTAGGTTAGCCATTCCGCATCACTGCTTCTCTGTGTGTGTGTGTGTGTGTGCACGCGCATGCATGTGTGTGTGTGTGATGTCACGTCAATAGATTGTATGAGGCCTTAAAGGCTAAAAGAATGTTGAGCCTGATTATGATATGGCTGATCCAGAAGAACCAGGACTATTTCTATTACTTGAGTCAGTTTAATACTTGAGTCAGTTTAAAAGGAAGATAGGTTAATGGTTCACTGTAAATGTGTTACATTTCCATGCTTTTTCTTGCTCTTTAATATGCGATGCTCTCACATCTATCAAACAATCATTTGTCTATAGTCTTGGAGCAGCCACTTCAAAGTTGATGCTAGATCCTATATTTCCTTCTCTTGCCTGATGAGGTCACTTAATATTATCAAATGCAGAGTATTTCAGATGAAAGTCTGTATATGATTGCAGAGAACTACAAAGCGTTGGATGAGCTGAATTTGACTAGGTATGCAAAAAGTAATATTCTTGCTAGATGATCGTTAAATGGTTCTGCATTAATAGTTTTGTTATCTCTCAAGGTGAGGCTTAGTAGTTCCTAGTTTCAAATGTTTGCATATGACTTTCATGTTCTGTGCACGTTTGCATATGGATTTCAGAGGGGGCCATGTTTGTTACTCTAGTTACACTAACATACATTTATTTTTTAACTGGCAAGTACTCGTCTAAAGCTGACTTGGCCAACAAGAGGCTGTGCCTACAGGTTTCTGGGTCAATAGTTTGGTTGCAGATGTACCTTAACGATCCTGCCATTCTGGTCTAGTTGTCTTGTTGCATTGGAATTGTTGTGTTTGGGGCTTCTCAGAAGTGGCTCAATGTTTCCAATGATATACACAACATTTTTGTGGGCCAAAGTTAAACATGAAACTCACATGATAAGTAACAGAAGTACTGCAGCTGTGATATTATTCTCCTTTCATAACTGTCAAAAAGTGAAAACTGAAATCTGATGGCTGAATAATGAACTACAGAAAATAGCAACTAGTGTGATATTCAATACTCTTTCTTTCCCAGGTGCATCAAGTTGACGGATGCTGGACTTCAGCAAGTACTTCTGAACTGTTTTTGCCTCCGAAGTTTAAACCTGTATGCTCTTTCAAGGTATACGATGGACAAGAAATTATTCTTAGCATTCACGTGAGCATTTGTGAGCATGTCTAACAGTTGCATGGGTTTATTTGGCCACTGCCTTGAGCAAAACTGAAGTATTGATCATGAACAAAAACTCACAGTTTACTTGCAGTTTCACAGATAGTGCATACAAAAAACTTTCTTTCTTAAAGCATCTACAATTCGTAGACCTTTGTGGTGCACAGGTAGTTTTCTCTACCTGATTCATCCTTGCAATCTTTCAACTTTGTAGAGCATACTAATCATTAGAAATCTTAATCCAGAACCTAACTGATGAAAGCCTTTACTCCATATCAGCGTGCAAGGATCTGCTTTCCCTTAATTTGACATGGTGAGTAATAGCTGTGCTCGATTTTTAAATTAGAAGAGGTTGTGCTTACTGAAGTATTTGCCAGGTGTGTCCGAGTCACTGATGTGGGGATACTGGCAGTTGCACAAGGTTGCAAGTCTCTTGAACTTCTTAGGTAAATTGGAGCAAATTTCAATATTTATTTTTAAAAAAAATGTTTTAACTTTGCCCCCTTTCAATCATTGAATACGAGTTTAAACTGCTCTGTAGCTTGTTTGGAATTGTCGGTGTGACTGATAAGTGTCTGGAAGCCCTCTCGACTTCCTGCTCAAGGACTCTTACAACCCTGGATGTAAATGGATGTGTTGGGATAAAGGTTTGCTTACTCCACTTGTACTTCAATCTTTCACTTTCTAAGCTTTATAACTCGAGTTAAAATACCAACACTTTTTTTAATATTTTCCAGCGGAGGAGTCATAACGAGCTGCTTCAATTATTTCCACGTCTGCAGTGTTTCAAAGTGCACAGTTAATCATCGTTTATGCTGTACTGTTTCCCACATTTCTGTGTGACGATACCTATTCCTATCTTCTGCACCCGTGTATTTCTCTGAGACTTTACTGTTGGGGTACGTGTGGAACTTTGTCAAATTTCCACTGTGAAATTCCCTTTCAGTATGTCGTTCTGATTATTGTGAAAACTGTTGCCTTCATCTTCTAAAGTTCGTTATAGTTATTTAGTTGTTTGCAATACCCATTTCATGCCTATGGATGACAGGCTTGTTGCTGAAAAACTTTGAACCACCTTGTTTTTTCTTGCAAATATTATTTTTATCCACTGTCCTTTATTTTGCTGCTGAATTCCCTTTCTCTGATTGTTATTATTATCATGCTCCAACTTTACTAGTACGTTTATGAATTATTGGGGGATCAGAGAAATGTTCGGAAATCAAAGATCCCGAGGCCAACCAGGAATTCTAGTGGTTTTATGGACAGCAAAATGTAAAGGTTGTCTGCGGTGTTGTTGACGGACGATATTTTTCGTATTGTGGGAAGAGGTGGATTCAGAAACATTTTCAGGTTTGGAAAGAGGCATTTGCAGTTTCACAGAATAAGTTACTCTCTTCTGTGAGAAAAACTACGCTTTACAGATCTCCGGAAGCTGTAGTAATGGTGTTTTTGGCCGTCATGTACGTGGAAACATGTCTCACAAAAATTGGCATCGTTCCAATGTGTATTTTTTTTTCTTTCTATACTTTCTTAACAAGAATATGCATTAGAAGACAATCTTCTAGCTCTTTGTTGTTGTGGAAGAGTGTTCGGATCGTTTTCCAGTTCACCCGCAACCTATCACCACATCACATGATTATTTAAAAGCTTATAATATCTTGACAATTAGTGGCACACTTTCTCATTTTCTTGTTTGTCATGTTGCCAAGTATCAACGTAGTTGAACTTCCAGTCACAAATTATGGTATTTCCAGAAGTCACAGATTTATGTTAATATATACGTGCTCCCTGAGCATTACTGGGGCTTTGGAGCTAATTAAGGGCAGCCAAAGGGATCTTCCAAGAACTCCGGGAACTCCCACATCATCTGCTCGTCGCGGTTGAGAAGCGACTCCACGAAGGAATCTATGTCAGAAGCAGCAGCAGGTGCAGCGACGGGGGCCTCCTCCAGCGCAGTACACATCACGTCCTCACCTGTCACATAAGAAGAAGAACCGGCCGTCCCGCTCCCCTCCTGCAGCACGGCACCGCCGGAGCGCTCGCGGCCCCCGGCGCCGGCGGCGATCTTGCATCCCTGCAGAGTACTACTCTCGCCCGACACTCCGCCGGGCATAGGCTTGGAGGAGGTCCCGGCGCCGTAGGATGTTGCCCGCGATTCGCCATGAAGGATGAGATCGTTCCGAGACAACGCGCATGGACCTGGTGGTGGTGGTGCAACAGCTTCTTGCTGGGGAGGAGCGGCAGTAGCACCGAACGAAGAAGGAGAATGGCCTGATGGTGGCTGGTTGTGAGTGAAATCGGGTGGCGGCGTCGACGCCATCGTCACCTGGGAAGCATCAGCGACGAGTTTAACCGCATGGAGCTGGGCCAGGAGGTCCCATGAGGGCTCGCAGTCGAAGGCCACGGCCTGCTGCATGGCAGCGCTCGTCTCGGCAATGTCTGCGGCGGCCGGGTGATGATCGCCCAGTACTGGGGGCTCCCGCATCGACGCCATGAACACGTTCCTCAGCTCCCGGCTGAGGCAGCTGACCCGGGGATCCTTCCGCTTGTGGGCGCCGGCGGGTGAGCCGCTCCTTCCGCCGGCGTCGGCAGTAGTAGAACTGTTAATGTTGCTGCTGGAGCCTCGGGAGAGGCCTTGGATGCTGTTGACGACGTGAGAGATGGGCTTGTGGGTGACGGGGTCGATCCCCCGCTCGATGAGCTTCTTCTTCAGCTTGGTGTTCCAGTAGTTCTTGACGTCGTTGTCGGTCCTTCCCGGCAGCTGCTGCGCTATGAGCGACCACCTGCATGCACCAGTTTTCTAGTCTCGATCATGCAGGCCACTTCTAGGTCGATCGCCATTACGCCAGAGAGGCTCATGCATTAATCTTGATCGATCAGCCTGTGCATTTGGAGTGTGTGTGTGTGTGTGTGTGTGTGTGAGAGAGAGAGAGAGAGAGAGAGAGAGAGAGATGGGCTTGTGGTTATGATGTTCCTATTCACAACATGCAGCCCCTTCTGGGCATGCCGTACTATACGTCATTGTTCGGTAAATTTGTTTTGATGCAATCATGCGTGCGTAGCTCATGCTTGCCCCTCTGCTAAGCTCCACTTCGCAACCTGACATCAGCCCTAGCCACCCCCTCTTAGCTCTCTCTCTCTCTCGAGTTCTCTAAGCACACACAAACTATCTTACATTACACTCTTAAATATTAAACATTTTATTCATCTCTAGCTATAACATGGTATACGTACGTGCATATCATTATTGAATGATGAAATTATGTATTGAGACGTCCAACTAAAAGTTTTAATACAAGGAGTGCAGGAAGTCATCGTATTAATTAATGTAGCCTTGTTTTATTTTATATAATTTTCTGTACTAAATGTGAGACTATTCTAACAATGAGGAAACTTAGTTAGGGCTTTATATATATATATATATATATATATATATATATATCATTGCCCCTTAATAAGTAATTATGAGAGATCTGATCGAGTATTCAAAATAAATTTGCAATGGTTGCGTGGGTGCCCAAGAAATTAAACCATACATGTTCTCATACATATATATAGAAGCTGTCATAAATCAAACCACCAATTAATTATGCGTACCTGCTCCCTATCTGGGAATGAATCGTCACAATCATCTGTTCCTCCTGGGGAGTGAAATCGTCGTGCTTAAGGTCAGGCCTCAAGTAATTAGTCCATCTCAGTCTGCAACTCTTACCACACCTCCTCAACCCTGAAAACATTTCAAACTCACGAGCAACCAGGGCGAAGAAACTGTAAGAGAAATCTGCGGCGTTTAAGGACTTTTTAGGGCACACAAGAAGGGAAGGGATGGGGAATCACAGTGTTGGTGTATGAAAAATGGGAAAACCCACCAGCTTTCTTTGGGACGGAGGCCCAGTTGCCAGCCCCATGGGTGGATACGTAGGCGAGTATTTTCTTATCTTCCTCTGGTGTCCAAAGGCCCCTCTTCACATTTGATTTATCGCAGCAGGGGGGCCTCCCCATTTTCCCTCGAGGGTGCAGTACTTGACCTTAAATTAAAACAAGCAAATGTTTAGTACAGTATTATACACATGAGACAAACAACTGCTTACACTAAACACTGGAGCGATAAATCTGAAGCCAAAAGGGATGACCTTATTATGATGGAGACGTCATTTCATGATGAACAGTCATCTTCAGGAGGAAGCCGATCGAGAAGAGGTGTTGATTATAGAACAGAGACCTTAATTTTAATCTCATGGTGGGGTGGAGAGAGAACCCGGAGGAGGAGACCAGAAAGATTAATGATGCAGATGGAGGAGCATTGATGGGAGTGTGAAGGAGGCAAGGAAAGCATGAGATTCTCTCCCTCACTTAACAATGGCGGCATGAATGGTTAATCTATCATCATGTATTCACGCTTGAGAAGCAGCTTTGGAGATGTGAAAGCTTGTAGGAGCTGGGAGGGTTGGAAACTTGCACCACCCGAACCCACACCAGACAGCAATTGCTTTGCGCCCCCCCCCCCCCCCCCCAAAAAAAAAAAAAAAAAATTGGTTTACATATGAACAGGTCTGGATTGGGTGAAGCATTTGGTTCAGCTATCTATCCCATGCCAAATGAAATGCCTGGAATATTCTCAAAGTTGATGTGGTGATTAAGTTATAGGGATATATACATGATATAGTGTCTCCATGTATAGCAAATAATTAATGTAGTGCTGAAAGCGATTAATAAAAATATAGCAAACCAAGAGGGGAGGGGGGTGGAATTAGCTTTGCTCCAAAAACTTCACCCAATCTTCTCGGAAACTAGAATAAATATAAATATCCGACGAGGTAGAATCATCTCTATAATTTTGTGATTTTTTCGCGATATGGTCCGTTTAAAAAAGGATCGTAACACTATCTACAAATTCTGAGAACTTGAGAAGTTTTGATTTGATTCTCTTTTTATGTTAGTTTGTACTGTACAATTCCTTTGTTTCAAGTTTAGACAGTTTTCAATTAGAAGCTTACTTCAAGAAAGTCTGTCAAATTTAAAATGATTAAGTAATGGAGCGTGATTTGACCTCAAAGAAATAATAAGAATATGTTTTTAAATCGTACACGAAGGAGGGGAAAATAATGAGCAATCACGACAAAAGGTAGTAAGATTTTTATAGTGGTTCGGCCTCAAATCTTGAGACCTACGTTCACTCCTCCGTCATGAGTGAGACTTTATCTACACACTATGCTTAAATCAACCACACACATGGGTGAGCAAACACCCTGGCACGATTTCTTGACCTCTCTCACACACACACATACCAAACTAACTCAAAGAATTCAAGTTTATCTCCTCTCGATACAATGAAGTGTAGAGAAATGAAAATAAAAGAGAAGAAGGTTGATAAAATGGATGTGAATCGTGGATGAAGTTCTCCTTTACTAGATGCCACTCATCATCAACTGGAAAGCAAGTCGTTGAGCACTTAGGATTGTGCTCACGTCCTCTCTTGTGATGTAGATCGTCCCTTTTTACTTAGAGAGGAAGAAGGATGAGGAGTCCTACAAGAACGTCAAGACAGCACAACAGCAGCCACCAAATCCTCGTTTATTAAAGTTAGGAGAAGAGAAAACATATTCTATTTATAACTCAAGAAGTAATAAGCCATCTATCAACCATAGGATTAGGAAACAATTAATTCCGGACCGACAACAATCGACCTCTTCTAGGAGTCGAGCTTTGTATCCTCAAGAAAAATACATTCCTCTTTGGGAAAAACGGTCCACATCTACCTGAGCATAGATTGACCGCCCCCAAACGGGGGAGTCTTCTTGCTTTCACCCTTTTTGAATATTTTTTGGTTCTGATTTTTCACACTCTCAAATTCAAATCTAAATGGACTTTAAATGGGCCTTTTGGGCCACTCAAAATCACAAACTGTTAGCCACACAAATAATTTTTTTTGTATTCATCAAAATTGGCCAAAATCTAAATGAGAAAGACATGCCCCAACAATTCATTTCAACTTTAACTAGCCACTTCCTAGCATTGGAATCTCTCCCTTTTGGCTAGGTAGAGCCTGCAGTGCCTATGTCCAAACCAGTTACCTTCCCTATGATTTTGCCAGGAGGAGAGACTGGCTATGGAGTTAGGTCTCTCAGCATGAACTCCACGTAATGCTCCTCCAGGTTTGGGAGAGTGATGAACAATCTCTCTCTCTCTCTCTCTCTCTCTCTCTCTCTCTAACCCACACCCCTTGACGTTCTCATCTGTAAAAGGAAACACTAAAGAGGAGCAACAACTAGAGTTGGGGGATCATTCATTGAAGACGGGTGAAGTTACGATGAACGGATCTCGGATCTCTGTATCCTTATCGGTCATCACACCATTTACCTCTGATCAAAGCCATGTGGGTCTCCTTAACTTGCAGTCTCAGGGCGTACGTCGTGTAACTTGCTCCAAGTCATCGATCGCCACAAAACCAGTCACAACGCTGAACCCAACCAACCAACCAACCAACCATCCATTAATGATGTCGCAATCCGGTTGTTTAAAGAAGTGTTCCGGCCCACCACACGAGAAATAAAGGCGCTGTTTAAAGTAGCATGCGTTCCGGCCCACCACACGTAAATAAGAGCACGCACCAACCCTATCCTCCTCAATCCAACAACAGGTCGTCTCCCGAATGAAATGGGTGGTCGCATCGGCCTTTAAAACAGACCAACCCATCCGGCAACGGCACACCGGCCCATTAATTGCCACTGCAGTTCCCATGGCGAAGGGGCAGGGAAGATCAGGCACGAATGAATGGCATGAGGGGAAGGGAAGACGCATGCAGCAAATGCTAATCCTATTTGCAAAGTCTACTACTAGCTACTAACTAACCTCATATATATATATACATATATATATATATACTCCTTATAAAAGATCATACTTTGATAACAATAGGCAAGGAACGAAATTACATCAAAGAGAGATCGAGATTGTTGCATGCATACACAACTTAATTAATCCCTATAAAAGATTATTAATATTTCTGGAAAACAACAAATATATTAAAATATTAAGAGACTATATGATCAAATACTACTTCTTCCAATCCCGACCTAGATGCATCTTATATTAAGAAAACTGCTGGGAAAATCCCGACCCGTGACACCCGGTTTTCGATCTTGTAATTATAAAGTCAAGTTTAATTAATTACATGTGTTTAATTAAGTTGAAATCTATTTTGCTGATTGAGTCCCAATGCAAAAAACCTACTTGGCCGGTCAAGATTAATTAAATCGGGTTAGGAATAGATGCCATATATTTACAAGTATAAATGATGAGGAAGTAATTAATTAAGATACAAGATTTCTACCACACGACTATCAATTAAAATGTTGGCCGGTGACAGCAAAATTATAAACCATTTAACACGAGTTCAAATGTTTTTATTATTTATAATAATTATTTATATACGCTCTAGAATTTTCATCGACGCGGCCCTACATGCATTTTTCATTCGATGCACATATGCCATGTCCGGTAAGGGATGATGGGATGAGATGGAAAACGTACATGACGGTCATATACAGCTCATGTGAAGGTCATTTCATTTTCTTTCTCACGATCTTTCTCACGATGACGACGAACTTAACGAGATTAACAAATCTCGAGTTCATATTTCTTGAGAATTAAATGTGAGTCAGATAATCTCGTTCAGACCTCTATGCGATGACATAAGGTTAGATGGAGAATCTCCCTACCATGAATGGAGAAGACCATGAAACAAGTACTGAAAGAGAGATGATCTCAATTATTTTGTTAGAGCACTCATTGACCTATGTAATACAGTGGAGTGGAGTCGAGACTGAGACTGAGACTTCACTGCCAGAAGACTGCAGGCAGGGTTTATCTTCAAAGAACCCGGGGGGATGGACCTATAAATTACATTAAGACGATCGAATCCTATGACGTGGGCCACATAATTGCGACTATATTAAGAACGAGATCATCTTGGAGTGGACTCAGTATGTGGGGGTCACCACATGTCCAAGTCTTTTGATATATATATATATATATATATATATATATATATATATATATATATATATATATATATATATATATATATATATATATATATATATATATAGTTTCCTAGATTTTTAGTAGGACCTGTACATCATCATTGGACCTGTTTCAATTGGTTCTTTTGATACTCTCCTAACAATTGGGTGCCCATCTAATTAAAGTGATCCCAAGGTGTAGTAGATTCGCAGGAATATGTGAAGTGATCCGCCATTGGGCATTATACTATTGTGGAAGGAGGCTTCGACGGAGTGTTTATTGAGAAGACCCCGTACCTCTATGTCAATTTCTTTTTCTTTTCCCATGTCTATATAAATTCTCATTAAAGTTTTCAAACATATATATATATATATATATACACAAATGTAATTAAATTGATTACTTAAGACGTATTTGGAACGGATTGAAGAGAGAGATTTTAAATTCTCTAATCATTAGAATCTCTTCTCCAAAAATATTTTCAAATATTCTAACGCCCCATCAATTTTTACTTTACGACGGCTTTCGAGGGTTTAGATAGAGATAGAGAGAAAGTGAAGAGAATTAAAAAATCTCTAAAAGTTATCTACCTAAAATATGTTTATTCTCTCTCTAAAAGATTTTGAAAAAATTCTTCCACTCTCAATGGATTCCAAACGCTCCCTTAGGAAGCGTGCGTTAATTGTACCTAGCCATCAACCATCTATCACTGAGTAAGATCTCTCTATCATGAGATTAATTAGTGATCAAAGGTCGGCATCATGGCGGAGAAGACAATTGATTACCGATGTTTAGGGGTGTCAACGGATCTGGGAGATCCGAAAATTTGATTCAAATCCGATTTTTTTTTCGGATTCGGATCGGACTGTTGATCCGAAATTTTGAACTTTTACGATTTTGCAATGAGCTTTCTCTGATCCGAAAGCAGTGACTTCGGATCGGATATTCGGGGCGCCATAAAACACCCCATTTCGGGGCGACCATTGCCCCGATCGATCCCTTGGCCTTCTGCCCTTCCTTGTGTCGAAGACTCGAAACCCTTCCTCTAGGTTTTCTCCAACGGCGGCCATCTTGCGACGGTGATGCGATCTCCTAAGCCAACCCCTACTACGATGGCGATGGCGACCTTCTCTCCGATCGGCGATCGTGGTCGACCTACCTTCTCAGATCTGGGCTCTCGTCTTGGGTTGCAGGGAGGACGTCGTGATCAAGGAACAAGATAGAGGGAAAGCCTTTGGGCCTCCCACGACGCTACATATTCCTTGTTGTCCGCCGGCTATGGTTTTTCTAGAGCGGCGGCGCATCTGACGACAATCTGCTTCCTCCCGCCCGACGAAGATGCCGAAGCAGATACACGAGATTAAGGACTTCCTTCTCACTGCAAGAAGGAAGGATGCGCCGCCATCCGTTTGTTTCCTTTTATTTGGTATAGCGAGCAATATCTCCTGAACAATGTTTCCTTTTATTTTTTCTTGTTGATTATTAGCAGACATCCGTTTGTTTTGCTTCCTCGGCGTGTTGAGATTTGGGGGGAAATGTGACTTGGCAGTTAAAATTTTTTCTATCAATATAACCATGCGGGTGGATTTTTGTTAGAATCAAAATAAACAAGATAGAGGAAAGGCCTAATTTTTCCGAGTCTCTGTAGCTCCGCCCATGCCTGCTTCCTTGTTCTTTCCTTTTTTCCGGCATTTTTCTCACGGCCCACCTCCAGTTCTTTGGAGCTAGGTTTGTACTTCGTGTTTGCTATTTGGTGATCTGATAGGTTATGCTTCTTGAGCCAATCTCCTATTTATTCTGAAAACTTCTGATTCTTCATAGATCTGCGCTTATTTCCTTCTGGCCTTCTGGCCTTCTGGGTACCATGGCCCTGGGGTTGCTTCTTTGGATCACAGTGATTGCTTCCTTGGGATGTGCCCATGGGGCAAGCTCTCAACAATGTAAGAAGCATAAAGGCCCCTGGATCAAGTGATCAAAAAGATTACTTGCCCTATTTCGTGTTCTAGTCGCCTGCATTCATGTTTTCCCTCTTGACCTCTGTGAATGCTTTTGTTCTCCCACAATGTGCTTCAGCACTTCTGACATTTCCATGACCATTGCCCGAGCCTTCAAGGGTGGGCCTGGCTTCATCTTTTGCTAGAACTAGGAAAAGGAGAAAAAGAAGTCGGACTGTTGTTTAACTCATGTTTTTTGGTCTAACAGACAATATTTTTAACAGATCTGTAAAAGGGACTGGCCTAGGTTGCTATAGGTTTTACTGAATTTTCAATTCCACAATGGGAGATTAAAGATTGGAAGAACATCTTTCTATTCAGTGGTGTCGTTGCACAATCTACAGATTCTTTCATATTGTATATACAAGGTGAAGAAATTGGGTTTTTGTGTAGATCAATACATGTAACGGATTCTACTGCGATCAGTTCACTCCAAACTCAGGCAACAAACCAAAGATATGGACAGAGAATTGGAGTGGGTGGTATGGTTTCTTTCATCTATCCATCTTCCAGTCTTGAGATTGTGAAGCATTGCATTGTATTATATGTGCATGTTAATTATGAGAACTCATATATTAATTGTATTTTTCATAGTAATATATTAGGATTAGTGTGCTTACTGTGTGGATTCAAAAATGGATCCGAAATGGGAACATGATTTTGGATTAGTGCTTGAAGTAATATATTAGGATCATTACTTATGCTTTTGTTATTTGCCTTGGTGTTTCTTTCATCAGTTTAAGTAAATTCATTTCATTATGTTATTACTGAAACATTTTAAACATATGTTCTTGTTAATGAATGACCCATACTGCTGCAAGTTATCATGCAATAGCCATTGCACTATCATTAATGGAAGCATACACTTAAGTGTTCAGAGAAGTAATGCAAAGCCATAATCCTTATCTTTGACTAATGCCTCACATGCTTGTGAACAATTCATGATAAAAATTTTGCTCGTGTATCTTCTTTGTGGAACCTTGTGGGGTGGCCAGAATGGTTGTCTTTTTTTATGTGTTTTTTTATGCCACTCCTAGTGGACGCATCCTGAATAGGGTAATCAAAGCAGGTTTTGTTTAATGGACATGATTCTATATATCACAGTTTTTAAATGCATATCCCTTGTAGATTGGATTTTAGAGTATTGGGCACTTTTCAACTGTTTTGATGGCTTGTGAGATCTACTTTTGTTTGAGTCAGGTTTGTGGGGTTAGGAGTAAGACTACTAGTATTTTTTGTTGTCAAACTTGTAGCTTAACAGAACACAATTATATGCATGTGTTAAGCATCATAGTTCCAGGGAAACGATGATGTTGTTTGATTCTTGTTTGTAAAAATATGGGTTTTCCTTTCTATTTGACTAGAACAGTGGTAATGCAAAAAAAGTTAGCTTAAAAAGTTGCCTAGCTTTCTTTTTTTTTTGGGTAGTCTATGCTATCATCATCAACCTGACACCAGTGCATACTTATTTATCTAGAGGATTAAAATTGCTAAAATTAAGGTCTCATGTATTAAAATCTGGTGTTCAAGGATCAGACCAAATCTGAAAATTGAACTTGCAAAGATGACACCAAAGGTTCGATGCACTTCAGATATCTTATTTGCTTGTGATGTTGCAAGGTAATATTTCTCTCTTGACAACATTGTGGCATTACATAACTTAAATCTAATAGCTCTGTGGTTGGCCATTTTAGAGCATCCAGAACCAATAATTTTATTGCCTTCTTCCGGCTTGCAAGAAAAGCAACACATCTTCAGGCATGCTTAATGTATGCTCACTTTACCAAGGTACTTGTAGATTTCTCTTGATACTTTAGGTATATACCAGCAACATTTGTTGTATTTTTTTGAACTTCTTACATATTTTCCAATATATCTGAATTTCTTGCATACCCATTTTTGCTTGTCACTTAAGATATTTCAGGAGGATATTTAAGACCTGTGGTTTATTGGCCTTTAGCATCTAGAGCAAGCATTTGCAAATTTATTGTGATATGGCTACTCAATTCTCTTCTGTGTAGGATAGGTGGATTTGGGGCCTATCTTTTAGTACTTTGTTCTCCACTAAAATTGCTAGAAGGCTTCTTCTATCCACTACACAGTCCTCTTCTGTTTGGTCCCATATACGATCTCCTTTTCTTGCCTGGTGGGGTGCAAGGGGATTTTTCCCCGTATAGAAGAAAAATGATTAAATAAATTTTATTGTATGTTGTTTATCCTAAGTAGGTTGTGCAAGTATGATTTATCCTGAAAGTGCTTATCAAGGGCATGTAGGCTTTGATTTTTCAAATTAAAAATAAGCTTAGAGTTTTTTGTGGTCTTATACAATTGTTGAAGCAGTAAATGTTTTTGTTTCAGTGTTTGTTTGCATCAAGAGACATCATGTATGGAAACTCAATCATATAGATGATTCTTGAGAAAACTCCATCATATATGGAACCTTTAGATGCTGTATAAACTTCAGTTAATCAATTTGAATTACCTTTCATCTTAATAACGATTTGGTCACTTGAAGGAAAAAGAGATAAACTTGTATCTGTGTCAACTTGAAAGAATATTAGCATGTTTGCTCTAAAATCATCAAAAATGCCACTGGTATTACCAAGCCTGGGATCTTTTTGTTTGAGTTTGATATTATTGTTATTACATATTGGATATAATGGTGATGATTTGGATTAAAGAAGGTCCTATGTGTTTTCATAATGTGGTCCAATAGTTTATTTACATGGGATTGAATATGTTATCTTACTTCTAACGTTAACATTAAGCCTATGAGGACCCGATGAAAGTGCAATAGAGTGGAAACTTTCAGAAAATTCAAACCGTCTATAATACTGATATATCACAGCACATGCAAGAAAGTTGTTTATCTAAGTAATAAGACCATGTTTCCTTTTCAGATTTTTGCATATGTATATATCAATTTGAAGGGAACTGCTTATTTAATCATTTAAAATCTGTTCTCAGAAAATTTTATTGGTTACTACTTAAAAAATGTGTTGGCTCTTTCAAATTTTTTGGTTTCTAGAATACTAATCAGGGTTCAAAGATGGTTCAAAAAGTTTTTAGGTTTTGATGTTATTCCTAAACTGGAATATGATTTACTGATATTATTTTCTCAGGTATGATAAATGGGGGCTTGTCTGTGACAGGAACTGAGGAGCTTGTATGGCAGAGGAACCGAGTTTGTATACATAATGTGTTAACTGTGTGGATCCGAAAATGATCTGAAAACGGATCTTGTATTCAGTGCGCATTCAATGTAAAAAAGTGTATACATTGTGTATTTAATGTGTGGATCCGAAAACGGGTCCAAAAAAGTTCCGAAAATAGATCCGAAAAGTATTCAGATCTCTACGGACATTCAATGTAAAAAAAATTCCACACAGAGATTTCAGTTAGATCCGAATCCGAAAATGTAAGTTCGGATTCGGATCAGATTCGAATCCGAATTCTATTTCTATTTCGAATTCGGATTGAATTCGGATTTTTTACTATCGGATTCGGATTCGGATCTCACAGGATCCGATCCGAATCCGAACCGTTGACAGGGCTACCGATGTTGAAACGCCACCCCAAACCCATCCATGTTCCATTAATTGATCGATCTCTTACCCAACACATCCTATTGAGATAATGGAGCTCATGATAACGACGAAGGCCATCCATATGCCTGTGGATCTATGTATGTATGCATTCACGAGAGAAGAGAGACCGGAGGGCACTGCGTTCTGTTCACCGAACATAACGATAAGAATTGTTCACATGTTGATCAAAGTGAGCAAGGAATGGACGCCAACAGCTAATTTAATTATCCCCTCACAGACCCAGCAGTTGTGCTGGGGAAAAAGACCGTACAAGAACCCAATTTGGTTGCAGGAACTACGAACGAGCAGCAAATCATTAAGCAGCAGCAAACGAAGACAAAGAAAGACGGGGGAAGGGGGGCTAATTAAGCAGTGCGTTACGGAGAAGATTTCCGTCAGGTTCCGCTAGCCGGACATGATCATGAGCGAGGCCACCAGCATGCAGGACGCCCACAGCCCACCAACCCATCTCCGCCGCTGCAGGCGATGGCTGAGCCCCACCGCGCCGCTGCTGTTGTTGGTCTTGCTGGCGGCCGCGCCGCCGCCGCCGCTTGGAGTAGCTTTCGCTGTGGCACCACGAAGAAGAAGAAGAAGAAGAAGAAGAAGAAGAAGAAGAAGAAGGAACAATTAATGAAGTGTTTGCTTGTTAGACCAGGCATGCAAAAACCAGGAGGGGGCATGCAGGGGTGAGTTGTGAGGCCTGTTACGTACCGTCGGCGATCCCCGGCTTTGTTGTGTTGCTGAATTGCTTGAAGATGTCGGCTTCCTTGGAGTTGGGCGCCAGTTTCAGGAGGTCTGCACCACCGCCACAGCCCACCATTAATTAATTAACTACCACCATGCATGGGAGCTAGCTAGCATTACGAAAGCTAGCTAGATGCATGCATGTTGGGTAAATTAATTAAAGAAGACAGGTAGCTAGAGAGAGAAATTAAAGCAGAGGGAAGGTAGCTAGGTGTTGCCTGCGGGCCGCATGCGGGGATATTCGACATGGGGTAATACGTACGTACCGATGCACTGGGAGATGTTGACGGGGGAGTTGCAGGTGGAGGGGAGGGACATGGCGCGGTTGGCGTCGATCTTGAAGCCGAGCTGGGGCTCGTTGCGGTCCTTGATGAGGACGCAGAGGCACTTGGCGCTCTTGCCGATTACCTGCTTGAGTCCGGTGCAGCAGTCCGGGGTGGGCGAGTTGGCGCTCCCCTCCACGTACGTCAGGCACGTCGACAGCCCCACCAGCGACTCCGCGCACTCCGCCTGGTCGCTCGCGAAGTCCCCCCGCGCCGACCCCGCCCAGCAGAAGAGTACTAGCGCCAGCAGCAGCAGCCGCCTCAGGCTGGCACCCTCCTCCCCGGCCATGGCCATATATCCACCCACTGCAAGAAGAAGAAGAAGCAGAAGAAGAGAACGAGGAGGAGATAGCGCGTGAGTGAACAGACAGAGATGGGATTGTCTAGTGGCCTGCAGGGAAGCGGGGGTGGGAGTGGAGGATTTAAGGCGATGGATAGAAGCCACCTCCTCCACATCTAGAAGTCGCACACACACACACGCACACACACACACGCACACGCACACGCACTTCCTGAATGCCTCTCTCTAGATCTCTCTCGCTCTCGGGTGGCGTATGCGTGGAAGATGGCATTCTCTCCTTGCCCTCTTTGGATGGGAGGAGAGATGGTACAAGGGGTTCTCCACTAAAAACTACCGAAGGAGCACTTTCGGGGCATCCCCGTGGAAAGCAAATTAAAGACAGGTAACAAGGTGACAGCGGTGCAGTAGATTCTTTCTTCAAGTAAGAAAGATACGGAGTCTTGATGAGTAGGTGGGCAAGTGGGTGTACGAGTGGGGGGGGGGGGAGTGAATATACGGATACAACGTATGGCTGTTCGAGATACACCGAAACTAGTCACGATCATTGCCCAAGAAGACAGTTAATGGAAAAAATAGAATTTTTTACGCTTTAAGTCTTTAGCGAATTGTATATTAGTCTTTAAATTACAACTATTTCTCTAAAATTTTTTATAATCTTTTAACTCTTATTAAAAAGTCTACAATTTATAGTCATAAAAAAATATTACGTGAAATATTTCATCTCGTCACGTAATAGTAAAAAATATAAAAATATCCAACTTCAACATAGATCCTCTCTCTCTCTCTCTAAAGTGTCGATACCTATGACAGTGGTACTAGGCTAAGGGTGCCAACTTAGTGGGGGCCTAACTGGAGAGGGAGAGAGGGGTAAGAGGGGTATGGTGGGGAGGGGGCTTACTGGAGAGGGAGAGAAGGTGTCTGGAGTAGGGAGGGGATTAGAGGCATCTGGATCAAGGAGGGGGATGGGGCTTGCCAGAGGGGGAGGGGGGGAGGGGACTTACCGGAGAGAGAGGTGAGACGTCTGGACCAGGGAGGGGATGAGGGGGATCTAGAGGGGGGAGGGGACATCTGGAGCAGGGAGGGGACTTATCGGAGAGGGAGGGGAGGCGTCCGGAGTAGGGAGAGGGGAGGGAACTTGTCAAAGGGGGGTGGGGGCATCTAGAGGGGGGAGGGGGATTACTGGAGAGGGAGGGGAGGCGTCTGGAGCAAGGAGGGGGGATGGTCCGGACACCAGAGCGATCGAGAAGCACGAACCGGCGAGCCGTCGGTACCGTACAAGGAGCACCACTCGAGCTACATCGACTTCCATCTGGTTCGGAGACAGTCTGGAGACTCCCCCTTGAGTCTTAGTATTTATCATATTTACTGGGATTTTATTTGTGTGTAATGTGTGTTTATTAGGCTTTATTCGGATTGTAAAAGGGGTTTATTGGTAATTTGGGACCACCTGGGTCCCGCGGGCCCCCCATCCCCTCTCCCATTGATCCACCTCAGCTCTTGGGCCCATGTGGGGTCAGTAAACCCTCCAAGGTGGGCTTCTAGAAGGGTCGGACCTGTGACGCCCTGACTCACAAACCCGGTCCAGTCGTAAAGACTCGCGTCGGATCTCGGTCGAGACGTCACAGTGGGAACAACCCAAGCGGTACAATTATAATTGAGAATTACACATAAACACTGAGATATCATCGCAGCGGAAATGAAAATACTCAATTCATCAGCTTACAGTCAAATGACTACATCCACATAGATAGAAATAATGATAACAATTTCACACGTCTTTTATTCATAACCAAATTTCACACACTTTTTTTTTTTACATAAAACATACTCATAACATAACTACCTAAGATAAAGACTAGTAGTAAAATCCGAGCCGCGGTCAAACACTGCGAGATCACTCTTCGCTTCCTTCTACCGTTTCTCCTGAAATTGTTCAACGGGGTGAGTCTACGAATAGACCCAGTAAGAGACTAAGCATAGTCCCCAGTCAAAACATGTATCAACATATCCAAAGTGATTTGCGGTAATTTGTTTCATAAAGTCATTCTATTTTCATTTGACAAAGAAAGCATGTACATTAAAACTTTATTCTACCAATGACAAAGTAAATAAAAATTCATCATTTGTAAACATTAATGAATGATTCCAGTACTAGGCGGAGTAGTCTCACACATAGTGAAAGGATCCAGACAGACGTAATCTGCCCTTTTCCAAATCACCATTCGATATACTGGAGATTCATTAGCAGTAAGCATTTACAGTGTGATAATAGTAAAATGTAATGACAGTTCAATATAATTTCATTGAGTAGTAACAGTAGTTCCAGTAATGAATCAATGAACAGTAATAACAGTTTCAGTATCAATTCAGTGAGCAGTAATAGTCGTATTAATAACGACTCAGTGAATAATAATAGTAGTTCATTGTCAATTCAGTCGACAATAACAGTTGTTCAATTTCAGTTAAATAACAGTAACAGTGGTATAAATAGCCAGACACAGTGCCCAAACCACCACTAGAAGGACAGTCAGTCGGTACTCTATCACCTAGGTAAATAGTGATGAGTCTTGGTTACTGCGCAGAACCGGGAGAAGTCCTCTCCACCTTAACCATTGGTACTTGTCCACCTCCAGGATTTCATCCCCGTTACCCTCGGGGCCAGTACAGTGTGAACCTCCCCATAGGGGCATTTCTATAGTTTGGTTCTAGTCTCCCCCTATGGTGGCAGTGTCCATTTGGCATTACTAACGGTACGGTAAAAATATAAATATGACTTATATGAAATGGACACATGCCACTCAAAATTAATGCTGTGAATATTAATATACCAATGCTGAAAATCATTTTTCTTTTTCTAAAATTTTCAAGTTATTCAAATATAATGACATATCTATATATCAAAATTTACTAAATCTGTTTACAGGTATCAGAATGCCTTGAAATTTCAGGGAATCAATATATTTACAGAAAGAATCCAAAAATAAAATTTTCATAAATTTTAAGACAGAATTTATAATTTTTCAGAATTACTTGTATATCAACATGTATCAAAAATTTACTAAATTTAGCTACCATATTCTGAAAATCACTTAACTTTTTCTACATATCATATTTATATGTAACATTACACATAAAATTTTTCATAAATTTTCATGCAGTAATTTGAATTTTTTTAGAATTACATCTATTTCAACATATATCATAAATTGACTAAATTTAGTTACTATATTCTGAAATTAATCAAATTTTTACTGTAAATCAAATTTACATGTAACATTAGACATAAAATTTTCCATAACTTTTTATGCAGGAATTTGAAAATTTCCAGAATTGTATAAATTTTCCTATACATGAAAAATTAACTAAATTTACTCACAACATTCTAAAAGTCACCATAATTTGTCAAACCATCATTCATAACAGCAATATCATTTTTGAAACTTTTTATTATTTTTCACACTGTATTACTATTTTTCACACTGTATTATTATTTTTCACACTAAGTAAGAAAAATATATCATGAATAATAAATCAACTAAATATATACAAAATGATCAGATAATTTCTAAAAATTTACAGAATATTTTTTCAGATAGAAGTGTCATATATAAAAATTTTCATCATTTTTCATTCAGTATGTCTATTTTCTAATTTTTTGATATCAATTTCTAAAATTTACAATAATTTACAATAATAACTTTTAAATAGAGACAATTATCCAGAATACTTACAATGGTAAAAATATACTGAAAATTAACTTACATATATCAAAACATTAGTTCTGTGATTTTTTTAGATTTTTTATAGAATATTAGTATTTATTCAAATTTTATAATTATTTGTTTAAACATTGATAATTATACCAATGATGATTCTGATATCCTAATGCGATGATATTTTCATAAATTAGTTCTAACAAACATTTAAGTCTTATGGTAAAGTTTCAAGATTTTTTATGTATTATTTCTATTTTTTCATAATTGTATACTTCTATTAAAATATCAAAAATTATCTAATATTACTTGCAGATATCAATAATTATTGATATTTTCAGAATACAACACACTCAATGTGTAGCGACCCGGATTCCGGATACCCGGCATACCCGGTAGGACTACCGGATACGCGTGATACCCCATGGAACCCGCGAGGCCTCCCAAGAGCGGGAAAGCTCCGAAGGGAAAAAGGCACGTGTAGAGTACATTGAAGCCACAGAGATAGTACAATAAGCAATTAAATTTCATTTGATCGGTTTGCTAAAGTAGCAGAAATAAAATTATTTTTTAATTAACGGTTCAAATTAACAATTATATCTCAGAGTCAGTCCACAGCTAAAGACAACAAGTCTAGCACAATACAGTCGACAGAAAGGAAAGACGTACCAAAAGGTCGGGAGAAGCCCGACGCAGGTACCAGCCGGCAGCAACGGCACGCACGAGCACGCGCACCAGGAACCACGCGGACGCAAACGAACAACGCCACCCCACCTGAAAAGTAGGGGTGAGCCACGTGTCACTGGCTCAGTAGGGGTCACGCGGATCCCCACTGAAAAATACGCAGTAACACGGAACAACAACAACAAAAATAGCAGGTGTAGTAAAGCAGGAAAAGCTACACTACAAAGCTGTAAAACTACGCTACAGGCAGTAGTAAGCAGACGAGAAGTAAGAGTAGGGAGCAAGTAAGACAGGGGGAGAAACCCGCGCAAGACAAGCGGCGGCCGAACTAACCTCGGCACCCCAAACTACTCCAAGTAGGACTAACGGAAGGTCAATCCCGAACTCACATGGTCGGGCCTTACCATCCCTTCATCCAGAACGCAAGCCAAACAACAGGCGAAGACTAGGAAAGACCTAGACAAACGACACAAACAAATACGACCAGAGCGTCGTGCACACTGCCCCACGCACGACCCGAACGTCATGCAGGCGACATGACACTGACCTTGAGCACAGCCACAAAAAGGCTAACCCAAGAAGGTCACGACGCACAAGAAACGACAAGTGACACGAGAGCCACCAGCCAAGAAACGCCGGGAGTCTCAGCCATGAGAAACACCGAAAGTCATAGGCCAAGTGATAGGAGCACCCTCACACTAGAAAATAGCCAGATGCGTCCACTGACGTCTTACACTGCACCACAAGTGTCAAGTCTACAAGCTCGTCCCGAGGACGACGGAGACTGAACACACCAAGAACCAGGTCCAAGGAACAACAGTTCCAAGGAAGAACGGCAACTACGGACACAGGACCGCAGTACCACAACAGCAAGCGACTAGTCAGGGTCACGCCCGTCGGCGCAAGTCCTCAGTCCCTGACCACGTGTGCACACATTGACCACTGCCTAAGTCAAGCCTCTAGCTAGTATTCCCCTCGGTAGGACGCTACCGTTGGCCGGGGCCCACGGAACTAGCTTAAAAACCGTACAACGGGAAACACCCCTCCACCACTCCCGGTGGGTCGGTACTCAAGACCTAGGGCTACGACTAGTGGAGGCTCACAAGACACAACTCAGAAACACAAGTGCTAGAGTACAGACAGTCTACGGAAGCCCTGTCACACGTACTACGAAGCACCACTGGCAGTACAACCACTGCCAACCGACTCAGGACCAGGCAGCTAGACCTACCACGTAACGATCCTTGAGTCAGACGACTCAGAGGCAAGATCGTCACAGACAGCGGAACAAGCCGCCAATCGGTCTAATCCTAAGCCACAAGAAACGACACTCCGCAGAAAACAACTCACGGAGACCTGAGGGAACACCGAAGACCCTCAGCACACGTCTGGACACGCAAATCGAGGTAAGGTAACACCTCGAGACATCCAGAACCAGTGTCTCGGACTGGACAGAACCGCCAAGACACCCACACACAAGGTCGCCTGTCAACCCCTGGGTCACCCCGGGTTGACCGGAACCCGACCAAAAGACATACACAAGAGTAGGATAGAGAATCCTACCACAAGCAAGAAGACTCCTGGCTACCTTACAACGTAGTCCTAGCCCTCATAGGACGTCAGGAGACATCCACGGGACAACGGGCAGACCACAAGGCCAAGCCAAGACAAGCAGAAACCGGAATCACGAAAATCGGAGCACAAGGCATGTAACGCACCACCCTTAGACCGCTACATGAACCTGACGGCCTAAACCTAGGCCATTACACTCCACGCGACGGTCGGGGAATAGCCGTCACACACACCACCCTAACCAACTCCAGAAACACAAAGGCATGTAACGGCCAGCACCGGGCGCGTTACACCAGCCTGACGCGCCTGACCGGGGCCGTCAGGGTCAACAACCCTCAACTCAAAATACACTCGGACCATGTAACGCGCTAGACCAAACGCGTTACAGCCACCTAACGCGCCAGGGCAAGCGCGTCAGGGCCAACAAAACCCAGAACAACAACTGGCTGAGAGGCATGTAACGGTCCCGACTGGACGCGTTACAACCACCTAACGCGCGGGGACGAGGCCGTTAGAGACAACGACGCAACCACCCCAACTCAGCCAAAACAGCATGTAACAGCCTAGGACAGGCGCGTTACACACACCTAACGCACGGGAGCACGGCCGTTAGGCGAACTGACTCACTCGGTCAAACACGGTCAAACAGAACGTAACGGCCTGGGGCAGGCGCGTTACGCACACCTGACGCGCTAGGGCTGGCGCGCCATGGGAACCGCCTCAAAAGGTCAACGCCAGTCAACCAGAATGTAACGGTCTGGGGCAGGCGCGTTACACTCACCTGACGCACAGGGGCAAGCGCGTCAGAGGAACCGACTTAACCCAAACATAAAACGAAAAAATAGACGTAACGCGTCTCACGGGACGCGACAGAGAGATGTGACGCACCGCCCCTAAACCGTCACACTCTCAAAACCCCGAAGAACTCAAATCAACCCAGACGCTGTAACGGTCAGTCGTGGGGCCGTCAGGGCATGTGACGGTCCCTGGAACGACCGCCACACCAGTTACGGCGGGAAAACGGAGGGTTAGCCAAATCGGCCCGTTCCACGCCCCATTCACGCCGAAGCGCAGGGGAAACAACCCTCGACGATGAAAAATAACATAAGAAGGCTAAAAAGCCCACATGCAAGCACAAAAACACAAGATCGGGGCGATTCCAATGAATCCACCCTAAACGAGCCACCGAGGTTCCCGGACTCCTACCGGCCTCGAATGACCACCGATCAACACGAAACTAGCATGGATGGGATCCTAACATCCCAACGGTCAGTTCAACACTAACCGAGCTACAAATGGTTGCCTTTCTCCGGCGAACCCTACAAAACCCGAAAATCACGGTTTAGGCTAAACAAGCCCAAACTCGGCCGTTTCCGCGCCAAATGAAGTGCAATGGCAGGGAAAACGAGCAGGAGGAAGTGAGGAACCATCACCCTATCTCCACCGAAGAAACCGAGCCCCGAAGGGACTAAACCGCGCCGAAAACCACGCCGCGAGCTCAAACGTCGGCTTTGAATCCACCGTTCGGGATCGCGTCAAAACCATTCCGATCCTCGCTCCATCACGCACCTCAACAGCTTCCCGACGTCGCCACCTCACCAACGGACCCCTCCGTCTGCAGCCGGAGGCGAGAAGGTGGGAGAACGAGAGAGAACGGGAGAGAGAGAGAGGCGAACGTGCGAATGAGGAGAGAGAAAAAGGAAAGGAAAAGAAAAAGAAAAGAAATTAGGAATTTTCTTAATTTCTGGAAAATCCGATTTCTGGCCCTATCTCCGAAAAATACGCAAAAATAGTCGAAACGACTGGCTCGAAGAGTTCATCATCGCTGTAGCATCCGCGAGTCGATGAACTGACAAACAAACTCACCGTAGAGTTCCGTAACTAGTACGAGAGAAAAACCCACACGGATCGTAGAACTCAACTCGGAAGCCACAAAAGCGAACCGAAACTCACCGAAACCAATCCAAAAAATTCAATGAAGATCCAGCAAGACCTACCAACGATCCAGGGCATTACACAATGCCTGGACCTTACTGTAAAATTATAAGACTTTTGTGAACATGGTTTCTAATTTTCATAATTTCTATATGATTATTTATACATTTTATCATGTATGAAAATTCATTAAAAATAAATATCATGATCCATAAACTATGAACATTTTTCTACACATGATTCTCACAGTAAGATACCTTCCTACAATTTATTGTGATTTTATATCATCCTTTAGTATTTTAGTATAATTTAAACACCTTTACGATAATATTAAAATATCTTTAAACGTGAAAATAAATTAAATCAGTCATAGAAATTTTTATAGAAAGTTCATAACATCAGGTTTCAGGATTCTGAAAACTCTCTCAATTTCTCATACACAGTTGCTAATTTTAAGACATTAATCACTTAATTATACAATTAATCTCATGCTTTAACTTAATGATTTAATACTAATCCGACCAAGATAAGATTACATATTATGAAACTACGATCTATGGACTTAACTATCTATATAGATGTTAATTACACAACATAAATCATTCTAGATACGCTAATACATGCTAATCTAGGGGATAAAGTGTTAATCCCTTACCTTAAAAATGCTTAAACACTCCTTAATGACCTTCACACCTCCCCCTGCTGCACTCCACGAGCTCAGCTTCCAAGAGGAGCAATGAGCCCTCTATACCCCTCTATTTATAGTAGTTTATAGCTTAATCAATCCTAACCATCCACTTAATCTAATGGTTGAGATTAAATTAATTATATTAATACTATTTAATTCACATTTGACATTCAAACTTCACCAACCCCTCACCTAATTTCTTTTGACTATCTTGTATTTTTTTTCTTTTTTTTTATATTTATAGCATGTGTTATTTGACTAAAGAAGGAAGATGATTAAACTAATAAAATTTTAACTAAGAAACAAAAATTTTTTTTTTTTAATATAATCGGCCGCAAATGCGGCCGAAGGGGGGGGGGGCAAAGCGGCACCCGCGCGCGCGCGCGGGCGCGCACGCGGGCGGCCGCGTGGGGCCGCCCCCACCATTTGTTTAAAAATTTTGATTTTTTTTTTCATTTTTGACCTTCATTTTTTTCTTTTTATAATTATACCCTTTTTATTATGTTTAACCCCTTTCTTTCATTTTTTTTGTTCAAACCCTTTCAACTTTTTTTAAAAAAATAATCAACAGCCTATAATTTGTTTATGACTAAATAAACATAGTAAGATAAAGAATTTAAATATTTAGAGATATAAAATTTTTAAACAATTAAATAAATTACTAAAAAAAATCGTAAGGCATTACAGGACCAAGGGGGGACAAAGGGTAACAAAATTCAAAATTTGGAACACATAAGTCAAGGGGGTGCCCTATGTATAATATAGTTTATTAGGATTGAAATTTTATTTTATTTATTCCAAACCACATGGGAGAAATAAATTATGGACTCCCTCTTTTACCCCCCACCAATCCTAGATCTAGGGATAGAAGTAGTCTTTTTGTATTTTCTATAAGAACCTTGTATTTTCATTTTGAGTAGAATTAATGCATATGAAAATCAGAATTTTGTTGGTGCTCCAAGCAAGGGCCATCCCTCCCCCTCTCTCCTCTCTTCTTCTTGCAACTGGGAAGGCGGTGTTCTGAGGTGGGAAGCCTCATCTATCTGGTGTGGAGTTCGTCGTTGCCGCCGCCACCATCGAGCCGCCGTTGCACCGCCACCGCCTCCGTCGGTATTCTGCCAATTGGGTGATAGCAAGTCATTCTCAGATTTTTAACCCTCAGCCACGAGTTCATCTGGAGCCCAAACTTTTAGGGTGAGTTCCATGGGTATTCACCACGTCCCAAAAAATTTGGTTAGGCTTCTAGCTTCCATTTTGCAATTTTTCATTTTCGTTCTTCCTTTCCATCCAGATCTGCCAGATTTCAGTCCAGATTCACAGTAGCTCTGAGTTTTTCCTCTTCGGACCTCTTCTTGATTTTTGCTTGAGCCCCCAATTTTACTGGAGGTTTTCTCAAACACATCCTCCATCTACGAATTTTTGTGGAATTTCTAAAGGCCTTCACCTATTTTCTAAAAATCACTTTCAGATCCCACTCAGTTCTGTCTGCCTCTGTCCAGATCCGACCACCCGCCATTATAAAATATCTTTCCCCATTCAAACCTCCACCAAATCGGTCATAAGAATTATTTCCGTTTTCCTATCTCTCCCCTCTACAACTTTCATGAAGAGCTCATCTTCTGATTCGGAGGTCTACCCCGCGGTCAATGCCGACTCTCAGGAAACTCAGTTTATGCCCAGTCAGATCTGAGACTGAGAACATGTCGGTTCTAAAATCGCCCATCAGAAGCACGGCTCCGGTGAATTTTTTTGAGTCCCATAGGGTCGAAGGATTTCAAGTCAGCGTTCCAACGGCACTGGTTTCGTGCTGATCCGACATCGGTGCTAATCGCAGCAGTAGATCTCGCCGGATCGCGCGCTGTAAAACAGAAGCAACAGATCCGTGGACAACACTTCTGACAAGTGATGATCGGAGCCGCCCGGCCTCCGACCGGCGTTCCAGCCCTGCCGCCGTCCAAGGAGGGGCACCTCCAGGTGTCTGCACCACAGCGGGACCCACCCCGTCAGGTCTGGAAGGCTGAGCAGCACGTGGGCTCCACGAACCCGTAGATCGTGCCGTCTGGACAGCACTAAAACGCGAGTTTCGGCGTCGACGGACGACATCAAGATGCTGCCCGTCAACCCAATTCCCGCTACTCCCGGGCCCCACATGTGACCTATTACCTCCCTGTGTGGAGTGGGTCAAATCTTTGTACCGCAGTGTATTTGTTTAACCGGGAGTACATGATTGGCCGGGGTTGTCTTCCCCACACCGGGAGCGTGGAGGTAACGATCTCGATTTCTTGGCATTTACTTGCTTAGCCAGTATATGGTCGTGTGCCGCTACTACGTGCGATAGAAACCTAGCCCGTGAGTCCATGTCACCGCTATGAGCAAGAGAGTGACACGTCCCGTGGCTCGATCCGAGCACGGAAGTGAGTCGACCACCCGTGAGTCCATCTCAACCGCGCGGATCCGCGTTTCCCCTCGCTTGTGACGACGAGTGAGCTTGCGTTTCTGTTAGCGACGTATAGCGCATAGGAACTCTTAGTGTCGGGCCAAAGTGTCTTCATTGTTGTATGTTGTTGGTTGTGTCCGCATTTAGAGTCTGAGGTCCGCATCACTTAGAGTCGGTTCTCGTGTCCGTCCCGCATCAGGGGAGGGAGCTTGCCAAAGGGGAATGGGTGGCAAGGAGGGGGGAGGGGGCTTACCAGAGAGGAAGGGGAAGCGTCTGGAGTAGGGATTTACCAGGACATTCATTTTACCATTTTTCTTGTCATATACCTTTACCTTCATATATGTTTCTTTTTTTTAGTATGTACTTTTTTTATTTTCTGCATATAAACTATTGTTATAGACGAATTTGTAGATATATCATTCCTGGAAACATATTAGCATACATATCACAACTATTTTGAAAAATTTTCAGATATGCCATCATCGTTAATTAACTTCCATTGACGAAATCACAGATATTCCTAAAAGATGTCAATATTCTCGTTAAGTGACAATCAAATGACCAAAATGTCCCTCTTACGGTCAAATGACCAAAATGCCCCCCTCAGAGAGAGAGAGAGAGAGAGAGAGAGAGAGAGAGAGAGAGAGAGAGAGAGAGAGAGAGAGAGAGGGAGGGGCGGCAGGCAACGAAGGGAGGGGGAAGGGGTGGCAGGGGTGTTTGGGGGGGGGGGGTTCTGAGCTGTGCAAGGGGAGGGGGAGAGGGCTCTGACAGTGCACAGAGGGGGCGGTCACACCAGAGATAGAGAGAGGGGAGGGGATGGGGTAAGAGAGAGAAAGTGCAGGGAGGGGAATGCTTGAGGCGTTTTCCCCACCAATGGTGATAGAAAGAGAGAGAAAGAGAGAGAGAGAGAGAGGGAGAGGGAGAGAGGGAGGGGATGGGGTGAGAGAGAGAGAGAGAGTGTGTGTGTGTAGGGAGGGGGGACCAGAGGCGTCTCCCCCTCCGACGGTGACAGAAAGAGAGGGAGAGGGAGAGAGCGAGAGGAAAGTGACTCTGTGTGAGTTAGAGGGGGGGGCTGGAGGGGGCTGCCAGAGGGAGAGGAGGACAGGGACCGAGGGCTTGTTAGCCGAAGTTTAGATTTTTATTTTTAATTTTTAAATAAAAAGTGATCCCTCCGAGTGAGAACGACTTCAAAGGAAATTCGTTCCCACACGAGACTGTAGACACCCTATTCCTGACGTCTCCTGAGAAAATCTCATATTACTATACGACGTCCCGTAGCGGCTTTCGCATTTTGAATCGCTTGAGTGCTTCCTATTCTTGAGTCTCGTTGCGGCATTCGGACGGCATCAACACCAATCGGACGCACCTGAAGGTTCCGGAACCAGGAAGAATGTCTGGCAGGCGGCTGCCGACACCTTTTCAGGGGACCCGGGGGGGTCTTCATGGAGGCGTCCAGGCCTCTGGACGCCTCCATGATTTTAATATATATTTAAAGCAAAAAAACACATAAAAAATAATAAATTAATGAAGGCGTCCAGTGTCACGCCCCGACGCAGAATATCGGGACGTACAGTCAGAAACAAGCTGGCAAGAGAGAGAATTAATCTAAATATACACAAGTGCTATGAAAAGAGAATAACTAACTGATCAATAAACAAACCACAACTGATACAATAATCTCAAATCAACTTATTACAACTGGGATAACAACCACTAAACCTCAAAAACATAACCAAAACTTAAATACTCTCCAAAGCACCACTAAGAGTAAGATAACACTGCTAACATACTAGAACTGATACACTCAAGACATCACTCCTGCCCTTCCCCATCGGTAAGCGCGTCACCTGAAAAGCCTGGAAAGGGGGGAAACACAACTATGAGCTGATGCTCAGTAGGAAATAACAGGCAAGTTTACATGATTAACAAGTTAATTACATTTTGATATGTCATGCTAAAAAGAAATAAAGACGATAACGATATAAAGAAACAACAGTAATAACAAGATCTTACAAGGTCAAGAAATATGTGATATCAAGAATTAACAAGATAACAAGTACAAGAAATTACAACAGGAGATATAACAAGAGACAGTAGTAAAGAATTGGCCAATCAAGCAAGTAATTTAACATCCATTCAAACACGATCAAGTAACAAGTAACAAGAGATTTTTGTCATAGACGCAACAAGCAAGTCAAGGATTCGGTGCAATGCCCCACCATGTCATTAACATCCCATGGGCTCAATAATTTTTCGGGCGCTCTCCCCAGGACCAGACCGGCCCCCTATGACGCGATGGCATTGATTTTAATGGGTCCAAAGTCCCACCCGTCCATACATTCAGTCAATTTTTAATGGCCAATTAATCAGAGGAATTACTGTCATAAGTACGAGAATTAAGGACTAACATGTCCTTGGATTCAAAATAAAAACTCGATTTATACGGTCACTTCGGTGCCGCATTACAAGAACTGGACCAAAGCTTGGTCCGTGAGGTCAAGAAAGAACGGCTGACAGTGTACCGTTCAGGTGTGTAAGAAATCCATTTTTTTTACTGGGTAATAATGACTAAAACAGCAACTTAACAATCAATTTAATCATAATTACCAAGTTAATATATCAAGGATTATCCATTACCATTTGCATTAAACCAATTTGCCAAATGATGATTAAAGATGATAAGGCAAAGAACAAACTCACACAGGAGTGAAATAGCATATATTAACAGCAATTTAGTTATACCATTAACCAATACTCATGTGGGTTTCTATTTAACCAATGTATGTGTTGAAATGAAAATGATAAACGGCATGTTTTTACACCATGATAGAACGTAGGAACCAATGCAAATTGAAATCATAAGGTTTCCTGAATAGGTCACTGGTTCTTCCAGAATATAATTTTCAATTGGTCTAAGTTAAATGGGTCGATCCCCTAATGATCCGGATCGATCCTCGGGTCGAAGAACTACAAAAACTGGGTTTCTGGTACATGGGTCGACCCCTGGGGTCGACCCCTGTAAAAACGGGGTCTGCCAGATGCATGGGTTGACCCCTGGGGTCGACCCCCACAAATCCTACAGAATGGGTCGACCCTATGGGTCGACCCCCACAATTTTGCCGTATGGGTCGACCCTCGCGCTGGGCCGAATGGGTCGACCCCTGGGGTCGACCCTTGGGCTGGCCTGGGCTGCCAGGTGATGGGTCGACCCCTGCAAGCCCAGAACCGGTCGGGGCTTCCGGAAAACGCATGAACTCACCCATTTTGGGTCTAAATGGGTTGGGATCCTAACCACATGGTCTAGGGTTCTTAATATACATACTAGGGTCATAATACAACAGATTTAAAATACGAATTTCAACAAAAATCAATTAAAACACAACTTATTCTATGATGAACACAAGAAACCCTAGTTCTTGACATGCCTCTACTAAATCATAGATTTCTCTCACTATATGCAATGGAATTTGGGGCTTCTTATATCAAAAGAAAGCTAACTTAATGCTGAATCCAACCATATATGATATGGTTCATGTGGATAAGGATTAATACTTCGAAATCAGAAATCAACTGGGATGAACACATCAAAAACTAGGTCTAAACATGATGTTACTACGAGCATAAATTCTCTAAACATGCTTCATGAATTTTAGGGCTTTCTACTCCTAATGAAAGCTAAAAAGATGTTGATTACATCATATAAGTTAATTAGAGTTTGGCCTGTTAAACCTACCTGAATCGAAAGTTGAAATAAGATGCTAGAAATGAAGAACGAACTTGCTAACCCTTCACAAAAGCCTCGATATCTCTCTAGATACCTGATAAAAATTGGGGCTTTCACTCCCAATGGATAGATCTCATCGAGAGGAATAAAATGATGTATTCATGATCGAATTTGGGTTGAGAATTCCTACCTCAATTGAAGAAACAAGGAAGGAAGAAGGTAGACGACGGCCTGCCGACACACCTTCTGTAATCGCCGGATATCTCCCCAGATATGACTCTTCTGCCGACACCACAGCCACCAAAAGAAACTAGACTCGAAGAGCTTTCTATCTATAGCTCACACATCTTCTGGAGAGTTCTGAGCTGGGAGAATTCGACGGGGCAAGTGACGTGTTAGAAACGGCGCCGAAAAGTTTGACTCAATCAAACTCGGCCTGCTGCGCCTTCTAGGGTTAGGGTTTCGAGAAATAGATAGAGGGCTTTTGATCCTCAGATCAAGACCGTTCATTTGCCTCCGGTTTGAGCTAATTTGGTTGAGTATTAAGCCTCAATTTCGTGTTTTAATCTAAGGTTAGGTAAGGGTCAAAAAGTGTGCACTTAAGGGCTTAAACCCTAATTAGATCTAACCACGGATTTTTAATTGGTTGGTCCAAGAAGACAAAATTGCTATCTACATCGACCTTAACCTGTTTACTATTTTTATGGATTTTTATAAGGTGGTCGGATTTTCACTCATTCTATTTCTTACGAATTAAATATTAATAATCTGAAATTCAATTATTAATTCTCTAAAAATTCAATTCTACATTAATAAAAGCTTAAAAAAAATACATAGGGCTCAAATAAATAATTCGGGGTTTTACACCCTCCCCTACTTAAAGGAATTTGGTCCCCCAAATTCACTGCACTAAAACGGAGAGTCGGGAAAAAGATCGCTCACCTAGAATAAATCGGGATACCGCTTCCGCATAGCCTCTTCAGACTCCCATGTAGCTTCTTCGGTCCCACGCCGACTCCACTGAATCTTGACCATCGGTATAGAACGATTCCGGAGTTACTGTTGCTTCCGGTCCAGAATCTTGATATGTCTTTCTTCATAGGTCAAATCTTCCTTCAATTCAAAATCCACATGTTGAATTATATGAGTGGGGTCGTACACATATTTCCGTAACATAGACACATGGAAAACATTATGCACACCAGACAACTGAGGCGGTAAAGCCAGTCTGTAAGCAACTTCTCCCACTCTATCCAGAATCTCAATGGACCAATGTATCTCGGGCTTAGCTTGCCCTGAATGCCAAATCTTCGGATCCCTCTCGTCGGAGAGACCTTTAAGAACACATGCTCGCCAACCTGAAATTCCAATGCTCTTCTTCTGTTGTCGGCATAACTCTTCTGTCTGGATTGGGCTACTTGTAACCGGTCTCGAATAACACAGATGTTCTGTGATGATTCTGAAACAAGATCCGGTCCAAGCCACTGTTTCTCACCTACCTCGTCCCAACACAACGGGGAACGACAGCTTCTACCATACAATGTTTCAAAAGGAGCCATCTGTATGTTGGATTGGTAGCTGTTGTTGTAAGCGAATTCAATCAATGCCAAGTGATCACTCCAACTTCCTCCAAAATCAATCATGCATGCTCGCAGCATATCTTCCACTATCTGGTTGGTTCTTTCAGTCTGTCCATCTGTCTGCGGATGAAAAGCAGTACTGAAATTCAGACGAGTACCCAAAGACTCTTGCAGTCCCTTCCAGAAATGTGAAGTAAATCTGGGGTCTCGATCAGACACAATACTGACTGGTATGTCATGGAGTCTTACCACTTCCTTTAAATACAAAGCAGCCAATACATCAACTGTCCACTTGGATTTAATTGGTAAGAAATGAGCCAACTTTGTCAATCGTTCGACAATCACCCAAATCGCATCAAATCCACCACGAGTCCTAGGTAGACCCATAATAAAGTCCATGCCAATGCTTTCCCACTTCCATTGGGGTATGTCGAGTGGTTTCAGTTTCCCTGCCGGTCTAAAATGTTCGGCCTTAACTTGCTGATAGACCAAGCATCTACTCACGAAGTATGCAACTTCCCTTTTCATGTTCGGCCACCAAAATGATCTTTTCAAATCTCTGTACATTTTAGTGCCTCCAGGATGAATGGTATATCTGGATCTATGAGCTTCCTCAAGAATCTTGTTCTTTATTCCAGCTTCATCAGGTACACAAGTTCTGCCCTTAAATAATAATCTTACATCGTCAGCCAACATGAAGTCAGGTCTGCTGCTCAAGTTTCCCTTGATCTCTACCAGCTCGGGATCATTATCTTGTAAAGACTTGATTTCCATCAACAGTTCGGGCTTAAGTTGAATCTGAGCAATCATAACCCGATCATTGTCAATATTAAGATCCAGACTAGACAATTGTTCCAGTAACTTCCATTCTTGTAACATGAGACTTGATAACCTTGCCACAGGCTGCCGGCTTAATGCATCTGCCACAACATTGCCTTTGCTAGGATGATACTCAATCAAGAAGTCGAAGTCCTTCAAGTACTCCAACCATCTGCGCTGCCGCATATTGAGTTCCTTCTGAGAGAATAAATACTTCAAACTCTTGTGATCTGAAAATACCGTGAAAGATTCTCCATACAGGTAATGTCTCCAAATCTTTAAAGCAAACACCACTGCTGCTAATTCCAGATCATGAACAGGGTAATTCTCCTCGTGCTTCCTCAACTGCCTAGAAGAATAGGCAATCACCTTCCCATGCTGCATGAGTACACAGCCTAAACCAATAGCTGAAGCATCAGTATAAACAACAAAACCTCCTTCACCCGAAGGTAAAGCCAAAACAGGTGCTGTAGTCAAACATTCCTTCAAAGTCTGAAAGCTTCGCTGGCAATCATCTGACCAATCAAACTTGTTCTCCTTGCGGGTTAACCTTGTCATCGGTACCGCAATCTTAGAGAAATCCTGGATAAATCTTCGGTAATAGCCTGCCAGGCCTAAGAAACTTCTAACTTCTGTCACACTGGTAGGCTGCTCCCAATTCTTCACTGCCTCGACCTTCGAAGGATCAACAGAAATACCATCCTTGGTGATAATATGTCCGAGAAAGGACACCTCTTGCAGCCAGAATTCACACTTACTGAACTTGGCATAAAGTTGATGATCTCTCAATAATTGCAATGCCATCCTCAGATGTTCAGTATGCTCCACTTCACTCTTGGAATAGATCAAGATGTCATCAATAAATACCACTACCCATTGATCAAGATAGGGCCGAAATACATTGTTCATCAACTGCATGAAAGCCGCTGGAGCATTCGTTAGACCAAAAGGCATAACGACAAATTCGAAATGACCATACCTGCTGCGGAAAGCTAATTTATAGATATCCTCATCCTTAATCCGCAACTGGTGATATCCAGATCGAAGATCGATCTTAGAGAAATACTGAGCTCCCGCTATCTGGTCAAATAACTCATCAATCCTCGGCAATGGATATTTGTTCTTGACAGTCTGCTGGTTCAATTACCGATAATCGATGCGCAACCTCATCGAACCATCTTTCTTCCTGACGAATAATACAGGGGCTTGTAGACACCCAATTTTGGCCGATAAATTGGGCATTTTCTTTGTTCTCCTAGTTAATGCCCCAATTGATCCTTAGTTGGTTGATTTTCTGGGATGTCTCTCAATTCTTGGCCCAACATTTCAATTCCATACCTTGGATCTCGTCTCGAGTTTGGCATTCCCGCGGTATCCGCTCTTATCGCTTTCTTGTTCATAGCGCGTTATGGATCTAATTGAAGTTATCATTTGAACAGTTGTTATTTTCTTGACATCTGATCATTATAGCATTCACTTTGGATGTTATTCTCACTCAACATTTGATTAAGTGACTGCCCAAAGGATTTTCTCCTTTTTTTAAATCATTTGATGGGCCTTTAATTATCACGCTATATCGTCATAGCGCGTTCTTCATGAACGCGCTATGGTTATATGGCGCGTTATCAGGCAGAGCCCTTTTCCAAACCGGACTCCCTTCTTTCATCTCAGAGTCCTTATTTGGTAAGTTTCTGATTGTGTTTCTTATCCAGGAAGGTTTCTAAACCTAGCAGGAGCCTTTCCCCCTCATTAATCGGCAGGATTACCTCAATTTGAGCCGCCAAACCTTTGGATTGAATTGAACTCTGACCTAGGGTTGCTTCTCGATCTTTTTCTTATAAATTGCACCCTTTGGCCGTCGTTTCAGGGGGATGCAACTCGAGATATTGATGAGTAGGAGGAAGCTTTTCGTGCAAAATCAACAAATCCTCTCTCCTCACACATCCAAGGGAGTATTTAGGGATTATTCTCGTGTTCTTTCTCTTTCTACTCTCTCTTTCCCCAAAGCACTGATTTTTATTTTTGCATAGCATTGCATCCCGATTTTTAAACACTCTTTTACAAAATACACGCATTCACACACACACCAAACCTATTTTTGGCCCTTCCATAGGGGTTTAAAAACCACCAACCCCCTAGGTAATCGAGCCCCCCGTTTGCATGCTTTTGATTAAGAATAAGGGCAGATTCTACTAAAATCTCGTTCTAATGGGCCTTTTATTTGTTGTTTATGATTGTTTGCAAGCACTAGAAGATTAATACGTGGAGCCCTTGCACCTTGGCCGGCCTTGGAGCAAGGAAGGAACGAATCCAAATAACCCCGCTTCCTGTTTGATATCGCGCTATAGGTTCCTGGCGCGATCTGAAGAACGCGCTGGGACGATATAGCGCGTTAATCTCCAGGCCTACGGCTAGCCATCTTGAATTTCTGAGGGATGTAACATGCCCTATCTTGATCTTTATATTATTTGGCATGTTGTTGGCCTCAGTGGCGATCACGAATTTTGATTATTACATGTAACCCCCCTTTTATCATCAATTGTAGTTCTATATCTTGTCAAGTCATCTTTTATACAAATCATTTAATTTGGGGACGTTCTAATTTTATAATCCACAAATTGGCGATCACGGTGGGACGCTTTGTGCCACCACGTTCGTTCTTTTGGTTGCCTGCTTGTTAATCCATCAAAGTGTGTGTGATTATTTGTCTTTTGGGGTTCCCCCACCCTGTCATTGGTCGCGCTATACATCCATAGCGCGTTCTATCAGATCGCGCTATGGACATATAGCGCGTTAATCACCAGAGGGTATTTCACCCACACCTTCTCTCGGGGTTCTGATTGTCATCTTCTCTGGTTGCATCTTGTACATTTCTTGTTGTGTATTCTTTTTTTTAATATATTTTTTATTTTATTTGCTAGTTCTAGTTTAGATATTCTTGCATAACGTAGCATTCATCTTTGCATTTGGTTTGGGAGACCTCCTCTCCCCACACTTTTAGGAGATCTCACACCCCCTTGGTGAAGGAAGGACCCTCCATTGAGCACTCCGTCTCATTGGACTGGGAATTCCTAAACCAAGCCTCTATAAGTCCCCGCACCCGTGGATTCCCTCACGGACGCTGGGCAGGTTGTACCTTTGAAGTTCCGGGTTTAGTTGGCCTATGCATGGTGAGAGAGTGTTCTTAGTTGGCACCGGAGTACCACATTTGAAACTAGGTTCCCCCTTGAGTGATCACATCAATTTGCATAAAGTCATTAATTCACCAAGGTCCAAATAAATAAAAAAAATCAACGGTAACCATTCCAAATTGTGTGCTTCTTTGCAACTTATTTTGCTTGAACTTTGATTGCATATTGGTTTATCTTGATAGAGAAAATAACATGTTTAATCATAATTGTGATGCACGACCTAGCACATCCTATACTCCTCAATCTCAACATGTTCATCATAATCCTCACCATATCTTCAAGGGACCACGTACTCATTCCTATGGTCATGCCCGGCCCATGGGCAATGACCAATCTCATGGCCCCTCGATTCAATCACGAGCCACTACTCCTACGGGACCGACTCCTCCCGACGATGAGAAGGTCTCCCAGATCTTGCATGCATTAGATCATCTCACCCCTCAACAAATCCAAGCCCTTAAGGCCGTTGTTGAGGGTTCATCTCATTCCTCTCATCCTCCTTCCAATCCTACGCGGGTGGCCCATCACCCACTTCCCTCTTCTATTCATATTCCTACTCGGGTAGCCCATCACCCATCTCCTCCTATTCACCCTTCTCCTCGGGTGGTCCAATACCCGCCTCCTTCTATTCCTCCTCCACCACGGCCCCAAGGCCCATTTATTCCTTGCAACCCGGCCCATCCGGGTTCTTCTATGGATCATCCCATTAATCCTCCACCACGGCCTTTTTATGCGGCCCCTCCTTCAAGGCCCTGCCAACCCTCTATTACTCAGGTCACACGCCTCCAACAAACGCTTCTCGACAAAGTCACTTCGTTGGAGGAATAATTTAAGAGGGTTACGAGCCCACGGCCCGCTCCTTCTACCCCAGTCAATCCCCTCCACGCCGCTCTGAATGACATTACAAAGATGGAGCAAGCTTGGAAGGATAGGAGAGACGACTACGGCATCGACAGTACGAGCAAGCAAGAGCCGGTGGGTTTCAATGTTCAAGTGGACGCCGTCCATCCTCCACCCATTCACCCAACTCACGCATATGGCCCTTCACCTCCACATACACATACACAATGCCATTACATTCCACCACCCACATACACGCCTTCACTACGGTGTCCACTTGAACCTGCTAATGAAGAACCGGAAATTGAAGAATTTGAGGCGGCATACGACGAAGCTCTGCAAGCACCTCTTCTGAGTTTCCTTCGTCGTCCCCTTCCTCCACTGCCAGAAGACCCCTATGCTCAGGACTATGCCACAGTCCCCGATCCAACCCCCATTTATGAGACCTCTTGGTGTTACGATGATGGGTTGATATTCCAATCACCCATACCGCCGCATCATGAGTCTCATCCTATCCCTAACACCTCTCGCCCCATCCGGCATTTTCAACGCACTAAACCTTCACCTCCCGTAACCACACCAATATCCTCCATTCCATCGGCCTACGTCGAGCCTCCATCACCCTCCACTACGCCGGCCTCTGCCGAGCCTTCTATTACTCCTCCTCCTTGTTCGCCACCTCAACCCTCCATTATCCCTTTAACCCCAAAACCCACTATGCCTATAACCCCTACTCCACTACTTAACCCTTCACCCTTACCCGTGGCTAGTCCTGAGCAAAGTCCACCCCTTTTTGCACTCGAGCCAACCTCGACTGCTTCCGACCAAAGGGAGAAGCTCGATGTGTTTGAACCTCCACCTCCACTCACCCTTTCTTCAACACTTTCCATCATACCACCACCATCCATGGAGCCTTCCGCCTCCGCTTCATCCCCCTTTACTACTCGGAATGGGAGTGCTTCTGCAAGTATTTGTACCGAAGATGACCAAGAGACGGGCAAGAAGGATTTGGCTATAGCCGAGCTATTCAAGATGCAAGAGTTTATATGCCGGATGCCGATCCGGGTTGTTGTGCCAAGCATGGTCAAAGAGGCCAAGTCCCTGCCACTGCTCACTAAGAGAGAATGCCAAGCGTTGATGCCACCCAAGGGCCGGGCAGGGCACCCCTTGTTCCAACTTTTAAATCTTGAACATTTTCTTCCATACAAGGGACGAACGCCCATCTTGATCAATATTCTTCATACGCTACAATCCTTGGGCAACACGATGCTTCCTATCCCGACTTTTCAACTCTCTCACACTATTACTTTTCACTTTTCAAGGGAGTTGTCATTTACCATTGAAGCTTCGTCATGGGCTCTTGCTTTATCCATTGGGCCGATTGACTATACACTTTCATTGCCATGGAGGGGTGGTTATCTTGGTGCTAAGGGGCCTTCCACTATTTCATCCACCTTCTATTCAATGTCATCCACATTCTTGTCTATCACATTTTCTTCATGGGCCACTCCAAGGGTAAGGAGGGGGATCTCATCCTCTCGCCCTTCATGTTCTTCATATTCTTTGCATCTCATGCATTCTATTGTATCCATGCATTCATCGCATCCATTCTATTGCATCCACATGCACTTCTTATTTCCTGGGTTTCCAAACCCGTATCTTCCCCGCCTTCCGGAACCTCCGGATCCCCCACGTTTCCTATATCTTCCGCCTCTATCTTCGGGATCTCCAGGTCCCCTTACGCTCACCAGGCATTGTGCCCCCTCCAATCTTCCCTCAAGGCATCGCGCCCCTTTCCAACTCTTGCATCCGCACTCTCCGGATTTATCTCCCGTCCTCCTTGGACATCGTGTCCCTCGATATCTTATCCCTCCGGAACCTCTGGATCTTGCTCTTTGGGCATCGTGCCCCTACACACTCTCAAGTCCAGATCTTCTGGGCTTCTTGCTGATTCTCCCAGGGCATCGCGTCCCTCGGTATTTGCTTCCTCTGAAACCTCCGGACCCTCTTGACCCTTTTCATCCACTCTTCCTGGGGCACAACGTCCCTCGGCATTTTCTTCCTCCGGAACCTCTGGACCCTCCATCTTTCTTCCGATTCATCTTTCTGCTCCTCCGGGACATCACATCTTTCACTTTCTTCTTCCTTTTCCATCATCTTTTTCCCTATTTCTTCCCAGGGCATCGCGTCCCTCGAGATTCTCCTTCTCCAGATTCTGATTCCTCCTATCATGATTCTACTCCTCTGCCTCCGGACCCTCCGGATCCGCCTCTTTCCATCTATCAATTTCTTCTTCTGATTCCTCCTGATCCTGGGTCCGACCTAACTTCTTCCGCATCCACTGCCTTGGGCATCTGCCCTTTCTCCCACTGCTTCCGAGGCTTTAGTCCTCACTCCTCTTCTTAATTTTTCGCTTCTTCTGTAAACCATGCCTTGCGATCAGGGTCTCTGCACCTTAGTGAGGGAGTTCTAGCCCTCGCCTCTCTTCCTTTTCTCCTTATTCGTCTGAGTCTGGTCTGAGCATCACTCCTTCTTGTTAAGCCACTTCCAAATCCTTTGCTTCCAATCATTTTATTCGCTAAAAGAGGACTATCTCACGATGATCAACCTCGCCTCTGATAGCTGCTTCTACAAAGGTTGCAAGGTAACATATTGGCATAAGTACGCATTTTTATGATATCATTTTCTCATTACTTCACGCATGATTTTCAAAATGAAGTGCTTCTTAACAAGATTAAAAGTTGTGTTTTATCTTAGGCTTTTGTTTAATTAAATTATTCCAAATTAGGCTTGCTTCTGCAGCACCTTTGGTTAATGAGAACCCCGCGCTGGGAGTATGATGTTCTCTCCCCGCTTGTTAAGAGCAACCCTTGGCTGGGCACCGCACACACTTCACGGCGTCCTTAGCCGACTCCTTTGGTTAAACACCGTTGCTACTTTGGCCATGCCATGAGTATATCTGAAAGTCTTTTCTCTTCTTTACTCGACCGAATGCAGGGGCAAGAGGTTGACAGATAAGATGACCAACTTCGGTAATCCCCAATACGAGAGGAGTCTCAAATAGGGGCAGTCTTGACCCAAACTAAAACCAAATTTCATGATATATCTAGCCAAAAGGGCTATTATGAAAACTAAGTCAAAATTTCGATAAATGTAAAGGTATGAATTATGGCATGTCAAGAGAGGCAAAGTCCCCGCAGGGAAAACCCTGGTCGTATGCATGTCAAGGGTCTAAAAATCAAAGGCACAAAGCCCCGGCACAACAGATTATCTCTTTGAGGGGAAATACCTTGGAAGGAATTCAAGTCCCGACATCTCCCATCCTGCATAAAGCTTATCCTAAATTATTCTTCTCTTCTCCCTCTAAGACCGAATGTTTCTCAAGTATGGCCTTGGTAGGAGCACCGTTAACCAAAGGTAGCTGGTCATGGGGCGCCACCTTTAAATGCACGCCCGGCTTTGGGCAGTTTTGAGCGAAAGGGGAAGAAACTAGGACCCTTAGCCAGTGGTTTAAACATCCGTTGATGCTGCATTAGCAATGTCTAAGCCAAATTCCAAAAAAATTGAATATTGCCAAAATTCCAAAAAAAATTGAATATTGCCGAAATTCCAAAAAAATTCAATATTGCCAAATTCCAAAAAAATTTGCCAAAATTTTTGAGCATTTCCAAAACTTTCATATCTTTTCAAAATCAACACAAAAATTCAAATATTCTTTTTGAAAACTCCTAAAAATTTGCATATTTTCAAAAATTCCAAAAAAATTGCATTATATTACTGATGGCATTATTGCGGAGATATCCTTTTACAGGGGCGCGCAAAATCAAAAGAACAATCACAAGAAGTGCAAACAAGTATCAAAGACTGTCTCATTCCACTATGTATGTCAAAAGAGTACAAAATGAGAATGGATAAAACAACCTCTCTAGCTCTCCCCTCGACCCTCCTGATCTCCCTCTCTACGCGAGCTCTCAGCCTCCTCCTGTCCTCCCAGGGAAGACCTAGGAGGAGCCATCGATCCCCGAGAAGCTGAACCCCTGTCACCGCGTGCTCCCCTCTCAGCATCTTCCCTCCTCTGATGCTCAGAGGAGGTAACTAAATAATCAGTGCTCGAATAGGCTCGGGAGTATCCCTCGCGCTGAGCCCGCTCACGCCCCCGCCGATAGCGATCCTCCGCATCCTTCACCCGCTGCTCGGCGATGCCTAATCTGGTACACAACTCCACCCTCTCTAGCTCCCGCTCCACTCTCTCTCTCTCCCATCTCTCTCTCTCTCTGTCTCGATCCTCCCTCTCTCTCTGCCGCTCACTCCTCTCCACCCCGAGTAAGAGGCGAAGCTCTGCCACATCTCGAGGAAGCTCCTCCGCATCACGGCGCCTCAGCTCTGCTTCCGCTATCCGCAGCTCCTGCTCCTGCACCCGAAATCTTGGTCAATAACTGATAATAAAAGTTTTCAAGACTAAGATTAAAAGAACAGATTGCTTACTCTCTCCTGTAGGAGGCCTCAGCTGCCTCCGCCCGAGCAACTGCACTAGCAAGCTGGCTCTCTAGATCGGTGTGGTCGCAGACGGGCTGAGTGGAAGATGAAGCACCATGCGAGGATCGGGCTGCCTCCAGCTCCTCGCGCTGAAAAGAAAGCATTACCATTAATTGAATTTCAAATCCAAATCATTCTAAATTACAAGTACTTACCAGCTTATCGACGGTATGCTGGAGGTCCTCACGCTGCCGGATCGTGGAGTCGAGGAGTCCCTATACCATGGCCAATCTCCCCTCTATGTCGAACTGCAATAACGCATGTTGATCACATTTTGAATAATGAAAGAACAAATGAATTTAAAGGCATACCTGTCCACGAGCGCTCTGATAAACTCAGCTGCCGTATGTCTGAGAGTATGCCTGGAGGTAGGCATCATCTGAATCCGCTTCCGCAGGGACTGCTTGGCCACGCCTCTTCCAATCTGCGTACTGCTCCCAGGCGCGCTGCCGCCAGTCATCTGTCCCCTGGAGGCCTCGGAAGCGTCGTCCAGGTCGTGGATCCATCGCCTGGGTCGGGAACTCTACCACCGCCTGATGGAGTCCTAGTGTCCTCATGATCAACCTATGGTATAGTGGCTCGACCAGGTTGAGGGCATGCAACCAGATCTCTCTCCCGAAGTATGGGATGGCCGCCTCCACCCAGGGCATCACCTCGGCGTCCCTTTGATAGGGAGTCCAGATCACCTGCATAGTTCAATATATCATTGCCCTGGATCTCATTCAGATAATATAATTCAATTTCAAAAATCAATTTCACCTTTATATGGGGCATCATATCTAACGTCTCCTGAATGTGGGTGACCTGGTCCTTCAGAGATCGGTTATCTCGTGTTGGGGTCCAACGTCTGGCCAGGGGCAGTAGATCTCCTCGATCCTCCCAAGCACGCCTGAGGGTAGGAAGATACAATTAACTCCAAACCTGAAATGCAGCTCATGTAATCAATATAAGAGGCAAGTGCATAACTTAATCATTGGAGTTTAAGATTTAGAGAGATACCTGAAGTAGAGGGTAGAACCCCCCGAGTGAAGACTGGAGTGAAGAAATGCCGAAGCTATCAAACAAATGGGCTAGGACTGCCGCACTCCAAGCATACCGTCCAACTCTATCCAGATCCTCCAGTAGGGGTAGAAATCGGCAGCTCACTGCATCACCCTGAGTCGCTAGAAGTAGCTTACCGATCAGCAGAATAAGAAACCTCCTCAGCTCCATGTCGGCCAGTGCGCCAGCCTCAGTCGCGAAACTCTCTCTGGCTCCAGCCTCTAGTCTCCTCTCATGAGCCGTCAAAGTCTCTCCCACCTCCCTCTGCGTATGGAACAAGCCGAGACTCTCATGCAAAGCAATCCTCGACACTAGCGAGGTCCGGCCAGTCCCCTCCAACTCCAAGCCTAGCAGTCTGCGCGCCATCTCCCGATAGTCGGGGTAAGTGCAGCCAGTCACCGCTGATCCATGCACCCGCAGCCCAGTAATACGGGTGACGTCCTCTAGAGTCGGGATCATATGACCCCAGGGGAAGAGGAAGGCCTTGCACCCCGTATCCCATCTGGCTTTCAGGGCCCTTATCAATCTCACATCGACTCTCAGCACCTCTATCTCCAGGAACTCCCCGAAGCCCATTCGGCGGAGGCGGGCCCGTTGAAACTCCGGTAATGCAGAGTAGACGGCCCGAACCAATGTCCATGAAATCCGGACACGAACTGCACCCTCCACACCCTGTACACAACATAAAAGTAAGAAATATCAATTTGTGTCCATCAAACAAAACAAAAATCATAAAATAAGAAAAACTGTCATTCTGTTCTTTATCGCGCTATATCGTCATAGCGCGTTCTTCAAGAACGCGCTATGAAGATATAGCGCGTTCATCTTTCGCAGGTAGGGGGCGACCCCTCATTCCCCAATTTTTTTTCCATGGGCTTTCTGCCCTATACATCGGTCTAAAGGGGCATCTCCCCTTCCATCTTCATCTCGTTTGAAAAGAAAAACAAGAAAAATCAAGAGAAAGAAAGATTAGGGCGGTTTTCTTACCAATCGACGTTTTCGGGCCGCCACGCCACCAATGGGCTCCGCCGCTGTTTCCTCAACCGTCGGGGCGCCTTCAACCTCTTCGGCATCGTCCGGGGGGGATCTCCATTTCGTCCCCTTCAAGCCGGGCCGAGACGGTCGCCTCCGAGTCGGCATTCTCTTCCACGGGAGGGGGCGTTCGTTGCTCCTCCACGCGAGATAGTTGACGGCCACGGGTGGCGCGCCGTTTGGAGCGTCGAGGAGGATCCCCTTCCATTGGATTAGGGCAATGAGGGTTTGGGTTGGTGAGAGGGCGAGAGAGGGAGTCGAGAGAGGGAAGTATGGGTTTGAATAAGAGAAAAGGGGGGGGGGGTTTGAAAACCTGCGTGTGATTAACGCGCTATACGTTCATAGCGCAACATTAACGCGCTATGTATATATAGCGCGATAATCAAAGTAAAAAGAGAAATGAAAATAGAAGGGGGGAGGGAGAGAAAAGGAAGTGCCATGAGAATATATGTTAAGAATGAATGAGAAACTTGTGTTCTTTTGCTTATGCGTGCCTGAATTTGCTTGAATTTGCTTAGCATTGAATTCGCAGGAAAGCAAAAGAAAGATGATGATACGCCATCAGGTAAGTATTTCTTTATCCATTCCTTTTATTGCATTACTATATGATACTTACACTATTATATTATCTCAAGGACCGGCTGATTCTCCGTATGTTTCGGGATTTGAGTTCCCCTCTACCAAAAACAGTGATGATCTAGAAATATGCAGTTAATCGTCGGATAGGCCGTTAGGTCAGACAAATTTGGGGACGATGGACTTCATCTCGCACGTCGTGGTTGCAGATAACTCTTGACCCAAGTCTGTTTGATTTAATAATATTATCCTTGAGTATCTTATATTTTATTTTTTCTTGGCATTTGTTTTAATGATTTCTTTTATTTTAGCCCTGCACGCATCATGCCTTTTGCATTCATAAATGCCCAACTCTTCTTCCTAATTAAGGATCAATAATGCTTATGTTCTTGAACAAAGAAATTCAATTCCATTCCGAATTTGAAAGATTACTCCTAGTTGGACACTGGATCTCGCTGGTCGATGTGACCCTTGCCTAGAATTTGCTTATCCCCTTTCAATCCAATTCAACTTATCCTCCTTCTTTTGATCCACTCATTAGCTGTGAACCGCACGATGGCGTCGATGGATCCGCCGGGCTCGCGTCCATTCCACTAACTGAGTGAAATCCGTAGTTGCTATGCGCCGCGGATGCCTCTTTTGTGCAAGAGGTTGATCAGCTCCCTTTTCTTTGTTCCGTGCCTAACATTCTAGACGAGGTCACTGATGCTAGCTCGATCTTGTGGTTAGCACAGAGTTTTTTGGATTATTCCTATCATTTGTCGGTTGTGATGGGTGTCTCTTTTTCCTTGATATCCACTTATCAGTCCGCTCCACTGCATTTCCACTTCATCTCCCCGTCACTACCACTCTGTGTCATCTCCGTTTTGCCTCCGTTTTACCTCCGTCTCGCTCCCCTGCAAAGCGGATATCAAGGAGGGGCATCTGTAGACACCCAATTTTGGCCGATAAATTGGGCATTTTCTTTGTTCTCCTAGTTAATGCCCCAATTGATCCTTAGTTGGTTGATTTTCTGGGATGTCTCTCTATTCTTGGCCCAACATTTCAATTCCATACCTTGGATCTCGTCTCGAGTTTGGCATTCCCGCGCTATCCGCTCTTATCGCTTTCTTGTTCATAGCGCGTTGTGGATCTAATTGAAGTTATCATTTGAACAGTTGTTATTTTCTTGACATCTGATCATTATAGTATTCACTTTGGATGTTATTCTCACTCAACATTTGATTAAGTGACTGCCCAAAGGATTTTTCTCCTTTTTCTAAATCATTTGATGGGCCTTTAATTATCGCGCTATATCGTCATAGCGCGTTCTTCATGAACGCGCTATGGTTATATGGCGCGTTATCAGGCAGAGCCCTTTCCAAACCGGACTCCCTTCTTTCATCTCAGAGTCCTTATTTGGTAAGTTTCTAATTGTGTTTCTTATCCAGGAAGGTTTCTAAACCTAGCAGGAGCCTTTCCCCCTCATTAATCGGCAGGATTACCTCAATTTGAGCCGCCAAACCTTTGGATTGAATTGAACTCCGACCTAGGGTTGCTTCTCGATCTTTTTCCTATAAATTGCACCCTTTGGCCGTCATTTCAGGGGGATGCAACTCGAGATATTGATGAGTAGGAGGAAGCTTTTCGTGCAAAATCAACAAATCCTCGCTCCTCACACATCCAAGGGAGTATTTAGGGATTATTCTCGTGTTCTTCCTCTTTCTACTCTCTCTTTCCCCAAAGCACTGATTTTTATTTTTGCATAGCATTGCATCCCGGTTTTTAAACACTCTTTTACAAAATACATGCATTCACACACACACCAAACCTATTTTTGGCCCTTCCATAGGGGTTTAAAAACCACCAAACCCCCAGGCAATCGAGCCCCCCGTTTGCATGCTTTTGATTAAGAATAAGGGCAGATTCTACTAAAATCTCGTTCTAATGGGCCTTTTATTTGTTGTTTATGATTGTTTGCAGGCACTAGAAGATTAATACGTGGAGCCCTTGCACCTTGGCCGGCCTTGGAGCAAGGAAGGAACGAATTCAAATAACCCCGCTTCCTGTTTGATATCGCGCTATAGGTTCCTGGCGCGATCTGAAGAACGCGCTGGGACGATATAGCGCGTTAATCTCCAGGCCTACGGCTGGCCATCTTGAATTTTCGAGGTATGTAACATGCCCTATCTTGATCTTTATATTATTTGGCATGTTGTTGGCCTCAGTGGCGATCACGGATTTTGATTATTACATGTAACCCCCCTTTTATCATCAATTGTAGTTCTATATCTTGTCAAGTCATCTTTTATACAAATCATTTAATTTGGGGGCGTTCTAATTTTATAATCCACAGGGCTCCCCACGGAGAAGTACTAGGATGAATAAAGCCCTTCTCGAGTAATTCCATCAGCTGATGCTTCAATTCTCTTAGTTCCGCAGGAGACATACGATAAGGAGCCTTGGAAATAGGAGATGTGCCAGAAATAAGATCAATAGAAAAGATAACCTCCCGCTCAGGCGGAAGTCCTGGTAGTTCTTCTGGAAAGACATCAGGAAAATCTCGGACAACAGAAATATCCTTAATCTCCATCTGTTGCTCAGGAGTTGTACAGACGAAGGCTAGAAAAGCCTCACATCCTCGCCTCATCAGCTTATCAGCTCGAAGAGCCGAGATAAGCGGTACGGAGTTATGGTGCTTAACTCCCACAAAAGAAAGTCCAGGGTGTCTAGTAAAAGACACGGAGCTAGAACTGCAGTGAACGTTAACCTCATATCTAGCCAACCAATCTGCTCCTAGGATTACATCATAATCCTTCATATCCATGCAAACTAAATCAGCTGGAAAGTTCTGCTCACCCATCATAACCTTACTAGAAGGATAGAAATGCTGGATCGCCGATCTAGTACCAATAGGGGTTGATATCTCTAACGGAGAATTCATCAAAATAGGTTCTACAACTAATGACTTAGCAAATCTCCGAGAAATAAATGAATGCGTGGCACCAGTATCAAAAGAACAAATGATGGCTTGTCGAGTATAATGAGAGTACCTTCGACGAGTCCACCATCCTCGGCTGTTCCTGCTTCATCAGCATGCAGAGCTTGGAGTTTGCCTTGTGGTTTCTTGAAGACTTGCGGTTTTGCTGGGGTAGCTTGCTCAGACATACGAGGGCAATCAGAGATACGGTGCTCCTTGCTTCCACATCGTAGGCATGCTCCTAGCTTGTGCCAGCAATCCTCCACCATGTGGCCAGGATTATTACAAAACTTGCAAACGCCCATGTATGGAACGATAGGGCCAGGCTTCTTGTCTTCACGGTTCGGCATCTCGCCTTTCCATGATCCGGACCCGCTCCACGAACCAGGTCCACTAACAGGCCTCTTCTTGGTATACCCGGGTTTGACACTCCCGGAACCCGTAGGTTGTTCCTTCCTGGTGCCATTTCCACAGATTCTCTCCGTCATTTCTAAAGTATCCTCCAGAAGTTGAGCTTTTCTCACCATCTCAGAATAAGTGGAAATCTCCATCGGTGCCAATTGATTAATATAATGAAGCTTCAATCCATTAAGAAAGCGCTTCGCCTTCATTTTCTCGGTAGAAATGAGATGAGTAGCATAACGAGAAAGCCGTGCAAATTGAGTCTCATACTCTGCCACGGACAAACCTCGCTGTTTCAAGGCCGCGAACTCTGCCGCTTTCTTCTCTTGCACTCGGTCAGAAAAATACTTGCTGTTAAAGAATTCCTCGAACTCTTCCCACGTAACCTGCCGGTCACCGAGAGTCGCCTTGATAGAATCCCACCAAGTACGTGCATCATGTTCCAGTTGAAATGTGGACAACAGGACACGCTTCTAGTTGGTGCATTGCATAACTTCAAAGATCCTCCCCATCTCATCTAGCCAGTGCTCGGCTTGGTCGGGGTCGGTCGAACCCGCAAACCTTGGCGGATTCATCCCTTGGAAGTTCTGGTATAGATCACCGGTGCCATGCTGTGCTGCTCCTGCCTGAGCTACCTATTGAAGGGCCTGAGTAAGGCCTTGAATCGTGCGCAGCAGGTTCCTCCATTCAGCACGATCAGCTGCCATCTACATGAGAAATAGATTACTTAGGTTCAATAAGATAGATAATAACATGATTAAGGAACGAACTTAACCCAAGTTTCTACCCAATCTCACCAGGTCGGGTTCTAGACTTTTACAAGGTTAGGGATCTAATGCACCTAGACACGACCAAAACTCGGTACCTGGCGGAGATAATCGATCTGAAGACCACTCGCGCAAGTGTGCGACCTTCCCGATAGGCGTAGCCTAACGTTCGGACAACACCTTTTGATATACAGGTTATTGAGATGCAATGCAAGAAAACCTAAACTTAGGAAACCTAGGAATGTGAAACCTAGGGCTCTGATACCAACTAAACTGTCACGCCCCGACGCGGAATATCGGGACGTACAGTCAGAAACAAGCTGGCAAGAGAGAGAATTAATCAAAATATACACAAGTGCTATGAAAAGGGAATAACTAACTGATCATTAAACAAACCACAACTGATACAATAATCTCAAATCAACTTATTACAACTGGGATAACAACCACTAAACCTCAAAAACATAACCGAAACTTAAATACTCTCCAAAGTACCACTAAGAGTAAGATAACACTGCTAACACACTAGAACTGATACACTCAAGACATCACTCCTGCCGTTCCCCATCGGTAAGAGCGTCACCTGAAAAGTCTGGAAAGGGGGGAAACACAACTATGAGCTGACGCTCAGTAAGAAATAACAGGCAAGTTTACATGATTAACAAGTTAATTACATTTTGATATGTCATGCTAAAAAGAAATAAAGACGATAATGATATAAAGAAACAACAGTAATAACAAGATCTTACAAGGTCAAGAAATATGTGATATCAAGAATTAACAAGATAACAAGTACAATAAATTACAACAGGAGATATAACAAGAGACAGTAGTAAAGAATTGGCCAATCAAGCAAGTAATTTAACATCCATTCAAACACGATCAAGTAACAAGTAACAAGAGATTTTTGTCATAGACGCAACAAGCAAGTCAAGTATTCGGTGCAATGCCCCACCATGTCATTAACATCTCATGGGCTCAATAATTTTTCGGGCACTCCCCCCAGGACCAGACCGGGCCCCTATGACGCGATGGCATTGATTTTAATGGGTCCAAAGTCCCACCCGTCCAGACATTCAGTCAATTTTTAATGGCCAATTAATCAGAGGAATTACTGTCATAAGTACGAGAATTAAGGACTAACATGTCGTTGGATTCAAAATAAAAACTCGGTTTATACGGTCACTTCGGTGCCACATTACAAGAACTGGACCAAAGCTTGGTCCGTGAGGTCAAGAAAGAACGGCTGACAGTGTACCGTTCAGGTGTGTAAGAAATCCATTTTTTTTACTGGGTAATAATGACTAAAACAGCAACTTAACAATCAGTTTAATCCTAATTACCAAGTTAATATATCAAGGATTATCCATTACCATTTGCATTAAACCAATTTGCCAAATGATGATTAAAGATGATAAGGCAAAGAACAAACTCACACAGGAGTGAAATAGCATATATTAACAGCAATTTAGTTATACCATTAACCAATACTCATGTGGGTTTCTATTTAAACAATGTATGTGTTGAAATGAAAATGATAAACAGCATGTTTTTACACCATGATAGAACGTAGGAACCAATGCAAATTGAAATCATAAGGTTTCCTGAATAGGTCACTAGTTCTTCCAGAATATAATTTTCAATTGGTCTAAGTTAAATTGGTTGATCTCCTAATGATCCGGATCGATCCTCGGGTCGAAGAACTACAAAAACTGGGTTTCTGGTACATGGGTCGACCCCTGTAAAAACGGGGTCTGCCAGATGCATGGGTCGACCCCTGGGGTCGACCCCCACAAATCCTTCAGAATGGGTCGACCCTAAGGGTCGACCCCCACAATTTTGCCGTATGGGTCGACCCCATGGGTCGACCCTCGGGCTGGCCTGGGCTGCCAGGTGATGGGTCGACCCCTGCAAGCCCAGAAATAGCCAGGGCTTCCGGAAAACGCATGAACTCACCCATTTTGGGTCTAAATGGGTTGGAATCCTAACCACATGGTCTAGGGTTCTTAATATACATACTAGGGTCATAATACAACAGATTTAAAATACGAATTTCAACAAAAATCAATTAAAACACAACTTATTCTATGATGAACACAAGAAACCCTAGTTCTTGACATGCCTCTACTAAATCGTAGATTTCTCTCACTATATGCAATGGAATTCGGGGCTTCTTATATCAAAAGAAAGCTAACTTAATTCTGAATCCAACCATATATGACATGGTTCATGTGGATCAGGATTAATACTTCGAAATCAGAAATCAACTCGGATGAACACATCAAAAACTAGGTCTAAACATGCTGTTACTACGAGCAGAAATTCTCTAAACATGCTTCATGAATTTTAGGGCTTTCTACTCCTAATGAAAGCTAAAAAGATGCTGATTACATCATATAAGTTAATTAGAGTTTGGCCTATTAAACCTACCTGAATCAAAGGTTGAAATAAGATGCTAGAAATGAAGAACGAACTTGCTAACCCTTCACAAAAGCCTCGATATCTCTCTAGATACCTGATAAAAATTGGGGCTTTCACTCCCACTGGATAGATCTCATCGAGAGGAATAAAATGATGTATTCATGATCGAATTTTAGTTGAGAATTCCTACCTCAATTGAAGAAACAAGGAAGGAAGAAGGTAGACGACGGCCTGCCGACACACCTTCTGTAATCACCGGATATCTCCCCAGATCTGTCTCTTCTGCCGACACCACAGCCACCAAAAGAAACTAGACTCGAAGAGCTTTCTATCTATAGCTCACACATCTTCTGGAGAGTTCTGAGCTGGGAGAATTCGACGGGGCAAGTGACGTGTTAGAAACGGCGCCGAAAAGTTTGACTCAATCAAACTCGGCCTGCTACGCCTTCTAGGGTTAGGGTTTTGAGAAATAGATAGAGGGCTTTTGATCCTCAGATCAAGACCGTTCATTTGCCTCCAGTTTGAGCTAATTTGGTCGAGTATTAAGCCTCAATTTCGTGTTTTAATCTAAAGTTAGGTAAGGGTCAAAAAGTGTGCACTTAAGGGCTTAAACCCTAATTAGATCTAACCACGGATTTTTAATGGGTTGGTCCAAGAAGACAAAATTGCTATCTACATTGACCTTAACCTGTTTACTATTTTTATGGATTTTTATAAGGTGGTCGGATTTTCACTCATTCTATTTCTAACGAATTAAATATTAATAATCCGAAATTCAATTATTAATTCTCTAAAAATTCAATTCTACATTAATAAAAGCTTAAAAAAATACATAGGGCTCAAATAAATAATTCGGGGTCTTACACCCTCCCCTACTTAAAGGAATTTGGTCCCCCAAATTCACTGCACTAAAACTGAGAGTCTGGAAAAAGATCGCTCACCTAGAATAAATCGGGATATCGCTTCCGCATAGTCTCTTCAGACTCCCATGTAGCTTCTTCGGTCCCACGCCGACTCCACTGAATCTTGACCATCGGTATAGAACGATTCCGGAGTTGATGTTGCTTCCGGTCCATAATCTGGATAGGTCTTTCTTCATAGGTCAAATCTTCCTTCAATTCAAAATCCACATGTTGAATTATATGAGTGGGGTCGTACACGTATTTTCGTAACATAGACACATGGAAAATATTGTGCACGCCAGACAATTGAGGCGGTAAAGCCAGTCTGTAAGCAACTTCTCCCACTCTATCCAGAATCTCAAATGGACCAATGTATCTCGGGCTTAGCTTGCCCTGAATGCCAAATCTTCGGATCCCTCTCATCGGAGAGACCTTTAAGAACACATGCTCGCCAACCTGAAATTCCAATGCTCTTCTTCTGTTGTCAGCATAACTCTTCTGTCTGGATTGGGCTACTTGTAACCGGTCTCGGATAACACGGATGTTCTGTGATGATTCTGAAACAAGATCTGGTCCAAGCCACTGTTTCTCACCTACCTCGTCCCAACACAACGGGGAACGACAGCTTCTACCATACAATGCTTCAAAAGGAGCCATATGTAAGTTGGATTGGTAGCTGTTGTTGTAGGTGAATTCAATCAATGCCAAGTGATCACTCCAACTTCCTCCAAAATCAATCATGCATGCTCGCAGCATATCTTCCACTATCTGGTTGGTTCTTTCAATCTGTCCATCTGTCTGCGGATGAAAAGCAGTATTGAAATTCAGACGAGTACCCAAAGACTCTTACAGTCCCTTCCAGAAATGTGAAGTAAATCTGGGGTCTCGATCAGACACAGTACTGACTGGTATGCCATGGAGTCTTACCACTTCCTTTAAATACAAAGCAGCCAATACATCAACTGTCCACTTGGATTTAATTGGTAAGAAATGAGCCGACTTTGTCAATCGGTCGACAATCACCCAAATCGCATCAAATCCACCACGAGTCCTAGGTAGACCCATAATGAAGTCCATGCCAATGCTTTCCCACTTCCATTGGGGTATGTCGAGTGGTTTCAGTTTTCCTGCCGGTCTGAAATGTTCGGCCTTAACTTGCTGACAGACCAAGCATCTACTCACGAAGTCTGCAACTTCCCTTTTCATGTTCGGCCACCAAAATGATCTTTTCAAATCTCTGTACATTTTAGTGCCTCCAGGATGAATGGTATATCTGGATCTATGAGCTTCCTCAAGAATCTTGTTCTTTATTCCAGCTTCATCAGGTACACAAGTTCTGCCCTTAAATAATAATCTTCCATCGTCATCCAACATGAAGTCAGGTCTGCTGCTCAAGTTTCCCTTGATCTCTACCAGCTCGGGATCATTATCTTGCAAAGACTTGATTTCCATCAACAGTTCGGGCTTAAGTTGAATCTGAGCAATCATAACCCGATCATTGTCAATATTAAGATCCAGACTAGACAATTATTCCAGTAACTTCCATTCTTGTAACATGAGACTTGATAACCTTGCCACAGGCTTCCAGCTTAATGCATCTGCCACAACATTGCCTTTGCCAGGATGATACTCAATCGAGAAGTCGAAGTCCTTCAAGTACTCCAACCATCTGCGCTACCGCATATTGAGTTCCTTCTGAGAGAATAAATACTTCAAACTCTTGTGATCTGAAAATACCGTGAAAGATTCTCCATACAGGTAATGCCTCCAAATCTTTAAAGCAAACACCACTGCTGCTAATTCCAGATCATGAACAGGGTAATTCTCCTCGTGCTTCCTCAACTGCGTAGAAGAATAGGCAATCACCTTCCCATGCTGCATGAGTACACAGCCTAAACCAATACCTGAAGCATCAGTATAAACAACAAAACCTCCTTCACCCGAAGGTAAAGCCAAAACAGGTGTTGTAGTCAAACATTCCTTCAAAGTCTGAAAGCTTCGCTGGCAATCATCTGACCAATCAAACTTGTTCTCCTTGCGGGTTAACCTTGTCATCGGTACCGCAATCTTAGAGAAATCCTGGATAAATCTTCGGTAATAGCCTGCCAGGCCTAAGAAACTTCTAACTTCTGTCACACTGGTAGGCTGCTCCCAATTCTTCACTGCCTCGACCTTCGAAGGATCAACAGAAATACCATCCTTGGTGATAATATGTCCGAGAAAGGACACCTCTTGCAGCCAGAATTCACACTTACTGAACTTGGCATAAAGTTGATGATCTCTCAATAATTGCAATGCCATCCTCAGATGTTCAGCATGCTCCACTTCACTCTTGGAATAGATCAAGATGTCATCAATAAATACCACTACCCATTGATCAAGATAGGGCCGAAATACATTGTTCATCAACTGCCTGAAAGCCGTTGGAGCATTCGTTAGACCAAAAGGCATAACGACAAATTCGAAATGACCATACCTGCTGCGGAAAGCTGATTTATAGATATCCTCAACCTTAATCCGCAACTGGTGATATCCAGATCGAAGATCGATCTTAGAGAAATACTGAGCTCCCGCTATCTGGTCAAATAACTCATCAATTCTCGGCAATGGATATTTGTTCTTGACAGTCTGCTGGTTCAATTACCGATAATCGATGCACAACCTCATCGAACCATCTTTCTTCCTGACGAATAATACAGGGGCTTGTAGACACCCAATTTTGGCAGATAAATTGGGCATTTTCTTTGTTCTCCTAGTTAATGCCCCAATTGATCCTTAGTTGGTTGATTTTCTGGGATGTCTCTCTATTCTTGGCCCAACATTTTAATTCCATACCTTGGATCTCGTCTCGAGTTTGGCATTCCCGCACTATCCGCTCTTATCGCTTTCTTGTTCATAGCGCGTTGCGGATCTAATTGAAGTTATCATTTGAACAGTTGTTATTTTCTTGACATCTGATCATTATAGCATTCACTTTGGATGTTATTCTCACTCAACATTTGATTAAGTGACTGCCCAAAGGATTTTTCTCCTTTTTTTAAATCATTTGATGGGCCTTTAATTATCGCGCTATATCGTCATAGCGCGTTCTTCATGAACGCGCTATGGTTATATGGCGCGTTATCAGGCAGAGCCTTTTTCCAAACCGGACTCCCTTCTTTCATCTCAGAGTCCTTATTTGGTAAGTTTCTGATTGTGTTTCTTATCCAGGAAGGTTTCTAAACCTAGCAGGAGCCTTTCCCCCTCATTAATCGGCAGGATTACCTCAATTTGAGCCGCCAAACCTTTGGATTGAATTGAACTCCGACCTAGGGTTGCTTCTCGATCTTTTTCCTATAAATTGCACCCTTTGGCCGTCGTTTCAGGGGGATGCAACTCGAGATATTGATGAGTAGGAGGAAGCTTTTCGTGCAAAATCAACAAATCCTCGCTCCTCACACATCCAAGGGAGTATTTAGGGATTATTCTCGTGTTCTTCCTCTTTCTACTCTCTCTTTCCCCAAAGCACTGATTTTTATTTTTGCATAGCATTGCATCCCGGTTTTTAAACACTCTTTTACAAAATACACGCATTCACACACACACCAAACCTATTTTTGGCCCTTCCATAGGGGTTTAAAAACCACCAAACCCCCAGGTAATCGAGCCCCCCGTTTGCATGCTTTTGATTAAGAATAAGGGCAGATTCTACTAAAATCTCGTTCTAATGGGCCTTTTATTTGATGTTTATGATTGTTTACAGGCACTAGGAGATTAATACGTGGAGCCCTTGCACCTTGGCCGGCCTTGGAGCAAGGAAGGAACGAATCCAAATAACCCCGCTTCCTGTTTGATATCGCGCTATAGGTTCCTGGCGCGATCTGAAGAACGCGCTGGGACGATATAGCGCGTTAATCTCCAGGCCTACGGCTGGCCATCTTGAATTTCTGAGGTATGTAACATGCCCTATCTTGATCTTTATATTATTTGGCATGTTGTTGGCCTCAGTGGCGATCACGGATTTTGATTATTACATGTAACCCCCCTTTTATCATCAATTGTAGTTCTATATCTTATCAAGTCATCTTTTATACAAATCATTTAATTTGGGGGCGTTCTAATTTTATAATCCACAAATTGGCGATCACGGTGGGACGCTTTGTGCCACCACGTTCGTTCTTTTGGTTGCCTGCTTGTTAATCCATCAAAGTGTGTGTGATTATTTGTCTTTTGGGGTTCCCCCACCCTGTCATTGGTCGCGCTATACATCCATAGCGCGTTCTATCAGATCGCGCTATGGACATATAGCGCGTTAATCACCAGAGGGTATTTCACCCACACCTTCTCTCGGGGTTCTGATTGTCATCTTCTCTGGTTGCATCTTGTACATTTCCTGTTGTGTATTCTTTTTTTTAATATATTTTTCATTTTATTTGCTAGTTCTAGTTTAGATATTCTTGCATAACGTAGCATTCATCTTTGCATTTGGTTTGGGAGACCTCCTCTCCCCACACATTTAGGAGATCTTACACCCCCTTGGTGAAGGAAGGACCCTCCATTAAGCACTCCGTCCCATTGGACCGGGAATTCCTAAACCAAGCCTCCATAAGTCCTCGCACCCGTGGATTCCCTCACGGACGCTGGGCAGGTTGTACCTTTGAAGTTCCGGGTTTAGTTGGCCTATGCATGGTGAGAGAGTGTTCTTAGTTGGCACCGGAGTACCACATTTGAAACTAGGTGCCTCCCTTGAGTGATCACATCAATTTGCATAAAGTCATTAATTCACCAAGGTCCAAATAAATAAAAAAAATCAACAGTAACCATTCCAAATTGTGTGCTTCTTTGTAACTTATTTTGCTTGAACTTTGATTGCATATTGATTTACCTTGATAGAGAAAATAACATGTTTAATCTTAATTGTGATGCACGACCTAGCACATCCTATACTCCTCAATCTCAACATGTTCATCATAATCCTCACCATGCTCGACATGGTCGGGGTCGGTCGAACCCGCAAACCTTGGCGGATTCTGTTAGTGTTGGTGTGCTATAGGCCAATTTAGGGTCGGGTAGACCCGATATATGTATGATCTTGTTCATTATTAATAAAGTGGTGTTTGAGTGTAAATATGCGATTGTGTTGTTTTACGTTGTCCCTAGGATATGTGGTTGTAAAGTCAGCTCGAGATGGGATCTCGAACATGAGACTTACTTTAAATGAACACATACCTTAAACTGTTCCTGGTTGGAGGGTAATCACTCGGGGACTTTGATTACCTATTAAACCAGTACACATGATGTGTCAGTGACCAGTCTCATGGTCATTGGTGCGGGGCACCAACACATATGTGTAGGTGTATGTCCTTGGAGGATGTGCACTGAACTGATCCGCTATTGGATCTTCAGATGGTTGATTATACCTAATGTCAACTGAAGATCCAACGGTCACAGTAGCATCGTTGGTCCTTTGACCTGAGACATTGATCGGATCTTACACGAGGACTGGAATGATTTAATTACTTTGCTAAGTGACTTTAACCATAAGTCATGAGTTGCCGAGTCATTAACCACTCCAAGATACGTGTGAAGATCATCAATGGTCAAGAAGGGATCGCTCACTGTCGGGTATATATCAGACAGTTAATGGGTCATGACATTGACGCTCCGTTAAATCCCTGGCCAGGGTCGTGTGAGTTCGTTTAGAACGGACGTCATACACTTTAAGGAGGTCATAGTCAAATGGCACGATCATGGAGTTTGACAGATACCGTACCCTCGATCGTACCAGACTCATAGAAGGAGCGAGGGATTATATCGATGTGGTAACTGTGGACTTACAGGTACCAGACATGCTGGTTTAAACTCGGCGTCCTCTAGGATCACGCGGATTTGCTTGACCCAACGTGATCGAAGGTTCGGAATGAATTAAACTATTATTCGGCTCTTGTAGAAGCGAATAATACGTTTAATTTACTTCTAATTAGGAATTAGAAGTTAATTGGCCTTAAACTAGAGTGACTGTGGGCCTAGAGAATCACACACAATGGATTCTTGGGTGACGGATAATTATTATACAAATGTATGTATTATTTCCTTTTAATTCCTTTTGGAAAGGAGTGTAAACGGAGTTTAATACATATGTATAATATGAGATAGGACATATATACAGTTTTGGTCTTTTAGAACCCTTTTCTAATAAACCTAAACTCTATATATAGCTACCTACGTGAAGCTCATTCGAGCCTTCACTTCTTCCAACCTCTTAAGCTTAAGCAAGCACATAAGCTTAAGAGGAGGATTAGCCTCCCCCTTTCTCCCTCTTGCTCTCTCTCTCTCCAGAAGGTGATAGAGCCAGGGAAGGTCGTACCGGGGAGGTACCGTCGCTGTGCAAGGGTCCGTGTGGATCTGCTCTAGAGGCCGTACAGCTGTGCGGCTCGGTTTCTCTGCATCGGGCTTAGCGGACAGCGTCGTTCCGCGCAAGGTGAAACACGCAACCCGTAATTAGGGTTTTAGAAATACCGATTAGAGCACAGCTTAAGCTTTTCATAACACCGGAATCGGGCAAATTAATTTTTGTTATCCGCTGCGTCGCCCGTTGGTGCTGTGCGAAACCTTACAGTGGTATCAGAGCCAGGTTCGCGCTCTGGTCGGTATTTTTATCGTCGTATAGAACCATATTTGAAAGGGGATTAAATCTTCAATTATTATTTGTTGAAAGAGATCTAGACGTCTCTGTTCTTCCTGGATGCTGGGCATCCAAGCAGCAATTTTTTAAAAAAAAAATAATAAAAAAATTTTTTTAAGGCCCGTTTGGGCGCACTGCGCCCTGGGCGCAGTGCGCCCGCCGCGTGCGCCAGCCGCGTGCGCCGCGTGGGCGGCGCACGCGGCACCCGCGGTCAGCACCCGTGGGCGCTGACCGCGGGGGCGGGCAGGCGCGCCGCGTGGCGGGCCGCGCCCGCCACGCGGGCGCCCGCTTGCGGGCGCGGGTGCGCCCGCCCACGCCTTCCGCTTGGGCGGCCGCGCCCCCCCCTGCGGGGGTCGGGCCGAATTTTTTTTAAAAAAAAATTACGTTTTTGCCCTTTTCTTTAATTTATTGTGCTCATATAAATAAATATATATATGGGATATATATATGAAAATGCACAGTAAATTGAATAGAATTTTATCGAGTAGGTTAATTGTATTATCTCGATGGTAAATGTCAAATGTTAAATTTTATTTTACCGTGTTGAATTTACTGAGGTGAGATAATTACTATTTACCTTGAGATAAAATGGTAATAATTGAAGTTACTTCAGTAAAATTTAAGTTCTTGAATTTTTATTTATTAGATAATTAGAAAATTCAAATTTTAAATTTTATTGAAGATAAATGTAGAAAATTCAATTATTTGAATTTTAATTATTAGATAATTATTAAATTCAAATTTTAAATTTTAGAAAATTACTAATTGAGGATAATTGCATTATTTTAAATTTACTTTCAAACAAAATTATTGGATATTTAGTTTGAATTTAAATTTAAATTATTGGCATATTTAAATTTTGAATTTAAATTTGATTATTGGATAATTAAATTTAAATTTAAATTTAATTAATTATATCAATTAGATGCCCCTGTAGAAAATGATGGTTCTTTACGTGCTCTACTTTAATTACCTTGTATTGGCCTGCTTGTGTGTTTAATTTTAGTTAATCATGCTTTGATTTTTAAAATTAAACAAAGCTAGCCTGTTTTTGTTTGCACATCCCATTTTTAAATTCAAAAGTAAGGATTATTTTCAGAAAATAACCCTTGATTGATTTTATTTGAATGGGTTGGCAAGTGATCATGGACTTGGATTAATGTAATTAATTGGGGTCTGCGAACCTCCTTTCTCTCTCTGTTAAAATTCAATGTACTTCTATCTTCCTCCATTGTTGTACTCGCCCTAAGGGCTGCTGGAATTTGAGTCACATGTAATTTAATTTTTCCGGCCTGCGTGCCGTGTAAAAGTTGTAATTAATGCGGCGTCGGAGTTTGAAAGCGCGGAGCACACCCGACGAGGACGATCCAGCTGCTTCGGAAGCGGGCCGGATGTCTTAGTTACATTAGGGTTAAAGTCCATGATCACTTGCGTTTATTTTTGCATTGGATGCATTTATTTTGTGCAAACTACTAGGTACGGTAAATATATTGGATATATTTATATTACCACCTAGGGTGAGATCAAGATAAAATTAAATTCCCTCGCGTTTAAATTTTAGATCTGGTAAGCGTGGCTCTAGGAGTCGTCGTGGCCCTCCATCATTATGGAGTGAATGAACGTCTTCATTTCATGGATTTGTTGTGCTTTCCACAAGGTCCATGAGTTTGGGGACGGGATTAAACTCCAAGGCTCGGCCTCAATGGGGTGAGGAATTGAACTCGGCTTTGTTGTGCTTTCCACAAGGGTCGGGTCATGAACTCATTGCTATGTAGTAATGATGGTTAGATCTAACCGAGAATATCCTTTGTTGTGCTTTCCACAAGGGGATGATTTCTCGGGGGCCGAATATCGGATATTGCATTAGATGCAAGTGCTTGTTGACTGCCCTTGAGATGGTGTATGGCTTGTTGTGCTTTCCACAAGGTCGTACATCAGTCTCGTTGGGATTCCGACCCACTAGGTTGATCTCGTTGATCTCCCGTTCTATATACTGAGGGTTATATAGTTCGATCGAAAAATAGTGGGACTAACTAAGATAGAAAACCACATCTAAGTTAGAATTTGAACACATGCTAAGTTGTCTTTTATTTCTTATCCAGATTACAATGTCATCGTCCAACCCCCTCCGCGGCATCTTGGATGCAAATAGATTAACTGGACCGAACTACTCGGATTGGCTGCGTAATCTACGCATAGTCCTTACCGCCGAAAAGATTGCGTACGTGTTGGACACGGTTCATTCTGAGCCAGCTCCTGATGCCGACGAGGGCGAGTTACTGGCTTATGCCAAGTGGTCTGAGGACTCCTCCCTTGCCCAATGTTACATGTTGGCCTCTATGGCTCCCGAGCTACAGAGGCAATTTGAAAAGACTGATTGTAGAAGTATACTTCTCAATCTACGCCAGCTCTTCGGGGAGCAGGGTAGGATTGAGAGGTATGACATCTCCAAAAGGCTTTTCAGGACACGGATGTCTGAGGGTTCTTCAGTACAGGCTCATGTACTGAAAATGATGGAGTGGATAGAGAGACTCAATGCACTGGGGTTCAAGTTGGATCTTGAACTGTGCATTGATCTTATACTCCAGTCATTGCCTGATTCCTTTTCTTCCTTCATCATAAACTTTAACATGAATAGAATTGATGCAACTCTTCCGGAGCTGCTCAACATGTTAAAGAGTGCTGAAGGAGCTATGCAGAAAGATAAACCATCTTCTTCTGTAATGATTATTAGCCGGGCCAATAAGAAAAGGAAGGCCACCCAGATATCCACTACAAGTAACAAAGGGAAAGGAAAGAAAAAGGCCACGGGTAAGCAACTCGCCAAAGTTGACAAAGGGAAGGGCAAGAAGAATGAAAAGGAAGACAAATATTTTCGATGCGGGGAAACTGGGCATTGGAAAAGGAATTGCAAGGTAATTCTAAATGAAGGTATTTTTGTCATAGATCTTAATTTGTCATATATGGAATCCACATCATGGGTATTGGATACTGGATGTGCATCTCATATCTGCAATTCTATGCAGGTGCTGGCAAATAGAAGGCGATTGGGCAAAAATGAGATTGAACTGAGGATGGGCAATGGAGCTTTAGTTTCTGCCAAAGCTGTCGGGACTGCACGCCTCAGTTTACCTTCAGGAGTCATTCTGGAGTTGAATGACTGTTATTATGTTCCTAATATTATTAAGAACATTATTTCAATCTCTGACTTGTATAACATTGGATATACATTGGCTTTTAATAGCACTGGGTGCTCTATAATGAATAATGGTTTGGTTATAGCCAATGGTTCATTAGTCAATGGTCTATATGTATTAGATACACGTTCTAATGTTATGCAAATTTTCAATGCTGATGAAGTGAATTCTGCATATCTATGGCATTGCAGACTTGGTCATGTAGGTGAGAAAAGAGTCTCTCACTTACACTCAAATGGGTATTTGAATTCGTTCGAATACAAGCCATTTGATACCTGTGAGTCGTGTCTCATGGGGAAAATGACTAAGGCTCCTTTGGTGGACATGGAGAGAGGGCTGTTGACCTTCTCGAGCTCATACACTCGGATGTGTGTGGACCCATGTCCATAGAAGCAAAAGGAGGTTATCTCTATTTCATTTCTTTTATTGATGACTTCTCTAGATATGGCTATGTGTATTTAATGAGACATAAGTCACAAGCCTTTGAGAAGTTTAAGGAATACAAGAATGAAGTAGAGAAACAGACTGGCAAAAGTATTAAGGCTCTTCGATCGGATCGAGGAGGTGAATACTTAAGCCATGAATTCACTTCTTATCTTAAAGACCATGGAATAGTTTCTCAGTGGACTCCACCGTATACACCACAGCATAATGGTGTATCCGAGAGGAGAAACAGGACCTTGTTAGACATGGTCCGATCCATGATGTCTATGTCAGGACTACCCTTGTCTCTCTGGGGCTATGCGTTAGAGACTGCGGCTTATTTATTGAATAGGATCTCAAGTAAATCAGTTCCTTCTATACCATATGAGATATGGAAGGGCAGGAAACCAAATTTTAATCACATTAAAATTTGGGGGTGTCCTGCTCATGTAAAGAAGAACGAGAGTGATAAACTTGAGTTGAGAACCGATAAGTGTAGGTTTGTGGGATATCCAAAGGAGACGTTTGGATATTATTTCTATCACCCTTCTGAGCAAAGGGTCTTAGTGGCCAAGAGAGCTGTATTTCTGGAAAGAGAATATCTATTCCAGAAAAATAGTGGGAGCCAGATAGAATTGAACGAGGTCCAAGAATCACAACCCATAGACACAAACTCGTTAGATGAGACGGTATCGGTTGATCCTATTCAAGGTGAAACACTGACACTACGGAGATCTGGTAGACTACCGAGAGAACCTGAGAGATATGTTGGACATGTCTCAGAGGGGTCCTCTAAGGTATGTATCGATGAGGATGATGATCCTCAGTCGTACCAGGAGGCGATCCATAGTGTAGACTCCAAGAAAAATGGCAAGAGACAATGGATTCAGAAATCCAGTCCATGTACACCAATAAAGTTTGGAACTTAGTTGATGTACCCGAAGGGAAGGTCCCTATCGGCTGCAAATGGATTTTCAAAAGGAAAATCGGTGCAGATGAACAGGTTGACACATACAAGGCTAGACTAGTGACGAAAGGATATCGTCAAAGGCAAGGCATTGACTATGAGAATCAGAATCCTCCTTGCCATTGCTGCATACCTGGATACCTGGATACCTGGATTATGAGATCTGGCAAATGGATGTGAAGACAGCTTTTCTTAATGAAAACCTGTCAGAAGAGGTGTACATGGTACAGCCTGAGGGATTCACCTCCAAGCCACATCCTAATAAGGTATGCAAACTTCAAAGGTCCATTTATGGATTAAAGCAGGCATCTAGAAGCTGGAACTTAAGATTTGATGAGGCTGTCAAATCTTTCAACTTCATTCGGAATGAAGATGAACCCTGTGTTTACAAGAAGGTCAGTGGGAGCTCAGTGACCTTCTTGGTCCTTTATGTTGATGACATCTTACTCATTGGGAATGATGTAGCGATGTTGACATCAACTAAGTCTTGGTTGTCCAAGACCTTCTCCATGAAGGATTTGGGAGAAACATCCTATGTGCTGGGCATAAGGATCTATCGAGATAGATCTAAAAGGATGCTAGGATTATCTCAATCCATGTACATAGACACTATCCTCAAAAGGTTTAGGATGGAAAATTCCAAGAGAGGTCTCATTCCCATGAGACATGGAATTTACCTATCCAAGGGGATGAGTCCTAAAACTTCTGAGGAGGTCGCACACATGAATATGGTACCCTATGCTTCGGCGATAGGGTCAATCATGTATGCAATGCTATGTACACGGCCTGATGTTGCCAATGCTTTAAGCATTGTCAGCAGATATCAGGCAAATCCAGGCGAAGAGCACTGGAAGGCAGTAAAGGGTATCCTTAAGTACCTGCGAAGGGCTAAGGATCTTTTTCTGCTTTATGGAGGAGAGGACCTACAGCTTAGAGCTTACACAGATTCTAGTTTCCAGTCAGATCCAGATAATTACAAATCCATGTCTGAATTTGTATTCATGTTGAATGGAGGGGCAGTCAGTTGGAGAAGTCATCTGGATGAAGAAATTCATCTTGGAACTCGGCGTAGTTCCCGAGATATCAGCTCCCATCTCATTATTTTATGATAATAATGGGGTCATCGCCCAGGCGAACGAACCGAGATCTCACCAAAGGTCAAAGCATATTCTCAGGCGCTTTCACCTTATTCGGGAGATTGTTGATCGTGGAGATGTAATGGTAGAGCGTGTACCGTCAGAAGATAACATAGCAGATCCACTGACTAAGCCTTTGACACAGACAGTATTTGAGCGTCATCGGGATAAGATGGGCCTCAAAGTTGTGGGCAATTGGCTGTAGTTCAAGTGGGAGATTGTTAGTGTTGGTGTGCTACAGGCCAATTTAGGGTCGGGTAGACCCGATATATGTATGATCTTGTTTATTATTAATAAAGTGGTGTTTGAGCGTAAATATGCGATTGTGTTGTTTTACGTTGTCCCTAGGATATGTGGTTGTAAAGTCAGCTCGAGATGGGATCTCGAACATGAGACTTACTTTACATGAACACATACCTTAAACTGTTCCTGGTTGGAGGGTAATCACTCGGGGACTTTGATTACCTATTAAACCAGTACACATGATGTGTCAGTGACCAGTCTCATGGTCATTGGTGCGGGGCACCAACACATATGTGTAGGTGTATGTCCTTGGAGGATGTGCACTGAACTGATCCGCTATTGGATCTTCAGATGGTTGATTATACCTAATGTCAACTGAAGATCCAACGGTCACAGTAGCATCGTTGGTCCTTTGACCTGAGACATCGGATCTTACATGAGGACTGGAATGGTTTAATTACTTAGCTAAGTGACTTTAACCATAAGTCATGAGTTGCCGAGTCATTAACCACTCCAGGATACGTGTGAAGATCATCAATGGTCAAGAAGGGATCGCTCACTGTCGGGAATATATCAGACAGTTAATGGGTCATGATATTGACGCTCCGTTAAATCCCTGGCCAGGGTCGTGTGAGTTCGTTTAGAACGGACGTCATACACTTTAAGGAGGTCATAGTCAAATGGCACGATCATGGGGTTTGACAGATACCGTACCCTCGATCGTACCAGACTCATAGAAGGAGCGAGGGATTATATCGATGTGGTAACTGTGGACTTACAGGTACCAGACAGGCTGGTTTAAACCCGACGTCCTCTAGGATCACGCGGATTTGCTTGACCCAACGTGATCGAAGGTTCGAAATGAATTAAACTATTATTCAGCTCTTGTAGAAGCGAATAATACGTTTAATTTACTTCTAATTAGGAATTAGAAGTTAATTGACCTTAAACTAGAGTGACTGTGGGCCTAGAGGATCACACACAATGGATTCTTGGGTGACGGATAATTATTATACAAATGTATGTATTATTTCCTTTTAATTCCTTTTGGAAAGGAGTGTAAACGGAGTTTAATACATATGTATAATATGAGATAGGACATATATACAGTTTTGGTCTTTTAGAACCCTTTTCTAATAAACCTAAACTCTATATATAGCTACCTACGTGAAGCTCATTCGAGCCTTCACTTCTTCCAACCTCTTAAGCTTAAGCAAGCACATAAGCTTAAGAGGAGGATTAGCCTCCCCCTTTCTCCCTCTTGCTCTCTCTCTCTCCAGAAGGTGATAGAGCCGGGGAAGGTCGTGCCGGGGAGGTACCGTCGCTACGCAATGGTCCGTGTGGATCTGCTCTAGAGGCCGTACAGCTGTGCGGCTCGGTTTCTCTGCATCGGGCTTAGCGGACAGCGTCGTTCCGCGCAAGGTGAAACACGTAACCCGTAATTAGGGTTTTAGAAACACCGATTAGAGCACAGCTTAAGCTTTCCATAACACCAGAATCGGGCAAATTAATTTTTGTTATCCGCTGCGTCGCCCGTTGGTGCTGTGCGAAACCTTACAGATTCATCCCTCGGAAGTTCCGGTATAGATCACCGGTGCCATGCTGTGCTGCTCCTGCCTGAGCTACCTGTTGAAGGGCCTGAGTAAGGCCTTGAACCGTGCACTGCAGGTTCCTCCATTCAGCACGATCAGCTGCCATCTACACGAGAAATAGATTACTTAGGTTCAATAAGATAGATAATAACACGATTAAGGAACGAACTTAACCCAAGTTTCTACCCAATCTCACCAGGTCGGGTTCTAGACTTTTACAAGGTTAGGGATCTAATGCACCTAGACACGACCAAAACTCGGTACCTGGCGGAGATAATCGATCCAAAGACCACTCGCGCAAGTGTGTGACCTTCCCGATAGGCGTAGCCTAATGTTCGGACAACACCTTTTGATATACCGGTTATTGTGATGCAATGCAAGAAAACCTAAACTTAGGGAACCTAGGAATGTGAAACCTAGGGCTCTGATACCAACTAAACTGTCACGCCCCGACGCGGAATATCGGGACGTACAGTCAGAAACAAGCTGGCAAGAGAGAGAATTAATCAAAATATACACAAGTGCTATGAAAAGGGAATAACTAACTGATCATTAAACAAACCACAACTGATACAATAATCTCAAATCAACTTATTACAACTGGGATAACAACCACTAAACTCAAAAACATAACCGAAACATAAATACTCTCCAAAGCACCACTAAGAGTAAGATAACACTGCTAACACACTAGAACTGATACACTTAAGACATCACTCCTGCCCTTCCCCATCGGTAAGCGCGTCACCTGAAAAGCCTGGAAAGAGGGGAAACACAACTATGAGCTGACGCTCAGTAGGAAATAACAGGCAAGTTTACATGATTAACAAGTTAATTACATTTTGATATGTCATGCTAAAAAGAAATAAAGACGATAACGATATAAAGAAACAACAGTAATAACAAGATCTTACAAGGTCAAGAAATATGTGATATCAAGAATTAACAAGATAACAAGTACAAGAAATTACAACAGGAGATATAACAAGAGACAGTAGTAAAGAATTGGCCAATCAAGCAAGTAATTTAACATCCATTCAAACACGATCAAGTAACAAGTAACAAGAGATTTTTGTCATAGACGCAACAAGCAAGTCAAGTATTCGGTGCAATGCCCCCCCATGTCATTAACATCCCATGGGCTCAATAATTTTTTGGGCGCTCTCCCCAGGACCAGACCGGGCCCCTATGACGCGATGGCATTGATTTTAATGGGTCCAAAGTCCCACCCGTCCAGACATTCAGTCAATTTTTAATGGCCAATTAATCAGAGGAATTACTGTCATAAGTACGAGAATTAAGGACTAACATGTCCTTGGATTCAAAACAAAAACTCGGTTTATACGGTCACTTCGGTGCCGCATTACAAGAACTGGACCAAAGCTTGGTCCGTGAGGTCAAGAAAGAACGGCTGACAGTGTACCGTTCAGGTGTGTAAGAAATCCATTTTTTTTACTGGGTAATAATGACTAAAACAGCAACTTAACAATCAATTTAATCCTAATTACCAAGTTAATATATCAAGGATTATCCATTACCATTTGCATTAAACCAATTTGCAAAATGATGATTCAAGATGATATGGCAAAGAACAAACTCACACAGGAGTGAAATAGCATATATTAACAGCAATTTAGTTATACCATTAACCAATACTCATGTGGGTTTCTATTTAACCAATGTATGTGTTGAAATGAAAATGATAAACAACATGTTTTTACACCATGATAGAACGTAAGAACCAATGCAAATTGAAATCATAAGGTTTCCTGAATAGGTCACTGGTTCTTCCAGAATATAATTTTCAATTGGTCTAAGTTAAATGGGTCGATCCCCTAATGATCCGGATCGATCCTCGGGTCGAAGAACTACAAAAACTGGGTTTCTGGTACATGGGTCAACCCCTGGGGTCGACCCCTGTAAAAACTGGGTCTGCCAGATGCATGGGTCGACCCCTGGGGTCGACCCCCACAATTTTGCCGTATGGGTCGACCCCATGGGTCGACCCTCGCGCTGGGCCGAATGGGTCGACCCCTGGGGTCGACCCTTGGGCTGGCCTGGGCTGCCAGGTGATGGGTCGACCCCTGCAAGCCCAGAACCGGCCGGGGCTTTCGGAAAACGCATGAACTCACCCATTTTGGGTCTAAATGGGTTGGGATCCTAACCACATGGTCTAGGGTTCTTAATATACATACTAGGGTCATAATACAACAGATTTAAAATACGAATTTCAAAAAAATCAATTAAAACACAACTTATTCTATGATGAACACAAGAAACCCTAGTTCTTGACATGCCTCTACTAAATCGTAGATTTCTCTCACTATATGCAATGAAATTTGGGGCTTCTTATATCAAAAGAAAGCTAACTTAATGCTGAATCCAACCATATATGATATGGTTCATGTGGATCAGGATTAATACTTCGAAATCAGAAATCAACTCGGATGAACACATCAAAAACTAGGTCTAAACATGCTGTTACTACGAGCAGAAATTCTCTAAACATGCTTCATGAATTTTAGGGCTTTCTACTCCTAGTGAAAGCTAAAAAGATGCTGATTACATCATATAAGTTAATTAGAGTTTGACCTGTTAAACCTACCTGAATCGAAGGTTGAAATAAGATGCTAGAAATGAAGAACGAACTTGCTAACCCTTCACAAAAGCCTCGATATCTCTCTAGATACCTGATCAAAATTGGGGCTTTCACTCCCACTGGATAGATCTCATCAAGAGGAATAAAATGATGTATTCATGATCAAATTTTGGTTGAGAATTCCTACCTCAATTGAAGAAACAAGGAAGGAAGATGGTAGACTACGGCCTGCCGACACACCTTCTGTAATCGCCGGATATCTCCCCAGATCTGTCTCTTCTGCCGACACCACAGTCACCAAAAGAAACTAGACTCGAAGAGCTTTCTATCTATAGCTCACACATCTTCTGGAGAGTTCTAAGCTGGGAGAATTCGACGGGGCAAGTGACGTGTTAGAAACGGCGCTGAAAAGTTTGACTCAATCAAACTTGGCCTGCTGCGCCTTCTAGGGTTAGGGTTTCGTGAAATAGGTAGAGGGCTTTTGATCCTCAGATCAAGACCGTTCATTTGCCTCCGGTTTGAGCTAATTTGGTCGAGTATTAAGCCTCAATTTCGTGTTTTAATCCAAGGTTAGGTAAGGGTCAAAAAGTGTGCACTTAGGGGCTTAAACCCCAATTAGATCTAACCACAGATTTTTAATGGGTTGGTCCAAGAAGACAAAATTGCTATCTACATAGACCTTAACCTGTTTACTATTTTTATGGATTTTTTTAAGGTGGTCGGATTTTCACTCATTCTATTTCTAACGAATTAAATATTAATAATCCGAAATTTAATTATTAATTCTCTAAAAATTCAATTCTACATTAATAAAAGCTTAAAAAAATACATAGGGCTCAAATAAATAATTCGGGGTCTTACACCCAGGCTCCTGGATGCCTCCATGAAAAAAAAATATAAAATATAAAAAATATTAATCATGATAAAAGATAAAACAAAAAAATATAATATATTTATGGAGGCGTCCAGGTCCCTGGACGCCTCCATCAACTTACCCACGGGAGCCGACGGTCGGTTTGTCGTTTGAAAAAAATCCAAAATGTGAAGGCGTCCAGGTGCCAGGGCGCGCCCATACTCCATATACGGACAATCCCGACACGGTCGGTTTGACTAATCAGAAAAATCCAAAACGTGGAGGTGTCCGGGAGACTGGACGCCTTCATTTCACCACATCCGGACAAGCCCGAAGCGCCGCTCAATTTGACGTCTCAGAAAAGTCCAGAATATAAGGGCGTCCTGCCAGCCAGACGCGCCCACTTGTGAGTCATGGGCGCCGGTCAAAAATCACGTGTTTTGCCAAACCGCGTGCGGCTTTCGGCGGATTTCGGTGGGCTGTTATGGAGGCGTCCAGTCTGTACGTTGGCTGCATGCACAACTCAAAGTCTGTACGTTGCACAACACAAAGTCTGTACGTTGCGGCAGATGAAGTCTGTATGTTGCTGCAGATGAAGTCTATACGTTGGCTGCATGCACAAAACAAAGTCTATACGTTGTACAAGGCAAAGTCTGTACGTTGGCTGCTAGCACAACTCCAAGTCTGTACGTTGGTTGATGGCTGCAACACAAGTCTATACATTGGCCGGCTACTTCACACGCAAAGTCTATACATTGCGTTCTGTTGTGTTCGTGCATCAAGTTACCAAGTCTATACGTTCATGAAGCAAGGCTGTACAGGCTCATGCATGATCAAGGTATAAAGTCTATACGGGGTTCAAAGGTGATCTAAACTGCATCCTTCTTCCTCTTCATCAACTCAAGAGGATCAAAAGGAAGATCAAAGCTACATCCAACACTCTCTCCATCAACTCAAGGTGATTCAAGCTCATATCTTAATCCATCAACCTCCAAGGAAGAGTAGAAGCAAGCAAGGCTAATGAGGGAGATCAAAGGAGGCTGCAAGGGTGTGTTCAAGGGAGAGGAGTTCGAGTACTGTACCTGTGAACAGTACTCCGGGAAGAAGTCCTTCATCAAGTCCTCAAGAGATTCAAGCTCCGGCAAACCTCAGACAAGATCCTTTCTCTTAAGCATATTCTATATCTTGTTGAGTGTTTTTCATAAGTTGTTCTTATTCCATTTCTTTCAAACACTTGAACTTGAGAATCGTCCCTACCCGTGATTAGTAGGAAGGCAATCGGAGGCTGTCCGATTTACGGTGTTGACGTCCCTACCGGTGGTTAGTAGGAAGGCAATCGGGAGTTCTCCGATTTGCGGTGTAGCCGTCCCTGCCGGCTTTGTGTGTAGGAAGACAGAAAGAGGGCTTTCTCTGTTCTGTGGTTTGGGGCGTGTCCCCGGTCAAACTGTGAGTCAGCAAGGAAGCCTCACCGGGTTTTGGTGAGGGGTGGACGTAGGTTGCGGGGTTGCAACCGAACCACCTTAAAAATCCCTGTGTTGTGGGTTGTTTATCGTGTGTGATTGATCTATATCTTCTAACCCCATTCGCAGGTTCGTGTGCTTCCATACTTGGTTAGACTGTTTACACACATATGCACTTTGAGTAATCAACATAGCACATACACACACGCACGGTTGTTGCAAGCTATTGCATGCTCTAGTGTTATGCTTTATGATCCCTGCACTACAAGACTTATTTCATTCAAGTTCACAAATGTGCTTAAAGAAGTGTAGACGTTTCATAGCTTGTAATCCAAGTCTTTTCATTTGAGCCACTCTACTTAATTCTGCTGTGCATTGTGCCTAAGTGATTCATTCACTTTATAAGAGTGGTTTAAGTTTCTGTTAGCTAAGAGTTTTAAATAGGCCAAAGTTTTTTATAGGATCTATTCAACCCCCCCCCCTTCTAGATCCGTTTACACCTCGCGGGACCCAACAAAACATGGAGAGGTCTGGAGGTTCCAGACGGAGTGGAATGTGAGGGTAGATAGATAAAGGTAGGGAATTAAATAAAGAGGGGTCTGGAGGTTCCGGACAGGGATGAGAGGTGGATAAAGATATGGAATTAAAGAGAGACGGGTCCGGAGGTTCCGGAGGAATATGAAAATGGGGGTCCGGAGATTCCGGACTAGGTGGAAGGTAAGGGTCCGGAGGCTCCGGAGGGAGATAAGTATAGGGGTCCGGAGATTCCGGACAAGGTAAAAGGTAAGGGTCCGGAGGCTCCGGAGGGGGATGAATGTGAGGGTCCAAAGACCCTAGAGAAGAAGAGGAGCTTGATTGCGTAGATCTAGATGATGGGAAGCGTCCTCTCAGCCAACGGATTGCCCATAAAAAGAAGATGAATAACAGCACAAGCAGTGATGGAATGGGGTATGCAGTAGATGAGCTACAGGATGGCTCCTCCACATGGGATTTATCACTCTTAAGCTCAACTTTATGCTTTCCCTTCTTCCTGGCGGATACTCTCTCACAGGGTGACCTCTCAACCTTCAATATGACTTCTTGGCGTCTTGGCCTTGCATGTCGCTCTCTCCAATTATATGCTCTAAAAGACGGCCTGATCCTTCCCTGACCAGCCGGCTTAATGATCAGCGCGCACGGGCTCTCATTTGATGAACTCTTAGTAAGACCCCTCGAATGTTCAAAAATGAACAATAACTCTCTTGGTAAATAGCAAAAATTTGAGAGTTCTACTTGTGCAGTAGGGATCTTGACATGAAATAGCTCCTTAGGAAATAACTCCCTTGATAAATGAATGGTATCTATCATTGGGAATTTGACCTTCGACATAAGGAGCTTCTTATTCGATGGACTGCTCAAGGGCGTTGGAATATCGTGTGTGAATATACTTGGTAACACATGTGTTCGCCCCTTACATGGAAGTTGGTGAGGAGTAGATAAAACGTCAAAAGCTTCCAACAAGGAGCGGCCTGACCCACCCCTGAATATAGAGTTCATCATCTCCTCGACAGTAGAACATGTCATCACTATGCATGAGGAGAACCCCTTCTTTTGATTGGCCATTTGGACTATGACCGAACAAGGGGTAATAAGGGCCTTGAAAGCATGTTGGCCAATGAGTAACGTGATCGTTATTGTTTTGGCCCTTGATTTACTTAGCACCAATTCCTGAGAGTCCTTCTTGATGGACATTGGTAGAGATGGAGATTCGGGCTGCTCAACAATAACCGGCACAAGAACGCGAATCGGCCTTCGGCATATAAAATCTTGAATTTTAAATGGCATAGCCGTAACCGAATTCTTCTTGTCTGATTCTTGATCATCATCTTTGGCACGTGTATTTGTAATAGTACACCCACTCCGAGAGGTGATGGAAGGAGATGAGTCGGAGACAACATGATCAACGGGTAATGGAGGTTCAATGGAAGGGGTTGTGAAAAGGGTAGGCGAAGATTGAAACACGACGAGTTTCTCCTCCAGCTCGGGAGCAGACGAGGTTGACTCGGGTGCAAAAATAGATGGGCCCTGCTCAGGATTAGCCACGGATTTGGGTGAGGAGTCAAATGGAGGAGTAAGAGGGGTTGGGTTTGAAGTTATAGGGATGGTGGAGGCCTTAAGTGATGGAGGCGAGATGGAGACAACAGGCTCAGCGGGTAACAGAGGTTCGATGGAAAGGGTTGTGTAAAGAGTAAGTGAGGGTTGAAACACGGCGAGCTTCTCCTTGTGCTCGGGAGGAGACAAGGTTAGCTCGGGTGCAAAAATGGATGGGCCCTACTCTGGACTAATCACGGGTTTGGGTATGAGGTTGAGTGGAGGAACAGGAATGGTTGGATTCGGAGTTACAAGGCTAGTGGAGGTTTTAGGTGGAGACGATGGAGGATTACTTGGTTGGGGACAAGGGTTAATAGAAGGCTCCGTGGAGGTTTTAGGTGAAGGCGATGAAGGATTACTTGGTTGGGAACAAGGGTTAATGGAATGCTCAGTGGAAGCCAATGGTGCGGGGGTTAATTGTGCAATTAAAGGGGTAACAGTAGAAGACTTGGTGTGTAGGAAGCTTCGAGTTTTGGTAGTACACGAAGGGTTTAGGGTAGGAGGTGATTCATGATGCATTGACACGGGTTGTTGAAGTATTGACCCATCATCGTAGCACCATGATGTCTCATAAGCAGGGGTAGGGCTAATGGCTTCATCCTGAGCAGGGGGTTCTTGTGGGGACAGTGGAAGAGGGAAGCGAAGAAAACTCGGAGTAGCTATATATTCAAAATCTTCATAAATTTTATCATGTGCCACTTCTAATTCTTTATGATCATCAAGTTCAAATGGACGCCATGGTGGAGGCGTGTTGATGAGTGGAGATGGTGTATATTGACATGAAGGATTTTGTGAATATGAATGTGGATGTGGAGACAGAGAACCGTATGGATTAGTGTGATGAATGAGTGAATGTGGATGTGGAGGCGGAGAGCCGTATGGATTAGTGTGATGAATGAGTGGTAGATAGACGGCGTCCACTTGATTGTAACGACTTGGAAGGCTATCTTGCTCACTCATATCCCAGATGCCGTACTCATCTCTTCTCTCCTTCCAATCCTTCTCCATTGTGGTAATATTATTCATGAAAGCGTGAAGGGGATTGGCTTGAGGAGGAGTAGGAAGAGGTCGCGAACTCGCGATCCTCTTTAATTGTTCCTCCATTTGATCAATTTTATCAATGATAGCTTGTTGGAGAGGTGTGACTTGTGAAGTTGAGAGTCGACTTTGAGACTCTGGAGGGGCGGATTGACATGAAGGCCGTGAAGGAGAAAGGGAGTAAGGTTTGCCCATGGAATGACCCGGTCGAACCGGGGTAAGAGGGACGGCCAGATTTTGGGGCCATGAGAGATGCTGAAATGAGGGAGGTGGTTTGCCCATGTGGTCCTCAAAAGGAGCAGCACGAGGACCACCTATAGCGCATGGATGACCTAGGGGAGCGGTAGAAGTAGAACCCCTCTTAATGATAGCCTGGAGGGCTTCAAGTTGTTGAGGAGTAAGGGAGTCGATGTGAGGAGCTAGGACATCTAAGGCATGGGGAGCACTAATGGAGGAGGAAGCTCCCCCGATAGTGGCCTGTACTCCATAAGAGGACTCATATGATGGACCGTCCATGGGCTAGACGTGTGGCTCACACTGGTAGCCCCGATCTGAGTTATAGACTCCATAGGAGTCGTGACATGGGTCACGCATTTGGGACTCATAGGCGTCGGCCTTGAAAACATTGTGATTATATGCAGCCATCCATAACAATCTTTTGAGAGCATAATAGCAAACACCATCAAACAATTAACTGAGATTAACAGACAAGTGAATGCTTTACGTCCTTTTTTTTATTTTTATTTTAACTCTTTTTTTGTCTTTTTTTTAACAAATGTAAAAATTCACACAAAAATTGCAAAAGTCCTAGTTACACCTTTGTTTTACCGCCGTGTGAACTAGGGACTCTCGTCTCACCACGGATAGGTAACTAACTTCGGGGGACTTCAGTGGTACAACCTGCCCAGTGAACGAAGAGGGAATCCTTCGATGTCGGGGACTTACGGAGGTCCCGATGGAGGAGATCCTAGTCCGTCGAGAGGAATTCCCGACGGAGAGTCCTTCCTTCACCGAGAGGTTAATCCTTAGAAAAAGTAAAAAAAAAGAAAGAAAAGGGGGTAAATGCATGAAATGCAGTGCTGGATAAAAGATATGTAACACACAGATGGAGCAGAGATAAGCACACAAATATAACAGATGTATAGTAGTGATATAACAAGAATATAACAACAATAAATAGATAGAGGAAGATATAGCCGTTCTACTTTCCAAGACAACACAGACTTAAAAATGACAAAAGAGGGGACTAAGAGGGGTGCACGGGGTGCACGAGGGGAATGACACAGCGCACGCGAGCGCAATAAGAAGGGGGACACACGAGGGTGCCAAGTGGAGGGAGCACACGTGGGTGCCGAGTGGAGGGGCACACGTGGGTGCCAAATGGAGGGGGCACACGTGGGTGCAAAATGAAGGGGGGCACACGTGGGTGCCGAGATAACGCAGACCTCGAAGTAATCACAAAGGACCGGGGGAGTGCACGTGGTGAACGAGGGAAATGATGTAGCGCACGTGGGCGCAATAGGGAGGGGGACACGCGGGTGCCGAAAGAAGGGAGGCACACGTGGGTGTCGAGATTTCAAGGGTAACCCAAAAAAGCAAAAAGAAGGTCCCATCGTGATCGCCAAGAGATGTGAACGCGTCACGGGATCGTACCAAGGAGAGGGAAGGAGAAAAATGACGAGACGAGAGAAAGGATTACACTGAAGACCTGGACGGAACCAGACTCCGGTACGTGGCGGAGATGGGGGTCCGAAGACCCTCTCGCTCAAACTGGCCCCTTCCCGGTAAGCGTGACCTACCGTTCCGCGAGCAGCTTTTCATATACCGAGGAGTCTGAGAACCCACGTAATGGAAGTTGAAAGACACGTAGACTCGAAATTTGTAATGATTTATCACTCTTCAGACAATTATAAGAACAATATGAACAAAAGCATACCACCGCAGGACATTGGTCTTTGCGGGGTTTTAACAGCAATATAGCAATATCAGCAGTAATGAACATGTATACATATAGAAACTACCGCGAGACATTGGCCTTACTAGATTTTTACTGTAATATAGATAATAAATATAAGTATATATATACATAAGACCACCGCGAGATATTACTCTCCACGGGGTTTTTATTATAATATAAGTATATATAACAAGAAATGAAAAGGGGATCAAATAAACCGCCGCGAGATGTCACTCTCCGCGGGATTTTAAGGCGGTGATAGGGGAATGCTGAAATTAAACAGTTAGGGATTAGGATGTTAGAGTGCAGAAATTAGATTACTGAAATGAAAATGGTCGCGGGAGGTGACCCACCGCACCAGTTAGATAAAACCGCCGCGGGGAACGGATTCCTTGATCGGGGTTGGAACGAAAGTACAGGAAATGAAACCACCGCGAGGAACGGGTTCCTTGATCAGGGTTGGAACGAAAGTATAAAAAATGAAACCACCGTGAGGAACGGATTCCTTGATCGGGGTTGGAACGAAAGTACAGGAAATGAAACCACCGCGAGGAACGGGTTCCTTGATCGGGGTTGGAACGAAAGTACAGAAAATAAGACCGCCGCGAGGAACGGATTCCTTGATCGGGGTTGGAACGAAAGTACAGGAAATGAAACCACCACGAGGAACGGGTTCCTTGATCGGGGTTGGAACGAAAGTACAGGAAATGAAACCACCGCGAGGAACGGGTTCCTTGATCGGGGTTGGAACGAAAGTAAAGAAAATGAAACCACCGCGAGGAACGGGTTCCTTGATCGGGGTTGGAACGAAAGTACAGAAAATAAGACCGCCGCGAGGAACGGATTCCTTGATCGGGGTTTAAATAGGAATTAAATGGGGAGGGGAACCGCCGCGGGGATGGTCCTCCGCCCGGGGGAGGATGAAGTAAAGAATTAACATAACGGGAGTAAGGAGGGTGTGATCGCCAGAGGTAGTGTACCTCAAAATAGAAGAATGATCGCGTCTTGCCTCCAGGCAATGGGATTGTGTGGGTTTCTTCTTCCTCTTCCTTCGGCCGGCCGACAAAGAGGGCTTCCTTCGGTTACCCTTGCAAAACACAGCAGACGAAACAAATGGACGGTGGATTTGAATGAAAGTAGTGTAGTACCGGTCCCTTGATATGAAAATAGCAGAGTGATGTTCAAACGCGCACCTGGTTGGTGTTGTTTGAAACCCCTTTTAGACATAAAAAGGTAGATAGATGATATGATGAATGACCAAATGAAGGTCTCTCAGGGAGAGAGATGCAATATGGACGACAAATGATGCATGCAATGTGTTTAAAAATCAAATAAGATAAGGGAGATGAGAAAGCTTATTGAGGGGCCGATGACAGGCTCGAGGGAGCTTCTCCGAGACGAGGACGGCGCGAGTACACGGTGAAGTGGAACATCTTCTCGTGTGCTTGAACGTCCGGTAACTCAACTTTCTTTATTTCACAGACTTCAACACGGATCGGATCGGAGCATCTCTTTCCATTCCGTACCGGCGCATACAAGCACTTACACACACACACCTGTAAGAACACTCACACATACACACCTATGTACATATACGGGAATATATCTATAAAGGGGAGATCGAAAGAGAGATGGTTGGAAAGAGAAAGGAAGAGGGAGGGGACAACTCTTCCCCCCCCTTTTTTAGATTTTTTTTATTTCAATTTTACATATATAGTATGTATATATATATTTAGAGAAAATATAGGAACTATATAAGATATATATATATATATATATCTTATATATATATAAGAGAGGGAGAGAGAGAGAGAGAGAAGCAGATGGAAGAGAGAGGGGGAGAAAGAACACGTGAGGGAGAGAGGCAGAGAGAGGATGAGAGAGGTGGGAGAGGAAAATAAAAGAATAAAAAAAAAGAAAGAGGGATCGAGAGGGAGAGAGAGAACCAGAGAATAAAAAAAATGTGTGTATATGTATAGTGGAGGGTTAACAGAGAGCTTACGTGAGGGAGTAGCGAGAGAGAGATAAATAAAATAATAAAAAAATGAGGGAGAGAGACCGAGAGAGAGAGTGGAGGGGGAGAGAGAGAGAGAGAGAGGGTGAGAGAGAGATCGAGATAGGAGGAATAAAAAAAAATAAAAAAAGGAAGAAGAGAGGGGGCGAGAGGAGAGAAAGTGAGAAAGGGAGAGAGCAGAGAGAGACCGGCAGAGGGGGGAAGAAAAAATAAAAAAGAAAAGAAAAGTGAGAGATCGAGAAAGAGAGAGAGAGAGAGGGAGAGAGAGGGAGAAAGAGAGAGAGAGAGACGGTGGTAGGGGAGAGAGTGAGAAGCAAGGAGAATAAAAGATAGAGAGGGGAATAAAAAATAAAAAAAAATGAGAGGGAGATCGAGAGAGAAAGCATAGAGATAGGTAGGGAGAGAGAACGTGAGAAGATAAGGGAGGGGGGAGATTAAAGAAAGCAGAATAAAAGAATAAAAGATGGGGAAGAGAGAGATCAAAAGAGAGAGTTAGAGGGAGATCGAGAGGGGGTGAAAAAGTGGAGGAAAGAGGGGGAGAGAGAGAGAATTAAAAATGAAAAAAAATGAGAGGAAGAGAGGGATCGAGAGGCCACGGGAAGGGGAGGTGAGAGAATGAGAAGCAGAGGGAGAGGGGGGAAAAGAGACGATGGGGAGTGAGGATAAAATAAAATAAATAAAAAAATAAAAAAATAAAAGAAAGAGAGACGGGCGAGTGAGACAGGAGGAGAGAGAGAGCGAGAGAGGGGGATGGAGGAAGACAAGGCGGAGGGGGAGGACGAAGACCGGCGGCGGGCAGCAGGTGGCTTGCGGCCGGACCGGCCGCAGCGCCGGCGGTCGACGGCGGCGAGGAGGAAGAGAAAGACGAGATGAGAGGGGGAAAAGAAGGATGAGGGAGGGGAGATGGGACCGGCGGGGGGAGAAAGAGAGAGAGAGAGAAAGAGAAAGGAGAGGAAGCGGAGGCCGCGGGGTTGCCCGTGGGCGTGGCCGGAGGGCTCGGACGGCGGAGGCGGTAGACGGGCTGCGGCATCGTGGAGGGAGGCAAGGACATGGGCGCGGTGGAGCTGCACCGGCGGGGTTGTTGGCTTGCTCGTGGTGGTTGCGGTGTTGGCGGCGTGGGGGCTTCACGGCGACGACGAGGGTGCTTTGGTGAGGTGGTTCGCGGAGGAGGGCGTGGGCGTCGGTTGTGGTGGTCGGCGGACGGTGTGCATGCACGAGGAGGGTCTCGCGGGGACGACGTCGGAGAAGCTTGTGGGTGACGTGGAGAACGCCCGCGGAGGCTCGTGGCGATGGTGCCGGAGATGGTCGGGGTCGACGCGGAGGGCGGCCGTGAGTGGCCGGGGATGACGCTTCGGCCTGCCGGAGGAGGTGCAGCGGCAACGGGCCTTACGGTGGTGGCTTGCTGGCGGGTGCCGCAGCGGCGTGGAGACGGTGGTGGCGAGGAGAGAGTTAGAGAGATGGGGGAATGGAGAGCGTAAGGGGGTGTTGGCCGAGAAGGAGAAGAGAGGGGAGGGTGAGGGTCGGTTGTGTTAGAGAGGGAAGGGGATGGGGGTCTTCTGCCGTGGGAAGTGGATGATCCGTGAGGGAGAGAGAGGTGGCTGGGGGGTGCTTGACAGGGGCTTCACGGGAGTGGGTGTGTGTGTGTCTGTGTGTGCCGTGGGGAGAGGGGTATGTGTAGTGAGGAGTGTGTGCGTGTGAGTGCCGTGAGAGTGAGGGTGAGAACAGAGAAAAAAGGGGGGTTACGTGAGAGAGAGGGAAAAAAATAGAGAGAGAGAAAGATACGTGAGGATGTAATGTAGTCAATGTATAGACACAATGTATAGACTTTGAGAGGTAGTCAATAGAGAAAGAGGCGTGAGGATGATTAGGAGGAAACCAATGTATAGACTTTGAGAGGATGTACAGACTTTGTGAAGTTAATGTATAGACTTTGAACTTTGTAATGTAGGTAAAGATAGGAACGTATAGACTTTGAGGAAGCCAATGCATAGACTTTGAGAGGATGTACAGACTTTGTGAAGCCAATGTATAGACTTTGAGGAATGTACAGACTTTGTAACGTAGGTAAAGATAGGAACGTATAGACTTTGAGGAAGCCAATGTATAGACTTTGAGGAAGCCAATGTATAGACTTTGAGGACGTACAGACTTTATGAAGTCAATGTATAGACTTTGAGGAAGTCAATGTATAGACTTTGAGGACGTAGAGACTTTGTGAAGCCAATGTATAGACTTTGAGGATGCCAATGTATAGACTTTGAGTGAATGTGGAGATGAATGTATAGACTTGGAGGAATGTATAGACTTTGGAGATGAATGTATAGACTTGGAGTGAATGTGGAGATGAATGTATAGACTTGGAGGAATGTATAGACTTTGGAGATGAATGTATAGACTTGGAGTGAATGTGGAGATGAATGTATAGACTTGGAGTGAATGTATAGACTTTGGAGATGCATGGATTTAGGGATTGTATAGACTTTGGAGAATGTACAGACTTGCTATGAAGATGCACGAACCTTTGTTATATATATATGCTCAGACCAACAATGTACTCGGACCATGAATGCATATTTCACCATTATTCAACCTCGTCAGAAAATTGAAGACCATTTTAAAAAATTCGACCGGGAGGGCCGCTTTGGGGCATCATAATATAATACGAGATCTACTCGTCACAATGTCAAAATTGGCGTGTCTACAGCTGCCCTGCCTTGGCATCCGCTTTGTAGGGGAACGACATGTAATGGAATGCAATGAAGGGTAATGAAATGAAATGGAGTGGACTGAAAAGTGGATGCCAAGCTATGGTGTGACACGCTTTCAACATTTTGGGATTGGAGCCGTTCCAAAGTCTCAACAAAATAACCCTGAAGAGGGTCCCCCAAAGTCAACGCTTGTTTGGATGGAAATAAGGAAAGAGAAAAAATGCACTTGAGCATAAATAAAAAGGGTGGGGCCAACTTCTCTGCGCGGAAGTACCCTGGTCGTAGACCTGTGGGTTTCACCATTGGGGAGCGGTTACCAGCCATTGTGGAAGTGCTGCAGCCAAGGTAGGTCCAAGGGAAATTGAAAAGATGAATTGAAGACAAATCCAAACAATGGTTTCTTCCCGAAAATCAACCCAAGAGAACCTCGGGAAAACTCAGTACTCGACTCGGAATGGAATATCTCATATTTAAGCATTCAAGCATAGTAGCTCACACAATCAAAGTAAGTGAATGATTTTCCAAAATGAACTCAAAGTCCTACATGGATGCATGCTGGGTTTAAAAGGAAAAAATTAAAACAAATGAAACTAGAAGATAGCCAAGGATAATATTGTTAAGTTGCTAAGACTGGGTCAAGATACCGATCCGATGAGCCGATACTGAGCTGGGGCCCGTTTATCCACGCATCGACTCACCGAACGGAACCATCGTCCCCATACTATCACAACTTAACGGCCTATCCGTACGATTCGAACTCTTCCGAGATCATCACTGTTTTTGTTGAAGGGGAACTCAGATCTCGGATTCATTCGGACCGTAAGGTCCTTGACATGCTCTAGTAGTGTAGATATCATATAGTAAGATGCAAGACGCAGTGGGGTCAGTCACCGAGGTGACTTAAGGGCGGGACATGATATCCCTTTTTTTTATTTTTATATTTTTTTTTCATCATCATTTTTTTTATGATACCTGCAATCGACAGTTAGCACACAATTATTGCATAAGAAATAAAATTGCATTCTACTGTACAAAGAAATCCGCACACCAAAGTGATTCACAGAGACTATCAAAACACTGTGCAAAGCAAACCATATTCCCTCGGTCAAAGTCCATGACGGTAACTCATCATTAATGCTTTACTTTTACCATTTTACCACCTTTCATCCTATAAGTACCCCCTAGCTCTTAGCCAGATGTCATTCAAGGGTGTTCTATTCTTTTGAGATGGGAAGAGAGAGGTCCCAGTCCTTGGAGATGGAGGGTGAACCTTCCCGCCTTACCAAAAGGGGGAGATTCGATCGCAAATTCAAGAAATTGATCGACATTGAAGGTCATCTGAGCGAAAGGATTCGGTCGCGGATGGTAAGCCTAGCCCTTTTCCTCTATTTTTCCTGCATGAGTCCTTTCTTATCCCTTGATTCTTTTCTTTCCTTTTCTTTCAGCCGTATCCTCTCTTTCCGGGCCCGAGGAAATTCTCCAAGCTGCCGTGGCTGTCGAAGCTCACGTCCAACATTACTATCGGCATGAGGGGTTTTATTTCAACGTGGCACCTTCAAGGCCTAGTTATCCATGCCAAATATTATAACAAGATTTGCATGGACTGGGCAGCCATGGGTGCACTGGTAGAGGTTTGGCACCCTGAAACCCACACCTTCGTCTTTCCTACTTCTGAATCGACGATCCTTCTGGAGGAAGCGGAACTCCTACTTGGCTTAAAAAGATTCAGAAATGATGGCAAAATAAGAATTTTACCCATGGGGAAGAAGGCATCCTCTGAGGAAATTCTGGGGAGCTTTATGCCCTGCGGAGCCATTAAAGGTGTTCAGACCCAGAAGGGAATCAACTTACAAAAGCTCGCAGACTGGACCATGAGCGCTTTAGAAAGATTGAGAGGTGACGAATGCTTAGAAGGGCTCATGAAAGGCTTCGTGATATGTTTGGCCGGAGCTCTCCTCTTCCCCAGCACCGACAATATCATGGAGGAGGATCAGCTGGGCGCGATTTGTGGACTCTGGAAGGGCAGAAGAGTGGGGCCAGCCGTCCTCGCCTACCTTTACAGCGGTCTCACGGCTTCCAGCATGGGCCAGCCCCCCTATGGGTGCATGTTTCTCCTTAATTGCTGGATCGATCTCCACTTCAAATTTGATCGCTGCGAGGAGGCCCGAACTACTTCCAGAATCTTCCAACAAAGCCCCCTTTATCACATAGTTGATGTGTTGGGTTTTAGCGACAAGGTGGTTAATCGGATGCCCTGGCTGAAGTCACGTGGAGACTGGCGCACTTACTTCAACACTTTGGAGTGTGATGCATTTATTCACGCGCCATCATGTTTACTTGGACGTGAACTTCTCACGAGATCCTCCCCTGATGCGAAACTCCAGCTTATTGGTGCAACTGAGTTTGTTCTTTACAGCTCGCACCGATGTTGCCTACAAATCGGCCTTCCGCGACACTCTTTTCCTACGCTATCCGACCTTCCTTTGATTAAAGAAAGGGAGTTGGGCACGGATGATGATGCAATAGACATGACAGTGATCAAATAAGCGTGGAAGGCAAGCGTTCCACAGAAGGCGATGGTGTTTGTGAGTGAGGATCGGGAGCTATGGAAGGCTTATGTAATGGAGCTCGAGAAACTGAGGCCTGAGGTGCCCAAACCTTGATGTATCTCGTTTTGAAATAAATGTCAATTCTTAATGCCACTGTACGCTCCTTGAATATTCCCTTTTCCTTTTGGCATAGGTGGCTTAGAATGGCAGACGCCGGACGACGGCTACCTGTCATCTATCGGGAGCCGGAGGACCAGAATAACTTCAGCACGAGGGGTTGCCCTGAGGCGTCCTAGAGCCTGAAAGTTTCTCTCCGAGTGTCAAGGAGAGATGTAAGGGGGAAGAGTGGAGAGAGAGATGGGGATAGAGCGGCATCGAGGTTTGGGCAAGAGGAGGGCAATGAAGGCCCTGGCGATGAAACTTTGGGAGAAGCAGTGATCGGGCACGTCAACCCCTCAGAGTCGTTGTAGAGAATTGGAGCTCACGGTGGTGGGCCCCTGGAGCTGGTGTAGTCTTTTCGGGAAGCAGAGGGTAGCTCGACCAGCGGCCTTGACTTCGAGAGCTTCGCGGCCATCGGGGTCGCGAGAGAAGCAGGAAGACGACGAAGGGCACCGCCAAAGAGCTGGTGGGAACGTGTGGCACGGCAAAGCGATTGCTGCGTCACGAGACTATAGAAGGCCTCCGAGGGACTTCTTGCCTTCGGAGAGAAGACAGAAGAGAAGTGACCAGAAGAGTGATGAGGGTTAGTGAGTGGCTTGCACACCCACTCTCTCCTCATGACGGGCATAAACCTTTATATAAGATGCATGAGTGGAATAGTTTGGTTCAAGAGCGGCTTGCCTGCCTAGGGTGCGTTCCTTCTAGTATACGCCTCTTCTTCACCACGTGGGTCCCGCGAGACATGCTCGATGAGTCATCTCCTTGAAACATGGGGCAGTGACTTGTGATAGCCACGATTGTCAAAGGGAATCTGCCACCGCCTTCGAAATGACGGCCCCCTAGTACTCTATTCCCACGTGAATGTCCTAATTTTCTTTCTTTGCGTTGAAAATAGTCGCAATAGGACAAGGGACGCGGAGAATTTTAGACCACGTGAGGGTTCTGACGCATTCGCCCGACATGGCAAAGTGGCATCCGAGGGCACCTCGGCCATGGCTTGCAATGGAAGCTATCACCAATTTCAATAGTGTCGGCCCCTGTCATAAGGGACACGGGGATTCTTCAGACCGTATTACGGCTCTGAAGCATTCACCCGACATGGCAAAGTGGCATCCGAGGGCACGTCGGCCATGGCTTGCAATGGAAGCTATCAGTAATTTCAATACTGTCGGCCCCTGGCCCTGTTTTCCTGCATAGACGTCCCCCACTTTGCTAGCAGAAGTCACGACAGGACAATGAACATGGGGAATCTTTGGACCGAAGAGAGAGGACAAGTTGGCAAATCACGCCTCCGGATCGATCACTCCAGATGATAGAGTGGCATACGGGAGTAAAGGGCGGATGACTTGTCACGAGGGCCACTGCTAAGCATGATAGGGATAGGCCCAGATCACGTCCATTCCAATCCTATAAATACCTCCCCTTTCGCTCGACTTGGAAGCACCGAAGTCGTGAGAGCAGATTTGAGGAGTGCAAGTTTGTAAGGAGGGGAGGTAATGAGTGTTGCTCATTTATCAGGATGGAGGGTGAATCTAGCTTCAGAGCGGAAGGTGAGTCTTCCCGCTCTTCGAAGAGGAGCAGATCTGGTAGCAGTTCCAAAAGACTCTCAGAAGTCGAAGGACAATTGAGTGAGAGGACCCGATCACAGCTTGTACGTGGATCCCTTAGTTCCTTTCTTTCATGTTTTCTTTTCCTTTCTTCCGTGCCAAACTCCGCTTTCTCACTTCTTATGGGTGTGCAGAGCCTGATGAGGTTGCACATCTCGTGGGAGCTGGTGGTAGCAGCATATCGAGGTCTGCCGGCCTTCCAGAAGGCGAGGCTAGACATAATGGGGTTCGGGGCCTTCCTCTGAATCGAGCCAATTAAGCTCGACCTTGCCCTGATCCAAGCACTGCATGAAAGATGGGACCCAGTGAGCCGGGCATTCCTGATGCCGTGGGGGCACATGGTGCCCAGCCTGGAAGACATGGTCCGCATCACAGGCCTGAAGGTAGATGGGGAAGCGGTGATTGGCGTCACCTACGCGGACTACCAAGAAGGTGCCCAGAAGTTGTTGGGGCTGGACCTTGACGGTCGGAAGAACAGGTCAGTAGGGCTTAGTGACATTCGTCCACGGGATGACGAGTCCCTGGAGGAATTCATGGAAAGGGCAGAAAGTGGTGCCCGTGCCGTATACTGCTTGGATGCTATCAACTGGGAGAGGACCAATATGGACCTGAGGAGGTTCCTCCTCTTCCTGTTGGGCAAGTTGCTGCTAGGCTCCAAGGGAGACAACATACACTGCCGCTTCCTGGAGCTGCTCGTGGACTTGGAGAGGGTAGGACAGTACGCCTAGGGAGCTGCCATACTAGCACATCTATTCACAGGTCTATCGCAAAGGACAGGCCGAGAGGTGACAATAAATGGGTTTACGCCCTTCATCCAGGTAAAAGATTATTTTTTTATGGTTTTTGTTTTATGCTTTTTTTTGTATTTGTTGATGCCAATGACACATGATGGTGTAGCTATGGAGCTACTATTACTTTCCAATGGGGAGAGCTCGACACTGGCGGCCAGTGACGATCCCGTTGGCTAGGCGGTGGCAACCCATCATCAGTACAGCACCATTATCCTACCAACTGATGGTATTGAGACGGGAGCTACAAGAGTTCCCTGCAACGATGGTAGGATACTTTTTTTCTATTTTTTTTGTTTTGTTCATTTTTTACCATTTTTTTGTATTTTTGGGTAACTAAGAAGATATGTACAACCCAACGTAGGTGAACTGGAGGCCCTACTTAAACATGGTCGATGTCGACCAGCCATGGGTAATTGGAAGCCGTGCCCGATTCGGACGGGACCTCTGGCTCCATTGCTTGAATGAAATTGAGCCACTAAGGCTACGATTAGCCATGAGGACCCTAGGGCTTGCCCAGGAATGGGTGGATATGACCACATCACCCAGCGTCGGGAAGAAGACGCGTGGGCCGGCAACCTGCGTTGATTGGAGGGTGCGCTTCCCCGAACAGTATGAAGACTGACAGCGGGGTGGCACGCTCGTGGAATCACAGCGCAAGACAGTGAGATTACCTACGCCTCTACAGGGCAATGTATGCAGAGAGGCTCCATCTTGGAGGGCTTGTGGAGGTAAAGTAAAAACACCATTTTTTTTGCTTTTACAATTTCCATTTTTTTTGACTTTTTGTGAGCTCAAGAGCCATAAGTGTAGGATGCCCGTGACACCATAATAACGAACTTACGAGCTCGTTTGGCAGACACGGAGCAAGAGTTGAATGACACCCGAGCTCCTCTGGGTTCATCAGTAAGTGTATATGTACATGCTCCTGATATGACTTGAAATTCATGGCGCTAACCACTTAATGTCACCTCATATGTGTCGCAGCGGGCCCAGCTCGATGCAGTTTCATCGGCAATGGGGGCAGACGGCGTTTCTTCCAGTCTATGGATTCCTACTTCAGAGTTGGATCTACTCCACGAGCAGCTTGCTCATGCCACACAACGGGCCGCAGAGGCAGAAGGGATGCTTTCTGCATAGGTGAGGGTCTCACCATTTAATATCCCTCGTTCAAGCATTGGCATATGCCTGAGATGAGATGTATGACAGGAGAAAGAAACACAGGAGGCACTTGTGCATGCCACCCAGAAGGAAGCTAAAATAGCTGAGCTGGAAGAGGAACTACAGCGTCATCCAGGTGACGACTTTCTAGGGACGCTGTGGAGCTAAGATCACCCTCAGCTGGAGAGAGAAGATAGAGCAAGAGAACGAGCCGAGAGAGAAAAGGACAGGGAATGAGAGAAGGCCAAGAGATCAGCCGAGAAGGAAGAGAAGAGGGCATTGGAAGCCCAATTATTTGAATTGAGGACTAGTCTCGGCCTTGCCGAGCAGTGGCTGAAAGATGGCGATGAACGCTACCGAAGAGCACGAGAGCGTGGCTTTCGTGTTAGTAGCTTCTTTGCCGCCCCTGCAGATTCACGCCGGGGTGTAGAGATCGGAAGAGGAGCACAGAGCAGTAGAAGTACCGCTTTTCATGGTTGGGTAGCACCCTCAAGAGCGTCTTGCCCGGAGAGTGGCGGGACAAGTAATGTGGAGAGAGGAGGTGTAGCTTAATGTAGCCTCTGATTTTGTTTGTTTTGATTGGGAGTGGAATAAAATGTTTTATGCCTGGTTCGCTGCTTCTTTCTTGTCTCTCGAATCCCTGCATACATCTAAGCAAACAAGTCAGTATTTCTGTTCTGACTTGCCCCTTGCTCAATGAGCAAATATGATAAAGAACCATTCTTGATAACGAGTCAAGGGGCAAGCCTTTATTAACAAAGGCAATAATAAAAGGTGATCATGAATGTGGCACACAAGCACATGGATGCAAACGAGAATTTAAAATGAATGTTGCATACAAATGCGATCATGCAAAGATGTGATTTTTATTTTTGTAGGTGTATTCATTTTTTTTTGTATTTTGTTGTTTGCTTATTTTTTTTGGTCTTTTACATTTCCATTTTTTTTTGTGCATATACATTTTTCTCCTCTTTTTTTTGGGTTTTTGGATTTGTTGTTTTTTTTGTTTGTTTTTGGTTTGTTTAATATTTTTTTTATTTTTGCTAATGCATGATGACCACTCGATATAACATCTGACTTGCATGAGAATAGTGGTTTCTTACTAACCTCCCAGACATCCTAAGTGTACATCTAGGTTGATTTGGGCCTCTAGACTCCTCGAATGATAATCCCACCGGCTAAGACTTATCCTGATGACAATACCGTCATGCCATGCTTAGGCTCCCAGTTGCTTCCGACCGCAGGGATTCACCCAAAAAGTGTTCGAGGTAAATGATTTGCCCGACCCGGGTCTATTTCCTCACAACTCTAGATGATATGTAATGGAACACCCTGGAACCCAAACTACCAACCGCGCGACGCTGACCCGAATCAGACGTCGTCGCACCCATAGGTGACGCGCTTGCATTGGTCTAAGCCCGAGGTTAGACTAAGAAGACATTAAGGTGGTAGATAAGGTCTTGACTGGCCAGAAACACGGAGACTCCTTTCACGACAATGGCTTTTACTTTTCAAAATGGACAACCATAGTTTGTGTTGAAAGGTGGTTGCAAGCTTTGGCGAGTTTCACCCTTCGGAACTCCATTGAGCCTTCATCTTCAGGGAAGAAGGAAGAGTATTGGGGGCAAACCTCCTGAGAGGACCGGTAAAACTGTTAACCCGGCGAGCCAGTAGGGGTGCACTTAACTTCCCCTTTCGGGTAATCTTCGGACCAAATCTCGTGCATTTACGTCTCATGACCCCTTTTGTATAGAATTTGACTTTCAGTCAAAGGGGTTTCATTTGTGGGATCAGGCACGGTTACGACCAGGCTTTTCACTTGACTTTGATTTCTTGCTTTTCTTTTCTGATTTTTCTTGACAGATTTTTACGAGGGACATAGTATTTTGACATTATGGAATCTCTCTTGGATGCCTGCGGGGACACTGCCCTCTTCTCGTGCTCTGATCCATACTCGAGGAATTGGGCCCTACTCTCACCCTAGGGGTTGTGTTCGTGTTTCCCATGCTGAGCGTTTTAAGGGCGCCGGCTGTCTCATTCGGTCGAAGAGAGAGAGAATAAAGATTTAAGCCTTCTTGCAGACCCTCTGGGTGAGACCCCACCATAAGTGATGCTACCGATCTTTTATAGAACACATGTGTACATGCATGTTGCCTTCTTTTGAGGAGGGCATAAGCCGAACTAGCCGGACAGAGATCTCCACGGTTCTGGCAAACCAAGACCTGAGACCTACCAAGTCTTAATAGGCCCTATCCTAACATGGAGATTGAATGCAATGACTTAACTACATGGTGATCTCCCAGCATTGGCATTTTGAATTTTCTATTTTTTTATTTTTTTCATTTTTTTCTTTTGTTGTTGTATATATACATATTTTTGTTGTTTTCATTGTTTTCTATTTTTTTGTTGCTTTTTTCGTTTCATCATTTTTGACATTATGTACACCTATCTAAGGGTAGTAGTTCTTAAGATGAAGCCCATTCCAAGGGTGGGATAACTCGATCCCCTCAGTATTGACTAGCCTGTAGGCGTTACCATGATGCACAGCCCGAACCACGTACTGTCCTTCCCAATTGTGTTGGAGTTTAGAACGCGGCCCACTAGGTTTTACAAACATTCTTTTTACTACCATTTCACCGACTTGAAGTTTCCTTTCAATGACCTTCTTTTGATAAAAATGTGTGAGTCTGTTCTGATATACACGTGCATGCTCAGCAGCGGCCAGCCGTTTCTCATCTAAGAGTTCCAATTGAGCAAGGAGTGAATCACGACGTTCGTCGAGGGGAAGCTCCTTGTCAACTGTACCCTGAGAGAAGGAACCAAGATTTCATACGGAACTACCGCCTCCATCCCATAAGTAAGGGCAACGGAGTTTGCCCAGTGGGAGTACGGATTGAAGTGCGATAGGCCCATAAAGCCTCAATCAGCTTTTCTGGCCAATCCGAGAACTTGTTTGACTCACAGGTCTTTTTTATGATTTTAATCAATGTTTTATTAGTGGCCTCTGCTTGGCCATTATCTTGTGGATAATAAGGTGATGAATGATGCTATACAATTTTATACCTTTTGTAGAGGTCCTGAAGGTCCTGAGAAATGAATTGCGGCCCATTGTCGGTGATGATTGTGCTTGGAATGCCGAACCTGGCAATGATGTTCTTCATGATGAATTTGCAGACTGTTGATGCTTTAACCTCCACGTAAGCTTCGGCTTTGGTCCATTTGGTGAAGTACTCCGTTGCTGTAAGGATGAATGATTTTTACTTGGTGAGGGAGTAAGGATTACCAAGAGGACCAATGACATCGAAAGCCCACATGGAGAAAGGCCATGGAGAGGATACTGGATGAAGTGAAGAAGATGGAGAGTGACTTTTATCGACGTGAAGTTGACACTTGACACACCTGCGGACATAGACGGCACAATCCTCTTCCATGGTGGGCCAGTAAAAGCCTTGCCAAAGGATTTTCTTGGCAAGCATTTGGCTATTTACATGGCCACCGCACACACCAGAGTGTGCTTCCTCTACACACTTCCAGGACTTATCATCATCAAGACACATTAGAAGAACAACCAATGTGTATCTCTGGACAACTCTCCTTATGGCTTTCCTGTCTTCTGCTGTAGTTTATTGTAAAGGAATGGCGCTAAAAAAAGGATTACACAGAAGATGCCTAGAAGAATTTACAAGATAAGAAAGGAATCAAAGAAAAAGGTGAGGACTAAACCCTCGAAAGCAGTATGAGAATGGGCAGATACCCGAGACAATTAAAATGACATGAATCGAGTCAGACTCGATATCAAGATCGAGAGGAATTAGAAATTGATGAATTGAGAGGGGTGGATCCGGAGGGTTCGGATGTAAAGGAGAAGAATCAGAGGAGAATGAATCCGGAGGTTCCGGAGGAAGAACATGATGAGGAACGCGATGCCCCGGGAAAAGGTATGGAAAAAGGTAACTCAAAGGGAGGAAAAGAATAAAGGACGTGATACCCTGGAAGAACAAAAGGATAAATCGGAAGAAGGAAAGGTCTGGAGACTTCGGACTGATATGAAAAGGTAGGGCGCGATGCCCTAGGAGGGATGGATAACAAGATGAGAAATCCGGAGGTTACGGAGGAAGACGAGAGACGGATAAAGATAAGGAATTAAACATGGAGAGGTCTGGAGGTTCCAGACGGAGTGGAATGTGAGGGTAGATAGATGAGAAATCCGGAGGTTCCGGAGGGAGACGAGAGACAGATAAAGATAAGGAATTAAACATGTTGAACATGTGTGCAACATGATTACTTTTATGGTTTTGATGATGTCTACCTCTGTAGTCATTAATGAGCTATACATGCACTTGATAATGTTAATATTCATACATTTCAGGTCATTATACCTCCAGTGCAGACGATCAAGATCAAGAGACATGGTTCAGCAAGTCAATACATCCAACAAAGTCCATACACTTGGGTTCAGCAAGTCTATACATCAGCAAGTCCATACACTCGGCTTCAGCAAGTCTATACATCCAACAAAGTCTGTACACTCAGATTCATCCGACAAAGTCTGTACATTGGACGAAGTCTATGCGTTGGACGAAGTCTATACGTTGGACAAAGTCTGTATGATGGACAAAGTCTATACGTTGGACAAAGTCTATATGTTGGACAAAGTCTGTACATTGGACAAAGTCTATACGTTGGACTAAGTATGTACGTTGGACAAAGTCTATGCGTTGGACAAAGTCTGTACGTTGCGGCAGATGAAGTCTATACGTTGCTGCAGATGAAGTCTGTACGTTGGCTGCATGCACAACTCAAAGTGTGTACGTTGCACAACACGAAGTCTGTACGTTGCGGCAGATGAAGTCTGTACGTTGCTGCAGATGAAGTCTATACGTTGGCTGCATGCACAAAACAAAGTCTGTACGTTGCACAAGACAAAGTATGTACGTTGGCTGCTAGCACAACTCCAAGTCTGTACGTTGGTTGATGGATGCAACACATGTCTATACATTGGCCGGCTACTTCACACGCAAAGTCTATACATTGCGTTATGTTGTGTTCGTGCATCAAGTTACCAAGTCTGTACGTTCATGAAGCAAGGCTGTACATGCTCATGCATGATCAAGGTATAAAGTCTATACGGGGTTCAAAGGTGATCTAAACTGCATCCTTCTTCCTCTTCATCAACTCAAGAGGATCAAAAGGAAGATCAAAGCTACATCCAACACTCTCTCCATCAACTCAAGGTGATTCAAGCTCATATCTCAATCCATCAACCTCCAAGGAAGAGTAGAAGCAAGCAAGGCTAATAAGGGAGATCAAAGGAGGCTGCAAGGGTGTGTTCAAGGGAGAGGAGTTCGAGTACTGTAGCTGTGAACAGTACTCCGGGAAGAAGTTCTTCATCAAATCCTCAAGAGATTCAAGCTTCGACAAACCTCAGACAAGATCCTTTCTCTTAAGCATATTCTATATCTTGTCGAGTGTTTTTCATAAGTTGTTCTTATTCCATTTCTTTCAAACACTTGAACTTGAGAATCGTCCCTACCGGTGGTTAGTAGGAAGGCAATCGGGAGTTCTCCGATTTACGGTGTAGCCGTCCCTGTCGGCTTTGTGTGTAGGAAGACAGAAAGAGGGCTTTCTTTGTTCTGTGATTTGGGGCGTGTCCCCGGTCAAGCTGTGAGTCAGCAAGGAAGCCTCACCGAGTTTTGGTGAGGGGTGGACATAGGTTGCAGGGTTGCAACCGAACCACCTTAAAAATCCATGTGTTGTGGGTTGTTTATCGTGTGTGATTGATCTATATCTTCTAACCCCATTCGCAGGTTCGTGTGCTTCCATACTTGGTTAGACTGTTCACACACATATGCACTTTGAGTAATCAACATAGCACATACACACACGCACGGTTGTTGCAAGCTATTGCATGCTCTAGTGTTATGCTTTATGATCCCTGCACTACAAGGCTTATTTCTTTCAAGTTCACAAATGTGCTTAAAGAAGTGTGGACGTTTCATAGCTTGTAATCCAAGTCTTTTCATTTGAGCCACTCTACTTAATTCCGCTGTGCATTGTGCCTAAGTGATTCATTCACTTTATAAGAGTGGTTTAAGTTTCTGTTAGCTAAGAGTTTTAAATAGGCCAAAGCTTTTTATAGGATCTATTCAACCCCCCCCCTTCTAGATCCGTTTACACCTCGCGGGACCCAACAAAACATGGAGAGGTCCGGAGGTTCCAGATGGAGTGGAATGTGAGGGTAGATAGATTAAGGTAGGGAATTAAATAAAGAGGGGTCTGGAGGTTCCGGACAGGGATGAGAGGTGGATAAAGATATGGAATTAAAGAGAGACGGGTCCGGAGGTTCCGGAGGAATATGAAAATGGGGGTCCGGAGATTCCGGACTAGGTGGAAGGTAAGGGTCCGGAGGCTCCGGAGGGAGATGAGTATAGGGGTCCGGAGATTCCGGACAATGTAAAAGGTAAGGGTCCGGAGGCTCCGGAGGGTCCGGAGGCTCCGGAGGCTCCGGAGGGGGGTGAATGTGAGGGTCCAAAGACCCTAGAGAAGAAGAGGAGCTTGCTTGCGTAGATCTAGATGATGGGAAGCGTCATCTCAGCCAATGGATTGCCCATAAAAAGAAGATGAATAACATCACAAGCAGTGATGGAATGGGGTATGCAGTAGATGAGCTACATGATGGCTCCTCCACATGGGATTTATCACTCTTAAGCTCAACTTTATGCTTTCCCTTCTTCCTGACGGATACTCTCTCACAGGGTGACCTCTCAACCTTCAATATGACTTCTTGGCGTCTTGGCCTTGCATGTCGCTCTCTCCAATTATGTGCTCTAAAAGACGGCCTGATCCTTCCCTGACTAGCCGGCTTAATGATCAGCGCACACGGGCTCTCATTTGATGAACTCTTAGTAAGACCCCTCGAATGTTCAAAAATGAACAATAACTCTCTTGGTAAATAGCAAAAATTTGAGAGTTCTACTTGTGCAGTAGGGATCTTGACATGAAATAGCTCCTTAGGAAATAACTCCCTTGATAAACGAATGGTATCTATCATTGGGAATTTGACCTTCGACATAAGGAGCTTCTTATTCGATGGACTGCTCAAGGGCGTTGGAATATCGTGTGTGAATATATTTGATAACACATGTGTTCGCCCCTTACATGGAAGTTGGTGAGGAGTAGATAAAACATCAAAAGCTTCCAACAAGGAGCGGCCTGACCCACCCCTGAACATAGAGTTCATCATCTCCTCGACAGTAGAACATGGCATCACTATGCATGAGGAGAACCCCTTCTTTTGATTGGCCATTTGGACTATGACCGAACAAGGGGTAATAGGGGCCTTGAAAGCATGTTGGCCAATCAGTAACGTGATCGTTATTGTTTTGGCCCTTGATTTACTTAGCACCAATTCCTGAGAGTCCTTCTTGATGGACATTGGTAGAGATGGAGATTCGGGCTGCTCAACAATAACCGGCACAAGAACGCGAATTGGCATTCGGCATATAAAATCTTGAATTTTAAATGGCATAGCCGTAACCGAATTCTTCTTGTCTGATTCTTGATCATCATCTTTGGCACGTGTATTTGTAATAGTACACCCACTCCGAGAGGTGATGGAAGGAGATGAGTCGGAGACAACATGATCAACGAGTAATGGAGGTTCAATGGAAGGGGTTGTGAAAAGGGTAGGCGAGGATTGAAACACGACGAGTTTCTCCTCCTGCTCGGGAGCAGACGAGGTTGGCTCGGGTGCAAAAATAGATGGGCCCTGCTCAGGATTAGCCACGGATTTGGGTGAGGAGTCAAATGGAGGAGTAAGAGGGGTTGGGTTTGAAGTTATAGGGATGGTGGAGGCCTTAAGTGATGGAGGTGAGATGGAGACAACAGGCTCAGCGGGTTATAGAGGTTCGATGGAAAGGGTTGTGGAAAGAGTAAGTGAGGGTTGAAACACGGCGAGCTTCTCCTTGTGCTCGGGAGGAGACAAGGTTAGCTCGGGTGCAAAAATGCATGGGCCCTACTCTGGACTAATCACGGGTTTGGGTATGAGGTTGAGTGGAGGAACATGAATGGTTGGATTCGGAGGTACAAGGCTAGTGGAGGTTTTAGGTGGAGACGATGGAGGATTACTTGGTTGGGGACAAGGGTTAATAGAAGGCTCCGTGGAGGTTTTAGGTGAAGGCGATGAAGGATTACTTGGTTGGGAACAAGGGTTAATGGAATGCTCAGTGGAATCCAATGGTGCGGGGGTTAATTGTGCAATTAAAGGGGTAACAGTAGAAGACTTGGTGTGTAGGAAGCTTCGAGTTTTGGTAGTACACGAAGGGTTTAGGGTAGGAGGTGATTCATGATGCATTAACGCGGGTTGTTGAAGTATTGACCCATCATCGTAGCACCATGATGTCTCATAAGCAGGGGTAGGGCTAATGGCTTCATCCTGAGCAGGGGGTTCTTGTGGGGGCAGTGGAAGAGGGAAGCGAAGAAAACTCGGAGTAGCTGTATATTCAAAATCTTCATAAATTTTATCATGTGCCACTTCCAATTCTTTATGATCATCAAGTTCAAATGGACGCCATGGTGGAGGCGTGTTGATGAGTGGAGATGGTGTATATTGACATGAAGGATTTTGTGAATATGAATGTGGATGTGGAGACAGAGAGCCGTATGGATTAGTGTGATGAATGAGTGAATGTGGATGTGGAGGCGGAGAGCCGTATGGATTAGTGTGATGAATGAGTGGTAGATAGACGGCGTCCACTTGATTGTAACGACTTGGAAGGCTATCTTGCTCACTCATATCCCAGATGCCGTACTCATCTCTTCTCTCCTTCCAATCCTTCTCCATTTTGGTAATATTATTCATGAAAGCGTGAAGGGGATTGGCTTGAGGAGGAGTAGGAAGAGGTCGCGGACTCGCGATCCTCTTTAATTGTTCCTCCATTTGATCAATTTTATCAATGATAGCTTGTTGGAGAGGTGTGACTTGTGAAGTTGAGAGTCGACTTTGAGACTCTGGAGGGGCGGCTTGACATGAAGGCCGTGAAGGAGAAAGGGAGTAAGGTTTGCCCATGGAATGACCCGGTCGAACCGGGGTAAGAGGGACGGCCATATTTTGGGGCCATGAGAGATGCTGAAATGAGGGAGGTGGTTGGCCCATGTGGTCCTCAAAAGGAGCAGCACGAGGACCATCTATAGCGCATGGATGACCTAGGGGAGAGGTAGAAGTAGAACCCCTCTTAATGATAGCCTGGAGGGCTTCAAGTTGTTGAGGAGTAAGGGAGTCGATGTGAGGAGCTAGGACATCTAAGGCATGGGGAGCACTAATGGAGGAGGAAGTGTAAGGTTTCGCACAGCACCTACGGGCGACGCAGCGGATAACAAAAATTTAATTTGCCCGATCCCGGTATTGTGGAAAGCTTAATCTATGCTCTAATCGGTGTTTCTAATACCCTAATTACGGGTTGCGTGTTTCACCTTGCGCGGAACGACGCTGTCCGCTAAGCCCGATGCAGAGAAACCGAACCGCACAGCTGTACGGCCTCTAGAGCAGATCCACACGGACCCTTGCGCAGCGACGGTACCTCCCCGGCACAACTTTCCCCGGCTCTAACACCTTCTGGAGAGAGAGAGAGCAAGGGGGAGAAAGGGGGAGGCTAATCCTCTCCTTAATGCTTAATGCTTGATTAGCATTAAGGGGGGTTGGAAGGGAGAAGCCAAGAGTTCGAATGAACTCACGTAGATGGCTATATATAGAGTTTAGGTTTATTAGAAAAGGGTTCTAAAAGACCAAAACTGTATATATGTCCTTTCTCATATTATACATATGTATTAAACTCCGTTTACACTCCTTTCCAAAAGGAATTAAATGGAAATAATACATACACTTGTATAATAATTATCCGTCACCCAAGAATCCATTGTGTGTGATCCTCTAGGCCCATAGTCACTCTAGTTTAAGGCCCATTAACTTCTAATTCCTAATTAGAAGTAAATTAAACATATTATTCGCTTCTACAAGAGCCGAATAATAGTTTAATTCATTCCGAACCTTCGATCACGTTGGGTCAAGCAAATCCGCGTGATCCTAGATGACGCAGGTTTAAACCAACCTGTCTGGTACCTGTAAGTCCACAGTTACCGCATCGATATAATCCCTCGCTCCTTCTATGAGTCTGGTACGATCGAGGGTACGGTATCTGTCAAACCCCATGATCGTGCCATTTGACTATGACCTCCTTAAAGTGTATGACGTCCATTCTAAACGAACTCACACGACCCTGGCCAGGGATTTAACGGAGCGTCAATGTCATGACCCATTAACTGTCTGATATATACCCGACAGTGAGCGATCCCCTCTTGACCATTGAGGATCTTCACACGTATCCTGGAGTGGTTAATGACTCGGCAACTCATGACTTATGGTTAAAGTCACTTAGCTAAGTAATTAAACCATTCCAGTCCTCGTGTAAGATCCGATCAATGTCTCAGGTCAAAGGACCAACGATGCTACTGTGACCGTTGGATCTTCAGTTGACATTAGGTATAATCAACCATCTGAAGATCCAATAGCGGATCAGTTCAGTGCACATCCTCCAAGGACATACACCTACACATATGTGTTGGTGCCCCGCACCAATGACCATGAGACTGGTCACTGACACATCATGTGTACTGGTTTAATAGGTAATCAAAGTCCCCGAGTGATTACCCTCCAACCAGGAACAGTTTAAGGTATGTGTTCATGTAAAGTAAGTCTCATGTTCGAGATCCCATCTCGAGCTGACTTTACAACCACATATCCTAGGGACAACGTAAAGTAACACAATCGCATATTTACGCTTAAACACCACTTTATTAATGAACAAGATCGTACAACTATTGGGCCTACCCGACCCGAAATTGGCCTGTAGCACACCAACACTAACAATCTCCCACTTGAACTACAGCCAATTGCCCACAACTTTGAGGCCCATCTTATCCCGATGACGCTCAAATACAGTCTGTGTCAAAGGCTTAGTCAGTGGATCTGCTATGTTGTCTTCTGACGGTACACGCTCTACCATCACATCTCCACGATCAACAATCTCCCGAATAAGGTGAAAGCGCCTAAGAATATGCTTTGACCTTTGGTGAGATCTCGGTTCCTTCGCCTGGGCGATGGCCCCATTATTATCACAAAATAATGGGATGGGAGCTGATATCTCGGGAACTACGCCAAGTTCCAAGATGAATTTCTTCATCCAGACGGCTTCCTTAGCAGCTTCAGCTGCAGCAATATATTCCGCCTCCGTCGTCGAGTCTGCAGTCGTGTCTTGCTTGGAGCTTCTCCAACTGACTGCCCCTCCATTCAACATGAATACAAATCCAGACATAGATTTGCAGTCATCTGGATCTGACTGGAAACTAGAATCTGTGTAAGCTCTAAGCTGTAGGTCCTCTCCTCCATAAAGCAGAAAAAGATCCTTAGCCCTTCGCATGTACTTCAGGATACCCTTTACTGCCTTCCAGTGCTCTTCGCCTGGATTTGCCTGATATCTACTGACAATGCTTAAAGCATTGGCAACATCAGGTCGTGTACATAGCATTGCATACATGATTGACCCTATCGCCGAAGCATAGGGTACCTTATTCATGTGTGCCACCTCCTCAGAAGTTTTAGGACTCATCCCCTTGGATAGGCAAATTCCATGTCTCATGGGAATGAGACCTCTCTTGGAATTTTCCATCCTAAACATTTTGAGGATAGTGTCTATGTACATAGATTGGGATAATCCTAGCATCCTTTTAGATCTATCTCGATAGATCCTTATGCCCAGCACATAGGATGCTTCTCCCAAATCCTTCATGGAGAAGGTCTTGGACAACCAAGACTTAGTTGATGTCAACATCGCTACATCATTCCCAATGAGTAAGATGTCATCAACATAAAGGACCAAGAAGGTCACTGAGCTCCCACTGACCTTCTTGTAAACACAGGGTTCATCTTCATTCCGAATGAAGTTGAAAGATTTGACAGCCTCGTCAAATCTTAAGTTCCAGCTTCTAGATGCCTGCTTTAATCCATAAATGGACCTTTGAAGTTTGCATACCTTATTAGGATGTGGCTTGGAAGTGAATCCCTCAGGTTGTACCATGTACACCTCTTCTGACAGGTTTCCATTAAGAAAAGCTGTCTTCACATCCATTTGCCAGATCTCGTAATCCAGGTACGCAGCAATGGCAAGGAGGATTCTGATTGACTTAACCATGGCTACTGGCGAAAACGTCTCGTCATAGTCAATGCCTTGCCTTTGACGATATCCTTTCGCCACTAGTCTAGCCTTGTATGTGTCAACCTGTCCATCTGCACCGATTTTCCTTTTGAAAATCCATTTGCAGCCGATAGGGACCTTCCCTTCGGGTACATCAACTAAGTTCCAAACTTTGTTGGTGTACATGGACTGGATCTCTGAATCCATTGCCTCTTGCCATTTCTCGGAGTCTACACTACGGATCGCCTCCTGGTACGACTGAGGATCATCATCCTCATCGATGCATACCTTAGAGGACCCATCTGAGACATGTCCAACATATCTCTCAGGTTCTCTCGGTAGTCTACCAGATCTCCGTAGTGTCAGTGTTTCACCTTGAATAGGATCAACCGATACAGTCTCATCTAATGAGTGTGTGTCTATGGGTTGTGGTTCTTGGACCTCGTCCAATTCTATCTGGCTCCCACTGTTTTTCTGGAGTAGATATTCTCTTTCCAGAAATACAGCTCTCTTGGCCACTAAGACCCTTTGCTCAGAAGGGTGATAGAAATAATATCCAAACGTCTCATTTGGATATCCCACAAACCTACACTTATCGGTTCTTGACTCAAGCTTATCACTCTCGTTCTTCTTTACATGAGCAGGACACCCCCAAATTTTAATGTGATTAAAATTTGGTTTCCTGCCCTTCCATATCTCATATGGAATAGAAGGAACTGATTTACTTGATATCCTATTCAATAAATAAGCCGCAGTCTCTAATGCATAGCCCCAGAGAGACAAGGGTAGTCCTGACATAGACATCATGGATCGGACCATGTCTAACAAGGTCATGTTTCTCCTCTCGGATACACCATTGTGCTGTGGTGTATACGGTGGTGTCCACTGAGAAACTATTCCATGGTCTTTAAGATAAGAAGTGAATTCATGGCTTAAATATTCACCTCCTCGATCCGATCGAAGAGCCTTAATACTTTTGCCAGTCTGTTTCTCTACTTCATTCTTGTATTCCTTAAACTTCTCAAAGGCTTGTGACTTATGTCTCATTAAATACACATAGCCATATCTAGAGAAGTCATCAATAAAAGAAATGAAATAGAGATAACCTCCTTTTGCTTCTATGGACATGGGTCCACACACATCCGAGTGTATGAGCTCGAGAAGGTCAACAGCCCTCTCTCCATGTCCACCAAAGGGAGCCTTAGTCATTTTCCCCATGAGACACGACTCACAGGTATCAAATGACTTGTATTCGAATGAATTCAAATACCCATTTGAGTGTAAGTGAGAGACTCTTTTCTCACCTACATGACCGAGTCTGCAATGCCATAGATATGCAGAATTCACTTCATCAGCATTAGAAATTTGCATAACATTAGAACGTGTATCTAATACATATAGACCATTGACCAATGAACCATTGGCTATAACCAAACCATTATTCATTATAGAGCACCCAGTGCTATTAAAAGCCAATGTATATCCAATGTTATACAAGCCAGAGATTGAAATAATATTCTTAATAATATTAGGAACATAATAACAGTCATTCAGCTCCAGAATGACTCCTGAAGGTAAACTGAGGCGTGCAGTCCCGACAGCTTTGGCAGCAACTAAAGCTCCATTGCCCATCCTCAGTTCAATCTCCTTTTTGCCCAATCGCCTTCTATTTGCCAGCACCTGCATAGAATTGCAGATATGAGATGCACATCCAGTATCCAATACCCATGATGTGGATTCCATATATGACAAATTAAGGTCTATGACAAAAATACCTTCATTTAGAATTGCCTTGCAATTCCTTTTCCAATGCCCAGTTTCCCCGCATCGAAAACATTTGTCTTCCTTTTCATTCTTCTTGCCCTTCCCTTTGTCAACCTTGACGTGCTGCTTACCCGTGGCCATTTTCTTTCCCTTCCCTTTGTTACTTGTGGTGGATATTTGGGTTGCCTTCCTTTTCTTGTTGGCCCGGCCAACAATCATTACAGACGAAGATGGTTTATCTTTCTGCATGGTTCCTTCAGCACTCTTTAACATATTGAGCAGCTCCGGGAGAGTTGCTTCAATCCTGTTCATGTTAAAGTTCATGATGAAGGAAGAAAAGGAATCGGGCAATGACTGGAGTATAAGATCAATGCATAGTTCAAGATCCAACTTGAACCCCAATGCATTGAGTCTTTCAATCCACTCCATCATTTTCAGTACATGAGCCTGTACTGAAGAACCCTCAGACATCCGTGTCCTGAAAAGCCTTTTGGAGATGTCATACCTCTCAATCCTACCCTGCTCCCCGAAGAGCTGGCGTAGATTGAGAAGTATACTTCTACAATCAGTCTTTTCAAATTGCCTCTGTAGCTCGGGAGCCATAGAGGCCAACATGTAACATTGGGCTAGGGAGGAGTCCTCAGACCACTTGGCATAAGCCAGTAACTCGCCCTCGTCGGCATCAGGAGCTGGCTCAGAATGAACCGTGTCCAACACGTACGCTATCTTTTCGGCAGTAAGGACTATGCGTAGATTACGCAGCCAATCCGAGTAGTTCGGTCCAATTAATCTATTTGCATCCAAAATGCCGCGGAGGGGGTTGGACGACGACATTGTAATCTGGATAAGAAATAAAAGACAACTTAGCATGTGTTCAAATTCTAACTTAGATGTGGTTTTCTATCTTAGTTAGTCCCACTATTTTTCGATCGGACTATATAACCCTCAGTATATAGAACGGGAGATCAACGAGATCAACCTAGTGGGTCGGAATCCCAACGAGACTGATGTACGACCTTGTGGAAAGCACAACAAGCCATACACCATCTCAAGGGCAGTCAACAAGCACTTGCATCTAATGCAATATCCGATATTCGGCCCCCGAGAAATCATCCCCTTGTGGAAAGCACAACAAAGGATATTCTCGGTTAGATCTAACCATCATTACTACATAGCAATAAGTTCATGACCCGACCCTTGTGGAAAGCACAACAAGGCCGAGTTCAATTCCTCACTCCATTGAGGCCGAGCCTTGGAGTTTAATCCCGCCCCCAAACTCATGGACCTTGTGGAAAGCACAACAAATCCATGAAATGAAGACGTTCATTCACTCCATAATGATGGAGGGCCACGACGACTCCTAGAGCCACGCTTACCAGATCTAAAATTTAAACGCGAGGGAATTTAATTTTATCTTGATCTCACCCTAGGTGGTAATATAAATATATCCAATATATTTACCGTACCTAGTAGTTTGCACAAAATAAATGCATCCAATGCAAAAATGAACGCAAGTGATCATGGACTTTAACCCTAATGTAACTAAGACATCCGGCCCGCTTCCGAAGCAGCTGGATCGTCCTCGTCGGGTGTGCTCCACGCTTTCAATCGCCGACGCCGGATTAATTACAACTTTTACACGGCACGCAGGCCGGAAAAATTAAATTACATGTGACTCAAATTCCAGCAGCCCTTAGGGCGAGTACAACAATGGAGGAAGATAGAAGTACATTGGAATTTTAACAGAGAGAGAAAGGAGGTTCGCAGACCCCAATTAATTACATTAATCCAAGTCCATGATCACTTGCCAACCCATTCAAATAAAATCAATCAAGGGTTATTTTCTGAAAATAATCCTTACTTTTGAATTTAATAATGGGATGTGCAAACAAAAACAGGCTAGCTTTATTTAATTTTAAAAATCAAAGCATGATTAACTAAAATTAAACATACAAGCAGGCCAATACAAGGTAAATAAAGTAACGCACGTAAAGAACCATCATTTTCTACAGGGGCATCTAATTGAGATAATTAATTAAATTTAAATTTAAATTTAATTATCCAATAATCAAATTTAAATTCAAAATTTAAACATGCCAATAATTTAAATTTAAATTCAAACTAATTATCCAATAATTTTTGTTTGAAAATAAATTTAAAATAATGCAATTATCCTCAATTAGTAATTTTCTAAAATTCAAAATTCGAATTTAACAATTATCTAATAATTAAAAATTCAAATAATTGAATTTTTCACATTTAACTTCAATAAAATTTAAAATTTGAATTTTTTAATTATCTAATAATTAAAAATTCAAAAACTTAAATTTTACTGAAGTAACTTCAATTATTACCATTTTATCTCATGGTAAATAGTAATTATCTCACCTCGGTAAATTCAACACGGTTAAATAAAAATTAACTTTTGACATTTACCATCGAGATAATATAATTAACCTACTAGATAAAATTCTATTTAATTTACTGAGCATTTTAATATATATATCTAATATATATATAATTTTACAGGAGCACAGTAAATTAAACAGGTTAAAACAATTTTTTTTAAAAAAAAAAACTTTTTTTTTTTAATCCCGCCGGGTCAACCCCGCGCGCGCAGGCGGCACCCGCGCGCCGCGTGGCGGGCGCCCGCCACGCGGGCACCCCGCGTGGGTGCGCCCGCCGGCGCACTGCGCCGAGCGGCGCAGTGCGCCATGCGGGAGCCCAAAAAAAAAAATTTTTTTTTTAAATTTTTTTTTTAAAAAAAAATTTGCTGTTTGTATGCCTAGCATCCATGAAGAACAGAGATGTCCAAATCTCTTTCTACAAATTATAATTGAAGATTTTATTGCCCCTAAAGCATGGTTCTAAACAGCGCTAAAACACCGACCAGAGCGCGAACCTGGCTCTGATACCACTGTAAGGTTTCGCACAGCACCTACGGGCGACGCAGCGGATAACAAAAATTTAATTTGCCCGATCCCGGTATTGTGGAAAGCTTAATCTATGCTCTAATCGGTGTTTCTAATACCCTAATTACGGGTTGCGTGTTTCACCTTGCGCGGAACGACGCTGTCCGCTAAGCCCGATGCAGAGAAACCGAACCGCACAGCTGTACGGCCTCTAGAGCAGATCCACACGGACCCTTGCGCAGCGACGGTACCTCCCCGGCACAACTTTCCCCGGCTCTAACACCTTCTGGAGAGAGAGAGAGCAAGGGGGAGAAAGGGGGAGGCTAATCCTCTCCTTAATGCTTAATGCTTGATTAGCATTAAGGGGGGTTGGAAGGGAGAAGCCAAGAGTTCGAATGAACTCACGTAGATGGCTATATATAGAGTTTAGGTTTATTAGAAAAGGGTTCTAAAAGACCAAAACTGTATATATGTCCTTTCTCATATTATACATATGTATTAAACTCCGTTTACACTCCTTTCCAAAAGGAATTAAATGGAAATAATACATACACTTGTATAATAATTATCCGTCACCCAAGAATCCATTGTGTGTGATCCTCTAGGCCCATAGTCACTCTAGTTTAAGGCCCATTAACTTCTAATTCCTAATTAGAAGTAAATTAAACATATTATTCGCTTCTACAAGAGCCGAATAATAGTTTAATTCATTCCGAACCTTCGATCACGTTGGGTCAAGCAAATCCGCGTGATCCTAGATGACGCAGGTTTAAACCAACCTGTCTGGTACCTGTAAGTCCACAGTTACCGCATCGATATAATCCCTCGCTCCTTCTATGAGTCTGGTACGATCGAGGGTACGGTATCTGTCAAACCCCATGATCGTGCCATTTGACTATGACCTCCTTAAAGTGTATGACGTCCATTCTAAACGAACTCACACGACCCTGGCCAGGGATTTAACGGAGCGTCAATGTCATGACCCATTAACTGTCTGATATATACCCGACAGTGAGCGATCCCCTCTTGACCATTGAGGATCTTCACACGTATCCTGGAGTGGTTAATGACTCGGCAACTCATGACTTATGGTTAAAGTCACTTAGCTAAGTAATTAAACCATTCCAGTCCTCGTGTAAGATCCGATCAATGTCTCAGGTCAAAGGACCAACGATGCTACTGTGACCGTTGGATCTTCAGTTGACATTAGGTATAATCAACCATCTGAAGATCCAATAGCGGATCAGTTCAGTGCACATCCTCCAAGGACATACACCTACACATATGTGTTGGTGCCCCGCACCAATGACCATGAGACTGGTCACTGACACATCATGTGTACTGGTTTAATAGGTAATCAAAGTCCCCGAGTGATTACCCTCCAACCAGGAACAGTTTAAGGTATGTGTTCATGTAAAGTAAGTCTCATGTTCGAGATCCCATCTCGAGCTGACTTTACAACCACATATCCTAGGGACAACGTAAAGTAACACAATCGCATATTTACGCTCAAACAACACTTTATTAATGAACAAGATCGTACAACTATTGGGCCTACCCGACCCGAAATTGGCCTGTAGCACACCAACACTAACAGGAAGCTCCCCCGATAGTGGCCTGTACTCCATAAGAGGACTCATATGATGGACCGTCCATGGGCTGGACGTGTGGCTCACACTGGTAGCCCCGATCTGAGTTATAGACTCCATAGGAGTCGTGACCTGGGTCACGCATTTGGGACTCATAGGCGTCGGCCTTGAAAACATTGTGATTATATGTAGCCATCCATAACAATCTTTTGAGAGCATAATAGCAAACACCAGCAAACAATTAACAGAGATTAGCAGACAAGTGAATGCTTTACGTCCTTTTTTTGTTTTTATTTTAACTCTTTTTTTGTCTTTTTTTTTAACAAATGTAAAAATTCAGACAAAAATTGCAAAAGTCCTAGTTACACCTTTGTTTTACCACCGTGTGAACTAGGGACTCTCGTCTCACCACGGATAGGTAACTAACTTCGGGGTACTTCAGTGGTACAACCTGCCCAGTGAACGAAGAGGGAATCCTTCGATGTCGGGGACTTACGGAGGTCCCGATGGAGGAGATCCTAGTCCGTCGAGAGGAATTCCCGACGGAGAGTCCTTCCTTCATCGAGAGGTTAATCCTTAGAAAAAGTAAAAAAAAAGAAAGAAAAGGGGGTAAATGCATGAAATGCGGTGCTGGATGAAAGATATGTAACACACAGATGGAGCAGAGATAAGCACACAAATATAACAGATGTATAGCAGTGATATAACAAGAATATAACAACAATAAATAGATAGAGGAAGATATAGCAGTTCTACTTTCCAAGACAACACAGACTTAAAAATGACAAAAGAGGGGACTAAGGGGGGTGCACGTGGTGCACGAGGGGAATGACACAGCGCACGCGGGCGCAATAAGAAGGGGGACACACGAGGGTGCTAAGTGGAGGGAGCACACGTGGGTGCCGAGTGGAGGGGCACACGTGGGTGCCAAATGGAGGGGGCACACGTGGGTGCAAAATGAAGGGGGGCACACGTGGGTGCCGAGATAACGCAGACCTTGAAGTAATCACAAAGGACCGGGGGAGTGCACGTGGTGCACGAGGGAAATGATGTAGCGCACGTGGGCACAATAGGGAGGGGCACACGCGGGTGTCGAAAGAAGGGAGGCACACGTGGGTGTCGAGAGTTCAAGGGTAACCCAAAAAAGCAAAAAGAAGGTCCCACCGTGATCGCCAAGAGATGTGAATGCGTCACGGGATCGTACCAAGGAGAGGGAAGGAGAAAAACGACGAGACGAGAGAAAGGATTACACTGAAGACCTGGACGGAACCAGACTCTGATACGTGGCGAAGATGGGGGTTCGAAGACCCTCTCGCGCAAACTGGCCTCTTCCCAGTAAGGGTGACCTACCGTTCCGCGAGCAGCTTTTCATATACCGAGGAGTCTGAGAACCCACGTAATGGAAGTTGAAAGACACGTAGACTCAGAATTTGTAATGATTTATCACTCTTCAGATAATTATAAGAACAATATGAACAAAAGCATACCACCGCAGGACATTGGTCTTTGCGGGGTTTTAACAGCAATATAGCAATATCAGCAGTAATGAACATGTATACATATAGAAACTACCGCGAGACATTGGCCTTACGGGATTTTTACTGTAATATAGATAATAAATATAAGTATATATATACATAAGACCACCGCGAGATATTACTCTCCACGGGTTTTTTATTATAATATAAGTATATATAACAAGAAATGAAAAGGGGATCAAATAAACCGCCGCGAGATGTCACTCTCCGCGGGGTTTTAAGGCGGTGATAGGGGAATGCTGAAATTAAACAGTTAGGGATTAGGATGTTAGAGTGCAGAAATTAGATTACTGAAATGAAAATGATCGCGGGAGGTGACCCACCGCACCAGTTAGATAAAACCGCCGCGAGGAACGGATTCCTTGATCGGGGTTGGAACGAAAGTACAGGAAATGAAACCACCGCGAGGAACGGGTTCCTTGATCGGGGTTGGAACGAAAGTACAAAAAATGAAACCACCGCGAGGAACGGATTCCTTGATCGGGGTTGGAACGAAAGTACAGGAAATGAAACCACCGCGAGGAACGGGTTCCTTGATCGGGGTAGGAACGAAAGTACAGAAAATAAGACCGCCGCGATGAACGGATTCCTTGATCGGGGTTGGAACGAAAGTACAGGAAATGAAACCACCGCGAGGAACGGATTCCTTGATCGGGGTTAGAACGAAAGTACAGAAAATGAAACCACCGCGAGGAACGGGTTCCTTGATCGGGGTTGGAACGAAAGTACAGAAAATGAAACCACCGCGAGGAACGGGTTCCTTGATCGGGGTTGGAACGAAAGTACAGAAATAAGACCGCCGCGAGGAACGGATTCCTTGATCGGGGTTTAAATAGGAATTCAATGGGGAGGGGAACCGCCGCGGGGATGGTCCTCCGCGCGGGTGAGGATGAAGTAAAGAATTAACATAACGGGAGTAAGGAGGGTGTGATCGCCAGAGGTAGTGTACCTCAAAATAGAAGAATGATCGCGTCTTGCCTCCAGGCAACGGGATTGTGTGGGTTTCTTCTTCCTCTTCCTTCGGCCGGCCGACAAAGAGGGCTTCCTTCGGTTACCTTTGTAAAACACAGCAGACGAAACAAATGGACGGTGGATTAGAATGAAAGTAGTGTAGTACCGGTCCCTCGATATGAAAATAGCAGAGTCATGTTCAAACGCGCACCTGGTTGGTGTTGTTTGAAACCCCTTTTAGACATAAAAAGGTTGATAGATGATATGATGAATGATCAAATGAAGGTCTCTCAGGGAGACAGATGCAATATGGATGACAAATGATGCATGCAATGTGTTTAAAAATCAAATAAGATAAGGGAGATGAGAAAGCTTATTGAGGGGCCGATGACAGGCTCGAGGGAGCTTCTCCGAGACGAGGACGGCGCGAGTACACGGTGAAGTGGAACATCTTCTCGTGTGCTTGAACGTCCGGTAACTCAACTTTCTTTGTTTCACAAACTTCAACACGGATCGGATCGGAGCATCTCTTTCCATTCCGTACCGGCGCATACAAGCACTTACACACACACACCTGTAAGAACACTCACACATACACACCTATGTACATATACGGGAATATATCTATAAAGGGGAGATCGAAAGAGAGAGGGTTGGAAAGAGAAAGGAAGAGGGAGGGGACAACTTCCCCCCCCCCTTTTTTAGATTTTTTTTATTTTAATTTTACATATATAGTATGTATATATATATTTAGAGAATATATAGGAATAATATAATATATATATATATATATATATATATATATATATATATATATATATATATATATATATATCTATCTTATATATATATAAGAGAAGGAGAGAGAGAGAGAGAGAAGCAGATGGAAGAGGGAAGGGGAGAAAGAACACGTGAGGGAGAGAGGCAGAGAGAGGATGAGGTGGGAGAGGAAAATAAAAGAATAAAAAAAAAAGAAAGAGGGAGAGAGAGGGAGAGAGAGAACCAGAGAATAAAAAAAAAAGTGTGTATATGTATAGTGGAGGGTTAACAAAGAGCTTACGTGAGGGAGTAGCGAGAGAGAGATAAATAAAATAATAAAAAAATGAGGGAGAGAGACCGAGAGAGAGAGTGGAGGGGGAGAGAGAGAGAGAGAGAGGGTGAGAGAGAGATCGAGATAGGGGGAATAAAAAAAATAAAAAAAGGAAGAAGAGAGGGGGCGAGAGGAGAGAAAGTGAGGAAGGGAGAGAGCAGAGAGAGACCGGCAGAGGGGGGAAGAAAAAATAAAAAAAAAGAAAAGTGAGAGATCGAGAAAGAGAGAGAGAGAGGGAGGGAGAGAGAGGGAGAAAGAGAGAGAGAGAGAGACGGTGGTAGGGGAGAGAGTGAGAAGCAGGGAGAATAAAAGATAGAGAGGGGAATAAAAAATAATAAAAAATGAGAGGGAGATCGAGAGAGAAAGCAGAGAGATAGGTAGGGAGAGAGAACGTGAGAAGATAAGGGAGGGGTGAGATTAAAGAAAGCAGAAAAAAAGGATAAAAGATGGGGAAGAGAGAGATCAAAAGAGATAGTTAGAGGGAGATCGAGAGGGGGTGAAAAAGAGGAGGAAAGAGGAGGAGAGAGAGAGAATTAAAAATGAAAAAAAAATGAGAGGAAGAGAGGGATCGAGAGGTCACGGGAAGGGGAGGTGAGAGAATGAGAAGCAGAGGGAGAGAGGGGAAAAGAGACGATGGGGAGTGAGGATAAAATAAAATAAAAATAAATAAAAAAATAAAGGAAAGGGAGACGGGCGAGTGAGACAGGAGGAGAGAGAGAGCGAGAGAGGGGGATGGAGGAAGACCAGGCGGAGGGGGAGGACGAAGACCGGCGGCGAGCAGCCGGTGGCTTGCGGCCGGACCGGCCGCAGCGCCGGCGGTCGACGGCGGCGAGGAGGAAGAGAAAGACGAGATGAGTGGGGGAAAAGAAGGACGAGGGAGGGGAGATGGGACCGGCGGGGGGAGAAAGAGAGAGAGAGAGAGAGAGAAAGAGAAAGGAGAGGAAGCGGAGGCCGCGGGGTTGCCCGTGGGCGTGGTCGGAGGGCTCGGACGGCGGAGGCGATAGACGGGCTGCGGCGTCGTGGAGGGCGCTGAGGACGTGGGCGCGGTGGAGCTGCACCGGCGGGGTTGTTGGCTTGCTCGCGGTGGTTGCGGTGTTGGCGGCATGGGGGCTTCACGGCGACGACGAGGGTGCTTTGGTGAGGTGGTTCGCGGAGGAGGGTGTGGGCGTCGGTTGTGGTGGTCGACGGACGGTGTGCATGCACGAGGAGGGTCTCGCGGGGACGACGTCGGAGAAGCTCGTGGGCGACGTGGAGATCGCCCACGGAGGCTCATGGCGATGGTGCCGGAGATGGTCGGGGTTGACGTGGAGGGCGACCGTGAGTGGCCGGGGATGACGCTTCGGCCTGCCGGAGGAGGTGCAGCGGCGACGGGCCTTACGGTGATGGCTTGCTGGCGGGTGCCGCAGCGGCGTGGAGACGGTGGTGGCGAGGAGAGAGTTAGAGAGATGGGGGAATGGAGAGCGTGAGGGGGTGTTGGCCGAGAAGGAGAAGAGAGGGGAGGGTGAGGGTCGGTTGTGTTAGAGAGAGAAGGGGATGGGGGTCTTCTGTCGTGGGAAGTGGATGATCCGTGAGGGAGAGAGAGGTGGCTGGGGGGTGCTTGACAGGGGCTTCAAGGGAGTGGGTGTGTGTGTGTCTGTGTGTGCCATGGGGAGAGGGGTATGTGCAGTGAGGAGTGTGTGCGTGTGAGTGCCATGAGTGTGAGGGTGAGAACAGAGAAAAAAGGGGGGTTACGTGAGAGCGAGGGAAAAAATAGAGAGAGAGAAAGATACGTGAGGATGTAACATAGTCAATGTATAGACACAATGTATAGACTTTGAGAGGTAGTCAATGGAGAAAGAGACGTGAGGATGATTAGGAGGAAACCAATGTATAGACTTTGAGAGGATGTACAGACTTTGTGAAGTTAATGTATAGACTTTGAACTTTGTAACGTAGGTAAAGATAGGAACGCATAGACTTTGAGGAAGTCAATGCATAGACTTTGAGAGGATGTACAGACTTTGTGAAGCCAATGTATAGACTTTGAGGAATGTACAGACTTTGTAACGTAAGTAAAGATAGGAACGTATAGACTTTGAGGAAGCCAATGTATAGACTTTGAGAGGATGTACAGACTTGGTGAAGTCAATGTATAGACTTTGAGGATTCCAATGTATAGACTTTGAGGACGTACAGACTTTGTGAAGCCAATGTATAGACTTTGAGGATGCCAATGTATAGACTTCGAGGACGTACAGACTTTGTGAAGCCAATGTATAGACTTTGAGGATGCCAATGTATAGATTTTGAGTGAATGTGGAGATGAATGTATAGACTTGGAGGAATGTATAGACTTTGGAGATGAATGTATAGACTTGGAGTGAATGTGGAGATGAACGTATAGACTTGGAGTGAATGTATAGACTTTGGAGATGCATGGATTTAGGGATTGTATAGACTTTGGAGAATGTACAGACTTGCTACGAAGATGCACGAACCTTTGTTATATATATATGCTCAGACCAACAATGTACTCAGACCATGAATGCATATTTCACCATTATTCAACCTCGTCAGAAAATTGAAGACCATTTTAAAAAATTCGACCGGGAGGGCCGCTTTGGGGCATCATAATATAATACGAGATCTACTCGTCACAATGTCAAAATTGGCGTGTCTACACTTCTTGCATCCATCATCGTATTTTCCTCCTACTCGAGTCCGAGAGGGGTTTAAAACCACACCAACCAGGTGTGTGTCCTGCCGCGATTTCGTTATTTTCCTCACAAGGGATTGATACTACACTGCCTTTTTCTAATTCTGTTTATCTATTGTCTGTTATTTTGCAAGGGTAACTGAAGAAAGCCCACTCCGTCGGTCGGCCGAAGGGAGAGGAAGAAGCAACCCGCCACTTCCTGCTAGTGAGATAGGCGCGATCATTTCCTTATTTTGGAGTCTTTGGCCCCTGGCGATCACATCATATTCTCGAGGCCGCGGCGAGTCACTTCCCCAATAGCCGTTTAAATTCATGTTCTTATATTTTCTTTATATTCTGCTATATTCTTATCTGCTCATATTCTCGAGGCCGCGGCGAGTCACTTCCCCAATGGCCGTTTAAATTTTCGTTCTTTATATTCTCCTTATATTCTGTTATATTCTTATCTGCTCATATTCTCGAGGCCGCGGCGAGTCACTTCCCCAATGGCCGTTTAAACTCCCGTTCTTTATATTCTCTTTATATCCTGTTATATTCTTATCTGCTCATATTCTCGAGGCCGCGGCGAGTCATTTCCCGCAATGGCCATTTGAATTCTGTCCTTTCTCTTGTATATCTTGAATTGCTACTATATCTGCTATACTCTCGAGGCCACGGCGAGTCACTTCCCGCAATGGCCGTTTCAATTCTTGCTATTTGATTTCCGCACCATTCCCGTCCCCCCGAAGCCGCGGCGAGTCACTTCCTGCTATGGCCGTTTAACCCCCATATCTTGCTATATTGCATTTGTCCCGCTCGTCCCGCCGGAGCAATCTCCCGTGGTGGCCCCTTCTCTTTTCTCTTATTTCTGAGTTACAGTAAACAAAACGAGCCCGCGCGCTCCGCATTTTCGTTTCTCTTCCGCGTGACGTCGCTCACAGATTGGCGATCACGGTGGGACCTCTGTTGCTTTCTTTCAGTTACCCTTGTAATTTCTTGTGATTTGCTTTACAATCTCTTGTGTGTTGTTATATCTTGATTGATTCGTTGTTCTGTTGTGCTCCATATATCTGTCAGCATTTCATTGCATACATCCATCCCTCTTTTCTATTCTTTTTCATTTTTTTTCTAAGGATCACCCTCTCTCGGTGAAGGAAGGACTCTCCGTTCGGGAATTCCTTTCGACGGACTAGAATCTCCTCCACTGAGACCTCCATAAGTCCCCGACATCGAAGAATCTCCTCTTCGTTCACTGGGCAGGTTGTACCATTGAAGTTCCCCGGAGTTAGTCGACCTATTCGTGGTGAGACGAGAGCCCCTAGCTGACACGGTGGTGAAAACAAAAAATGAACTAGGGTCCCTATTTTGTGTGAACTTCGGATCTGGTTAAAAACATAAAAAAAAATCATCAAAATCAAAACATGAAAAAGGGCCTAAAGGCATCCACTTGTTTGATAATCTCTGCTATTTGCTTGCTAGTGTATGTTTTTACGTTCCGAGAAAACTGTGAGCATGGCTCACGAGTCTTTTGAGGAGAACCACCCTGGTCGTGGTGATTCAGTCGAGCCGCGAGTCCTTCCCATGAGCCCTCACGTGAGGTGCATGTTACCACAGGGGACACATCCCCGCCACAGGACATCTCCTCTTTGCTAGGTGTCCTCGCCAACACGGAGCTTACCTCTGAGCAGCTCCAGGCCTTCCAGGCCATTCTGAAGGGGAAATCTGTTTCCCCCGCTCCCCAGGAATCAACTCCGGCCATCGCACCTCTCCAAGAATCGGTGCAGGCCATTCCATCTCCTTCACTGGCACAAGCCATCCAATCTCCCTCGCTTCAAGGGCAAGCGAGCCAACAACCACCCTCGTTCCAGTTCCCTTCGCAATCTCAAACCCCTGTTGTTCCCCACATACCGCTTCAGCCGGGACCAACTATCGGCGGCCCGGTAGCTCCCTCTCATTCGGGGTTTCCCCCTCAAGTCTCCGGGAGACATTTTCCTCCCCAGTGGCAAGTGCCACCTTCACCGCCCGAGGAGCTCGCCCAATCGCTCCTCAATAGGTTCAATAGGATGGACGAACAGTTTCAGAATTTGAAGAAAATGGTGGACGTAAAATCCACCCCGGAGGTTGCTTTGCCAATCCTTCCGGTCATCCATCTTCCTCCCTCCGAAATGCCCACGTACCGCAGGTACAATGGCACTGGCAACCCCTTCATTCACCTCAACGATTTCATGTATGAGTCCTCCTATTGGCAAAACGACCAGAGATCCCTGGCATACCTCTTTCAGAGGTCATTGGACGGTCCTGCGCTAGAGTGGTTCTATTCTTTGGAGCCCCGCGAGGCCGAGAATTTTGAAACAGTCCAGAGAAGGTTCTTGCAAAAGTATCGGGATAGGGTCGGTCCCTCTCTTTCCATTACCGACCTAGTGGCCGAAAAGATGAAGTCCGACGAGGATTTTGTCCGCTATGCTGATAGATGGAGGTCTCTGGCAGAAAGAATAAGAGATACCCTCTCGGAACCTAAACAAGTAAAGATGATCGTATCCAATGCGACCCCACAGTTCAGGCATGTCTTGGCCATGAATAAGCTCACCATCATGGAAGAGCTCTATGAAAGAGCCCGGTACATCCAAACCCAGTTAAAAGACTCCCCCATTATGAACATGTTTGAGCCGCCGAAGCCCAAGGTGGTCAGAAAGACAGGCACTGGTGTCCCAGGCGGAGCAACAGAAGGGGTCGTAACAAATGAGCAAGTGAGTGCGGTCAACAATGCCAACTATGCAGCCAACCCAAGGCTTCCACAAATGCCCCGACTTCCCCTCCAACCAGGTCCTTTCCCCGCTCGTCCTCCACCCCAAAACGATCCACCTCAGAACAACATGCCTCAACTACTTCAACCCCAGCAACAACCTCGACCCCAGCAACAACAACCACCACTTCAATACAACCAAGTTCCACCCCCAAGAAATTAAGGTCCCCCACAGCAACAAAGGAGGCCGATTGGTCCCAAGAGAGCCTATTACCCACCATTGCCAGAAACTCTGGCAGATATTTTCAACGCCCTCATGGCCTCAAACACACTCATCCTACCCAGGGAAAGGCCCGTGTGGCCCCCGAATGTTGATACCTCCAGATACTGCGTCTATCACAGGCAGCCAGGACACACAGTGGACAACTGCTTTCAATTTAAAGATTACATCCACGATACGAATGATGAAGGCGGGATTGACTGGGATGAAATGAGGCGATACGTCGCCACTCTCAAGGCTAGGAGACCTCCTCCTAGGCCACAGTTCCAGCAACAACAACAACAGTTACAACAGCAGCCACAACAACAACCACAACAACAACAACAACAGCCTCAGTAGGCCCAACCACAACAGCCCAACATGGGCATAATCCAGAATCTATTACCGGAGCACCAACAGCCCAATCATCAGGTCAACCCCATCTCCTCCTTCCCGGAAGTCGAGAGAGAGCAGGTGTGGCACCCAGAAAGTACCTCTATTCTTTCTACCGCCAACCCTATCATCATGCAACCCCCTCGCCTTGCCCGGGTAGCACCTCTCTCTCATCAACCCGCGTTAGTACCGCCTTCACCATTTCCACTGCCATCACGCCCTCTCATTCGCACCCCAATAACCTATCAGTCAACACCCTTCATTACACCCTCTCATCTTCTCTCACTCTCCCACTTTACCATCCACCTCTACTGCATTTGCCCCTATGCCTTCTAAGCCCCTTATCACCCGTCCACCGTACGTAACCCCGCCTCACCATACCACCGCCAATGCCTTCAAAACCACTCATCACCCACCATCCATCTCAAAACCATTACCCGCTTCAAACCCTACCCACTTCCGCTTTGCCTCCACCTCCACCTTCCAGACCCCTTATCCTTCATAACCGGTGCGATATCCCCTCTACCTCCACCATGTCTCCACCTAACAAACCCCTCATCAGAATCTATACTCCCATCATCACCCCTGCTTCATCAACCATCCTTCTGTTAGTGTTGGTGTGCTACAGGCCAATTTCGAGTCGGGTAGGCCCAATAGTTGTACGATCTTGTTCATTATTAATAAAGTGGTGTTTGAGCGTAAATATGCGATTGTGTTACTTTACGTTGTCCCTAGGATATGTGGTTGTAAAGTCAGCTCGAGATGGGATCTCGAACATGAGATTGACTTTACATGTACACATACCTTAAACTGTCCCTGGTTGGAGGGTAATCACTCGGGACTTTGATTACCTATTAAACCAGTACACATGATGTGTCAGTGACCAGTCTCATGGTCATTGGTCCGGGACACCAACACATATGTGTAGGTGTATGTCCTTGGAGGATGTACACTGAACTGATCCGCTATTGGATCTTCAGATGGTTGATTATACCTAATGTCAACTGAAGATCTAACTGTCTCAGTAGCATCGTTGGTCCTTTGACCTGAGACATTGATCGGATCTTACACGAGGACTAGAATGATTTAATTACTTGGCTAAGTGACTTTAACTATAAGTCATGAGTTGCCGAGTCATTAACCACTCCAGGATACGTGTGAAGATCATCAATGGTCAAGAGGGGATCGCTCACTGTCGGGTATATATCAGACAGTTAATGGGTCATGACATTGACGCTCCGTTAAATCCCTGGCCAGGGTCGTGTGAGTTCATTTAGAACGGACGTCATACACTTTAAGGAGGTCATAGTCAAATGGCACGATCATGGGGTTTGACAGAAACCATACCCTCGATCGTACCAGACTCATAGAAGGAGCGAGGGATTATATCGATGCGGTAACTGTGGACTTACAGGTACCAGACAGGCTGGTTTTAACCCGGCGTCCTCTAGGATCATGCGGATTTGCTTGACCCAACGTGATCGAAGGTTCGGAATAAATTAAACTATTATTCGGCTCTTGTAGAAGCGAAGAATATGTTTAATTTACTTCTAATTGGAAATTAGAAGTTAATGGGCCTTAAACTAGAGTGACTATGGGCCTAGAGGATCACACACAATGGAATCTTGGGTGACGGATTATTATTATACAAGTGTATGTATTATTTCCATTTAATTCCTTTTGGAAAGGAGTGTAAATGGAGCTTAATACATATGTATAATATGAGATATGACATATATACAGTTTTGGTCCTTTGGAGGTCTTTAGAAAAGGTCCAAATCTCTATATATAGCCAACCTACGTGAGTTCATTCGAACTCTTCCAACCTCTTAAGCTTAAGCAAGCACATGAGCTTAAGAGAGGAGGATTAGCTCCTCCCCTCTCCCTCTCTCTTGCTCCCTTTCTACAGAAGGTGAAAAGGGCCGGGGAAGGTCGTGCCGGGGGGGTTACCGTCGTCGCAAGAGTCCGTGTGGATCAGCTCTAGAGGCCGTGCAGTTGTGCGGCTCGATTTTATGCATCAGGCTTAGCAGACAACGTCGTTCCGCGCAAGGTGAAACGCGCAACCCGTAATTAGGGTCTTAGAAACACCGATTAGAGCACAGATTAAGCTTTCCATAACACCGGAATCGGGTAAATGAATTTTTGTTATCCGCTGCGTCACCCGTAGGTGCTGTGCGAAACCTTACACCCTCCATCACTACCCCTCAAACCTCTGTTAAAACTCACTGCTACCCCTATAGAGGTACAAAAGCCACAGGCAATGGTGCTCCGGAGTGGAAGGATTTTTCACAGGGTTTTCCCCCAGAACAGTCAGAATCCCGAGCAGTCTCAGCCAGAGAGGGACGATGGAGAACAACCGGAAAGATCTATCCCTGGAACACAGTATGATCTGTTGAAACACTTGGACAAGACGCCTGCTCGGATCTCCATCCTGGAGCTGCTTCAGAGATCCACATCCCATCAGGCAGCCTTAATGGAGTATCTTCAAAAGGTCATGATGAATGAGGACCTTCCTGTAGAAAAGATTTCTGCCGTCCTGACCCCAACGGACACGCAACCGGCCATCATGTTCCACAACTACGAGCTCGCTCCCAAGGAAGCTCGGAAATATGCATTGTGTGTTTCAATAAAAATTAATGGGGTATCCATAAACCCATGCCTTGTAGACACGGGTGCGTCCATAAATGTGATCTCCATGAGCACCCTTCAGTTGTGTGGGGTCGAACAGGAACAGATAAGACCTTCTTCAATCACAGTCACGGCTTATGACAATAGCAAAAGGCCACAGCAAGGGATGATTATTCTGAGGGCAGAGCTAGGTCCTTTGTCAGTCCCCACGGAATTCCATGTCCTCGACATGGACCCCACATTCAAGGCCATACTGGGTCGCCCTTACATTGAAGCCATAGATGATGTGCCTTCCACCAACCATCAGTGCTTGAAGTTTCCTTATAATGGAAGAATTATTAAAGTGGTCAGCACACCTGTCCTTCACACAGTGGATGCTATCAACACCTCTCTGCCCTCTGTTTGGCCGTCTCATCGGCCCATATTGTCATTACTGGACGTGTGTGATTCATCTCACATTCCGCTAGCATCAAAGAAGCCAATCAAGGCAACACCGCCATATCTCCCTTTTCACTCCAAAGGTTGGGAGATTATGAGGAACATCGGCTATCAACAGGGCAAAGGTCTGGGCGTACAGCTGCAAGGTAGGTTGAAACCACCAAAGGAGATTAGGCCAAACCGCAGGTTTGGCCTAGGCTTCAAAGGACCATTCAAGGCGGATTGGAAGCCCCTCACATGGACCCTATCAAACCACTTCAACAAAGGGCCCGTTGTTCAGATGGGAGATTACCCGCAAGAAGCACATGGGGGACCACATGCTGTATATTCGGCTGAAAAATATCTGGGGGTCGCCAAAAGAGGCAAGATCAAAGATCCAGAATGCGAATGGGACAAGTGGTTTGATATACGGGATATTTCCGTTGCACTGGAAAGGATGTTCTCGGCTCCACGGCTTGAAGGACCGCCATTGATCTCCGGAATGCCAGAAAATACCATTACTGTTGCCAAGGTTCCAAACTATCCTCGTCCTCGCCAGAAGGACCCTATCACCAGCAGATCTTCATCCACCATCACCATCACCACCGATGACTCATTAGCCGTCATCTTCTCCATTCACTCGTCACAGCCTTTGTTGCTGTCATCTTCCTGGGCCAGACGGTTGTCTGATGATCTTCCCAGATCCCCCTCTCTACTTACATACCTGCGCGGGTTTCTCAACCCGCGCCAGGTTTTCAATCATGATCTGCTCTATGAGCCTCCCAATCCTCTAGCCATAACCACTTTTCTCTCTCCTCCGATCTCTTTTCACTGTTTTGTCATCAAAAATGAAAACAAATAAAAACGTCAATTTTCAAACTCTTCAACAACACATCTTCATTGAGGAAACCTCCTACATCTCCCACGGGTGCGTCCCGCCCTGCGGACCACCCGTCCAAGGTCTGATGAGCGACCTTTTCTACCCCTCCTCTGAGGGGTCTTTCCATGTACATTCTTCACCATCCTCTTCATCTTGTTCTTCTTCTGTAAATAATGTCAGTCAATCTAGGAATAATAAGTCAAAGGTAGTATTTAGGAAGAAATCCAAGGGTAGGCAGATCCCTCGTCGATTCCTTCTGGATTTAGCCGCCAGGTGTCAGGCCCTTCTTGCCATCCCTCAGTTGCTAAAAAATCTCATCCAGCTACCGAAAATAGAATGTGAGGGTAACTGTGCAATTGATGAGGGGTATGGAGTCTACGAGATCACGGGTGAAGAATACCCTACTGAGGATGAGGGTGAGGAATATGAAGATGCGGCTGGCGCATATGCTAGTGGAATAAGGAGATTCGACGAGCCGTCAACCGCCTTAGAAGAGTCCACCAAAGAAGTCAACTTGGGAACTGAGGAAGACCCTAGGATCATCCTCATAAGTGATAATCTACCACCCTCTGAATAAGAGGCATTAATTGAAGTTCTCAAGGAATATAAGGACACGTTTGCATGGAGCTACGAGGATATGCCGGGTCTGGATTCAACCCTGGTCGAACACCGTTTAACCCTAAAACCAGGGTCCGTCTCGGTAAAACAAAGGTTAAGGCGTTTCCACCCTCAGATGGCTCTGAAAATGAAAGAAGAGGTCGATAAGCTCCATAAAGTCATGTTCATTAGAGTCGTTCTTTATCCTCAATGAGTGGCAAACATTGTCCCGGTCATGAAGAAAGATGGGAAAGTCATGATTTGCATCGACTTCCGGGACCTTAACCGCGCTTGTCCAAATGATGATTTTCCCTTGCCTCACATTGATGTTTTAATCGACAACACAGCAGGCTATGAAACCCTCTCATTCATGGATGGATTTTCAGGATATAATCAAATTTGTTTGGCAGAAGAGGATTAAGAGAAGACGTCATTCACTACCCCTTGGGGAACATATTGTTACGTGGTCATGCCGTTTGGGTTAAAGAATGCTGGAGCTACTTACCAAAGAGCTATGATGGCCATATTTCATGACATGATGCACATATATCTAGAGGTCTATGTGGATGATTTATTGGTGAAATCAAGGACCAGGGTGGAACGTCCAGAAGTTTTGGCTAAGGTCTTGCAGAGATCAAGGGAGTTCCAATTGAAAATTAACCCGAAGAAGTATGTGTTTGGTGTGTCATCGGGTAAATTACTGGGTTTCATTGTGAGTAAAAGAGGGATCGAGATAGATCCCGACAAAGCTAAGGCCATCAGGGATATGCCACCTCCCAAGAATTTGAGGGAAGTCCGAGGTTTAATCGGAAGGTTGCAGTTTATTCATCGGTTCGTGTCTCAGCACTCACAAAGGTGTAGACCTTTCTATGAGTTGACCAAGCCAGGAGTAGAATTCCATTGGGATTCTAAATTCCAAAAAACTTTTGAAGGGTTAAAGGAATATCTGGCTAGTCCACCCGTTCTCATTCCACCCAAACTAGAAAAACCTCTGATCCTCTACATCTCAGTCTTGGACGACTCCGTGAGAGCTGTCCTCGCACAAGCTGATGAAGAAGGCAAGGAACGGGCAACCTATTACTTGTCCAAACTTCTCAATCCCTGTGAGCAGAAGTACACAGTCGTGGAGAAAACATGTGCTTCCCTCGTTTGGGTGGTGCAGAAATTGAAGCACTACTTCTTGGCTCATGAGGTCCACTTGATTGCTCGCATGAACCCTATCAAGTTTCTTCTGGAGAAATCCGTCCTTACTGATAGGCTAGCACGCTGGCAAAGTTTTCTTTCCCAGTTCGACATCACCTACATCCAGCAAAAGGTAATTAAAGGCTATGCCATAGCCGAGCATCTCGCCCACCATCCTCTCCCCAAGTTTGACCCTGTCCAATTAGAGTTTCCAAATGAGGAACTAATGTCCATCGCCCAATCCGACAAGCCAATGTGGACATTATATTTTGATGGAGCTCTAAATTCCCAAGGGAAGGATATCGGCATTGTCCTTCTAACGCCTGAAGGCGTTACCATCCCAGAGGCATTTCAGCTCGCGTTCCCAGTCACCAACAACATCGCTGAATACGAGGCTCTTCTAGCTGGCCTGGAACTAGCCCGTTCTTTCTATATCACTGAGTTGTGAGTCGTGGGTGATAGTCAACTTGTTCTCCGCCAGGTGCTTACCAAATATCGCACCCTCGATCCCAAGCTCAAACCCTATTAGGAGCTGGTCTCCGCCTTTGCCAAATTGTTCACCAAGCTGATCTTTGTCCATGTTCCTCGCGAACAGAACATTCTGGCCGATGCCCTTGCCTCCTTGGCGTCATCCTTCAAATTTCCTTTAGGTGCATGGTTTAGATCCATCATTCTCTACAAGCATCTTGTCCCTTCCGTTCAGGACCCTTACCTCTTAAAGATCAAGGAACGAGTCCTACAGAAGATCCAGAAGGGAGAAATTCTTGAGAAGAGGGAGATCATGCTGGCAGAAGTTGAAGAAGAGCTAGCTGACGATGAGAAACCATGGTTCTATGAAATTGTCAAATTTTGTAAAGATCAGTCTTATCCTGAAGGAGCCACCACAGAAGATAAGAAAGCCATAAGAAGGGTGGCTCAGAAATACACATTGGTTGGAGGTCTACTCTATAGGAGGAGCCTTACTGGAGTTCTGTTAAGGTGTCTTGATGACAATGAGGTTTGGAAATGCGTAGAAGAAGCACACTCGGGTGTGTGCGGTGGCAACGTGAATAGTCAGATGCTCGCCAAGAAGATCATTAGGCAAGGCTTTTACTGGCCCACTATGGAAGAGGATTGTGATGTCTATGTCCGTAGGTGTGTCAAGTGTCAACTTCATGCCGATAAAATTCATTCACCATCTTCCTCACTTCATCCAATATCCTCCCCACGGCCTTTCTCCATGTGGGCATTCGACATCATCGGTCCCCTAGGTGATCCCAATTCCCTCACCAAACAGAAATCTTTCATCTTTACTGCGACAGAATACTTCACCAAATGGGCCGAAGCCGCAGCTTACGCGGAAATCAAGGCGTCAACAGTCTGCAAGTTCATCACGAAGAACATCCTCGCCAGGTTCGGCGTCCCGAGCACAATCGTCACCAACAATGGGCCACAGTTCATTTCTCAGGACCTTCAGGACCTCTGCAAAAGGTACGCAATTGTATTGCATCATTCATCGCCTTATTACCCACAAGGTAATGGCCAAGCGGAGACCACCAATAAAACATTGATCAAAATCATCAAGAAAACCCGCGAGTCCAGTAAGTTTTCAGACTGGCCAGAAAAACTTATCGAAGCTCTATAGGCCTATCGCACTTCAATCCGTACCCCCACCGGGCAGACTCTGTTTGCCCTTACTTATGGTATGGAAGCGGTAGTCCCGTACGAGACTCTGATCCCTTCTCTCAGGGTACAATTGGACGAGGAATTTTCCCTCGACGACCGTCGTAATTCACTCCTCGCCCAGTTGGAACTCTTGGATGAGAAGCGGCTGGCCGCTACCGAGCATGCGCGTGTGTATCAAAATAGACTCGCTCGCTTTTACCAAAAGAAAGTCGTTGAGAGAAAATTCAAAGTCGGTGAGATGGTCGTAAAATGAATTTTTGTCAAACCTGGAGGGCCGCGTTCTAAGCTCCAACCCAATTGGGAAGGACCATTTGTAATTCAAGCCGTGTACCCTGGCAACGCCTACAAGCTAGTCAACGTCGAAGGGACCGAGTTATCCCACCCTTGGAACGGGCTTTATCTTAAAAAGTACTACCCTTAGCTTAGTGTCAAAAAACAAAAAAATGACGAAAAGAAAGAAAACATCAAAAACAAAAAATATTGAAAATCACTAAAAATGTGAAAAATTCAAAATGTCGATGCCTGGTGGTCACCATGTAGTTAAGTCCCTGCATCCAACCTTCATGTTAGGATAGGGCCCATTAAGGCTTAGTAGGCACCGGGTCTTGGTTTGCCAGAACCGTGGAGATCCCTGTCCGGCCACGTCGGCCTATGCTCGCTCGAAGGAAGCCAACATGTACTCACTTATGTATTTTATCCAAAAAAGTTGGTAGCATCACCTACGGTGGGGCCTCACCCAGAAGATCTCCGGAATCTGTAATCTTTATTCTTTTCTCTTCGACCAAATGAGACAGTCGGCGCCCTTAAAACGCTGAGCATGAGAAACCAAAACTCAAACCCCCAAGGGCAAGAGTAGGATCCATTTCCTCGAGCATCGATCAGAGCACGAGAAGAGGGCAGTGTCCCCGCAGGCATACGAAAGGGAGCTCACAAACGTCAAACGACTATATCTCCCTCGCAAAAGAAACACAAAATCAAAATCAAGAGAAAAGCCTAGTCGTGACCGTGCCTGATGCGATAAATGAAACCCCTCAAAGCAAAAGTCTGAATCCACAAAAGGGGCCATGGAATGTAAATGATCGGGATTTGGTCCGAAGTTGTCCGAAAGGAAAGAGTTAAATGGGCCCTTATTGGCTCGCCAGGTTAACGGTTTTTCCGATCCTCTCAGGAGGTTTATCCCCTACGCTCTTCCTTCTTCCTTTAACGGTGAAAGCTCGACGGAATGTCTGAAGGGCGAAAACCGCCAAGGTTTGCGACCTTATTTTAATACGAACATATGGTTGCCTACTTTGAAAAGCAGAAGCTATCGCTGCGAAGGAGTCTCTATGTTTCTGGCTGGTCAAGACCCCTGTTTACCATCTTGATGTCTTCTTGTTTAACCTTGGGCTTAGGCCAATGCAAGCGCGTCACCTCTGGGTGCGACGGGGTCTGATTCCGGGTCAGCGTCGCACGGTTGGTCGTTAGGGTTCCAGGGTGTTCCATCATATACCATCCAGAGTTGTGAGGAAATAGACCCGAGTCGGGCAAATCATTTACCTCGAACACTTTTTGGGTGAATCCCTGTGGTGGGAAGCGACTGGGAGCCTAAGCATGGCATGACGGCATTGTCATCAAGATAAGTCTTAACCGACGGGATCATCATTCGAGGGGTCTAGAGGCCCAAATCAACCTAGATGTGCACTTAGGATACCTGGGAGGTTAGTAAGAAACCCCTGTTCTCATATAGGTTAGGTGCCATTTGGGTGCTTGCCAGGCGTTAGCAATAAAAAAATGAAATGATAAAAATAACAACAAAAAAATAGAAAAAGAGAAAATGTACATATTTGCAAACAAAAAAAATTTTTATAACAAAACAACAACAAAAAATGCCAAATATAAAAGAAAAACAAATCATTTTTGCGTGATTACGTTTGTATGCAGCATTTCATCTTTTAATATCGCTTGCATTCGTGTGCCTGTCTGCTGCATTCATCATCACCGCATCTTTCCCTTGCCTTCGTTAAATAAAAGGCTTGGCCCCTTGACCAGTTATCAAGGACAGTCAAAGTGACCATTTACTTATTGAGCAAGGGGCCAAGTCAGAGCAGAAATTCGGATTTGTTTGTCTCAGTGATGTGTGCAGGGATTCGAGGCGACAAAAGCAAAGGTGAGAACCAAACAAACCGAACCTTGTATTTTATTCCAAAAATAAAAAAATTACATCAAGTTCCGCCCTCTCTCTCTACATTACTCGTCCCGCTACTCTCCGGGCAGAATGCTCTCAAGGGTGCTACCCAGCTACGAAAAGCGGTACTCCTACCGCTCTGTACTCCTCCTCCTCTTCCTACACCCCAATGTTGATCCGTGGGGGCAGCAAGAAAGCTACTAACACGAAAGCCACGCCCTCGTGCTCTTCGGTAGCGCTCTTCACCATCTCTCAGCCACTGTTCAGCAAAACCAAGGCTGGTTCGGAGTTCGAACAGCTGGGCCTCCATGGCCCTTCATTCCTCCCTTTCAGCTAATCTGTCGGCTCTTTCTCTCTCTGTGTCTCTTTCTCTCTCTGTCCGTTCTCTCTCACGGTCTTCCCTCTCCAACTGGAGAGTGATCCTCATCTCCATGGCATCCCTAGAAGAGTCGTCATCTGGACGACGTCGCAGTTCCTCCTCCAGCTCTGCTATTCTGGCCTCCCTCTGCGCAGCATGGGCAAGTGACTCCTGCATCTCCTTTTCCTGCCAGATGTACCATCTCAGATATACGGCAAGACGTAAACAAGGAGAATTCAACACTAAGACTCTTACCTGTATAAAGAGCATTCCTTCTGCCTCCGCGGCACACTGTGTGGCACGAGCGAGTTGCTCGTGAAGCAAATCAAATTCTGAGGTAGGGATTCATAAGCTAGAGACGCCACCCACTCCCATCGCTGAGGAAGCCGCGTCAATCTGGGCGCGCTATGATCACACATGTGATAGTTAGTAGCCGGACACCATGAATCTAAAGTCTTGATTAGGAGTGTGCACTGTACACCTACCGAGGCACTCAGGGCTTCACGTGTGTCACCCAATTGTTGCTCCCTCTCTGCCAGGCGAGATCGCAAGTTCGCTATCATAGTGTCACGGACATCCTGCAGCCATAGGAGTCAGCATTTCCATGAATAAAACCAAAGGAGGGAAAGAAGAGAAAAGGGGAGACCTACCTCCACAAGTCTCCGGGGTTGGAGCCGCTCTGCGTACATTGTCCTATACAGACGCAGATAGTCTTCACTATCCTGTGCATGTGATTCCACGATTGTGTCACCCCGTTGCCAATCTTCATACTGTTCGGGGAATCGCACACGCCAATCAATGCAGGTTGCCGGTCCCCGCGTCTTTCTCCCGACACGAGGTGGCGTAGCCGTATCCACCCATTCCTGAGCCAGTCCTAAGGTCCTCATGATCGACCAATCGTAGCCGAAGAGGCTCGATTTCATTCAGGCAGTGCATCCACAGTTCCCGTCCGAACCGGGCACGACTTGTTAGAACCCATGGTTGGTCGACGTCAACCATGCCTGAGTAGGGTCTCCAATTTACCTAGGTTAGGTTGTACATACCCGTTTAGCTGGTCAAAACCAAAAACCAAAAACAAAATGAAAATAATTCCAAAAAAAGATCCCACCATTGCTGTAGAGAACTCCTGTATCTCCCGCCTTAGCACCATCAGTTGGTAGGTTAGGGGTGCCGCACTCATGATGGGTTGCCACCGCCTGGCTAGCGGCACCGTCACTGGTCGCCAATGTCGAGCTCTCCCCATCGGGAGGTAATAATAGCTCCACAGCTGCTTTAGCGCATGTCATCAGTACCTTAAGTGGGCTATCACAAAAAATAAATAAACAAATATAAAATAAAACACAAAAATACCTGGATGAATGGTGTGAAACCACTCACAGTCATCTCACGATCCGCCTCTTGGAATAGACCTGTAAACAAATGCGCCAGCATGGCAGCTCCCCAGGCGTAGTGCCCCACTCTTTCAAGGTCTGATAGCAGCTCCAGGAAACGACAATGGATACCATCTCCCTTCGAGCTCAGTATCAATCTTCCCAGTAAGAAGAGGAGAAATCTCCTCAAATCCATGTTGGATCTCTCCCGATTGCCAAAATCTGTGCAGTACACAGCACGACATCCTCTTTCCATCCTTTCCGCAAATTCTTCTGAGGACTCATCGTCCCGTCGACGAGTATCAGTAAGCCCTAATGCCTCCATGATAGATGCCCTGGTTACTGACATGTTCTTCCGACCATTTAGGTCCAAACCTAGTAGCTTCTGGGCACCTTCTCGGTAGTCCACATAGGTGACTCCAGTCACTGCCTTGCCATCCACTTTGAGGCTCCTGATTCGGACCACGTCCTCCAGACTGGGCACCATGTGCCCCCAGGGCATCAGGAATGCCCGACTTACTGGATCCCATCTCTCGCACAAGGCTTGGATGAGGGCCAGGTCGAGTTGGATCGGCTCGATCCGAAGAAAGGCACCAAATCCCATCACGTCTAGCCTGGCCTTCTGAAAATCTGGGAGACCCCTGTATGCGGCCACTGCTAACTCCCATGAAATGTGTGATTTCATCACACTCTGTGCGTGCATAAGAAATGGAGAAGGGTGTTGTCAAGAGGAAGGAAGAAAGAATGAGAAAAGGGGGGGAAAGCTCAGCTTACGAGTTGTGATTGGGCCCTTTCGCTGAAGTGCCCTTCGAGGTCTGAGAGCCTCCTGGAACTGCTACCACTAGACCTGCTTCTCTTCGAGGAGTGGGAAGATTCGCCCTCCATCCAACTCTCGGAATTTTTCCTCTCCCGTGAGGACTTGTGCTCCTCGAGTTAGCTCTCGATATACCTGGGAGAATAAAAGAGACAGGAATTTATAGAAATGGAAGGAGTACGGGCCAAGATTGCCTCCATCACCTTTAACGATAGCCCTTGCGATGAGACACCTGCCATGTGGTCCCATGTGTCACTTCACCACTCGCGCAGGGTGATTGATTGGACGGGGTAATATGACGACCCGCCACCTATGTTGTCTAGGGATACCCTATCATGTTTTAGAAGTCATCCGCAAAGTTTGAAACATCGTCCGGGAGAAGGGACTGGAGCCGTCTTTATTGACTTCCACGACAGATTCCCGTGGAAAATGGTCACAGCAAGACGCAATTCTCGATAGACACATCACATGGGAACAGTGCAAAGGAGAAGAAGTGTGGGGAGGAAGGAACGCACAAGAGAACAAACAAGCAGCAGAAAATCATATCACTTCATTCATAATTCTACATAAGCTGTCATAAACATCACAATCATAGAAAGGAGGCGTATGCTAGCTCGCCAACTCTCGCAGTCACCTTCACATTTATCCCTCTAAGCGTCCCTCTCCTCTCCCCTGAGGTGAGGGTCCCTCAAGGGCCTTCTGGGGCTCCGTGAAACAGCAGTCCCCTCGCCTCGTGGCGCCTGCTCCACAGCGGCGGCTCGCTGCTGCTCCCCTGGCGTGGCAAAGAGGCCACCGACAGAAAAGCGGCTAGACTGGCGGAGTCGCGCCCCGAACTCTCGCGCTCTCTCATAGCTTGCCTCCATGCTCTCTAGCCTCTGTCCCATAGCTCGAAGGCCTAGCTGGAGCTCCCTCACCTGGGCCTCTATGGCCCTTCTCCCTCTCTAGCCTTTCTCTTTCCGCCTCTCTCTTGGCCACCTGGAGGAACACCCTCAACTCTAGGATGTCCGGATGTGGCCTCTCTTCACTATGACGCCGCAGCTCCGCTACAGTCGCTACCCAGGCATCACGCTCCTCTTCCGCCCGGGCCGCACAGGCCACCGCACCGGCGAGTTGCTCCCGGAGGGAGGCAATCTCAAGAAATGGGGCCGAAGAGCTGGAAGATGCGCCACCGGCCATTCCCACCATCACTGTCTGTTGGGCACGCTGGAACAAACAAACAACGGCCGTCAGCTAAGCTTCAAATTTAAAAAAAAAAAAGGGAATGTAGTACTTAACTTACCAGGATCGACAGTTCCTGTTGAGTGACGGCCAGCTGCCGCCTGGCCTCTGCCAGTTGGGCACGCAAGCCATTGATGTCGCGCGCATTCTCGGGTTGGAGAGGTCCCACATGACTCTCCCGCCGCTGCCGTAGAAAGTCGGCACTGTTCTGCACCAATACGCTCCCTTGCTGTCCAGGGAGACGTATGCGCCAGTCCTCAAGCTTCGCCTTGCCGCGACTCTCCTTCCTGACACGGATCGGCTCATCCGCGCTCGCCCATTCATCGGCCAAGCCCGGGGTCCGTGCCATGCCCTACATCAAGAAAGGGGGGTCTTACGTCAGACAACGAGAACGCGTCTCCTGTCAAGGACGCGTCCATCATTTGAGTGCAACACTCACCGAACCCTCTTCCCCCCTCGCGTGGCTCACTTCAAAACTCAAAATGGATCAAAAGGAGAAGATCGGAGGACCTACCAGACCGTGTTCACCTCCCTCCGCGCCATCGGGCCCCTCGAGTCCCTCGGGGGCCCGAAGCGGCCCTTCCTCCTCCATGGACGCCGTTCCGTGCTCTTGCGTGTCCCTCCTCGGGCGAGGAGTCCCTCGTCCCTCTCCACCTTCATCATGATCTGGCCCACCGAACTCCATCGATCGAGAAAGGAAGAAGACGAAGGAGGGCAAGCAAAGCTCGACGGGAGACGGGCTCGTCTGCGGGTAAGGCACGGGAGAAGAAAGGCCGCCTGGCGCTTTAAATTTGAATTCGAGAGTTAAGACGTGTCCTCGCGCCAGGATGCGCCCAAAAGGAGAAAAGAAGAAAAAAAAAAAGAGAGGACCCCTCCGTGCAAGGCGTAGTTCCCTACTTTTCAGGGCAAGGTCTCGTGAAGCGTGCCTCAAAACAACTCGGTGCAAGAGAAGAAGCATGGAAAAGGGAAAGTGCATACGACAAAAGGAACCATTTCATTGCACATAAGCAAATAGTCAGTTATACATCATAAAGTGAGGAAGGTGGGGTGTACAAGCAACTCTCTAACTCTCGCTACCACCCTCCTGATCATCTCTCTCCTCCCTCCTCTAACGGGGATCCCTAGGGGGCCTCCGCGAACTCTGAGAGGCGGTGCTCGCCTCGCCCTGTGGTGGCACGCCAGCCTCGAAGGCGCGGCGACGCTCCTCGGCCGAAGAAACCAGAAAGCTGCCCATGGAGAAAGAACCAGAATGACGAAGTCGCGCCCCGCGCTCCTTCGCCCTCTGATACCGCTCCTTGCTCTCCCGAAGCCTCCCCTCCGCCGTGCCGAGACTCAATAGGAGCTCCATCAGCTGGGCCTCCAGAGCCCTCCTCTCGTCCTAGTCTCGCAGTCGCTCCGCCCTCCTGTCCTCCCTCTCTCTCTCTCTATCCTCTCTCTCTCTCTCCCTCTCTCTCTCTATCCTCTCTCTCTCTATCCTCTCTCTCCCTGTTCTCCCTCTCCTCTCTCTCTCTCTCTCATCGCCTCTCTCCTCGATAGCTCGAGGGCGATCCGCAGATCCAGCACGTCGCGAGGGAGCTCCTCAGCCTCCCGTCGCCGCTCCTCCTCCAGCTCCGCAATCCAGGCGTCACGCTCTGCCGCCCAGGCGTCGCGCTCCTTCTCAGCACGAACAGCACGGGCCAGGGCCTCCCGAATCTTGGCCACCTGTCAAAGCACGCATGACCCATAAGAGAACAGTGAAGGAAGAAGAGCAACTGGAAAGAGAGTCGAGGTCAGGCAGATACTCACTCGAGCCTCGCGGTCACGCTCGGCCTCCTCAGCCCGGGCCACCGCGTACGCCAGCTGCTCCTGAAGGGCAGAAACCTCCGGAGGAGGGCCCCGCGAACTGGAACCCGCTCCACCAGCCATCCCGGCTGCCGCTGCCTGATGGGCCCGCTGAAACACGGAACAAACGACAATCAGAGGCTAAGCATCGAAATTCAGGTCACAAAAAAAAATGCATTGCATAGACTCACCAGGGTCTCCAACTCCTGTCGAATGGCCACCGACTGTCGCCTGGCGTCTGCCAGCTGGGCCCGCAGGTCGGCAATCATGTTGTCACGAGCATCCTGCATTGCATATAAGTTAGTGTCACATATGTGTGCATGTAGAAAAGGAAAACATTTTTTTTTTCGCTTACCCCTGCCGCACCACCAAGGAAGAGATACTCCCCGTACGTGGCTCGATACCGTCTCAGGTAGTCAGTGATGTCCGGTACATGGGACACCTCAGCGACCCCGCCCTGCTGCCAGTCCTGGTACTATGCAGGGAAGCGCGTACGCCAGTCCACGATCTTTGCCTTCCCCTTGGTCTTCCGCCCGACGCTGACCGGCTCGTCTACGTCGACCCACTCCTGGACTAACCCCAACGTCCTCATAACCAGCTTGAGCCGAAGCGGCTCGATCTCGTTTAGGCAATGGACCCACACGCCCCGCCCGAAACGAGGATGACCCGCTACGACCCAAGGCTGGCCAGCGTCGGCCATGCCCAGGTAGGGCCTCCACACCACCTGCATCACCATACATACGTCATGTCAGTTGCCATTAAGTCGCATGCATAAAAACACCAAAAATCATACGCATCATACCATAGCCTCGGGGTACTCGCTCAGCTCCCGACGAAGCGATGCCAGCTGGTAGCCGTGGGGTGCCGCGACCATGACCGGCCTCCACTGTCGCGCTAGAGGCACGGCTCTCCTGTTCCCCTGTCTGGCTCTTCCCATCGGGAAGTAGTAGTAGCTCCACACCTACATCCATCATACATCATTAGCCCGAATAATTATATATTTAACTACGGTAAAATGCATAAATAAAGTGTTTACCTGGAGAAAAGGTGCGAAGCCGCTGACTGTCGTCTCCCTCTCTGAGGTCTAGGAGAGATCGGCGATCAAATGGGCAAGTAGAGCCGCTCCCCACGCATAGTCCCCCACTCTGTCCAGATCCGCCAGGATCCCGAGGAAGCGGCAGTGGATGCCGTCACCCTTCGTCCCCAGCAGAAGGCGGCCCAGGAAGAAGAAGAAGAACCTCCAGAGGTCTAGATCCACCAGCTCTCGCTCGCTCGGGTCCTGGGTGAAAGCTGCACGAGCGTCTCCCTCCAGTCGTGCCAGAAACTCCGCTCCAGTCTCGCTAACCCGCTGGCGCGGGTCACCAAATCTGAGCGCCTCCATAATCTCCACTCGGCCGACTACCCTGCTGTCTCTGTCAGTCGCGCTCGTCTCTAGCCACAGCAGGTCCAAGGCACTCTCTCGGTAATCAGGGTAAGTGACCCCGCTGACTGCCTCTCCGTCAACTCGTAGCCTGGTGATCCGAGCCACGTCCTCCAGTGTCGGCACCATGTGTCCCCAGGGCATCAGAAACGCCCGGCTCGACGCGTGCCACTGCTCCCTCAACGCCTGAATAAGAGGAAGGTCAAGCCGGAAGAGCTCGATCCTGAGAAAAGCTCCGAAACCCATGGCGTCCACCCGCGCCCTCTGAAAGTCCGGCAGCCCACGGTACGCTGCCACCACCAGGGACCAGCTGATCCGGCTCTTCATCACGCCCTGCACACCACAAAAACAAACAAAAAGAAACACATCAGCATCATGGATAATAATAAACAACAACAATGTATATAATATTTATTTATTTTTTTTATTTTAAATATATATATATATATATATATATATTTAAAGGCGTCCACCCCCTGGACGCTTTCATTTTACTTCCTTTATTTTATTTTAACAAAACAAAAACAAAAAAAGTAATAATAAAAAATAAAATAAAAATAATATATATTATCATGAAGGCGTCCAACTCAGTGGACGCCTCCTTATTTTTAATGTTATTTTATTATTTACGTAATAACTCAAAAAATAATAAAAATAAAATAAAATAAAAAAGAAAAGTTGGAGGCGTCCAGGCCTCTGGACGTGATAACTTCATATTTTCACATATTATTTCCATATATGTTCGAGATAAGTCTAAGTAAAGTGTTGATTATGTGTAAAAATGTTCACACAAATAGATTTTTGTTAAACATGTGATCTCTCATGGAAAACAACTATTTTTTAGGAATAATTTGTAAATAATAAAAGGTGAATAAGATTTGCATTGATATGTTATGTTAACAAACATTACATATAAACATATGCATTCTTTAAAATGGCAGGTTGGTGAACACATGATGGTTGTGGGCATCACGTGGATACATACGTGAGCTGCATGAGGTGTTTTGTGGGCTTTAAGAAGAAGGGCCATATGGGTTGCATGAAGCATGTGATGAAGAACCATGGGCTAGCAACTAATGGTGCAAACTACACCATCAAATTCACGTGCATGGCAAGAATGCTTGAGTTGGCTGCTGTTATGAAGACTTGCACGAGGATATACACGAACATGAGAAGCTTGCTGCTTGTGAAGTTGCACGGACCAGCTTTTACGAAGATGCACGAACCGTGCTTGGGAGAGATGCTAACAAAGACGGTGGGAACCGAAACCTGCACGATGCTAAAGTTGCACGGACTGCTGCCACCCAATCATGCACGAAGTGCATGAGCCTTGATCGAAGAAAACCTGCATGGACTTACTCGTTGATACGAGATGCACGAACCCTTTATCGTGCAATGCTACACAAACTTGGAATCATCAAGATATGCACTGACTTGCTAGGAACTGATAATCTGCAAGAAGTTGGCGAGGATAAAGGAGATGACCCAGTCAAAGCCTAGCAGTGCGAGATGCTCGCAGCATACGTGATTACAGGAGGAGATTCTGTGAAATTTGTTGGCAAGGCATTTTCTTATAAATAGGAGGTTCAGGGATCAGTGCGGGGGGGTCGGCTCGTTTTTGGCTTTCAGTTCATCTTTTTGGATTTTTTTTCCTTTGTTTAGTTTTCCAGTCTTAGCTTTTGATTTTGAGAGTTCTTGAGAGATCGTGTCTTCTTTTGGGGTTTTTAGACCTCTGGGATTCTGTAATCCTTTTAGCTCTTTTTAGCTTTCAGTCATTCTTTTTTTTGGGTTTTTAGTGCATTGTGTAGCGTTGCAGTCTTAGTTTTGTTTGAAATTCTTGGTCATCGTGTAATCTTCGTTTTGAGTTCAATGGAAATTTTTAAATCTTCGTGGCTCTGAGTTCTCTGTTTTGGGTTTTAGTCCTTGATTTTTGGTTCTCTAGCAAGTTTCCCGTGTTGCTACAGGTGCCCCCTCATTTGCTACAAGGTGCAGCAGGTGACAGCGTGACCTCCTATGCTATGTTCGTGCCATCCCTGGTTCGCACTATCTGTGGAGATGAGCTGAGCCCCTCTCGCAGCAACAAGACGAAGAGGAGGGGAGGGCATCAAGCCCTTTCGTGCTAGGAAGATTCTTATGCAAATCATTGTCTCTCTTATTTCATTTCAGTTTGTCCATTTGTTCAGCGTAGTATTGTCCTTACTGTTTAATTTAGTTAGTCCCATTAATCTTGGCTGCCCTATGTTTGATTAGCACAATGCAATTGCACTCTAGTTAGAATATTAATTCGGTGGAAGCATTGTTACTGTTACTCATCACCCTTCTTATTTTTAGTCAGTCAATTAGTTTAGTAATTTTCAGTGTCATGGGTTTGATTACCAGTGCATGTATTTTGTGGTATTGAACAAGTGACAGGATTTTCTTCTGTGATAAGGCATCCATGTTTTCACTGTAGCATTTGCACACTGTTCATGTTCCACTGTTACACTTGCATTCGATTACATTAGCTTTAGTCAGAGCTTCTCTTGGTCCATTGACTTATGTTAGTTAATTCTTCAACGTGTTAATTCTCGTTTTAGTGTCCATCTGTCACAAACTCTCAGTCAAACTAAACACAAGATTTTCATCTTAAAAAAAATCTAAATTTCCCTGTGGATTCGACTCGGTCTCACTACTTATCTATTCTCTTTTAATTAATTTGAGGGCCGATAATTAAAGTTGGTAGTGTATGTATTAACGGCATGCATTTTCTCTATCAGGACGCCTCCTTTCCTCACTCCCCGGCCTTCTCCACACAATCTCTCGCCCGCCTGTTTAGCCTAATAAACCAACAAATTGGAGTTCTGAGGGGCTTACCGGGTCGTGCTCATCCTCTCCCGCGTCGCCAGCACCCGCAGGACCCTCCACGGCCAAATGAGGCGCCTCCTCTTCCGCGGCAATCTCCTCTCCCACGGCAGCTTCCTCGGCATGATCCCTCGACCTCCTCGGACGACGAGCCCGTCGTTTCCGCCTCTCTCCACCCTGGCTCGGGCCTTCTTGCTCCATTGGGAACTGAGAATGGGTCGTTAGAATGAACAGTAGAAGAGAGCAGGGGTGAGGCCCCCCCCTATATATAGAAAATCCCCCTTTTTTGGGCGTCCAGGCGCCTGACGCCCCCACATTTTTATTGTTTTTTCAAAAAATTCAAAAAAATATAGGGGCGTCCAGGCGCCTGGACGCCCCCAAATCAAAAATAAAAAAATAAAAAAGAAAATATAGGGGCGTCCAGGCGCCTGGACGCCCCCACATCAAAAATAAAAAAATAAAAAAGAAAATATAGGGGCGTCCAGGCGCCTGGACGCCCCCAAATTTAAAAAAATCAAAAAAAAATAAAAAAGAAAATATAGTGGCGTCCAGGCCCCAGGACGCCCGCAAATTTAAAAAAAAAATCAAAAAGAAATAAAAAAAGAAAATATAGGGGCGTCCAGGCCCCTGGACGCCCCCATTAAAATAAAAAATGTATGTATATATGATCATATTATGAATAAACAAGAACACAAAAGAGAGAAAACACAAAAAGAAAAAGAAAAAGAAAATCATAAAAATAATAATTAGGGGAACAGTGGTCCAAAATGTCAAATGCCAGATTTTATTCCATCAGAAAGTAAAGTGAGCTACATCAGGGGCTTAGGCGCCTTAGGCCTTAACTTCCCCAGTTCGGTTACATAAGCTCTCCACAGCTCACATTCTTCCCCCACATACGCTAAGGCCTTTCCCGCAACACTTGTCTTCCAGGGTGCTTTAATGGCCTTCGCTTCCTTCGCATCCGCTTCCGTACCCAACTCCCTCTTCTTCAAAGGAACGATGCCGGTTAACAGTGGGAACGAGTGGCGTGGAATGCCAATCTGGAGACAGCACCGATGCGCGTTGTAAAGGACGAACTCAGTCGCGCCGATCAGTTGGAGTTCAACTTCGGGAGAAGACCTCATAAGGAGTTCAAGTGAGAATAGACATGTCGGTGCGCAAGTGAAGAAGCTTTGTGTCATGGTTCGAAAGTGAGACCGCCAGTCTTCCCGTTTCTTCAACCACGGAACACGGTTCGCCACGGTGCCACCGAAGCCTAACACATCGGCTATGTAATAAAGTGGACTTTGTTGGAAGAGCTTCGAAGCAGTCGGCATCCCCTCACGGTGGTCAAATTTGAAGTGCAAATCAATTCAGTAATTCAGAACAAGTGCGCAACCGAAAGGAGGCTTACCCATGCTTGAGGCAGTAAGGCCACTGTAAAGGTAGGCAAGGACGGCGGGTCTCAGCCTCTTTCCACTCCAAATCCCGCGGATAGCACTCAGTTGGTCCTCCTCCACTATGTTGTCGGTATAAGGAAACAAGAGAGCACCCGCCAGACAAATAGTGAACCCTTTCATGATTCCTTCCAAATAGACATCGTCTGGTGACCCTCTCAGGGCGTCCATGACCCATTCCGCGAGCCTTTGCAAATCAATTCCCTGTTGAGTACGGACCTTTCTGGCTGCGTCTGGCGGCATGAAGCTTCCAAGGACGCTCTCGGAAGTTCCCCTTGTCAGCATCCGCATAGCCTTCACCTTCCCGTCACTCTTGAATTTCTTCAATCCGAGCAGAAGTTCCACCTCCTCGAGGAGGATGGTCGCCTCGAAGGTCGGGAAGATGAAAGTGTGGGTCTGGGGATGCCAGATCTCCACTAGTGCGCCCATAGCCGCCCAGTCCATGCAAATCCTCTCATAGTGCTTGGCATGAATAAGGAGCCCCTGAAGATGCCACTTCGAGAGTATGGCCCTCATGCCGATGGAGATGTTGGAAGTTAACTTTGAAAGCCATGGCAGTTTGGAAAACTTTCTCGGGCCGGGGAAGAATGGATACGGCTGGGAAGAAGAAGAAAAAGGAAGAGAAGTGAGAAGAGAGTTCACACGGAGAATTTGAAATAAGTCAGCTTACCATATGCGACTGGATCGTTCCACTCAGATGACCCTCGAGGTCGGAGAGTCGCCTGATCTCGCTGCTAGGCCTGCTCCGCTTCATAAGGCGGGAAGACTCTCCTTCCATCCTGAAATCCCTAGATCCTCCTCTCCTTCTCCTCCTGAGCTTTCAAAACTCTCCTTAGTGCATTTGGTTGAACTAGCCTAAGGGAGGTACTTATAGGAAAGGAGAGGCGCTACAGGATGAAACACGTCACATCAGTGGTCAATCGTCAGGGTTTTGTCTGGATCCCCTTATACTGTGGTGCGATTCTGTTATAATTCTGCTACTTTCTGATGTTACTAATCTATGATGGTCTGTGCAGGTTTTACTAACGGACGTCTTTGTCCTATCTCCTGTCCCACCTTTCGATGGTTGGTCCCACCATGTCATGCATCATAGTATATGATACCTACGCTACTAGAACATGTCAAGGACCTTGCGGCCCGAACGAATCTGGGATTTGAGTTCCCCTTCAACAAAAACGGTGATGATTCCGGAAGAATTTGGGTTGTACGGATAGGCCGTTAACTTGTGGTGGCATGGGGACGACGGTTCCGTTCAGTGAGTTGGTGCGTGGATAAACGGGCCCCAGCCCAGTATCAGCTCACCGGATCGGTATCTTGACCCATTCTTAACGAGTTGACAATATTATCCTTGGCTATTTTCTATTTTAGTTTATTTTAAATTTTTATTTTTTAAACCCAGCATGCATTCACATAGGACTTTGATTTATTGCGGAAGATCATTCAAGTGATTCGATTGTGAAAGCCGTTGTGCTTCAATTCTTACAAATATGAGATATTCCACTCCGAATGAAATACTGAGTTACCTTGAAACGGCCCTACGCTGCTCTTCCAAAGGAGACCCTTGTTTGGACAGACCCTCAGATATTCCTTTACTTTTTACTTTGTTTGACCCACCTTGGCCGCAGCACTTCCACACTGGCTGGTAACCGCTCCCCAAAGGTGAAACATGCCGGTTTATGACCCAGGTACTTCCACACCGAGAAGTTGGTCTCATTTATTTTCGTGCCTAAGCGCACGTCTCACCCTCCCTTATTTGATCTCCGTCCAAGCAATCGTCAAAATTTGAAAGACCTTCTTCAAGGTCGCCTCATTAAAACTACAAGAAAGATTCCAAACAGTAATGTCAAAAGCGTGTCTCATCACACCTTGGCATCAACTTATCAGTCCATTCCCACTCCATTTCACTCAACTTCGATACCATTCCATTACGTGCCACTCCCTTGCAAAGCAGACGCCAAGGCGGGGTAGCTGTAGACACGCTATTCCTGACGTCTCCTGAGAAAATCTCATATTACTATACGACGCCCCGCAGCGGCTTTCGCATTTTGAATCGCTTGAGTGCTTCCTATTCTTGAGTCTCGTTGCGGCATTCGGACGGCATCAACACCAATCGGACGCACCGGAAGGTTCCGGAACCAGGAAGAATGTCTGGCAGGCGGCTGCCGACACCTTTTCAGGGGACCCGGGTGGGTCTTCATGGAGGCGTCCAGGCCTCTGGACGCCTCCATGATTTTAATATATATTTAAAGCCAAAAAAACACATAAAAATAATAAATTAATGAAGGCGTCCAGGCTCCTGGACGCCTCTATGAAAATAAAATATAAAATATAAAAAAATATTAATCATGATAAAAGATAAAATAAAAAAATATAATATATTTATGGAGGCGTCCAGGTCCCTGGACGCCTCCATCAACTTGCCCACGGAAGCCGACGGTCGGTTTGTCGTTTGAGAAAAAATCTAAAATGTGAAGGCGTCCAGGTGCCAGGACGCACCCATACTCCATATACGGACAATCCCGACACGCCGGTCGATTTGACTAATCAGAAAAATCCAAAACGTGGAGGTGTCCGGGAGACTGGACGCCTTCATTTCACCACATCCGGACAAGCCCGACTCGCCGCTCAATTTGACGTCTCAGAAAAGTCCAGAATATAAGGGCGTCCTGCCAGCCAGACGCGCCCACTTGTGAGTCACGAGCGCCGGTCAAAAATCACGTGTTTTGCCAAACCGCGTGCAGCTTTCGGCGGATTCCGGTGGGCTATTATGGAGGCGTCGAGTTGCCTGGACGCCTCCATTAAAATATTCAAAATAAAAAAATAAAAATTAATAAAAATTTTCTAATGCCTTGATGAAGGCGTCCAGGCCCCTGGACGCCTCCATCGTCCGGGACTCTATAAATAGCAGACCCCCCTCAGTCCGAAGGGAGCGGTTTTTTTGAGAGGTTCGACAGGCTGCCGGAATCCCGAGGCTGCCGGATCCTTTTCTAACCCTTAGGTTCCTTTCAGGAGGAGGTTCTGCCGGCTTCTCGGGTGCCCACGCTCGCGAGAGGAAGGTCGTCTTCATCCACCGCGCTTCCACGTCGTCCCTACGCTGCCGGAGCTCCGCCGGATTTCGCCATCGGCACATCCAATAAGCCAATCCTTTCCTTTTCTTCATAGTTCTTTTGCATTCATCATCTCGCATCCTCTATCCCCCTTCATAAGGACGCCTCTTCTTATATACTTCTTGCATCCATCATCGCATTTTCCTCCTACTCGAGTCTGAGAGAGGTTTAAAATCACACCAACCAGGTGTGTGTCCTACCACGATTTCGTTATTTTCATCACAAGGGATTGATACTACACTGCCTTTTTCTAATTCTGTTTATCTATTGTCTGTTATTTTGCAAGGGTAACTGAAGAAAGCCCTCTCCGTCGGCCGGCCGAAGGGGGAGGAAGAAGCAACCCGCCACTTCCTGCTAGTGAGGGAGGCGCGATCATTTCCTTATTTTGGAGTCTTTGGCCCCTGGCGATCACATCATATTCTCGAGGCCGCGGCGAGTCACTTCCCCAATGGCCGTTTAAATTCCCGTTCTTATATTTTCTTTATATTCTGCTATATTCTTATCTGCTCATATTCTCGAGGCCGCGGCGAGTCACTTCTCCAATGGCCGTTTAAATTCTCGTTCTTATATTCTCTTTATATTCTGTTATATTCTTATCTGCTCATATTCTCGAGGCCGCGGCGAGTAACTTCCCCAATGACCGTTTAAATTTCCGTTCTTTATATTCTCCTTATATTCTGTTATATTCTTATCTGCTCATATTCTCGAGGCCGCGGCGAGTCACTTCTCCAATGGCCGTTTAAACTCCCATTCTTTATATTCTCTTTATATCCTGTTATATTCTTATCTGCTCATATTCTCGAGACCGCGGCGAGTCATTTCCCGCAATGGCCGTTTGAATTCTGTCCTTTCTCTTGTATATCTTGAATTGCTGCTATATCTGCTATACTCTCGAGGCCGCGGCGAGTCACTTCCCGTTATGGCCGTTTAACCCCCATATCTTGCTATATTGCATTTGTCCCGCTCGTCCCGTCGGAGCAATCTCCCATGGTGGCCCCTTCTCTTTTCTCTTATTTCTGTGTTGCAGCAAACAAAACGAGCCCGCGCCCTCCGCATTTTCGTTCCTCTTCCGCGTGACGTCGCTCACAGAGACGACCTTTCTCTCTCGTTCTCCCTCCCCCCCCTCCATGCATTATCTCACTCTCTCACCCCATCCCCTCCCTCTCCCTCTTTCTGTCACCACCGGAGGGGGGGCACTTCCGGCATCCCCCCTCCATGCATTATCTCGCTCTCTCACCCCATCCCCTCCCTCCCCCTCTTTCTGTCACCACCGAAGGGGGACCTCCCTGCACTCTCTCTCTCTCTCTCTCTCTCTCTCTCTCTCTCTCTCTCTCTCTCTCTCTCTCTCTCTGTGTGTCACCGCCGAAGGGGGAGACGCCTCCGACGTCCCCCTCCCTACACACACACTCTCTCTCTTCCCAACCCTCCTCACCTTCCTTCTCTTCCCCTCCTTCCCTATATTGCGACCCCACCTCCCGCTGGCAGCGACTTTGCACCCCCTTCCCCTGTGTGCTGTCAGAGTCCCCTCCCCCTCCACCCGCCGATCTCTCTCTCTCTGGTGTGACCGCCCCCCACGTCACTACCTAAGCCCCCCCCCCCCCCACCCCCGACCGATCTCTGTCTCTCTGGTGTGATTGCCCCCCTGTGCCTTGCTGGAGTCCCCTCCCTCTCTGGTGGACCGCCACGTATCCCCCTCCCCAACTTAAACCTTAATAGTGATAACCATGGGCACTTTTATCTTTTCTCATGTCTGGTTAGATCTAACTATAGTTAAGTTGACGGGTGATAACGGAAGATTATGTCGATAGTATATCTGTAAATTTTTTAAGACAGTGATGATATGTATGTTAATACGTTTCCTGGAGTAATATATCTGTAAATTCGTTTGTAAGAATGATTTATAGGCAATTTTTTTTTAATGGGAGAGGAGAACTTGAGATCGAACTTGAGACCTTCCTCAAAGTGAGAATGTGGTGAGACAACCATAACAAGTCGTGAGCTCTACCTTCAAATACCTTCATATATGTTGCCATGACAGTGGTTGACTTGGCGGCTATAAGCGCAACACCAATAACTTCGGAAGAGGTGAAAAGTTAAGAGGTGGAATAGAAAGTTTCGGGAGATCTTCGGTTCAGTTGGCATCTCACTTTTCTTTCTTGGGAGAGGTCTTGTGTTCAAACTCTTATCTTCCATGATTATGCCAGAGGAGGGATTTAACTTATTAGGGATTTGCGAGAACATATGCCAGAGTTCTCCTTGTAGGTGGTGAAACCCATTGAAAATATATTCCCCAAAGTATGACCTCCTGACCCTAATTAATTACTTGATTGTATTGAGTTGTCACTTGTGTAGACGCAATTATGGCAACTATATAGAAAATCCTATTACTTACGAAATACTTGAGTTGTTGCTCGGATTCTGTAAATAACCTATGAAAAAAATAGAATTTTTTTATTTTATTTCTCTCTTTCCCTTCTACCACGACCTAACTTCAATATGGATCATCTGATTAAGGGTGGACCACGAGCAAGCCGTTAAACAAAAGTGAACCCAAAGATCTGAATTGATTCCCTTCGAAAGAGGCACTTATAGAAACAGGGCATTCCTGTCATGAGAGTGGATCGGCTGGGTAACCAGTGTGGTCACCAGAGCCGATTATGATTGACTCGAGGGACGATGTGACCGACGTTATGACATCAGTTTAAATTTGATTGTAACCCTTCGCAGCAGAGGACTACAAGCAGCAAAGCCCTCCCAAGGTGGAGCCTGGGAGTGGGGGCCTGTGTCTTCCTCACATGCTCATCACTGCACATGGGAACTCCCCAAGTGCCTGATACCTTATGCCAGCAACACCTACGGACTTCCCAGGGGGGTCGGCTGGAACGAGCCCGTGGAGGGACCACTTTGGTATCCTCCCTCAACTCCTTGTTTTGCACAACCTCATCCCGGCTTTCTACCCCTCCCACGTTGCTTTAACTTTGCTTCACAAACACTGCAAAGCGAGGTGGGTAAACACCATGATCTAGACATCATCAGTGTTACCATTGGAGTTGACGGTCCACACAAGGCAGAGACACAAGGTCCCTTCGGAAGCACTATCACGACTCATTTCGAGCCAACCCAGTTCAGCTAGTTGCCATCAGGGAGTTACCCTTCATGAAATCTGTGTTGTCCGTGTGTGTGTGAAAACGTCATATCAAAGCCACAGCTGCTGACAATAACAATTCACTCCTACAAACCAACGACCATACTTCGAGATATCGTCGGTCCAACAGCCTCCCTAACATTAAATTAAGTGACCGAAATAGAACACCATTTCAACTTTTCTTAGCTGAAACTCAATGAAATCTCTCAAATGACTGCTTTTGTTAATACCAAGGATGCCACCTTGACGGAATCTCATCGAACTCCACTTAATAAAAATGTTTCGATGAACAGAGTAATGTTCCACCTTAATCACCCAGTTTGATGTGAGAGAACAAGACGCCCTGTTAGAGAAGCATCACTGATATAACAGCTGGGCTGTCATGCAGGGTGGCCCATCCCCCTCCGCAAGGTCCAAAACGCAGATCACTATGGATAGTCAGAAATCACGCAAAATTAGGAGGCTCCATCCTCCATTCAAAATGGGATGCTTAGGCCTCCCATACTCCTGAACTTTTATATATATGATGCTTTGTTACTTTATATGGAATTCGCTTATCCCTATGAGAAGAATGAAGAAGGGTCATCCGTCTAAAAAGGGATGAAAGGCCTAGAACAACAAAGAAAAAAGATTTGAGGGAAGGGGGGTTGAAACAGATAATTGTGCGAAAATTACACTTTGATGATGGATGGGCTGTGCAAGCGCGGCAGCCTGTGAAAGTGTCAAAAACATATTCTTTCCACAATTTCTATGGGGACATATGATGCCATGATACAAGGGGGCCGATGATCTCCTCTAATACGCACGGCAGAAGAGCCGTCGCCTCTCTCTTCTTCAAGGTGTCTTTAGCTTGTACAAGATGAAGTCCTCGACCGCTTTTCCTGGGGAACCGCACCCACGTCAAGTAACGAGACCATCATCTACCTGCCTCCACATAAAATCGATAAACTCAAATTTCCAGTACTAGGCATATATAACTAGGTATAAAACCAAGGAAACAGGAAGAAACCAGGATGGACGAAACAACTAACTACCAACAGGTTCCACAGATGATAACAAAACCATCTAAGACCACGGGAATTCAGCTCAACATCGGGGGAAGGTAGCCCAACAAAATCAGAATGACCAAAAGATAAGAAACACCACCGTCAACATCAAGGTAATCATCGGCACAAGCGTTGTAATCTGCCCTTTCTTTAACATAATTTGGGGTTGGGCTACTAAAAAGCAAAAATGTTTTCACATAATCAAAATGACAATATACTGCGCACCCTCCCAAAACCATATGCGCTCCTCTGCTACATTTTTGACAGAATATTCATTCAATTCCGACAGAAATGTCTTGGACTGTTGGACATCAAACCCTGCCAAAAAGACCATGCTTTTTTTCAACACTCCCCAACAAACGGGCATCCAGTTGCTTGTCCACCTTCAACCATGGAGTGATTGTCTTGCATCAAATGAAGCTCCTGTGTGCTTTCTACCATAGGGAAACACACTCGTTCTGAAAATGGGAATCATGTTCCACTCCATGCCCCAAAATATCAGTTCTGAAATTAATGAGACGAGCAAAAGGCTGCAACAAGTACTGCAGGTAGGGACGCAATAACTGATAATATAGTAATATCCTCTTACCAAGCTTATAAATACATATATGACATACATTAATGGAAGTGAAATGCTATGTTAAGTGTACCACAGCTAGCATAGATTATTAATGTAATTGACCAATGTTCCCGACTTGCATTAGACAGATCGAGGAGATTGTTTTTTTTGAAAGTGGGTAGTACCAATATTGTATTAAATCAAAAATAGGAAGTGATATACAAGTATGATCAAGAAGCTCCCAAAGAATCCCTACACAAAAGGCCACACCAAAATCATGCAGACCACACTAACCCCCTAACAAAACAAAATGAGAGGAGTTGAGGGAATTCACATTACAAAGCAACTTCGCACATTCTCTTACTCTCACAAATAAAAGAAACAAGACTCCTCAGCTCTAGCCTCCCTTCTAAAGATCGTATTGTTCCATTCACCCCACAGAGACCAAAGAGTGGCATATAGTATCAACCACCACACAATCATATCACCCCTGATCGGGCAAGTCCTACTCCAAGAGCTGATAAAGGATTGCACCTCTAACTGCCGAGCAATAGTGCATCGGAACCACGAAGCCAAACTATCCCACACCTCCTGCGTATGGGAGTAGCCTACAAAGAGGTGGTCCATAGACTCGTCCTCCTGACCGCACAAGCAACACGTCACTTGGATGCCCGGAACGAAGTGAACTAGCCGGTCTCGAGTCGGGAGCCTCCCGTGGGCAATCCTCCAAGTAAGGATCTTCATCTTTAACGGACTCGCAACCTCCAAACCTGCAAGGCGAGACCGTGACGCACCCCTCCTTTTGAGATAAAAGAGTAGGTAAATCGAAGTGAAAAAATTCCCTCCCTACTTCCCCTCCAAAACCATGCATCCTCTCTGTCAAAGTGCGGGGTATAATTGAGAAGGAAGAGTAAGAGGTCCTGAAGCTGCTCTATCTCTGCTGACCTAAAGTCCCTCCTAGAAGTCGGCGCCCAAGTACTCCCTGAGAGGTGGGGGTCATAAGCCCGGTCCACCAACCCCAAGGGTCAGCAAAGACAGCAACAAGACCGAGAAAAGTCACCTCCAAGAAGAAGTCGCCGCACCACCTGTCCTTCCAGAAGAGACATCTGTTGTCTTTCCCTAGTCGGGACCCGAACATTGGAAGATATGACATCCCTACAAAATGCCCCGCCAGATGGGAGAAGTCTGGGATAGAGCTGAGATGTCCAAATCCAAGACTCTCATGCCATAGTACCTCCGTCTAATAATGTTCGCCCATAGGCCGTTATCTCCTGCCCACAACCTCTACAGCCACTTGCACAAGAGGGCCAAGTTAAAGTCTCCCACATCCTTATTCCCCAGGCCACCTTGTTCCTTGCAAGCAGCCACCCTCATCCACCTAATATCATGCCATTCCCTACATCTCCCCCTGCTCCCATGCCAGAAGAATCTCCTCTGAATAGACTTAATCCTCCTCACCACTGTCTTCGGGATCCGAAACACTGAAAGAAAGTAAATAGGTAGACTGTCCAACACTGACCTGCATAGGACAAGCTTACCCCCATATGACAGTAGCCTAGCCTTCTACCCAGCCAACCTAGCCTTGTATCTCTGAATTATAGGAAGCCAATCAACACACCTCAGTGCCCGAAGGTGACAAAGAGAGGCCCAGGTAAGAGATGGGAAAGGCACCAGTCTGGCAACCCAAAATGCGTGCCGCCCTCTAAAGAGGCAAGTTCTTGTTGAAGTTAACCTTCAAGCCAGTGATCTCCAAAAACTCCAGAAGAAGTCTAGCCACATATAATTGCTGCTCACCTCTTGCTAGGAGCAAAATAATGGCATCTGCATATTGCAAGTGAGTAACTGAAATATCTCCTCTCCTAACCTGAAATCCCCTGATCAAATCTGCAGCCTCAGGTCTCTGCAAAACCCTACTCAAGACATGAGTCACAAGGGCAAAGAGAAAGGGAGCCATCGAATCCCCTTGCCGAAGCCCTCTACAGCTGAAAAGAACGAAGTCGGCTTCCCGTCGACAAGGACAGCAAAACAATAAGAAGATGAAATACAAACTCTGATTCAGCCAATCCATTTCTCCCCAAAACCCCTCTCCTCCAACACATTAAGCAAGCAAAGTCAGTTGACTATGTCATAAACTTTTTCAAAGTCCAACTTCAAGACAAGACCACTTCTCCTCTGAATCTTCATGACAAAGAGACACTCATGAACCACTAAAAAGTTATCTTAGATGTGTCTCCCCCTAATGAATGATCCATGGTAGCAGTTGGCCACCTTGTCCATAACTCTATCTAGTCTCCCCGCCAACAGTTTAGTAATGATCTTATATGTACCGTTCAATAAACTAATGGGTTTGAAATCCTTGAAATCCTGGGCTCCTTTCTTCTTAGGGATGAGGACAAGGTATTGTTGATATCTCCCAAATGGGCTCTCCCCTCCTGGAACTCTTTAACTGATGCCACAAGATCGGAGCTAATAACATCCCAACAATACTGGAAGAAGGCCAATGGAAACCCATCCGGACATGGTGCTATGTTCCTTGCAAGGGATAAAACCACCTGACAAACCTCCTCCCCTGAAAACCCTGACTGATCCCCTCCCTCTCCTCGGAAGAAAGGCGCGGGAGTAGATCTTAAGCTATCCTTGATCTAAAGAGGTCCTCCTCAAAGAGTAACCTGGAGAAGTAGTTCCTCGCTAGATCCTTGATCTTCTCATCTGAAGAAATAGAGAGCTCACCCACCATAATACAGGTAAAAGTGTTAACTCTCCTTCTCCCTGAAGCAATGCACTGGAAGTAGGTTGTGTTCCTATTTCCCTCTTTAATCCATCTATCTCTGAATCTCTGCCTCCAATAGATTTTCTCTCTAGAGAGGATCTCATCAAACTGACACTTCAAAGAGTTTCTGAGGCTCCTATCCTCTTGTCTCTAGAAGTCCTGCTTCCTCCAAACTACCTAGTCCCTCAATTTACTACAAAATTATGTCCCTGGCTACCCTTCTCGAGAGAGTTTTGTCAGTCCCCCGGGTTTTGAGAACCTATGCAGTGTGCCTCAACCTCAACAGCAAAGTAGCCATAGCTGATCCACCTACCAACTTATGCGTGCCAAGCTCTCCTGACAGTTTCCATGAAGTCAGCCTCCCTAAATCAGAATCTCTGAATTCTAAAAGTGAATCTCCTATCATGCTGCCGACTAGTCTTTGAAAGGATGTGTTTATGATCCGACATAGCTTTAGCCAACAGACACACCTGGACATGAGGATAGTGATCCTCCCAATCAAACGACACCAAGAACCCATCCAACCTTGGGAAAGAGGCATCTGCTTGCATGTTGGACCAAGTGAAGTAACCATGTGACATGCCTATGTCCACCAACACCACCTCCTTAATGAAAGCTGAGAAGTCCTCTATGTCCCCTACATAACCACTCTCCCCCGACCTCTCCCAAGACACCGCCACCGCATTAAAGTCTCCACCCACACACCAAGACATACCCGAGGATAGGTGAAGGTCAACCAACTGGTCCCATAGGAGTCGCTTCTCCTCCCTACTCTGTGGACCGTACACACCTGTGAAGTCCTAAGAGAAGCCATCCCTCACATTAGTGAAGTGAAGAGAGATGACCCACCTACTCATATGTCTGTCCACCATAACCTCATTGACTTCAAACGGATTCCACAAGATCATAATCCCTCCAGACCTGCCAACTGCTGGGGACACAACACCGTTGGAAAGTCTCGCCCCCCCAACTCCCTCAAGAGAGACTCACCCTCCCCTTCACACTTGGTCTCCTAGATACAAAGAATGTCAATCTTACATCTCCTTATTAGCTCTTTTACCGCCCTCCGCTTCTCCATCCCCCTAGCCCCCTCACATTCCATGAGATGATCCTCATGAAGATAGTATTACACCCCTCCTCCTCCCCCTCACTTGCCTCCTCCCTCTCTCTTCTCTAATGTGCTCTCTCCTCCTGCAAGATCGTAGCACACCACCTCTTACTTATTTTAGTGAATGCCCCTTTGACGTCCTTGTCTACCCCAACTTCAAATGAGAAGCTCGCATGTTCCGCCAAATCCCTCACGTGCTCCATCATAATTTTTTCAACCTCTCCTACCATCTCCCTCACCTCCTCCCTGGTCAGACGGACTCTCCCCTTCGTCTCCTCCCCCGCTGTGAGTAGGGTCACAGCCCCCCCCCCCCCCCCCCGATAAAGTTGGGATCACCTCCTCTTCCCCAGACAAGTCTTCTTCCTCTGCCTCCTGATCAACAACCCCCTGATGGAGGCCCTCTGAGACTATCTTGGCAAGAGATTGATCCTCCACCTCCGGTTGTAGGTGGCCTCCCCCAGAGAAACCGACGTTTGTGGCCGAAGCTGGGACCTCTGCTAGGTTTGGCCCACACAAAGGGGCATGTAGGAGAAAAAGCTGCAGCGTACCCGTACGGCCATGCAAAGAGTCGCAGGCACTCCGAGCAGCCTCCTAGGCGGCTGCGGGGACCTCCCCCACCTTGCGCTTCTCTATCCGGTCGAGAGGAGTAGGAGATGCGGTCACGGGTGCGCCCCCTTTTCCCTGCACTGGCTTGACAGGGATGCCGACAAACGGGACCAGTGACGGCACAATGGCAGAGTGGCGGAGACGGTCACCGGAGCTCGCCCCACAACCAGCATTTGTTGCTGCGAATGGAGACTTCGGGACTTAGGGGATATCAGGCGGGGAAGAACCCTCTAGTGGGTCCAGGCGAACAGCTAAGAGGCAGACACGCAGGTAAGTTATGAGTATCCCCACTGGACTCGAACCAAGGACCCGGAGTTCTAGAACCTTGAACCATAACCCGTTGGCTCCTGAACCACTGCGGAACCGGCCTAGACCGGCACCGAGGGACCCAACCCACTGCAACCTGGCGGTCAATTCAAATTTGAGTCGACAGCCCACCCCAGGTGAGTCCGTATGCCGTCATCCTCCCGCCCGCGACCCACAAACCTGCCACTACGGCGATGCTTGAAGCTCTTTGTGGATCCATAGCCGGACGATGACCGGCACCCCGACAAGGTCGAGGAAGACTACTACATGTATCACCGCCGGGCTATCCACCTGAACAGTGGCCGCTATGCAAGTTCGAGAGCCCCACTCGGTGAAGCCCAAGCCTCCACTCTCCACCCGACCAAAGCCCGGAGCCAAGAACGCCAACCCCTCATCGTCATAGGCATAGTGGCACTCCTTTGAAGACCACCTGAAACCTCCTCGCCGTTGGATTAGAGAACATACCCCTGACCTCCGACCACCTCTGCAGGCGAAGCATAGCATCCCCCGACCGCCACACACCCCATTGCAACCATCCATGACACCAACTCTTCATCTTGAGCAAGCGCCAGGAAGGTGGACAAGGCCACTCTTGCCACATCCCAACGGCCTCCCGCAACCTCCACCGAGTCGTCCAACAGGGAGACACAGAGGCAACGTCGGAGCCAAGTGAGTCTGGCCTGCAACAGATCCACCGGGAGAGAATCTTCATCAAGCCAACGTTTACTCACTAGCACCTGCAGGCAATGGGTGCTGCAGACCACTGCCACGAAGGAACGGCGGCCGCCAGAGATGGCTCCAGACTGAGCACGGCCGGCACCCTCTCGGGGACAGAATCGTCAAATGTGTCCACGACGCCAACAGTTGAAGCAAGTGGGAGGAAGCCCTGCAGCCCGACCCCCCTTGGTGGCGAGCTCCACCGTGTGAGGTGCTTAAGGCCAACTCCGGCGAGAGCCCCCACCAGTGGGACATGCCCCTCCGAATTCCTAGAGCTTCTCTCTCTAGAAAAAGCTAGAGAGAGAAAGTTTTTCGACCTAAATGGCTGCAATTTGTCCAGATAGAGAAGATAAAGTGCACAGTTATCCAATAACATCAAATATGACCCTTGAAAGCTAGTTATACCAAGGACAATCGTTCAGTTAGTATATGGCAGCATAGTTAGGACTGCAATTTCAGTGGGTGGGCCCAAAGCCGGTCCAGTCAACCAGGAGATCAGGTTGGTTTGGTATCCTTGGTCCAGGGCCAACATTCCGATGAATGTTAAAATACATAGTCAATATTGCCAGGGTTTCAGATCAGTTCACATTGCATTGATAGGTAGGTTAAGGTTGAGTACTAGTCAGGATTGGGTTGGAGAGAGTTTAGTTCAGCATGGCCGGGTTGGGTTGAGGTTGGGCTACTTCCTTGGTGGGTAGGCTTAGGGTTCACCGCAACCCAAGTAAAACATGGCCAAGATACAAACCTACGCATAGGTCACTTTTCATATCCCCAACAGCAAAAGTGGGTATGTATTTTGACATCTAACTACAAACAAAGAAAGAGGTAAGATCATCAATAGATCACAGATCACTGACCTCTGTCTGTCAACGTCTACTACCCCTAGGAGTGCACCGAAACTCTGCTAGAAGTGCTATATGATCAGAAGACCACTCTGGAGAAGGAAGTGCTGTGTCTTTACGCAAGCTTTCCTCATCCAATAGCTCCAACAATGACTCTACTGTCAAGGAGTCCGCTGCAAATGAAAGAAGCAGAAAGGAAGAATGATAGGCCATTAAAGGTTACTCCTCATTAAGACAAAACAAACAAAATTGATGATAATAAACTTAAACAGAAAGAAATCATAGAACAGTCCTTTTGAATCATGTTAGTATACCAGTGTAGAATATGTAATCAAGGGTGCCAATAAAGTCCCTTGTACAATTTGTGAATAACGGTTCATTTGTCCTGGGGTCCATTCTTCTCTTTTGCTCCAAGCCCATACCAACACCAGTCATTCTTGCAAAAGATGAGTAGGCACTAACCTGCAGCAATTTCAAGCATCACAGCCGCACTTTAACATCTAAAAGACAGGAGATCTCGTAGTTGAACCCTGCCAATGATGGTCCACATTGACAAGCCTAAATGACAATTGAATCTTACCAATGGAAGCTGGTGAGTTAACTTGCTTGCAGGGCGCAAAATTCCAAGTGGATCCACTGCCAAGTCTGGGTGCAGTTGATCAACTTTTCCCATTGCGAGAAGTGCATGAGGAGCACTGCATCCATTACAAGTATATATTCATTTTAAGATAATCGAAAGCTGGCCTTAATAATAGAAAGACAACCAAAATATGGCCTATGTAATGAATAGCCTAATCAAAATGAAGCATAATATGGATGCTGACTATGCTAATTAAAATGAAGCATAAGATGGATGCCCACCTTCCAGGAACTGAACTAAAATCCCCACAAACCAACATGGGGATATCTGCACTAACAGCTATTTTCTCCAGACCTTTCAAAAGGGTATGCACCTGGAAAGAACATCAAGAAGAATGTTCACTTTTCGGTAGAAAAGGTGAAAGCTGAAATTGCAATATTTCATGAAAGCACTAAGATGAGAACCTGCCATAGTTTGACATCTTTGAGATCCTGATGGACATTGACATGAGTGTTTGCCTGATAGCAAGTAACCGGTTAAAAAGGGCACGCTCTCACTCAAGCAGCAAGAATAACTTACAAAAGCCGATGCACCTGACACATTAATAGAAAGACATGCATCCTAAAAAGAAAAAAGAATTCAGCAGATTCATACGTGTATGCAATGAAAACAATATTGCATGGACATCAAAATAATAGACACTTTCCTCCTTATAGAGGTTCAAATATTATCTGAGAGACCAGAACAGCTATGCACTTTCCCTTTTCCTCCACCCTCAGGAGTCAGGATCCACTCAAACACCCTCATCAGTGCTACCTCTGCAGGTGAGGCAGCACCACAGCATCCTCCAAGTTGTGGTGATTAATGATAAGGTTATTGGCCAGTGGCCAATAAGTGGGAATTAATGCCAAACTCCCATTTGAGGGTATCAAGGGTGGGGTTATATTGTAGGTCAGATCCCTTTTGATTCAGATCCTGGGTGCCATTCCACGACCCCATTTTGGTGGGGGACGCAGTGATCACCTATCGGCGCCGGCGACGACGGTCCTGCCCCGATAGCTCCGGTATCCCTGTGGTTGGGCAGTTTCTAGCCGAGATGACACCGCAGCGTCCTTGGAGTTTTCCTATTTATTCTGTATTTTTCTTTTTAGAGAGTTATTTGATATTTTCAGCATTCTGTAGCCTACTCTAGGCATTTTGTTATATTTTGAGCTAGTTTTACGATGTTTTCATTGTGCTAGGTATTCCTGTCTCTTTTGGCATAGACGGGACTTTGTTGTATTTTTTTCTTGTCCTTTAAAAAGGACCCTATTGTACTCAATGAAGGGATGGAAAATAGAATGATGGAGAATGTAATTTTGGTGATGCCCTAATGTTCTCGTGAGGAGTGCCATGAGAGAGGGAGGGTGTCAGACCCAAGAAATCAGCGACGTCATTGTGTTTCTTTCTCCCCACATCGCCTCCTCCCGCGTCTTCCTCCACGAAAAGACAAGGGAGCTACATTTCTCTCCCTTCCACTCTCCCACCATTGCTCGCCTTCTTCTCCCCATCGCCGATAGTGGCCACACGGCGGCTACGGAACTACGTCCGGAGGCCCTCGCTCACGGCTGCTGCTCCTTCCTCCGTCATGCAGCGCTGCGCCACGCCGCCCCTCCAACAAAACCTGCCTCCACCGCCGCCGCCACTCTCTCTCGCCGTTCCTCTCTGTGTCACCGTCTCCCCCCCCCCCCACGTTTGTCTCCTTCGTCCTCTTTCCTCTCTCTATGGCGTCTCTCTCTCCTCCCCCTTTTATTGCCCCACTCCTCCTCCTTCCTTTACACCTCCCCCATCGAACCTCCCCTCCTCCTTCCTCGTTCACAGATCGCAGCCACCAAAGGACGACCGCCGGCGGCCTCCCCCTCTCCTCAATGCCGATAGCAACGGCAACCACCGCCACCACTCCGCAACCAGATCGCGCCTGCAGCTGGCAGCCCAGCCCGTCAATTGCCCCTTCCACACGCAGGACCTCCATCGTGCTCTGTCGGACCGCCGGCTCAACCCTCAGGAACCCTACCGTGACGTTCAACATGGCCGATCGCCTGCTCACCGACCCCAGGTGATCCTTCCACCGGCAACGGTAACAGCGGTCCCCAGCTGCCGCCTCTGTCACCGACAGTGTTGTCCGCCGCGTTGGGTTTAGCCGCCTGCAATGCTGTCATCGTCCCCATGGCCTCTCCTACACCACCACCTGCGCTGAACGTCAACCCACCGGTGGAAGCACCCCCCCCCCCGGTCTGCGGTTATGGCTGTGGACTCCGACAGTTGCCCTGTGCCTTCGCCTGCGCGCCATCGCCGTGGAGCCAATACCCATCTCCGCCAGCCCCACCGCACCCCGCCACCAACAGAAGCGGCGAATCTCTCCACCGAAAGCCATCACAGATAGGCCGTACTCTTGATCTCATGGAATAATCTAATTGCCCTGTGCAATACTCTTGATCTCCACTGCATATTTGGTCAGTTGCTGGATTTCCAGATAAAGTTCTCATCTTTGGAAGACCTATGGAGTTATTTTCGTACTCTGAGATTGCAGACTCAAAGAAAATCCAGAAAGAAGATCATCTCTGACAAACAAAAAATAAATAAACGATGCTGCACTGAGTGTGTGCATGGGGTGTACCTTGTGCAGTGGCGATGATGCAGGCTACCAGAGACTGCATGACAGTCCCATGCTCCAAGTCCCGGGGAAGGAATGTTTGCCATTTCGAATCTCGGCTTTGTCTCCGGGGGGGTGGCAATGGAGAGAATAGATGATGCGAAGTGAGACTTGTGACGTCGGACACGATTGGCGTTTGGCACAGTGGCACCATGATTCGCCGACTCGGTGATCCATACCGGATCGGGATCACCCTGATCCGGAACGGTACGCCAGAGTCGCATGCGACTCGGTTCGAGTCCACCCCGTCCTCCCCTCACCCTCACCTCGGCAGCCCCTTTCTTCTCCCACTCCGGCGGCCCCCCTGCTCACAGACAAACCCCCCTCCCCCCCAGCCCCCCAACCCCGATAGCCACCTCCCCCATGCCAGCAGCACCCCTCCCCAAGCTCAAATCAGCCTTGAAATGCCTCGAATCCGGCCAAACTCGCCTCCTCAAGTTTCTCCGATGATGGATCCGCCTCTCCACCATACAAACACGCCGAAAATCGCCCCGATAACGTCAGCTGACTGCTCCGATGATGACCCGCCTAGACTCGATCGATCCAAGGCGGATTTGGGACTGGTTTCTCCCAGATCCGGTGCGGTATGCCCGACTCAGTGCGAGTTGCACCGAGTCGACAAACCATGGGTGGCACTATTTAAACGGACGACGAGCTATGTCATCAAAAGCGCGCCTAGGCACTCACCTAGGGGGTTTTTGAGGCGAGTCGGTCCCAAACCGCCTCACTTGCACCTCAAACACCCCAGAAGATCTTAATTGACTTACCCTATATATTTTCGCCTCAAATCTTGATTGTATGTATATATTTTCGCCTCAAATCTTGATTGTTGTTAATTTTATTGAAAATCTTAATTGTATGTATGTATTTTTTATAATATTTAGACATATTTATAATTTTGAATCGTATATATATATATATATATTTTAATAAAATGTCTCAAACGCCTAAGCCATCGTCTACGTATGAAGCATGAGGCGACCCCTTGATCGCCTCAATCGCCTTACGCCTCTGACTATATAGACAACGACCGGAGCCGCAGTAGTGTCATTTTTATTTTATTATATAATTTTATCTTTATTTGGATCTAAACTAGTGGTCTCAAGTGGATAGGATTAAGTCTCTATTTTTAATGATTTTATTGGGCTCATTTGAAACGAATGTGGATCTTTTTTATTTTTCTGTAATTTTTTGTGCGATTTTCTCACTATTTCTTGAGTCTAGGGGTATTTTGGTCCATGGAGGTTATATTAAGGTTATGGTTAACCTAATCCTATAAACAGTCATGCAATCCAACTTTTCCAGTGAATGGATGAATTTTGAGTTGCGTTTTTACAATATTTTTTGTCTTTGAGATAGAGATGAGTGAGCCTTGAGAGGAGGCCCCTAAGGTGGTCCCTGTGAGAGGGAGGGCAAGAGGCCTACACCCCCACCTCTATCCAAACCCGAGCCCCACTTTCCACGTCAAGAGATCTTGGAGAGATCTCAGTAAAGTCTCAAGATATCGAGATAATGTAAAAAAAGGACATGCATCTACATCCATGATAACAATATGACCATTTCTTAAGGAACATAAATAATTGCATATATTCTCAACCATAAATCACACAAGCTTACGTTTGTCATACATAAATCATTGTGGTTGTGTAAAAGAGAACCATAGGTTCTCCCTGCTCTTTCTTCCCCATTGCATGCACTTCTCTCTTCTTCTGGTCTTTTCTGCAGATTACAACATGGTATCAGAGTGATCCTAGAGTGTCTGGAGCCTGATCTCCCTTTGACACAGCCTCGCATCGTCGAATCGAGGGAGAGGGATGTAAGAATCAGAAAGGGGAAGACTTTCTTATAGAATTTAAATTTAAAATTTTAAAAATTTTAAATTTTAAATTTTAAATAGCTTGGGTGATGCGAAGGGTGGGTTTTTGCAGGAAAAAAACAAGGTTCCATATAGAGATTTTAGTCTCCTCGTTTCTCTGAGGGTCGTCGAGACTGAGATTCTCGTGAGGTTGCATTCCATGCGAGGAGGTGTTGGTGACACCCTCCAAAGAAGCGGCGAGATAGCGAGGACGATGCAGCAAGACAGAGGCACGACCATTAGGTAAGGGGATGGCCAAAAGAGAGGTATAGCTTGGAGGAAGGGATACCAAAAGAGAGCAAGAGATCACATGGAGAGGAGAGGAGCATTGCAGCCTGGTGGCGTTGGGATGCACAATGTGTGTCCCCTCCTACATAACCCCCTCCTAATTATAGGAGAAAGTCTAGGCAGGGCTGGTGCGCGATGTGCTCATCCTAGTCCAAGTAGGAAAGCATCGCGTAGAGCTGGTGCTGTTCACTCCCACAAGACAAGTACGCTCGGGCTCATCCGAGATGTAGAGTACACAACATGACACATCAGACTCCCGATTGCAACAACAGATGGCACTTTGAACATCTCCCTCTTGTTGGGTTCGTTGCAGTATTCAGAGGGGGGGGGGTGAATGAATATAGCCCTTTAAAATCTTTCGCCCAATTAAAATATTCAGCTCACTAACTGTCTAGAATGCTAACTAGACAGATTTATCAAATCTGAAAGACTAGTTAGCAGTTGCGGAATAAAACAAACAGACAGTAAGCACTCTAACAAGACAAGTTAGACGAACTATAGCTCAATTAGAATTTCGATCACTTAACAGATTAAGACACTCTAAGCAATTAGACAATTCAAGCAACACACAATCCCAGTGTCAAACAGATAGCGTGCGCAGCTAATCAACTTCGTTGAACTTGAAGCAAACACTTGAAGCGCCCTTATGCAAGCATCTAGCGGAAGCAATAAGACAGATGAAGAAATCAAACCACTGCACAATGGATTTTAGGTGGTTCGGTCCAGCAGACCTACATCCACCCCACACTCAACCCGAGTTTGGCTTCCTGCTGACTCACAGCTTGAGCAGCTGGGCATCACAGCTTGCCTCATCCGCTGGGCAACACAGCTTGCCGTCCGAGGAATCCTCCTCGCCCCGCTGAGCAACACAGCTTGCTGTCCAGTGGAATCCTCCACTGCAAACCGCTGGGCAATACAGCTTAGCCGTCCAGAGACAGCACCTCTGCAATTCGCTGACTAACAGCTTGAACAAAGATGTAAAATAGAAAACAGAAAATAGAACAAGACAGCAATCGGAAAGCTGTAAGCAATGAAGCACAATGTGGCTCTTAAAGAGCTGGATGGCCTGGATTTGATCCACGGTCCATCAAGAACAGATCTCCCTCGATCTCACTCTCTTTCTTCACTCTCTCTCTTTCTCTTTCTTCTCTGCTGCACTTCTCTTCTTCTCTCGATCTCTGTTCTCCTTTTCTCTCTTTCTCTTTTTTCTTTTCTTCTGCTGGATCGTGGAAGCTCTCTCTTCTCTCCCTTTTTCTTCTCTCAGCTTATGCTCTCTGGCTTCGATCACGATCAACCTCCATCTGAAGACGAAGGCTCCAATATATACCAGCAGCAGTAGGGAGATAGGGCGTGTGCTTCCCACGCCTTCCGTCCAGAAGATTCCTCCTCGGATCACGTGCTCAGCACCCACCTCGGATCACGTGTCAGGTGCCAGCTTCAGGTCACGTGCCTATTCATCAGTACGATCAGCAACTGGAGTTAGATGGCGTCAACCCACTTGCTCCAAGGAGTTGACGCAGCCTTCAGAAATCTTCAACCCTTTTTAACTGCTGCGTCGACGCTTCCAACCCGTGACGTTGACGCATTGATGCGTTCCAGTGAGCGGGTCTTCAGCAGATAGACGTGCTGCGTTGACGCTCTCAGCATGCTGCGTTGACGCATGGAGCTGCAGCGTCGATGCTGCCAATGTACTCCAGAGGCTGCAATAAGCGATACTTGAACTGCTGCGTCCACGCTACTTGATCAATGCGTTGACGCATTGGTGTGTTCCAGCAGCGGAAATTGGATGGCTTCAGCCCTCTTGCTTTAAGGGGTTCATTTGCCTCTTCAGTCCCTGTCAGACAGATGAAATGAAGTCATCAGTTCTAAGTTTATGCATTGCATTGTATAGACTTTGCTGTGAAGGTAAAGGCTAAAGCAACGTACAGACTTTATGATACTTAGATGAAAAACAGGCGAAAGCAATGTAGACTTCAGACTGCAGGAACGTGTGAACAACCAATGTGTAGACTCTTCAATCGACAGGCTTTGAAGCACAAAGGCAATGTACAGAGTTGTTGAGGCTCAAGCGGTGTACAGACTTCGAAGTTCCACTGTGGATGTACAGACTTGAAGATCCACTGTGGATGTATAGACTTGAATGAGTGAAGCGATGTGTAGACTTGAAGCTTCTGAAGCAATGTACAGACTTCAAGGAAGTTGGCGAGTCAATGTACAGACTTGATGAAGCGAAGCCAATGTACAGACTTAATGTGTAGCTGAAGCCTTGAACGTAGGAATAGGCTGGAGTGTATAGACTTCAGGCTTCAGAACCGAATGTTCAGACTTCGCCTAAGAAACGTAGGGAAAGTCCCCAGTGTACAGACTTTCATGATGTGTAGACTTGGAAACGTGAAAGCTACAGTGAAGGAGTGTACACACTTGACCAATTCAAAGGCGAGTCGAGTGTACAGACTTAATGCGTTGACGCTGTAACATGAGCCAGTGAAATGCGTTGACGCTGTGCAGACTTAGCCTAAGACATGCATGAACTGACGTTGTATATACTTAGCCAATGCAATGCACTATGAATGTATGGACTTACATGAGATGCTCATTGAGACGCTCAATGTATACACTTCAAGCCCAGTGTATAGACTCTCAGCCATGAACAAAGCGTGAAGCACACTAATGCAGGAATGTATAGACTTGGAAGTCTATGTGCATGACAAAACCAATGTATAGACTCTGAAATGCAAGCGATGCAGCAATGCCTAGACATTGGGCTTTACCCTGCAGTGTATAGACTTTGCTACCCAAACAATCAATGTTCTGATGGGTCGACGCATCAGCAAGGGTGGGTCGACCCACTACTGTTCAGACTGTAGATACATGCAGAGACATGATATCTGACAGAATGCAATGCATATATATAAAGAACAAATGCCATCAATGCTAAACATCATCATTCATGTTGCTATCATATGCAGAATGCTCAAGAATAAGAATGCACAGAAATGCAAAGAACACATAGTCAATTTCATCAAATCAATACAGTTGCCAATCAATCAAAACAATAACATTGCTATCATCAAAATACAATATCAAATGCACTCACTATCTTGCTATCATCAAAACCAAATAGCATTGCTATCATCAAAGCAACATAGCACATGCTTGTGCCTAAGAGGCACAACACCTCTTTTCTTCCTCTGTCTACGGACGTCGACTAACACTTAACAGCATACCCTCCATCTAATGGGGTATCAATAAGCTTGGAGTGGTGCATCCTGAATCGCTCAAAGATCTTATTAATGTATGTCTCCTGAGACAAACTCAAGAGTGTTTATGAGTGGTTCGACACTACCTTCATTCCATGCACATAGTTTGCCTCACTTATGTCTTTCATCTCAAAAACAAAAACAACCACTCCTAAGTGACTTAGATCGACTCCAAGATGTTTCTAGCTATCAGAATGTCATCAACATACGACAACATCAGGAACTTATCCCGGAGTTGCTTAATATGGATACAATGGTCTTTCTTAAACATGTCAAAGCCGAACGAGAAAATTATTCTGTCGAATCTCAAATACCACTATGTAGGTGACTGTCTTAGGCCAAAAGGGGAATGCTTGAGATAGCAAACCATGCGCTTTTGTCCCTCAAGCTCAAAACCTCGGCTAAATCATATAGATTTTTTCATCTAATTCTCCATTAAGAAATGCAATGTTAACATCCATTTGGAATAGTACCAAATCTAAATGTGTGATGATACCTAAGATCAGACAGACACAAGATAATCTCACTACCAAAGACAATGTCCAATCATAGTATTTACCCACCCTTTGGGCATAATCTTTTACCACAAGTCATGCTTTATATTTGTCTACTGTCTCACCCACCTTGCGCTTAATTTTCAAAACCCACTTGTTTCCAAACACCACTAACTCCAAGATCTCACCTTTTGCCATGGAGTCTAACTTATCAAACATGGCAGCTTTCCACTCTCTCCAAGCCGAAGATGTGAAGGCCTCTCTAGTAGATCTAGACTCTTCATCATCCATGGGTTCATAGATAAGGGCCTCCCCTTCAATCCCGAAGTCACAAAACATGTCCATGCATTGTTGTGACGCACCAAGGTGTCTTGACACTCCAAGCGCACTCCCATTGGGCAACTATCCGATGCACTTTCACCAAATGTATTATCCGATATGCTCCCACTAGGCACACTCCCACTAGATTGGTGATCGTCTCCACTATTTCTAACAGACATGTGGTCGATAAATGTCTTACAAAAAGAGGGTATAATTTTATTGAGTGAACACAATTTTTAGTTGAATCATATAACAAATTAGTAGATATTCTGGAAATCCCATGCAGCAATTATACAAGCAAAACAAAGAAATCTATTTCTCACCACACAAAGAAGCTGTCTTTTTCCAGGAGTATCTGCACCGTGGTTACTAAATTTTGCTTCCAAAACAGCAATCAATGCAACATTGTCCTAGGTAAGAAATACGCAGAACAATATTAAAACGTTCATAAAAGAATTTTGAATAAAAAATTGGAAACAAGGAAGGGCGTGAAAAGTTAGAACTTAGAAGCAAGAACACCTGCAACCAACCTTAATCAACCGACTCAAAGCAGTTTTCTTCTGACCAGTTGGAATCACTGCATCAGTCAGAGACTGCGCAGCCTTATTGAATTCAACCTGTGCACAATCTTGAACTGGTTAGTTCAGAAGATGAAAAAAAAAAAGAAAACGTAGCATAACTACAAAAGAACGTGTACCTCATATTTCTTCACGTGTGAAAACCTATCTCGACGAAAAAATGTAGCACAACCATCAATTGTATTTGGATTTCCATTGTAAACCTGTAATGAACAGTATTAAACGAAAAAAATGAATATAGAAGAATAATCAATATATCAATGATGCTAATGAACTAAAGGCATACTTCTGATGTTTTCTTTTTATAGAGTGCTTGATACCCATGTTTATCAAGTTCTGGGGCAAAAAACTCCTCAAAATGATTGCTTTGAACCTGGAAAAGAAAAGGAAAAAAAATCATACTTTAGCCCGCATGATGATCGCAAAGTTCAAAACCTGCACCACTCCCTATACACCCCTTGCCCCCCCCCTCAAGAATAAAAATCCTTCCTCGGAAGGTGCAGATCCAAAAATCTTTTAGAAAAGATGACCAGTATCCTTTGCGTCCACTACTCTCCTACTCCATCCTACCCCTCAAAAAATCCACCAAAAAGTTTGGAAAAAAAATAAAATTAGACACAACCTGAAAGCCTCCTGCAATGTACACAGCATATCTAATGGAGCATTTGGGAACAGTTTTTTCCCTTGAAGCTACTTCTCTCTCAGAATTTGTTTTATCTCACTTTTTGACTTAACTTTTAAAAAGTGATGTAAATCACTTTTTAACTTGTTTGGCAAGATTAATATATTTTTTAAAAATTATGTAGACCTATTTGGCGATGATCATTCACAACTCTGAAACATAGTTTAAAAGGTCTTGAGGCAATTGTGAGACACTTTCTATAAGCCTCATAAGGCGTAAATGTTAAGGCATAACGAGACGTAAGCCTTAATAGACTAGGAAAATAATCTTAAAACAATCAAAAAAGTTAAAAACAATATTGATTTTCATGTGTTAATGCTATATCAACTCAATGATAGATTCATGTTATTTCAAAAATACTAAATTATGAACCAGCTACCTAACACAGTTGGTTCGCCACCCTTCCCCATATGGGGGAGCCGGGGAGGGCCCGAGTTCGAATCCGGTTACTTCTCCCCGTTTAAAAAAAAGTACCTACCTAGAAAAAACAGTACTGAATTATGTTTTAAGGATAACAAAAAAAAACATAAATCTTGGGTCTACCCTACAACACCTCATTACATCACCTTCTCAAGTGAGGCACAAGTCTCAAGTAAATGCCTGAAGGCGTACCACCTCAATCAAAAAAATGCTTAAGTCTCAAGTAAAAGGCATGAGACGCATGCCTCAAGGAGTTTTTCTAATGCCTCACCTTAGTGTCTTGAGAGGTCGCCTTTTTAAACAATGCTATGAAATAATAAGTAGAAAAATGTACTATATGTAAATAATACTATGGGCAATGATCGTTAAATACTCTAAAATGCATTGGGAAAAAGAATTACACCAGCTGTGGATAGTCTGTAAGAATGAATAAGAAACAGAAGAGGAAGAAAACAGCCCAGCTAGGTGTGGGAGGAAACATCCATTGTAGCAGCAGCAAGAGCCAAGATGGGGGGAGAGGATGCAGAGAGCAACAGGGGGCAGGGGAGGGAGTGTGCTCGGTTGATAGTGTGGGGTGAAGCGGGGATGACGATCTGCGGATGGAAGGAGCTTGTGGGGTCGTGTGTGTAGAGAGAGAGAGGAGGCAGTGTGCTCGGTCGATTGTGTGGGGTGAAGCGAGGATGCTGATCTGCAGATGGAAGGAAGGAGCCTCTGGGGTCTCGTGTGTGTGTGTGTGTGTGTGTGTGTGTGTGTGTGTGTAGAGAGAGAGAGAGAGAGAGGAGGCAGTGTGCTCGGTCGATTGTGTGGGGTGAAGCAAGGATGTTGATCTTCAGATGGAAGGAAGGAGCTTCTGGGGTCTCGTGTGTGTGTGTGTGTGTGTGTGTGTGTGTCGAGAGAGAGAGAGAGAGAGAGAGAGAGAGAGAGAGAGAGAGAGAGGAGGCAGTGCGCTCGGTCGATAGTGTGGGGTGAAGCGGGGATGTTGATCTACAGATGGAAGGAAAGAACTTGTGGGGTCGTGTGTGCGTGCGTGCGTGTGTATAGAGAGAGAGAGAGACAGAGTGCAGGTGAGAGGGGGGAGGCTGGCTGGCATCACAGTGGGAGACCAATGGCAGAGGCAGGACGGGCGGCATTGCAGTGGAAAGCTGAAGGAGGGAGGACAGAGGCAGGGGCAGGCCGGCAGCCATGCACTTAGATACTGCTGCAGAGAGGATGAAGAAGCTCACAAACAGGAGGAAGAAGAAAAGGGGCGGACATGCGCAAGAGGGCTCCCCGTGGTGTCATGCAATGCTCTCTTGAAAAAAAAGGGTCGGTTTTATTTCACAGTACGTTTACCAAGGATGAGATCCCATCCTAAAACATAGGAGAGACCCTACCAAATATGTTTGAGTGGGGATTTTATTCTCAAATTTTCTTTTGAGGGAAAAGAGAGCCTAAAAATTGCAACCAAACACCCTGTAAGAAATCAGATTGAATAGGAGAAGGAACAAACTAGACAAAGGAAAAAGACATTCCAATAACCCAGAGAAAAAAAATACCAAAACAGGTCAGCTACTAATGCAAGTCAAAATAGCAACCAAAGAAAATAAGATGATAAAAAAAAGTGTGTACCAGATTTACATTTACATTAAGCAATCGGTAATGACCCAAAATTCAAGTATGGCATGTCCACTATATTGGTGCATAATATAAAAATATCCAACAGGAAAACAAAAAGGCAATGAAATGTTCAAAGCATATTTCATCTGTCCTGAATCGTAAATTCCATGGTGGTGGTTTGTCATACCTCTTGAAGACAGAGGATATCTGCATGATAACCAATGATTTCCCTTAGCAAATTTTGCCGGCGGTAATGCCAGGAAAGGGCCCAAGGAGGACAGTAACTATATGATTCACTTGTTGCATAGGCATCTGAAAGAACATTGTACGAGAGCACTGTGAAAGTCTCAGAAGATGTAGTTCGAACATCATAGTCAAAATGCCCCATTAGACCAACTCCACGAACAGGAATCAGGCGACGTGGAATAGGAGAGGGAGCTGGAATAACACGTGAAGTAGAAATCATATTTGCAGTTCCCACAGGTATTTTTGTATCTGCATCTAGTACTACACATTCAAACTTCAAAACATGACCAATGTCATCAGCAGTAGGTGTATACGTTCTAGTTCGTCCAACTTCAAACCAGCTTTCACCTCCACCCCTTTCACTAACTGAAGCAGGGTACAAAGGAGTGGAGCCATTATTTAACCCTGGGCTTAGTCCTACATTAGGCGCTGAACCAGATAACCCTGTATTGATAACTCCAGATCCGCCACTGTTAAAACGTCCAAATAACTCTTCCTCCTCAGTCCCATTTTCATTCACAGCACTACTTGCCCTATCATGTAAAACACGGTGGTGCTGCCAAGCATCTGAGAAGCATCTAGAGGAGCAATGGTAACTCTTGGCAATAGGTATCTTTGCCTTAATACAACCTAGGCATTGCAATGTTGCTTGTTCAGTTGGATGAATACTACAGACAGAATATTTCTTGTCACTTTGTATACGATACCTACAAAAAGAAGAACCACATTAAGGGTGAGCTACAGATGCAATGTCCTTTCAAAGAGAAAACCTATACTTCTCACTTCAGCAATTTGTCAAGTAAATGATACATCATGGATTCACAGCCATATTAATCTGATGTTGGATGATAGTAATCATGAAAATTCTGAAGAAACTTTGATTATACAGAGAATGAAGTCAATTTTAGTAGCAAACTGTATTTTGACCAAAGTATACAAATTAATAGAGAAATAAGGACTAATAAACAAAGTCAGGTAAAACAACCATCATGTGATGAAACGGAGGAAATCATGTCACATAACAAGGCAGGCCCAATATAAGCAAATCTCCTATTCATATTTGGCTAGGTTGAATGAGGCTGCTTCCTCAGTTTTGGGGCATAGCATAAATAAAGTACATCCCACAGTCCAAACCAATGGTGACAATCAATAAGTTCCGCTTATAGTCCACTCCTCTAAGAATATTTTATTGAATCACGTTGAGAAATGCTACCAATGGCAAATGCCACTCGTCTCCCAATTAGATTGTGTTCCTAGTTCCATCTGTACAGCCTAACATAAACCAAAAGGATGGTTAGAGTCCGGTGGATCATGGCAAATGACCAACATTATCTACCACAAGTCATGGAATTCCTCTGAACTAATTCTTCGAAGTTTTTCTGGAGTTTAATCCACTCAAATTACTACATGAATAGCCACATATAGTTGGCAAAAACTGAAAGTAACTTGAATGGATGTGCAAGGTCAAATGAAGTTTTAATGTAATATGATGATTCAAATGGTCACTGAGATATAAACATGGTTTGCCAACTCTTACGAGATGTCCGAGATCTCTCCGAGATCTCTGTCTCTTCAAGGTTTGCAAGAAACGAAGTTCTCGAGACCGAGATCTTCTCCCCCTCCCTTCCCTGTCTATCTCCCTATGTGACTCTATGTGTGTGTGTGTGTGTGTGCGTGTGAGAGAAGAGAGAGAGAGGGAGGGCGGGAGGGAGGGAGATCCCTTCCTCTCTCTCTCTCTCTATCTTTCTCCCCCTGATATCTCTCTCTCTCTTTGCCCCCTAGTTTCCTCCTTCTCTCCCTGTCTCTCTCTATCCCGGCTCCCTTGAGCTCTCTCTCTCTCTCATGATCTGCAATACTGTCCGATACCGGTACGTACCAGGTGGTACATATCGATACCGGACCCGACCAATCTGATACCGACCAGTACCGGTACCAATACTTATTATAAAAAAAACGGACGAACCGGGGCCAGTCTGGTCTGGTTTGTTCCATCGGGACCGCCCGATTAAGGGCCTCCCTTAACTCACGGGCTGCACTTTGCTGAACCGTGAGTTAAGACCCCAAGCCTTCCCCTTTCCTCCATTCGCAGGCCCACCCCCTCCCACAGCTACACAAGATTGAGTCAATTTCTCAATTACTAAGTATGAAACTTCACTACATCAATACCTCAATTTCTCAATATATGTGTTAGATTGTGTTCAATCATGTTGGATTTTTCATTCTATTAACTATTCCTATTTTTTTTCTAATTTTTTACATTTTTTCAATTGTTAAACCCATGTATATATGTACACTAATATGGGGGGGGGGGGCAACTGTCGGGCGGTACCATACCGGTACCGGCCCTGACCGAGACCAGTTCCGGTACCGGTACTAAGAACCTTGCTCTCTCTGGCTATCCCTCTACCCGAGACTCTCTCTGTCTCTCCCTCTGTGACACTCTCCCTCGAACTCTCTCTCTCCCACCACCACGCATGTGAATAGATTTGTTATTATTATCATTACTCTTTATTTTGTAAAACTGAGTTGTCATAAAAATATTTGTAAATTGACTGGTTAGTAGAAAAAATTAGGATTGTCTTCGAAATAGGTTATATACATGAAAAAAAAATTGAAATCACCAAATCTGATCTCCCGAGATTTTTTCGAGATCTCTTCTCTTCGACGTTTTCGAGACGGAACCGATATTCAAGACGAAAAATCTTGGATATAAATATTGAATAATATGTACAGTGTACTTTTAAACTTCCTTTTTTCCTGAACAAGCTGTGGCTTATACCACCAATTTTATTTCAGAAAATAAATAGAGGCAGGACAATCAAGACAGAGAAGAAATTCATCATCCTTCAACTACAAACACACTCCACAACATAAAGGACAAATCAAAAATATTACGATCATGGTTGTCAAGGCGGCAAGGCAACCCAAGGCGAGCTTGGATCCCCCGGCGCCTAAGCGCTTAGGCGGCGCCTAGGCAGCAACTTCATAAGAGAGAGAGGGTGAAGTGAGAGAGTATGTGCCTGTGTGAGTGGACTGTGTGTTTGTGTGTGCGTGTGTGTGCGTGTGCAGTGGCCAAGAGAGGAGGTGCTCAGAAAGAGGAGAGAGTGACGGAGAATGTGTGCCTTATGTGAGAGAGAGAGAGAGAGAGAGAGAGAGAGAGAGAGAGATGCAGCTGCGAGGGATGTGATGGAGGATCAGGTGTTGGCGATCGGGGGCCGTGGGTTCATTCAAATAGAGGATCCACCGGGCCATAACAGGATCCAGGTCCGGATCCTATTATTTAGGGGGCTGAGCCAGACAGCCCAAGGCGCCCGAGCAGGTGCCTTGGACTGCCTGGCCCGCCTTAGCAGGCGCCGAGGGCACCTTTTTGGGCCCAGACAGGGCAGCCTAGCCCCTTGGGCCTGGACTAGCACCTGGTTGCCTAGGTGACCACCTTGACGACTATCATTATGATAATGAGCCAGACCTAATAAGAATTATGACAACACAAGACTAAATACTAATAAAATAATACTCTTCCCTGCTTGCAACAGCACACACCAAACTGCAAGTGACACCTCTGAAACCAAAAATACCCACATCACTTTTCTATGATAAGTCTGCTGCAGAAACACCTTTTGAGCAAGACTCATGACATGGAGTTTGTCCTTCTCTGAGTTCCGGACAAAAACGAATGGACATGAATTTGAGATTGACTTGCATCGTTTAACAGATTATGTAGCTCCCCCCGCCTTTGTTTGGTTTGTTTATTTGTAACCCAAGGACAGAGGCTTTTTCAACAAAACTCGTCATTGCCCCAATCTTAAAGGAAGTTAGCATTGAAACACACTGCCCTCTTTTAACAGATCTATTGTCATGCCTTAGTTTAAGGGAATTCTCAACGGCATTGCTAAGAGAATCGGAGGCCTTGCCTCCTAACTGGTCAAGAATAAGGGCTCCTTATGAGGTGATTCTTGAGGATCTTTTGGAATAGGGTTTCCAAAGAAACAACATGTGGATGATTCTTGTGATGTCATTGCCTGCACACTGCCAAACTCACTCACAATCAGTTTCGACAGTCTTACCATCATTTGTAATTTCTATCAGAACCACATTCCCCATTAGAGAACCAATGCCATTCCTTCTTCCCAAGATTTGACAACTGAAGTACAGCCACCAGAATGTTAAACCTCTTTATCATACATCTTTTGCATTTATTATGGTCATAACTTAGATAACAAAATTAGAACTTGTAAAGTACCCTACCCATTGATACCCAGCTATTTCATTGTTTAATACATTTTCTGGATTGCACTTTTTTTTAAACATGGATGGTACAACAAATATATAAATAGAAGAAAGAGATGTACAAGTGTGAAAGAGAAACTTACAAAGCCCCTTTACAAGAAATTGCCACACCAAGATGGTATAACCCAACTAACTCCCCAAGAACAAAAAGAGCGAGGAGTTATGGTCCTCCACTTTACAAACATGTTTCGCCCAAAATGCCACTACCTCACAAACAAAAGTAAAAACCCTCTCTTCCGGCCTCGCTTCCCTTCTGAAGATTCTATTGTTTCTTTCAGTCCACAGGGCCCAAAGAGTGACATGAAGGATAAGCCACCAAATGATCCCGTCACCCTTGAGAGCATTTTCCGGATTGCTTACTGCTACATATATTTCACTTCAGCCATTAGGGGGGGGGGCATTCTCCCACTTATTGTAACTTCAATTTTTCACAAGCCTCCCCCACTCATTGGCAGCGTTGTATCAAATGGGATTCACTTCCTCAACCTGTGGATTACACAGACTCCTCTTCAGGTAACTGAGCAGCACAGATTTATATAGTGTTTCCCCCTTTCCAAACTGCTCAACCTTTTTTCAAATGTGTGTGGTACCACTCAAACTACCCTTTTACGGGTTGTTGTCTGCGAATTTGGTTGATTAAATGAACTGCACTTGACATGCCAGACCAACTCATAGCACTACCAGGCATTGTATATTTACTCCAACCTGGCTTAAATATGTGCATGCACGTCTTAAACAAGAGGCAGATGAACCAGGGGTTGCAGTTTAATAGTGTGATTATCCTAGAGCCTCGCATTTCCCAAAACATAATATTCCTCTCTGTGAAATACAGAGATAGAATCCATTTATTTAGGAACCAGAGAGTATAACATTCACCTAGCCACCAATCATGCCTTTTTATCAATTTACTGTTGTTCTGGAATGAAGTTATTTAGTTAAACACTTCATTTGTATTATACAAAGTAGGTCCTTTTGCATTAAAACTATATTAGACATCAAAGGAAAGGAAACAATCTGAGGGAAGCAAATTGAGGAAATGACCCTGAATGTTTGTGCCAATCAAATTATTTGGGATCGAGAAAGGAAAAAAATCATTTTATCTGTCAACAGTGGCCGTTATGATGAATAAAAGTATGCATCCAACAATAAAGATAAGAAATGCTTCCCCCGCTAAACAGGCCAAATAGACCACAATTTAATATGAAACGGCATAAACATCATGGTGTTTGTTCTCCAAAGTACTAGACAACAAGCTAAGAAAGATCAAAGCCATATAACACGATCAAAACAAGCAATGGATACAGAGATGAAGTGTTCCGAAACAAAGGAAAGACAGCAGTAGCAAGATAGACCGAGAGTGGGGGGTACGAAAGCAGCAGCAGAGACTGGCCAAGATCCAAGATTCCGCAAGAAGAGGGGCCCACTCACCACTTGTATCTCAGGTAGCAGCCATCAACTGGAGCCAACTCGGGAACATCATCGGTGGTTGTGGTGCCATCTGGGCGCCGCAGCAGGACATACGGCGCGAGCTCACAGCCAACGATGGGGATATCCGACGGGAGGTGGACCCGCAGCACGCTCAGCATGCTTCCCTGCACTCAGATGATGCCAGCAGCAGCAGCAGCAGCGACGATCCCAGACCCTCGTCCTCCTCCTCCAGAAACAGCTCCTCCACACAAACGGACTCGACAACGCGGCGGTGGCGGGCGGGGCGGAAGCCAGGCCGATCCGCCATCACCTGCCCTCGGGGCACGCCAGGGTTCACCGCTCCAATCCGACCTCCCCGGGCGAAATCAGCAATCGATCCTCCCACTAGCGTACACACAGCACCGACGAGGGAAGAAACCAGGGGCAACGGACACAAAGACAAGACCCTAGGCGGAGCAGCCGAGCCCACCCCTCCCGTCACAGCTTCCCCCTTCCGAAATGGTGGCGATGGCGCCACGGGAAGTGACCAAGAACAACACGGAGCAGCAGAGGCAACAGCGACGACCAGAGCGGAGGAAGTGGTGGGGGTGGCTAGGGTTTTGAAGGGGAGAGAGGGAGCCGCTCCTTCCGCAGGCTCCGCGCTCCAAATCTGGCGGCCTCTCCGGCGGATGACGCTGGGGAGGGGAAGAGGGGGATCTGCTCGGTGCCCTCGGGGGGGGGGGGGGGGAGCGTGGTTCCTGCTTTGCTCCTTTCCTCGTCGTCGTCGGAATCCGAAGGGAGAGGAGGGGGTGAGCAGTGAAATGACGGCGGTGGTGGGGGCGGAGCTGTTCGGCCGTGGGCGCCCGCTCTCTCTCTCTCTCTCTCTCTCTCTCTGTAAGCCTTGGGCTGGGCCTCTTCTTCTTCGCTTCTCTGAACTCTCTTCTTCTTCTATATCTGGTTTTTTGTTATTATTTTATTATCATATATATAGTATTGAAATTATGATTTAACTGGATGATTGTTTATCCATTATTATTAAAGAGAATTACATAAATAAGTCTCTTTCATACATAATCATGTACATGTCATATTATATATATAATATGGTTATTTTATAATTTTATAATTAGTACTATTGACGTGCACGTATTATGCATACATGTTAAAGGCTGCTGCTTGGGCTATCTAATGCATACATGTGTACGTATATATTTATACATAAGATGTTTTATAAATAAATTATTGTTATAAAAAATTACAGATATATCATTCTAAGAAACATATTAACATATATATCTTATTATCTTGAAACAGTTGTAAATATGTCACTAGAGTTAACTAACGTCTACGAGACGTCGAATATTCTTCCGCACTTTGATAATGAAATGAGATGATTTAGGATGAGTTATTCGCGGATGCATGAATTATTTAAATTTGGGAGTCGGAATATACTACTCGGGTCGGATAAGGTTAAGGCCCTTAACTTGGGGTTAACTCATTCCACATCTCTCATAGGAATATCTTACTCGACCTTGAGTAAGATAGGTACCAAACTAAAAATATGAAAACCGAGAATAGCTAGCCCACCTCGGTTCCACCTGGGTTAACTTAACCTAACCTATTATCAAAGTGGGCCCAAAGATTCTAATATTCCAGTTAAATGGTGGTCAAATGACCAAAATGACTCTCCTTCGCACCACTATGTGTGAGAGAGAGAGAGAGAGAAGAAAGAGAGGGCAGCGGAGATAGGAGAGAGAGAAGGGGGTGATGGGGGGGGGGGAGTGGGGAGTTGGTTCCAAGTCAGTGGTGGGGGGAGGGGGAAGGGGGCGATAGAGGGAGAGGGGTAGCAGGCCAGCGGTGGAGGGGGGGCAGAGGGGGAAGGGGTTGTCCATCGACGCCAGTCACCCGATGCCGTCCCCTACTCTCGCCGTCACCACTGTCTGCTTCTACCTCGATCGCAGCCCCCCATCTCCTTCTTCCCTTCTTCTTCTTCATCTTCCAGCCACCATGACCATCGTCGCCCCCCCTTCCTCCTCCCCCTTCTCTATGCACCCACCCCACCGTAACCCCTACCCCACCCCTCCTCATCCCGCCAACCTCAATTCGGCAGGCAGCCCCCCTTTTCTCTGCACTCGTCTTCCCCCTTGTTCTTCCTCCCACCGCGAGTGGGCCACCTATCCCGTAGAGCCGTGCTATCGTCGTTGTGCCCCAATCCTACCGCCATCCTAGACAGCCCCATCTCGGCCCTCATCGCATCTACCTTAGCGCCACCTCCTCTTCTCTTCCCTTCACCGTCGTCTATCGTACTAAGCTAGCCCCGTACAGTGTCAACTTATCCTGTCCCTCTCGCCAATGTCATTGTCACTAGATAAGGGGAAGGGAGCCCGACCTCGTCTGACGGCATCACCGCTATCTATTTATGGTTTGAGAAATCCATCAAGAAGAGGAGAGGAAGACGATGACTCTCCTTATATTTCAACTTTAAAAGTTCGTTATTTATTTATATATTCTTATTAAATATATTGTTTTTATTTTAAGATTCTATTAAGAATTTTTTGCAAATAATATAAACCCTAAGAAATATAATTGCCCATACTTTCGTCTTTCTCACGTCTGATTAAATCTAATGATAGTTAAATTTAACTATCATCAAATTAACGGGTGGTAACGAAAAGTTACGACGATCGATGACATATCCGCAAAGACGATGGAGATTTATATTATAATACGTTGCTAAGAGTGATGCATTTGAAATTTTCACCCGTAAGTTCTGTAACAATAATTTATTTATAAAAGAACCCTTACATATAACAGGGTTTGGAAAGCGATGAGCAGTGATGGGGACGTGGGGGTGGCGGTGCTTGATTGGGTGGGCTCATTGTCGTTGGGCTTCCAATGGCGCGCTTCGAGACAGCTGCTCGGTGAACCGTGGATGATGACGACGACCATGACGATAATATTATGTACATTTTGCGTTATTAAATTTTACAATTTTGTTGACCTGTGCGAGCCTTTTTCTCTAGATTTTAATTTTGGGCATAAGATTGTTGAAGATAAGATGGACGTAAAGATCTTCCTCCTTTTATGTGGATTTTTTTTTGTTGTCGTTGGAAGTCTTATTACTAACTTTTATATAATTTAATTGTTCTTAGCTCAGTCGGGTTTTTTATTCCTCTCTTCTGATGTCCCCGTGAGTTTCCTCTCTTCCTCTCTCTACTCTGTTTTCCCGTTGCTAACACCAGAGGGGAAGATAGTAACGCAGCATCATAATGCAATATCAACAACATGCACACGCCTCACTGACGAAGCTTTGTTGATTACATGTCAGGGAACATCTAATCCTCCTATGTTTGATGCTATGTTAGTAATATGTTATCCGTAATGCCGTATCAATATACAACCTCAAAGCTATTAATATGCGGTACCAACAATGATCGTGTCTAATATAATATTATATTATACTATCATTAACGCTATTTCAATAACCATCAAAGTGGGTGGAGAGGGGTAAATTGACTACTCAAAAGATATGTGGCACAGTGCAGCCCAACTGGACTCACAGAGTCCAACAAGTGACAGTCTCATAATTGGGCCCACTTATTAAGAAGCCCAACTCACTCGGACCGACACAACCTAGGCGACCTCCGAATCCGGGAGTTCGAGTAACGGTCGCTCGGGGAAGACGTCAAACGACGTCCGGGCATAACCGACCGAGGGAAGCCCAGGGGTCAAAAGGAAAGAAGGGTAAGCGCCCTCGAACAAGGGAGAGTCCGCATTTAAGGGGAAACGTCCCCTAAACACTCCCTCTTCCCTTGCCCTCAAAAGAGAATGAACCACTATAAAAACTAAAGGAAGTCCTCCGAAAAGGTAAGCCATTCTAAGCACTCTCAGCCATCTTTATTGGTGGAGAGCGGTCTCGTGCCCACCCCCTGTCTCCTTCTTCTTTTCTTCCGCACAGATCTCTACTATCTTGCTGACTTAGGTATCGGAGGATTTTCCCCAAGATTATTTTTATATCATATAAAAAGGATAAGGATCATATTATATGCCGCTTTGTTCCAAGACTTACGTCCATCTTTTGTATGCTTAAAAATCATCGAACTTTGGCTAACCTCTTTTAACCCTAATATTTGAAGATCCAACTCTCTAAAAAGGATTCTAGCTGTGAGTGCCCAAGATTCAGGGTACATAATATATAGAGCCGCCATCCATCATGTGTGCATTAAGACCTCAAAATTGTATTGAAATCAATAGGCTCCATGAATTTGAAACTAATTCAGCACATCTACGTAAGAACAAGATTTTTACCCGTTGTACGTAGGTTCTAACAATCTCTCATGGGATGTTTAGGTATCTCATAAACCTAAACCACTATCACAAATCAATTAATTGCAGTATTCTTTTTTATTTCTTGGGACACAGATTGCAGTATTCTTTTCATGCCTTATACAGAGTTTGTGGGAATGATTTGTGAGAGGAACATAAGGAAAAAGAGGAAGAGAAAACCAAGTATCATGGAATAAGCATGGTCTAGAAAAAGAGATGGATCATAATAGATAGATTTTTTGTGTGGAGTAAATAGACCAATACATAGTTCTAGTTGCCTTTGAGAACAAGGGTTTGGAAATGTCAATTGGAAGAAAACAATGATTCTAGTGATTCCCAGGGGAAAAATTCCTTGCTTCTGTAGTTGAGGCCAATTAATGTATAATCTAGAGTACCTATGAACATTTTGATTTTTAAACTCAAATTTGTGCATGCATCAGGAAGGATTATGCCAAATATGTGAACTTGCCTAGCCAAGGCATAATAGATAGATTTTGATTATTCAAGAGATTATCTACACAAGACTACAACATGAGGAAGGCAGATACCACAGTCTTCTTTAATTGTAACAAAGCTCACATGATTAAGGTGTATGATAAGATATTATGGTTGTAGTTTGAACTTGGTCTTAATTAGGAAGATGAGGATTTAAATGTGAGATTCTAAAGATGGATAATGAATTGCAAGACGGTTCCTGACTTTTATGCCATGTTAATTGCATTGGAGTGTTAGATTTAATTAATATAGTATTAGTTTTAATATAAATTTTTAGAGTAAAAAATATCAATATATATATATATGCAAAAGGGGGACCCAACCAGATGTGTACTATATATTCTATCCTAGTTTAGAAATGGTTCTTTTTGAGGACTGGAGGATGAAGCACATCCTTTACACGTTTGGGTTTCTCAATATTTTCCAAGCGACTAATACATGCTACATTGCGGTTGTTGTGACAATTTTTTTTTTCAAAAAAATTATGTGATGTTGGATTAGTCCATCTTCATATAGTTCGATCAATAATCAGATGAATAAAAAGAGAAAAACTTTACATTCTAAATATGTAGAAAATGGTCAACCATTACTTCGAGCGCACGATTTCTTTCTTTTTCTTGAACCATCCGATCATTGATAGAAATGTACGGAAATATAGTTTGGACAGAACACGATAATTTTTTTGGAAATATTAGTATATTACCCCTTATATCTCTGTAATCATTCAAAATTACTCATATATCTCTACCTCTATCGTATTTATCGTAATATTTTTAAAATTTTTAAGAAAATAATCAGTGTGTCCCTTCGCAGGGATATAAGGATAATTTTCTGTTTTAAACATAGAAGCGAATAGGGGGGCACAATGAATTTTTTTAAAAAAAACTAAGAGTATTACGATAAATATGATAAAGATAAGGATATAAAAAAATTCATAAAATATTTAAAGGTATAGAGATAATCTTTCTTTTTTTAAGGAAAAAAGTAGGTGCACCACGAGTTAAGTCCACCAGTTATGTAGCTGCAAGCACTACTATTTCCCACCACACCCAGGATCAGTGGTGGAGTTGGGGGCGAGGGGTACGTGGCCATGGCCCTCCCAACCTATTGCATCCTCTTCTATATTTTATTATATAGAAATTCTGTAATGCCTTCCCCCTCTGATCTCCCCAAATAAAAAAAAATCTATAATTATATGGAAGCTAATCAGAACGATACTTTTTCAACATTTCGATAAAAGCAAGGTAATGATACGTGATTAAATGTGTTCAAAGCTGGTCATGCATGCAAGGAGGCTATCAATCACCTTCTGCCCTCCCATGTGGGGTTGGTGGCAGTGACGAGGCCATCTACATATGTAATTAAGGAGATCATATCAATCTCGATTAGTGCAGGACTGTACGTACGTACATGTTTGATTAGATCTTCCAAATGTATACGGAGATTCTTGATTCAGCAGATCGAGGGCACAGAAACTCGGTCAAGGATTCACTGAAGTGGTAGATTTAATTATTCCAGCAAATTACGTGATATCCAATGAGAATATCCCATCGACTAAATCTCAGCAGCCGTCGTTTGTTTGTCTTGTGCATGACATCAAGCATTTCTGCAGCTCGAATGCGCGTTTCTGACAATTACTCTGTCTCGACAAACCTTAAGATATATATATATATATAGTCATAATTATTTATGGTATGTGGAGAGAAAAATTTGTGGTCTAATATTTACACGGTCTAAAGATCTACCAAGACATACGCGACCCAATAAGTGACAGTCACAATAGGACCCACTTACTATGGGATCTCAATTAAAGGGACCTACAATACCCACCTAGTTTTCTGGGTCGCCCAAATGAAGGCCTCCTTAACGCTCGGGAAAAGCTCAATAGACGATTAGATCGAGTCATCTAAAGGTGGATAAACGTTCCCTCAAGGATGTCTAAGTCTCGAACTCCCTGCCTAGGCAGGAGATATCCCTTATCTTTCAAGAATCAGCCCGTCGTAAAGACTCCTTAATGAGTCAGGGTAAATTTCTCGTGGTTGGGCACTTATCCCCAATAATCTAAGCAGATGTTACGCTATCACCGGAGAGTAGGAAGCTCGAGAGGATAAGAGAAGGGCGAGAGTACCTGGACGGTGAGAGTTCCTACTGTGGACGTAACCCCCCCATCCCCCGACCCTCACACTTTTCCTACTCATGAAAGATGGCATGCAGCTATATAAACCTTAGGAACCCCTTCATAAAGATAAGTGAAATTCTAACTACTTCAATTAGTGAAGAGTAGTCTCGTGCCCTATACCTCTCTTGCCTTCTTTTCGCACCTCGTTCATATCTTTTGATGACTTAAGTATTGGAGGGTTTTCCTCAAAATCACAATCCCGGGTCCCCTGATTGCTTCTTTCCTATTACAGAACTATGTTCTGAAGTGACTACGACTCACGATTATCTTAGATCCGACGGTCCACGACTTTGCATGGGATCTCGCCTTTTCATTATGAAACAGAAGAAAATTAAGGAAACTGATCATTAATTGCGACCATTAAGAGATGGAGCTGTCTCTTCGAGCGAGGGCCTCTCCTTCAGCGCGCTTAACTTGGGGAGGGTCTGATCACCTTCTCCGCCAATTCATGTGACTACACCTCGAAAACAAGAAACCAAAGGACTCCTGTGATATATCATCAGAATTATCAAAACATCTAACAGTTAGCCTTGTACTGGAACCATCTCTTTCCCGTTACACAATAATTCTATACACATGCAGCCCTCTGCACACACCAGCAGCTGGTCGTCGAACCACTCCCGCCCAAATCTGTGTTCTTCGCTTAATTGTAAGATTTCATTTATGAGGAGATCTAGACACTGTTCTTCAGTCTGAGTCTGTATATGTTCTTACATGGGCTTGTTGATGCCCCACATGGGAGGGCAGAAGGTGATGACATAGACCTGGGAGGTGCACCTCACGGCCAGGGACTTGTTGGCTGTGTCGAAGGCGTAGCTGTAGTAGTGAGGACAGGTGTCCTTGAACACCCTGGAGTACTCGTTGGGACCGCAGGTGTTCTCGCTCGCGTAGGCGTTCTTGCAGCAGTACTTGTCCAGGTCGAACGCCAGGCAGGCGCTCTTGCAGGCGACCACGTCCCTGTGCTTCCCGCCCCTCACCTGCAGCTCCCGCGGACACGCCAAATTAGGGTTCCCCACGCACCCGCCTATGAAGCAGTCGGCCTCGTCCGGGAACGCCGAGATGGAGACCGGCAGGTTGTACCCGTCGACCAGGCTGACGTCGTAGTAGAACCGTCCATCCGGCTGCAAGGCCATCTGCGCTAGCTCGTGTTTTTAATTTGGCAAGGTTAATTTTAGCTAGTTAGACCCTGGCCGCAAAATTTCAGGTGATCTCTATATATTAATTAATTTGTGATTTAAATTCAGGGGTGAAGAGTCTATTTCATAGAAACCAGGATATCTCAACTTAAGTTATCCTTGCTTGTGACTTCAAATTAATTTAAGAATAAAGAGTGCTCTATTGGTTTTAACAATATCTCTAAATTAGTCTAAGGTTGACTTTATTATTATTTTTGCGGTTAAAAGTAGGGATAACTCACTCTCTATGTCACTCTTTGATGGAGGGATAGACAAATGGATCATAGATATTCTTAACAAGTTAATTTATCTCGGAGTTTAGTTCCATTTATTTTGATGGACAACATGTTATATGGAGGGATAAATTGTTCCACCAGTTTTAATTGTTGGGTCAATTTAACCGGGATACATAAGAGTTATCCCTCATTGTAATCAGATTAACTTTATTACTCTATCAAACTAAAAAAATGAATAAATTATGACTTATCTCCTAGATAAATAGGAGATATTAATGCTCTATCAAAGAGGGACTATCAAATTATTTACCAAAACAACATAGAGATTATGTTAGGCATTTAGAATGACTTATCTTTATCCCAACTAAAAGTACAATATTTTGATTAAGATCGTGACGACTTTTGAAAGACTGATCAATTTCGAGTCCGAGTCATTTTTGCTCGAGATTTTTCTAACCAGATCAGACTAGAGTAAGAAATTTTGACTTAAAGCTGCTTCAACCTAGTAAGAGTAGTGTGTTTTTTGACTTCACCCCACCCCTAAGCCCGTCTTGATCTATCCTAAATCGGGTCTGATGTGGATTGCAATAATCAAACAATATTTGTTAGACTTAATACATGACCCATCATCAGCTCAACCCCCAAACCCGACCCATTACCGCTTCTAGTTTTAGTTTAGGAATAAAAGGACTACACTGGTTGGATAAGCACCTGCACGAGCGTGGCCGGGGGCTCGCCGGTGGTGCCGTTGCAGGCGAACTGGCGTTGGCAGTCGCCCGTCAGGCATGGGCGCTTCCTCCACGGATGGCCGAAGTCGCAGCCGGTTCTCGCCCAGAGGCGGCCGCTCCACGTCGAGGGGGCTCGGACCCGCCTGGACTGGCCTGGGGGGAGGAAGAAGCCGCCGTCTACGAGGACGGGGTGGCCGCCGTTGGGCGCGACCGCCGGCCATATGGGGAAGGTGCACCTGTTGACCACCCGGAGTGTGACGCCGTCGGCACCCCACCCTGCAAGACAAAACAGCGGGCAAAGAACACGTCTGGATCAGTACGTACGTACAGCTGCCAGGTAGCCAACACGGCCGGCCATGCAACACCAGAAAAAAAATTAGTTCTTGAAGTACTGCATGCATCTGCATGTGAGCACCATGTATACCAGAGAGGATGAGATGGAAGGAGATGAGGAGGAAGAGAGAAGTCGCGATCCGGAGGAGGGATGTGGCGAGCCGAATACTGGACGGAGTGCTCATCATTGGTGCTGCGTAAGAGGGCGGCGCCGAAGGTCTGCCGGGAGAGGAGTCGTTTGGTCGAGCAGTCGTCGACGTTTGCATGGTCAGGTGTTGCAGCAGGAAGAGCAGATATAGAGCTGGAGCTTGATGAGAAAATTTGAAGGGGATAGAGGAGAGTAGTTGGTGTTTGGCGAAAATTTCTGCTCCACAAGAGAAATCTGGAAACGTTTTATTAATCTTGGTTGGGTTTATCAGGTCCACTACTGGTAGTGGCCTTTTAAACGTGTGTTCAGATATACATATATTTGGAGGAACTTGCTTAGCAGGAAAGGAAAGAAAACCCAAGACCACTAAGAAACTCTGGGCACTCTGCTGGCTTCAGTGTATAGGTTTGTGGTATTTTAGGGGGGGGGGGGGATCCCGAATTTTGTCCAGGCATATGAGAGAGAGAGAGAGAGAGAGAGAGAGAGAGATCGAAGAAGGCGAGCTGCACTGCACTATATAATAGAGTCTTTGTTTGGTATACGAATAAATGCGTGGGGAAGAATATCTTAGCCCACACAAATTATGACCATTAATCTCAAAAAAAAAATTGTTTGGGAAGAAATGATTGGAATGAAGAGAACTACATAGATGTCCACATCAGGGTGCATGGACTGTCCAACATGTTTTGTTTTACTCAAGAGAAGATTGCACGTAGAAGTCCTCACAATTCCTTTTATTTTTTTTTTATAGAATGGTGTGTCTCTCTCAATTAGGTTATCAATACCATGTTTCCACTAAGCAACTTTCATGACTTCCTCTTCAAGTAATATATGTAGTTTCTCCATAATACGTATTATATATATATATATATATATATATATATATATATATATACAGCAGAAATAATAATGTCCATCGTTTACATTTTTCAATTCTTATTTACTCAACATGTTATTTTTTTGATAGCTAATTTTTTATTTTGATATAGGGGTGGGGAAAGGCGGGGATGGAACCCTTGCCCTCCTGCACCGGTGGCGCAGGTGAGGTGCCACTAGCGCGGGACGGTTTGTACATTCTTGCTCTAGGCTGTCTAGTCTTGCCAATTTATATTGCTGATAGGCATGTATATATAGTTTCCCAAAGTATTTCAAAATTGAGCGTATTATTTTGAAATATTTCAATATTAGGCAGATTTATTGAATGCACTTATATAGTAAAAGGTGTGTGGTTTGTTTTTGTAAAGCTTCCCATTAAAACTAGTTCATCTTGATCTAATTAAATAGTGCTAAGTGGTCACATAGAAGTAAGGTTTGTCGACTGGGTGATCCGTGCCGGATCGGGATCGCCTTGATCTGATACGGTACGCCCGAGTCACATGCGACTCGGGCCAACTTGATGTGTCCCACCCCATTATGACAGTCATTATTTCTTCCCTCACTCTGGCGCCCTTCCACCCTGAGAGTCTTTTTCCCCCCCACCCCGGCACCCTCCCACCCTGGCAGCTCACTCTGGTGGCCTTGCCCACCCCCGACAGCTTCCCACGGCGGTTGGCAATGTCCCTCCCTGCCGGATCATCACCGCCACCACCGGATCTCATCTTCTACTGTCAAATCCTCATCGGAGGACATCTGGAATGTCACAGAGAAAGATAGAGAAGTAGAGAGGAGAGACTCGATCCGAGTAAGTGGGATCATGTCCCGATTTCTCATGGATCCGATACGACACGCCCGAGTCAACCCGAGTCGATGAATCGTTCGTAGAAGTAATCTTGGCCCCGTCCTATCCAGCTAGATTAGGCCAAAAAAAAGGCTGATTTGACTTGTACCGGGTTGAATTGAAATCAAGGGCCACCCAATTTGCAGCTTTAGAAGCAAGTATGCCAAGACATCTAATTGTCCAATCTGCACCTTTAGAAGTATCTGGCATCAAAGGCATTGTCTGGTATAGTTGCTATATATTCCACTCTCACAAAGTCATTTCTTCCTCCTCCTTTTGCAGTGAATGTTGAGGAAGGGATTTTTACATAAATAACCATGATAAAATTGTATTTAATTATGTGATAGATCGACTCTGGGTTACAAAAAAAAGATGGAAAATATCCTTACATGTATACCTTCTTTACATGACAATATGTGCTGATGCTCTTCTTCCGGCCCTCAACCTCAAGTATATTTCCTAACAATAGTTTGCCTTTCATTATTAGAGTCTACGAGGTGATCAAGACACTCACAGTGTAATATTGTGTAGGTTTTTGAAAAGTTGGTTTAAATTCAGTTGAGTTATAAGGCTGTCAGGTTTATATTAAGGCATATGTACGTAGTTATTGTTGAAATTTATGTTTTGAATTTTTAAAGTTTGAATCTTTGTATTGTTTTGTCTCACATTTGAAGATGAAAGAAATTCATCTAATTTTAGTTGAGACTCTTGACTACCTTGTGTATTCTTTTAGGGAGATTATGGCAGTTGGGCTATTCAGATTTGTGAGTTCTTTGAATCTTATTCTCTATCACACAAGATACTTGACATTTATTTTATTTTATTTTTGATCGAGCGTCTCTTGAATTCTCTTCGCGTCTTCTCAGATTTCTCTCTATGGGCGGATAGATGTGACTTGGTCAAGAGTTACTTCCCTAAAAGATATTTGAGGAGAGTTGATTTTGTGCTGATTGACAAGAGTCACTTCCCTAAAGTATATTTGAGGAGAGTTGATTTTATGTGGGAGACACAACTTAGTGCTTTTTTCTCACCCGATGGCTATTTCTCTCGAGTTTCTCTCTCCCAATCATCTCCTTTATCTTGCAACGGTCTAATGTCACAGTGGTGTTTGTCCCCAGCAACGCGACTTGGAGTGTATTTTCGTGTCGTCGTCGATTTGAGTCGTCGTATCTTAGAAAAAGTTCCGTCGCGAATCTTATTTACATTAGAGTAAGTAGGGGTGATCGAAATGACTCTAAAAAAAGTGGTTACGTTTTTCGACCTGAGTTTGTATTTCCCGCTTGATTGATTCTCTTTGATTGTCATGTCTTGATCTAATGAAAAATCTCTACCCGTGCATAGATTTATCCAACATTTATTACCCTCGTGTAAATGATTTATATATACTCTTGTCTGAACTTATTAAAATTACGTAGAATTATAGATGTGTTGGAATTAAATTGGAGAATGGTTTCATCCACGTGCTAACGTTTTATAGGACTAACAAGGATCCCTAATTGTAACCCCAGACGATAAACTTAATTAAAGTTTTTTCGCATGCTCGATTGAGTGATTTACTAATTAATATCACGCAGAATTGATGAAACTTAATTGACATCCACATGAGTTGTACGCAGGCCATGCGGAATAATCTTTGTTTCTCTATACCTTATTGTCCGAATGACTCACCACTTAAATTCACATTGTAAGTAGATACGTTCAAAACTTCTTATTTGAAAACAGACGAACTCACGGACAACTTCACCAAAATGTTAGAAGTTTTTTTTACATGAAAATTATTATTAAAGAAGAATTTATAAAAAAAATTCAAATGTATTAACGTGCATATATATTATTATACATATAAATATGAATTGTGTAAAAATGTCATATTTATGTACAGTCATATCCCTTCTTTCTATCAAAATTTTATAAAAAAAATTATGATTAAATAGCATTTATATACTATTTGAATTAATCAAGTGATATGACTAATAATATATTTTTAGGAATTATTTTTTGTAAATTTATCTCTAACAATAATTGTCATGCAAAAATCCCAAAAATAAATCTACTTAATTGTTGATACTTTTGGGTTTCTTGTATACAAATCGCCTCCATGTACTCTTCAGAGATAATCTTGATCGATCGATACTGAAATTTTGGACTATTAGAAATAGGGGGACCTCAAGAACTATCCATGTTTGGTTTCTTGCGGCAGTTTCAAATGCGACTTGAAACAAAGTCGATGCCCTTATTCTTGATCGAGAAATATTTATTTGTTGCACTCTGAGTGTGCGTCGTTTGGGCATATGTTTGACTATAGTTGGACTACTAATTAAGATGAAAATATCTATGATAGGATTGAAATTGCACATACTCTTGCATAATTTTAATCTCATCATGGGTCATATCCACCCATGTAACCCAATCATAGTACACAACACACATTGGGTATGCACCTAGTTAAGATGAAAATATCTATGATAGGATTGAAATTGCACGTACCCTTGCATAATTTTGATCTCATCATGGGTCATATCCGCCCATGTAACCCAATCATAGTACATAGAATGCAGTTGAAAGACATTGGGTATGCACCAACACACATTGGGTATGTCTCTTTCTCTCGATAGGGTGAAGAGAATCACATTCTCACTTTGTACACTGTGAATTCAAAGTCGTCGATTCCGAGACCTTTCTGTGCCAACCGATCCAAAAGCTCGCAACTAGGTAGCTAACATGCATGTTCACAGAACTCATGTTGTATCCATAAAGTTTTGTGGTTTCATCATATAAATCATTCTTGAAAATGAAATGGTAAAATAGCATTCTTAGAAATATATTAAAAAATATATTATTATTTTTAATATAATATTATAAAAATATCATCGTCGTAACCTACCATTACGATCTACGAATTTAACTATGATTATCTTTAACAAGACTTAAAGAAAGAGGATAATATTCACAGTCAAAATAATGAGACATAACGAGACATTTAAGTATGTTGTCCTATTTAATTACATCTCATCTCCCTCCCACCCCAACTCTGATCTAGCGACATCTAGCATCACCATCGAGTGTTGCCATAGTGACAATAGCAAGTAGCCACAACAAGGGAGGCGAGGAAGCTCGGCGCGCAGCGTCCTCTCCGCCTCCCCAGTCGCAGGGGCTCCTCCTCGCGGTTCGTCCGGGGGGGGGGGGGGCTCCTCTCCGGGACTTCCCCCCCTCTCTCCGTCTCCGTCTCCCCTCCGGGAGGCCCTTACCAGGTGAGTCCCCTCCGGGCCTCGGCTGGACTTTTGTTAGAGGGGCTCTCTAACCCTACCTGGATCGATCAGGAGTTCCCCCCTGGAAATCTCCCCCCCTTTCCCCCTCCTTGCTCCCCACCCTCGCCGTTTGTCCCCCCGCCTCCCTCTGTGTTCCTTTCCCCCTCTGTTCCCCCAGCCCATCCTTGCAATCTCCATTCCTTCCCTCCGTGTCCGACCCTCGCCCCCCCCCCCCCCCCCGCCCTGAGCCTCCTCTCCCCTTTCTGCCGTCACCTGTCTGGTGCCCCCCCGCCACCATCAGTCCCTCACCCGCCTCTCACTCCCCCCCCCTCGACCCCTCCCTCGCCACCCCTGTCCTCCACTCGCCGTCCCGCACCCCCCCGCTCTGCCCAGAACCCCCCTCCCCAGTGCCCTCTTCCACCCCCCCCCCCCCGCCCAAAACCCCCCTCCCTAGTTCCCCCCTCTCTCCCCTCCCCGACTGTCCTCCACCCTCTCCGCTTTTGAGCCCCCACATACCACCCCACTACCCCTCCGATCTCCGTTCCCTCCCCACTCCCTCCGTCCCCGACCCCATAGTGATCATCCCCCGTTCTCTCCGTTCCCTCTCTCTCTTTGTTCCCATCCCGTCTTCCCATCCCCTTCCTACTCCCCAGTGTCCGTCTCTCTCGTTGATGGGCGATCCCCCGAGCACCCGGGGTTGTGTGGGTTTGTTCTGTGTTGTAGGTTGCGGACCTCCTCTCTCGATCTCAAAAGGACTCGGAGACTCTGTGCTTCCTCCCCGTTCACCCTTCGCGGTGACGGCCTCCCGAGTACCTTTGTCTCACCGCCAATCGATAGTGCGGTTCGGTAGCTTTGCGCTCCTCGAGGATGATGCCTGCTTCCTACTCCAGCAACAGTCCCATTTCCGGGGTCTCCAAGTATCCCCATTCCCGCGAGTTATCTCTGTACTGTATTGTTCACAGCTTGTCATCCTATCTTCCCGTATGGAGATCGTTGTTGTGGCTCGGTGGTGGCTTTGTATGTTTGTTGGGCTGCTACTGTCCTTCACTTTTATCTTCTGTCCGTTTTAAATGAATGATTTATCTTATATTCCAAAAAAAAAGTAGCCACAACAAGGACTCTAGAGCCTCACTACGACCCCCCCCGTTAGATGGGGATTTGACGTCTCTCTCTCTCTCTTTGTGTTGATCGACTGTGAAAACCACCTTGCCATTGCAATGGCTTTCTCGATCCCCCCTCTCGCCTCTCTCCCTTGTTGCATTCAGAACCTTCGATTTTTTTCTTCCATTTTCAACCGGGTGAGAGTTATGTGCATGTGTACATGAGACTGTTCATGATCGTAGGAATATGATTCCCCACCTTGTAGGTCAGCTCACTCTGATCATCATCCAACATTTCCATCTAATTGGGTCACCATGACAACATGAGCAATGCCTCCCTCTTTCTTCTCTCTCTCTTTCTAGTTTCTCTATCTCTCTCTCTCTCCTCGAACTCTCTCTATGTAACCCCCACCATTAGGTGGAGGTTGTTGATATATATTGGAGGGGGAGCATCTCCCTCTCTCCTTAATTTGTTCTCTATTTCTACTCTTTATCTCTCTCTTAATTACTTTCTCCCCACCCCCCTCTCTCTTCAACCTTCGCCGCTAGATGAGGGTTGTCGACATTAGAGGGAGATGCCTCTCTCTCTTCCTCCCTCTGCAATCCCCACTGTTGAGTGGGTTTGTTGACACTAGAGGGGGGCCACCTCCCTCTCTTCGCAACCCTCCCTCTAGGTGGAGGTTGTCCACGCTAGAGAGAGATGGCCTCTCTCTCTCAAACCCCCCCACCCCCACCATGGTGGGGTGGGAGTTTGTAGGCACCAGAGGGGAAACACATCCAGATCTCTTTTTCTTTCCTCCTCTAGATGGAGGTTGACGGTGCGAAAGGAGTGTCAAGATAAGGTCGTTGGTCACAAGCCGTTGCTGCCAACTGAGATTGGTCAGTGTCTCTCTCCCTCTCATCTTTCTCCTATAAGAGTGGAGGGACCTGGGGTTGTGAGAAAGGTATTTTCGTTATATGACAACCGATTAATGAGAATAATAAAATATTTATGAAATATTCATCTTTTCATCCAGAAGTGAATCGAGATAGTATTTTTACAACTTTTCGTTAAACTTAATGATAATATACCTGTTAATATATTGTTAGGATCCTTAATTGTAATCCCAGATGTCAAACTTAATTAAAGTCTTTTCGCATGCTCAATTGAGTGATTTATTAATTAATATCACGTAGAATTGATTCGAAACTTAATTGACATCCATATGAGTTATACATAGGCCATGCGGAATGATCTTTGTTTTTCTACCTTCTTGTCCGAAGGACTCACCAGTCACCACTTAAATTTTAATTGTGGGCGGATATGTTCAAATGTTCGGTACTTCCTATTCGAAAACGGACTCGTGAACAAAAGAACCTCACCAAAAGGTTGATATACTTGGTTATTGATGATTTTGGGTTTCTTGTTTACAAATAGTCTCCTGTACTTTTCAAAGATAGTCTTGATCAATTGAGTGCTTAATTAAATTTAGGACTACTAGAAATAAGGGGGAACTTAAAGAATTACATCGAATACAGTGCACAAAGTCATATTATCATGTAACCCCTATTCTCATTGGCCTAAAAACAAGGTGAAATGACCACTTTCACAGAGAAAACGATGTTAGCGTCAGACTCATACGATCTATTTTTTCGCACATCAAATGTAGATCGCATTTAACGGGAAAATATAAAATTGAAATATTTTGTAGTATTAAAATATTTTACGTATGAACGAAACATTTAGTATGTTTAATACACGTGACTGAAATATTTTGTAAGACTAAAATATTTTACATATGAACGAAATATTTAGTATAGGATTGAAATATTTTATTAAATTTCTTGTAACAAAATATTTCATTCGTATAACAAAATATTATTTCTACGAAATGTTTCATTAATTTATTTTTATAGTCAAATAAGATATTTCGTTCACGTAACAAATGTTTCATTTTTGTAACAAAATATTACGTTCATACGGTAAAATATTATTTCTACAAAATATTTTTATTGATTTATTTTTTTAGTCGAACAAAATATTTCGTACATATAATAAATATTTCATTCTTATAACAAAATACATTCGTACGTAAAATATTTTGATTCTATAAAATATTTTAGTCTTATATTTTTCCGTCTAGTCTGCTCTATATTTGATACGCGAAAAAATGGAGATTTGACGTGGGCATCATGTTCTGTGTGGAAATAGTCCTTTCATTTGATTTTTTAGACCAATGAAAGGGGATGTTAATTATATAATGACTGAATTTTGTGCACTAATCACAGAGCATTACTCTTTACATTTCTTGCGGCAATTTCAAATGCGCCTTGAAACAAAGATGCCCTTTATTCTTGATCGAGAAATATTTATTTGTTGCACTATGGGTGTGCGTCCAATTGGGCGTACATTTGACCATGGTTGAACTACTAATTACGATGAAAAGATCTATATATGATAGGATTGAAATTATATGTACTATTGCACAATTTTGAACTCATCAACGGTTGTATCCGCCCGTGTGACCCAATCATAGTAGGATGCAGTTGACATACATTCGGTATCCATCAACTTCTCTTTCTGATTAATTTATTAATCCACGATCCCTCCCCCGTAGTAGCATAACCAAGAATGTCTCACTGGACATGGAAGACTTAGAGCTACTAATCACAAGATCGAGCTCATGCGTGGGTGATGTGACGAGGTGCTTTAGTTGACTTATTAGTTTTAACTTGGAGAATGGGCATTTCCGCTTGACAGGGTGAAGGGAATCACATCCCCACTTTGTACAATGTGAATTCAGAGTCATTGATTCCGAGGCCTTTACGTGCCAACTGAGCGAAAAACTCGCGACCATCTAGTTAGCTAACATGCATGTTCATAGAACACTTGTTGTATCCATAAAATTTTGGGGTTTCGACATGTAAATCATTCTTCAAAATGAAATGGGAAAACGTCACTCCTAGAAATGTACTGGGAAGCATACTATTATTTTTGATGAAATGTTATAAAAATATCATCGTCGTGACTCCCGTTACAATCTATGAACTTACCTGTGATTATCTTTAACCAGACTTAAAAGAGAGATGATGATATTCACAGTCAAATTAATGAGACATTTAGGTGTGTTACCCCCATTTACATCTCATCTCCCTCCCACCCCCAACTCGTATCTAGCAGCATCTAACATCTCCATCAAGGGCTGTCGCAGCGGCAGTGACAAACAACCAGGACCAGAAGGACTCCGTGGCCTCGCTACGACCTCTCCCCCCTGCTAGATGGGGATTTGGCCTCTCTCTCTCTCTCTCTCTCTCTCTCTCTCTCTCTCTCTTGTTGTGCGTGTGTGTGTGTGTGTTGATCTACCGTGAAAATCACATTGCCATAGCAGTAGCTTTCTTCCCTCTCTCGTCTCTCTCTCTTGTTGCATTCAAAATTTTCGATTTTTTTCTTCCATTTTCAATAGGGTGAGAGGTATGTGCACATGACGTTGTTCACCATAGTAGAAATTTGATTCCCCACCTTATAGGTCAGCTCACTCTTACGGTCTTCCTGCATTTCTCCCTAATTGGGGTCACCACGGCAACATGAGCAATGCCTCCCTCTCTCTTCTCTCTCCTAGATCTCTTTCTAATTTCTCTATCTCTCTCTTACTCTCTCCTCTACCTCTCTCTCTACAACCCCCATCGATGTTGGAGGGGGAGCATCTCCCTCTCTCCTGTGTTCTCTCTTTCTACTCTTTATCTCTATCTTAATTACTCTCTCCCCACCTCGTCTCTCTCTCTCTTCAACCTTCACCGCAAGGTGAGGGTTGTCGGTAGTAGAGGGGGAGCGGTTAAATTCTTGAGAGGGAGATTAATTTTAGAACATGAGTTGCCCGATGATCTCTATGTCAAAACACCATAAATCTACAACGGAAACATAGCTGGATCCATGGGAAGCAATCTTCCAATCTAATACGGTGTTCTCCAACGGCACTCCAAGATGATGGGATGTCCAGGAGAAGGAGAAATCTCGTATGGATTGGGGACCATGACCCGGCCTCTTATACACAACAAGGAGACCGTTGTTATGCGCACCGTTATAGCACCCTTTGGTGTCATTTTCTATTTTAATCCATCATAAAAATAGAAATAACACAATGGTCTCTACACATAATTAAAATATGACATATACTTTTCTTTAAATACTTATATCCCCAAATCCTTAATTAATCACATTAATAGGGATAAATTTTATGACAGCCCCGTAATATATAATTCATCATATATATGTTTGCTCACGTTAGATTAAATCTAACGGGAGCGCCTCTCTCTCTTTCTCTCTAAGAAATCTCCACTATTGAGTGGATTTGTCGACGTCGGAGGGGGGCTGCCTCCCTCTCTTTGCAATCCCTTTGCCCACTCCAGAGGGAGATGGCCTCTCTCTCTCTCAATCCCCCACCCCCACAATGGTGGGGTGGGGGTTTGTAGGCACTAAAGGGGGAACGCATCTCTCTCATTCTCTCCTCCTCTATAACCCCCCCTCTATATGGAGGCTATCGGTGTCAGAGGAGCAGGGGCAAGGTCGTTGGTCACAAGAGTTCAACTAACATGTTGCGCCCATGCCGTCGACGGAGATCGTTCAGGGTCTCTCTCCCTCTCATCTATAAAGGTGGGGGACCAGGTCACAGGGGTTGTGAGAAATGTATTTTCGTTATAGGATGACCGATTACTAGGAATAATAAAATTTTTGTGAAATATTGGATAATATTTTTGTAACATTTCATTAAAAATAACGATAATATATCTGCTAATATATCTTGAAGAATGATATTTTGCCATTTTCCTTTAAAGATGATTTATATGTAAAAACTCTTAGAATTTATGTTAGAACCGAGGCATGCTCGAACAAGAGAAAATTAGGTAAATGGGGCGATCGCAGATGATTGGGTGCCCTTCTCATGTTCATCGCTGGCTGGTGGTGTTGGATCTAGACATAGGGAGAGCAAGGAGGGAAAGAGAGAAACTCATGCAGATTTTTTTTGAGAACATCTCATTCACATCGTGGCATATTTAGTGGGGGGCAGCCTGCCATATGTGAAGACATCCAAATGGCATTAAAAGAGATTGTTTTCCGCAATTCACATAGGTTTTTTTTTTCTTTGACAAGGGAAAATTTAATAAAATTAATAAATATTATATTCACGTCTCTTGAAGATTAAATATGAGTCAGATAAATTCCCTCGCAATCCACAGGTGCTACTGCAACGGTTGAAACCTCTTTCTCGGGCTTGGTGACTTTTGCTTCTTTTTTTGTACTCTTTTTTGGATATATTAATTGTTAGTTGCATGTATTCTGCTCGTATGTTCAGGTGAGAGGCGGGGATGACCGCCATGACGTGGGTCTCTATGTGAGTGTGGGGGTGGTCTTGTTATTCCTCTGCGTCCCAATGTGTGTATACAAATCAAGGATATACACACGAGTGGGGGCTCTTCTCCCTGAGATGTCACAGCACCAACAGCTGGAGGGGGTTGGTGGAATACACCCTTCCCACCCACTCACTCAAATAAGAGAAAGACCCTACAACACACTGACTCCCATCTCTCTCCCTGCACACCGACGCCTGACCAACCTGCAGCCCCCTTTCTTTCTCTCTCTCTCATCCCAGGTGTCAACTCCGCTCTAAACAAGCGTCTCCTCCACCAGCTCCCCCACTATGTACTTTCACCTCCCCATCTTGTGTTCTTTGGCGTGGATCTAGGGACGAGGAGCATTTTGCATCTCATGGACTCCCTCAAGTAATGGGCCAGGTAGAGGCTAAATAAAAAGTGTTATCTCGGTCTCGTATTATAATTTTACTATTTGGTTGTTGGGGAAGAGCGTCTGATTACTCTGAAAAAAATTGTACATACTAAATAACACATCAAAAGGAGTCCTTAGACTAGCGATCTCATAAGACAACTTTTCGATACTTAAATCAGAGACGAGCGTTATAACAAAAAGGAGATTAGAGTGAGAAGGAGAAGAAAACTTTGAGGGAGAAACGAGTGCTCGATAACGGGACAAGTACTCGATAGTGTGGCTGGGACCTGGAGAACGACGGAGAACTCGCTGTCTCCTTCTGAGGCTGGGATGATCTGGAGCTCTACCATCACCGTACATGTAGATCTCTCTCTGTGTATCATTTTGGCTCTGTGTATGTGTCGATCTGTTCTTGCGTACGTATATGCTCGTCTCTCTATATCTCTCTGTGTCTACCTGTGTCCTTCTGGGGTCCGTTAAGGATCTATTTATACTGGTCGTAATGACGTCGTCCCTTTCCTGTCTCGTTGATGGCATAGTTAGTGGAGTGATGCTCTATTGATCTTAGGGGGGAGAGGTCGTACATTACCCACTCGTTCGTTCTCTGAGAAAGGGCATCGTGATGGACTTCACAATGACATGACCGTGATCCGACATTCGTCAGGGTCATCTCTGTAATCGTAGCCTCAACACTTACCCGTTGACGAGTGCCACGACGTTCGAGTCGCACGGATACAGGGATCATGTCTGTGGGCCGACGTACCAATTCTAAGTGGACCTAGGTTGAGTCACGATCTTAAACTATCAGTCGACTGGTCACGACCGCTACGGGCGGCCCAGTGACATCGGGCTATAGTCAACCTAACATTATTGGATTGTACTGTGTTTCATGTAATTTTCCCTCCTCAAGTGATATATGGTTTAAATATAAAGAGTACTTCTCTTTGGATTCTTCTCTCGTGCTTAGATGGATCAAACATATTAAAGTGGCGGTGGGTTTGGTCCTTCAAGCTTAAAGACATCAATTTCCTTGTGCGTGAACTGGTCGATGATGTGTTTGTGTCGGTTCTCTTATAATTGCACCCCCCCACCGCCTGCAAGGTTGGGGGGGTGTTAATTTGGATGAGCTTAGAACGGAGATAAACAATGAAATTTACAGGTTTTTTTTAATCAACGCCCATTTTGGATGAAGGATAAAGTTGGGAATTCTTCTGTACATTCGTTGATCTTGACAATATATTTTGATTTTTTTTGGTTAATTCAAGATGGAAATTTAGAGATTTCAATGTGTTTTCAAAATAATTCAGACAAAATAGGCTTTGAAGATTTCAATGTTTCATGATGTCAATATTCATGGTAAAATTGTACCTTCTTCAATAGTTCATTAAATTTGTGTATCATTAAGAGATGTTGCAATCAAAGCTACTGGCACGGCATCTTGTGATTCATTCGACCTGGGATCTCACGATAAAAATAACTTAATTTCAGAAGATCTGCTTCCTATTGTTGGCATAAAAATGGGTAATTAAATGTATGATCAGTCACATCTGTAAGGGAGAATGAGGTCTTATTAACAAGCAATGACACCTGTGGATCGAGATTATTCTAATGTTAGTAAAAAAATAATTTAATCACGCCGTCCTATTCCCGATCGAAGTGTCAGACAAACCATGCTTAATATTTAAGTCTTGATAGATGTCATAAATTATGTTCATTAAATATTTAATCGATGATGAAGTGTAGCAACTTCATCGTCTCCTAATGATCTAAGGGATCAGATCAATTTTCCACTGCAGCAGTAGTATGCATCCTCATTTATTTATATTATTATTAGTAGGTTGGTGCCATAATCCTCCTAAGAGACAAGGAGTCCTTGTCTCTCAAGAGATTTGTTTTTCATTTTCTGGTTAAAAGTCTTAGTCTACTAACCTTATATTACAATCATTCTTATAAACTCCTTTAGAACTTATTCATTACGGGCAACTTTGATAAATGGTTAGATTAAGGGCGAGTACGTCATTCTAAGTGGGTCACCCCTAATTTATCCCACGTGACTTATTCCATCTTTTTATTTAGATTCAAAAAACTCAAACTTATCTTTAACGGACCTCGTTTAAGAAAAAAGAATCAAATAAGAATAAGTCATCCCATCCCAAATAATTCAGATTCGGTTAAAGAAAAAAAATAAAATAAGTCATCTCACTCCAAGTAACCCACCCTTATCGGACTCCCTAAACCTTAAGGCCTTCTTTAAAAAACAGGTAGGATATCGCATTCGACCTCAGAGAGTAGAATGCGATACTTGAGATCGGGTAATTGTCATGTGTGTAAGGAGTCCTTATCTCTCAATAGATTTGTTTTTCATTTTTTTGGTTAAAAGTCTTAACCTTATATTACAATCCTTCTTATAAACTCTTTTTGAACTTAATCACAATGGGCCACTTTAATAAAAAGTTGGGTTAGAGGTGAATATGTCACTCCGGGTGACTTACCCTTAATCTATCCCAGATGACTTATTCCACATTTTTATTTAGATTCAAAGATTGTAAACTTATCTTTAATCGACCCCAGTTAAAAAAAAAGTAAATAAAGAATAAATCATCCGATCCCGAATAACTAACCCTAATTGACTCTACACCTATTTTTCTCGGAGTCACTCTGTTATACTCTCCCAATGAATTTGTGATATTATTTAGTAACAGGAGAGAGAGAGAGAGAGAGAGAGAGAGAGAGAGAGAGAGAGAGAGAGAGAGAGAGAGAGAGAGAGAGAGAGAGAGAGAGAGAGAGAGAGAGAGAGAGAGAGAGAGAGAGAGAGAGAGAGAGAGAGAGAGAGAGAGAGAGAGAGGACTTTTTTTATAAAGTGATCAAGGGTCCACTGAATTATGATTAAGTTAAAATGACAGAGGTGATGATAAAGACGTTTGAGTCAATCATTTACGGTGCATTCGAAGGTTACGGAAGATGATATAGAAATTTAGACGATATAGAATTAAGTATTATTTTAGGGGTATCTACATAATTATAATTCCTTCTGTATTGCAAAGATGCCACCGTGGGGTCCATAATATGGGCATATATCCGATTCCGGTGACGCACGCTCTCACTTCCCTTTGGTTGTTTCTCTCTGTGCACCGACACGCCCGAGGGCTGTCGGCGGCGGCGGGGTTGTCCTGACCTGCGGATACCACACGATTTGAGAACGTGGTGGCCCCAACTCAGCTTCCATTTCTTTCTTGGTGGGTCGTCACTCTAGAATCCAGGCTAACCTCAACTTTGAGAAGAATAAAAATTTACCGGAGGTTTGGTCGTTGATTCCTCGTTCTCAGATTCACCGAGGTTTGTTCTTTTTTTTTCTTTTCTCCGAGTCAAGAATGCTATGTTAATCTTCACTTTAGTGTGTTATAATCGAAATTTTACAAATCCATCTGATACGAAGTAAATCATCCGTATCATATCGTATCAATCACATATCGATACGATCGATCTACGATATATAATTGATACGTAATTTATCTGTTTTTAAATATTATGTATATTATTTTATATCAAATATAATTTTATAATAATTTAATTAAGAATATTCTTTTGAAACATCGGGACTTGGTTCAAAACACACGTAACGACATTATTTTCTTATTTTTTATTATTCTTTAAAAAAAATCAAAAAACACATGATACTTGTGAAATTTAAAATTTTTACCAAACACACAACCAACACACTTATTAACTATTAAATCACACGTAATATTTTGTCATATTTTATAATAATATATATATATTACATGATTTTTTATTTTTTAAATATTACGGTACAATATAATATGATGTCGTATTATATCATATCGTATCATAATGGTAGAAAATCGATACGACCGATTAGATCGAGCTGATAAATCTTGACTATAATCAGATGGGATGTAAGATAACTAGTATTGATCGCAATGATTCTATTAAAATCGACATGGATTCCCATCGCATTTTAACGATGAGGGCTTTATAATTCTTCACACGAGAGAGAGAGAGAAATGTAGATGACAGGAGAACCAATTCCTGTTCAATCCGTGCAAATTCCGCAACACTGCTTTTAAAAGAAGGGGAGAAGAGAACTGCGGTGACATATACCGGAGGTTTTGCCGTATGAGCGCAGCCGCCCAATCATTTGATGAGAATCATGAGATGGTTTTTAAAAGAATTTTTTAAATTTTGACCTCAAAAGATATATATTTCAGGAGTAATGGTTGGTGTCCATCCCGAGCGATTACTCATCTGAGACGGGATTGATCACACGGGAGCGAATATATTTAAGTGTTTCTTATATTTCAATATAAACTCTTTTCGTCTATTTATCTTACTGACCATATCCATCTTTTATCAATATGATATGGTACAATTTATCATCATTTTATATCAACATAAAAGAATATTTTTCATATATATATTATAAGTAAAAATAAATAAATACTTTTTTAGTTTTGTTGGTTAGTCGGTGTTCACCTAAAGTAAGTCGTCTCGTGTTCGAATCTTACAAATATCATTTGATTTTTAAAATATTTTTAGTTTAAATTTATAAAATAAAATAAAAAAATAAAAAATCATGCGTATTGTGTAATTCGAACACGAAACCTCATGTGTTAGAGTAACATTTTTGACTAATTAACTTAGTGAGCCTATTATCTTATAAAATAAAATATATTATATATATAATTAATATTTTAATTATATATCATATATCGATCGTATCAATTACTGATTGATACGATCCGATGCGTGCAATACGAAACATACTATATCGATTTATCAAATCTCGATAATTATCGACTCTTTATCACCTCTCATCAAGCCAAAATGTTGAGTTAACATCTCCTAGAATTCTGAAAAGCACCTGCGCATTTTGCAGAAAACTCTATGGAAAAAATTCACATTAAACCAAGTAACATTAAGGTTACAAAAAGATTATGAAATAGATAAGCTGCACTCGCCCCCCCCCCCCACCCCACCCCTAAATTAACTGAAATCAGAAGAACTGAAATCTGAAGACCCCTTTTGTAAAAGATGCACCCTCGTTTGACCAGGCGGCTGCCCACACATGACACCTTCGTATTTTTGCCGAAGGCAGGCAAGAACAAAGGTGGAGCGAGCACCCAACCGACTCTTTTAAAATCTTACATCGCACTCAACGCGCCCACTTTGAGACCCCGACCGGTGCTACAGCACTGTTACTAGCGCTACTACTACCACCCTCCTTCCCCAAGTATACTCCACGTCTCTGAGTACTCCAGAGTCCCCACTGATCCCCACCCACGCAGAAGGGGTTTGAGTGCGTGAAGAGAACAACAAGAGGCGTGAGGATAGCCGTCACCAATACACACATATGTAAGTAAAACCATTGTGTCGGCAAGGGTGAGCAAGAAGATACCCATGGCAGCACACACTGCGCACGCAGCCAGACCAACCAAGACCTGCCGAGTGACTAGCCAACTGTGATGGATGGCAAAGGAAGAGTGGGGAGCGAAAGGAACAAGCCAACCACCGCCAAAGCCACACCCCACCACCACCGTCCTCCTCCTCCTCCCCCTCCCCCTCCCCCTCCCAACCAATAATACTCTCCTACCGCATGAACACACAACATGCCAGCCCACAGCTCCCCACCGCACTCAACCCCCCCAGAAGAAGAAGAAGAAGAAGAGGAGGAGGAGGAGGAGGAGGAGGAGCTCACAAGTGAAGTAGCAGGGAGAGGAGGAACTGTGGAAGTGTCGGTGGCAGGCAGCATCCTCCCCCCTGCAGCCTGCTATCCGGCCCCCTGATCACTACTAGCTGCACTAGCTCTCCACTTAGGTAGGGGGGGAAGGATGTTCGGCCGGGATCCCTGGGGGGGGCCCCTGGAGATCTCCAACGCCGACTCCGCCACCGACGATGACCGGAGCCGGAACCTCCAGGACCTCGACCGGGCGGCGCTGTCCCGGCAGCTGGACGAGACCCAGCAGAGCTGGCTCCTGGCCGGCCCCGGCGACCAGGGCAAGAAGAAGAAGCGCTACGTCGACCTCGGCTGCGTGGTCGTCAGCCGCAAGCACTTCCTGTGGACGGTCGGCGCCGTGCTCGGCGTCGGCCTCCTCGTAGGCCTCATCATGCTCATCATCAAGACGGTACCGCACCGCCACCGCCCGCCGCCGCCCCCCGACAGCTACACCCAGGCCCTGCACAAGGCCCTCATGTTCTTCAACGCCCAACGATGTACGTAATCAATCTAGCTAGCGATCGATCTCTCTGCTGCTCGTCGATCCACGTCTCCATGGACTGTTCCGTACGTGCGAACACGTGTGAGCAAACACATTTCTTTTGGTGATCAGCTGGACCGATTCCGAGGCACAACAACGTCTCCTGGAGGGGCAACTCCGGCATGAAGGACGGCGTCTCCGATAATGCCGTGAAGAAGAACCTGGTGGGGGGCTACTACGACGCAGGGGACGCCATCAAGTTCAACTTCCCCATGTCCTTCGCCATGACCATGCTCAGCTGGAGCGTCATCGAGTACAGCGCCAAGTACGAGGCCGCCGGGGAGCTGGAGCACGTCAAGGACATCATCAAGTGGGGCACCGACTACTTCCTCAAGACCTTCAACAACTCCGCGGACACCATCAGTGGGCTTGTTGCTCAGGTAAATTAAATTTAATGGCGATGCTACGTACCATGTGTGATCTCTGTCCCCTAGCTGCCGCATCATCCCACGTAGAACAGAGTTTATAGATGATGCCAAGATGGTCCCTTTTAGTTACACATGCAGCTCCATTTACATATATATGTGGGGGGTTTCGACAGGTTGGCGTTGGGGACACTTCAAAAGGGAACAACCGCAATGACCATTACTGCTGGATGCGCCCCGAGGACATCGACTACGAACGCCCCGTGTATGAATGCCACAGTTGCTCGGACCTTGCTGCGGAGATGGCGGCTGCTCTGGCCGCCGCATCCATCGTCTTCAAGGACAGCAAGACCTACTCTGAGAAGCTCGCCCATGGCGCCAGAACGCTGTTCAAGTACGCGAGAGAGCAGCGGGGGAGGTACAGCGCGGGCGGCACAGACGCGTCGATCTTCTACAACTCCACCAGTTACTGGGATGAGTTCGTGTGGGGCGGCGCGTGGCTGTATTACGCGACGGGGAATACGACTTACCTTCAGTTGGCGACGCATCCCACCCTTGCCAAGCACGCCGGTGCCTTCTGGGGTGGGCCGGATTATGGGGTCTTCAGCTGGGATAGCAAGCTTCCTGGTGCTCAGGTAAAGCTGCCGCCGCCTGCTCTGCTCTGCTTGGTTCACTTGTTCACTCCATTACATAGAAAAACACATCATCCTTACCCAGCAATCATCCAAACACACTTGGGAGCAAGTCATTGTCTCTGCAGTTTTGAGTAACTATTAGATCAATTACTAAGTTGACAATCTACTGTTCTTTGTCCTTCATCCCCTCCCCCATCCCCACCTCATGGTCACAAACAAAGGGGGAAAAGAGGGGGCAGGGGAAGTACATGATGAAAACATCATACAATCTCAGAGGAAGTACAATTAATGATGTGTGGAAAACTGAGTGATGTTCCCAGCAATGTTCCATAGACTGAGACTATCAAATGCACCTTTTTCATCATATAGAGCAAGGCCAATGCACCTTTTTGGGTAACTGGTAGCATATTGCTATTTGATAAGATTTGATTAGCTGCAATTGGATAACCGAATCAGTCAAGCTATTGCAGTTGCATTAATTGGTTGGTTGCATCAACTAAGTTCATGCCCAGGGGTGAAGTCTGAAATTCTGGGGAAGATGGGGTTGTCAGATAAGACAGATTTTGATGATGAACTTCATATACAAAAATGCTAATCTAGTTCCCATGTATTTCTCTGATGAGAGAATGAAATAGACAAAAGCTTGAATGCAGTGTGAATTCTCATAATTATTTGGCTATTGCTTTAAAAAACTTTGATTTATTGCGTATTCATTGCCTTTGTTCTTCTCCTATCAGGTTCTTCTCAGTAGGTTGAGATTGTTCTTGAGCCCGGGTTATCCATATGAAGAAATTCTGAGCACATTCCACAACCAGACCAGCAATGTGATGTGCTCCTTCCTTCCAATGTTCACATCGTTTAACCGGACAAAAGGTTCGAGCACTGTATATACAAAATTTACGTACTTTGCAGTTCAATAACTCTCGACTCTTTCTCACTTAATAACACACTGCAGGAGGTCTTATACAATTAAATCATGGGAGGCCACAACCCCTTCAATATGTAGTCAATGCAGCATTCCTTGCCTCAGTTTTCAGTGATTACATGGAAGCTTCAGACACCCCAGGGTGGTACTGTGGACCGAATTTCTACTCAACTGAAGTCCTACGTAATTTTGCCAGGACACAGGTATCTAACTAACCACATCATGAAGCTATTAGTGGTCAAATAACATATCATGAAAGGGTATTAGTAATCTTTTTCAACGGCAAGAGATAAACCTAGAAATGTGATTCACTAGACTAGGAAAACTTATTTCAAAAAAAGAAACCTTTTGAAAGACTGTACAATCATGCCGAACCAGTACAAACTACTTTCCGTTAATTATAAAAGATAATGTCTTCCCAAACATGTACTATTACTCATAAAAAACTGGTGCATATTCCTTCAGTCATAGTTTGACCTCACATAATTGGTGCATGTTCAGTAGTATCAAACACAACCTCTTGAATGCTATGACTAAATCTCTGTGAGATTAATAGAAATTACCATTAAAGACAGTTCACTTCCTATGATTTGTATGAAAGCAAAGACATGGTCTGCAATAAGCCTGGCCCTACATCAATGGTATTGCTGAACCCACTGTCTTTTCTTGTCCCTGCAGATCGACTACATTCTAGGCAACAATCCTCAGAAGATGAGCTATCTTGTGGGCTATGGCACACGTTACCCCAAGCATGTTCATCACCGCGGGGCATCAATACCAAAGAATGGTGTCCAGTATGGATGCAGAGGAGGATGGAAATGGAGGGATACCAAGAAACCAAATCCTAATACTCTTGTCGGGGCAATGGTTGCAGGCCCTGACAGGCAGGATGGGTTTAAAGATGTGCGTACAAACTATAATTATACAGAGCCTACACTTGCAGGGAATGCAGGATTAGTTGCAGCACTTGTGTCACTGTCAGGTGTACAGACAGGGATTGATAAGAACACCATATTCTCTGCAGTTCCACCCATGTTTCCAACCATCCCACCACCCCCAGCAGCTTGGAAACCTTGAGAAGGAATAAAGATCCATTTTCTCTTGCTTTTGTTTCCACCTCCAAAGGCTGGAGCAGCTTTTTTTTCTTTATTTTTGTATCATTGATAAATCTTAAACAGCTACGAAGTTGACAAGACATGGAGCAAGAAACAGGTTAAGAAGCCAAATATGCCAGATATCCTAGGAGGGTTGCATTTATATTTTCCCCTCATAGAAAATGTTGTGCTTGTTTAATATAAAAAGAGAATGCATCTTTTGACATAAAATATTGAATGCCATTCAGATTACTAGATTGCCCATATTTCTTCTAGTCTGATCTATCTTCCTGGCACCACAAAATTTTTTAGCCACACTTAGGCTAAACATTCTCTGTTCATAAGGTCGATTGGCACTTTAGAGGTCTAGATCGGTCACCTCGAACCACGGGCTACACCTCTGAAATTTGTTTAGTGCGGGATGAAGAAGGTGCCCTCGAGGAGAAACCTACAGGGATAGAGAGACATCAGAAGGAACTTTGTGAGTGATCCCAGGGGACAACATTTCGATACTTAAGTCAAACAAACGCAGATGGAGAGGGGGAGCGTTCGAATGCAGGACAACAGAGAGAGCTTGAAGGGTAGAGGTTGCATATCTCCCTGGCCGTATGACCAAAGTCCTATTTATATAACCTTCTTCGAGCTTGTCCGTTGACATTTGTCGTATAGGTTGGTGCTGTGGGGATTGTCCTGAATTGTAGAGGCGTGAGTCACCCACCCGTCGGCATGGTAGGGTAGGGGCGACGTGGACTTCGGCTCGCCGTCCTTTTGCCAGAGGTGCAAGCACTAACTTGTCGTCCCTTTGTCGTCTAGTGATTGTCTCGCCGTTAATGTGACAGTGTTCGTCAGAGATGTGGGCACCGCTTCGCACGACAAGAGGAGGGCGCATGGGTGATGACCCGTCATCCCTTCGCCGGACTGGTGCTGCTCCACCATTAATGCAGTGGCGCTCACCGGAGATGTGCACCGTTGACATTGGATGGTGGAGTCGCATGCGTTATATGAACCTGGACTTGAGCCAGTCCCACGACAGACTGCATGTCAGACGGGGGTTGACTGGAGGTGGGTCTTGAAGTTGGGCCCTAGAGGTGGGCCGTGGAAATGGGCCTTGCTGGGCCCAATGGATTTCCCCCTCCTCAGACACCACAATTTGTTAGCCATATTTAGGCCCAAGCCATTGGAATAACTAATGATACCTCCCAAATGCATCGTAATGTTCCTAGATGTACGCTGGACCTGAGTTCCTTCCAAGCCAGAGTTGTTTACGGCAGGCTATGCCTAGACTTAAAAATGACGCCGACCATCCTTTGTTTTTGTGTGCATGTATCTCTCTCTCACTCTCTAACCTCCACTTGTTGACATCTTCTGCATATCAATTTCCAATGATATAGGAAATCCGGCAACAGCTACTCTGATATAATTTTTTGTTCTTCCACACGATGGCAAAATTAAGTCCAAAGCCAACGCATCTCTAGAGATCGTGGAAAATCCATAACTAAGTTGCCTTCCCCACATTTTCCTGCCATCTTCGTTCAACATATAACTTTTTGACACCCAATAAGGAGCGGTGGACGAAGTAATGAACTTTTATTTCAATTATTAAGGCAAAAAAATATTTGTTTGAGAGGCAACTTGTCAAAATTAGGAATTATATTCAGTTGGAACGGATAAAAAAAATAAAGAGTGTAGTCCAGGGAGGAAATGCGACAATTCCATTCAGGTTCCCCCACCTAAAGAAGGCAAAAGAGCCCCAAAAGAATCTCATAGCCACAGCCCTCGCCCTTACAAAAAGTACCAACTCACCCCCCCCCACCACCTTCCAAAAAATAATAATAATATGAACGGTGTAACGAGTATTATTTGTTGACTCGGTCCAACTCGAACGTGTCATACCGTATCTGAAAAATTCTAATACGTTGAGGATCACCCCTAGGATCAGCCGAGTCACATTGAGAGAGAGAGAGAGAGAGAGAGAGAGAGAGAGAGAGAGAGAGAGAGAGAGAGGAGATGATACACGCCGAGTCAGGCCGAGTTGGTTGCGACTCGGACGTACCGTATCGAATCAGGGAATATCCGATCCGATACGGATCACCGAGTCGATGAACCTTGATAACGAGACCGTAAGTGAAAAGTCTGTCTACACGTAAGTACACTAACAAGGTGTCACTCTCTCTCCTCAGAAAACCAAAAAGGGAAGCAGAAGATATATCCACACTAAAAATATATTGTGCCCATCCACAACCCTAGAAAAAGAAGCCGTGATTGATTCCAAGGTCCGAGATTCACTTCAGAAGATCCATGCATTCCTCTCGTCCCAAACGACCCATAAAGCAGCATGAAGATCAACCACCAGGCGTTGCGATCTCCTAGTGCTATTCCATTGTACCAAAAGATTACTTAAAGAAGGTGAGATAATCTGCATGCAGTGGATTCTAGAAAGAACCTGGTCCTGCACCTCCTGCACAAAGAAGCACTTGGAAAAGAGGACATGCCTTCCTCTTCCACTCTACATAAGTAGCACATGAGGTTGACGCCATCCAGCAGCGCGGCAAGCCACTTGCATGTAGGAAGTCTTCCCAAAGACATTCTCCAAATGAGAACTCAACCTTCAAAGGACTCCACAGGCTCCAAACCTGCTGAACTAAAGGGATTTGGACGCCTCCATCGTATATAAAGTTGTAGGCAGACTTAACTGAAAACCACCCTCTGTCATCCATCCTCCAGTACCAAGAGTCCATCTGGTCCTACTTCCAAAAAAAAAAAAAAGAGTCCATCTGGTCCCAGCATGTAGACCGTCTCTACAGGGGACTGAGGAGATCAGCCAATTGATTAATCTCCTTCTCCTGCAAGTCCCTCCTGAAAGATAGCTTCCAATCCCCTCCGGACGGCTGAGCCTGAAAGAGTTGGGCCACAGTGGATTAGACACAAGTTAATGAATTAATCTTTTGAGAGCACAACGACAATTTCAAGAAGTAATGCACCTAATTTGACAGTCTACAATGTACAAGTAATTGGCTTGGAAGTTGTAGACAAGAAATAGAAGTCAACAGTTCCAACATATTTGGTCGGTGATGAAGGGGCAAGGCAACGGTGTTTTCCATACTTCAGTCAGTCCTCCAGGAAGAAGCATCTCAAGTGGGTCCTCTCAATACATGTCAACTTCCAGGAGTCGCACAAAGGTGCCATTTGTGCCTATTCAGCATCATACGTCAATAACCATCTGACTGACTTTGGTAACCAAAAAAATGCTGTCTGAATTAGCACATCCACAGGAATACATCTGAAGCACTATGCTAGCCCTGTGAGCTTAGCACTTCATCTCTGGTTTCAGCATCAATAAACATCACCAAATAGAACCTAGGCAATCATTCCTTAAAGAGCTTCTGGACACCTTTTCAAGACTTGAGTCATAGGAGAATATAGAGTTTACTGACTGTAGCAGCAAGACAGAACTTCAGACAACCATACGATCTAGTTTTGTTCTTGACATAGCATATTTCACGGATACCATTAATGATAGATGCCCCCATCATCTCTTGAATATTGAATCTTATCTGGCAGAGGAAGCAAAGAATTATTATGGATCAATGTGTTTAATGGAGCCACTATTCACTTATCCATGAAACAGACGTTGATAAGAGAACATGACTGAGATAAGCCCACTTTATGTACCAAATTCAGAGTTTCTCCACAGGCAAAAAATAGGTTATGTTTCTCCATGTGTACTGTGCCGGAATGATACACCAGAGTGATAACATAAATGCTGGTCCTTCAGGTGTTCCCAGTATATTATTTTATCCAAAAGATCGAGATAAAACATGCGTTCAAAGTGAGTCCTTTTTTTAAATAAGAAACTATCCATAATTAGAGAGATAATGGATAAAATGTTAGATGTTCAACATCATAAGCATGACCAAATCAGGGTATTAATAATGAGATGCCATAGACTGTTCATGGCTGGAGAACAAGCTGTGGATCACAGGGATGCATGTGCCTTGATCACACCTGTAGTTTTCTTTCTATCCTTTGTTTTGCTTGGGGTTGGGGGACTGGGTTCTATAGCTGATCATAACATTACTTGGTTTCTCTTCTTCCACCCTCAGAAAATGAGCAATGAGATTGTTTTTCCTATTCTTATTGGGCCACGTTTTCCTCAACAAAGTGACTGTCAGTTCATGTTACGTAATGCTCATAACACACTGTAAAAACTAGGCATGTTAATAAGCGATTCTTTTGATTTCTTTCAAGCAAGATTTAAAAGTCTACCTGGATCAATGTAGAGTGGCGATCTATGTCATTTTTTTGCGGGCCGATCAGATGCTATGGGCTGGATTAGCCCAGATTGATTAAAGTGGCTAAGCACCCGCCTAGATCACAGCAATCCAGGCTCCAGCTAGTCAAACTAGTTGCTTGAGGCAGCAACCAACCATTGCAAACCATAGGGACCCTAAGGGCTTATCCTAGGCACCAAAGTGCCTTCTAAACTCCTCTCCCTCAATCTTCTTTTGCAGTGCCCTCTAACATCTTTTCCCTCACTCTTCTCTCATGGCGTTCAAAAACCTCTCCACCAGAAAGTTTCCAGCTAATGTATGTCTCTGACTACTTGCATGTGCCAAAAAGAAAGCACCATTGTGTTTGACCCCCCAGATAAACTGATCCGAACCCTTCATGAAAATGTTTTTTTTTAAGTAAAATCAAGTGCATGTAGAATGCGCTGAACAATTTGGTATCAGATTTAAGACGGCTTCATAATTTTAACTTCTGTCAAATATTGTGTACTTCTGTAGATGGTATGCAACAAACCATATACTGCATGGGACTATGCATATATAGTCCCAGGTCTCAGATGATTAGAGTATTCATTGTACATATTGTGAAAATTTGATCAGTAGCAACCAGTGATTCACAATGCGTCTGGTAAGAGTACATGGGGGTAGTATCTCATGTCAGATTCTGCCACCAAATGTCCATGCACAATTCTTGTCTATAGTGTGGCAGCGATAAAATATGAGTCCTAGTCAAGCGACTTAATCTTCTTCAGGATACTAGGTATCCATACTCCAGCTTCAACTTTAACTCTGGATGAAATTATTGAGTCATATAGACATTCTTTGTTGAGCTCGGAATACCCCTTGGTGCAATAGATATGCCATTATTTGTGCATATGCGTAGATGCATACAAAGACATCCTCATGTTCAACCTCCCAGCCAAAGGGATTTAGAGATTCCATAGAGTTAGATAGCTTTTGTTCATTTGGTAGCCATCACTAAAGCACATTCATCAGAGCATTGTAAAGACTTGCCTTTTTTGCATCGAAACCATCCTTAAAAGTGAAATTGCAAAAATATCATGCCTGGATTGATATTAGTAGGGATATCATTACTTTCACCGAAATGTTGCAAAAATGACATCGCGGTTAACTTCCATCGACGAGAAGACGAATATTCTACACTCGTTAGTTGGGCATCCTATAACGAAAATACCCTTTCTTTAATATAAGGTTTCAAAGAGGAAGACAGTTTCCTCCCCTCCCCAGAAAGAGAGAGAGAGGGAGAGGCGTAAAGGGGACTTCCCCCTATGGCGCTAACAACCCACTCGGGAACCCATCCAGTCAGGGGTCAGGGGTTGCGCAGAGAGAGAGAGAGAGAGAGAGATGAAGAAGCAGGGAATGGGCTCTTCCTTCTCGAGCCTGGGGGACCATTAAAAAAAAAAACAGCAGGCCCTGACGCAGACACTGCAGTGGCTGGCACAGAGGGCTAAGTCAGTGACGACAACCTATGAAGAGATGAGTCGGGTCAAGGCCCGGTCCAGGCTGGACATGTAGAGGGCCTTCAGGTAGCCTGATCCGGTGGGGCTCGGCCTCGGCAGCATGGTCGACGCTGACGTGTTCGTCACCACTGCCCATGCCGCCAGGGTCCACGCAGGTCCTGCCACGGTGGTGTCCTACACCATTGCCGGTTCTACACGCTGCTCTCCACCTTCTGCTACACCGAGTACCCAGTGGACGTGCCCATCGCCGGAGGCACCTGCAGTTACCTCCAAGTCACCTTCGATAAGCTACTAGGGCAAACATTTTTCCAATGGCCCTTGTTCTTTTCTGCATTCTTTTCCTTCTAAGACTTTCACAATCTTCCCATGGGCATTATCATCTTTTCATAGGTCTATTTAAAGGTAGCCCAAGTTGAGTTCACGGATGGTAACGGTGGGTCACAACGATGGCATTTTTACAACATTTCGGTAAAAGTAATGATATCCCTGCTAACATCAATCCAAGCATGATATTTTTGCAATTTCACTTTTAAGGATGGTTTTGATGCAAAATTCCCTATTATTTTCATATTCAAAGAATGCCAACTTCGCAATTTTTCATATTTTTAGAATGTTCCTCTGAAGGAAGGGCCTAACATTTGGATCGATCTTAGCCAACCAAGTTCAGCCTAGATCAGCTCAAATTGATCAGGAGCATATTGAATCAGCCAACCTGATTGGTTTTCACCTGTCTGATGTGGGGGCCAATCCCAATCCCTTCTTCCTTGCTTTCATGAAAGGTCTAACATTTGCAGGTGCCTCTATGATAAACTATTGTATGTACCAGGCATTTGCAGAGATGTTGAGTGGGATCCCTCTCAGTGTAATGGTGCTTGCCTAGAACAAGTCTATCTTTCATAGAACCCTTTGATCAAGAACTCCCAAATAAATAATCTCCAACGACACCTCAAGATCAAGAACTTCATGAGGGGAAGTCCCTAGCAAGAAGCTCTATGAAAGGTTTTGCAAGGGAGAAATCCTGAGTGATCATTAAACCCCTATAGCTACACAAACTTTTTGGGGTGCTCCTCCCTAGGGCTAGATGGGGCATCATGGCACTGGCATTGAAACGTCATAGGCCTCATCGGTCAAACTCAAAAGCAATCATGTTGTGCTAGACTTAATAACATGCACATATCACATTTATATTCATGGACAACCCAAGGATATACATCCTTACATTATATGGATCAGTTAATTTACATATGCAAATATATCATGGACAACCCAAAAAAGTCATTTGGACCTTATAAAACATATAATATTATGAACTTGTTCTGGTAATTTTGTCATGTCATGTGTCTCGTTCTAATATTTCTTAGTAAATCATCTGATACTATTATCCATCAGAAAATTACTAGGGTAACATGTCACAAGAAAACAACTTAAGAAACGGTATAAAGGAAAATAGCTTTTGTTATTACTAGCCAACATCATATTGACATAACATTATCAGATGCTCTTAGACATGGGGCAAAATTATACACCAAGGAAAATGCCACATAGCTTCCATTAGCTTTAGTTTCACGTAACAATAAAAGGAATCTTATTTATCAAACATGGTTACATGAGAGAACATTATCAAATGCTATTAATTGAGTACCTGTAAAGAAGCCATTTGGACTGGTATTCACTTGTGGCTGCCAATTAATTGGGTACCACGGGTATCAATGATACGCAAAACTGTACTTTGCAATCTCAATCACGAAATGAGCTGATATTTCAGACACATGATGTACTGCTTCTCCTTGCAGACTGCACTCCCTACCCTGACAAAACAATGCAAAAATGGACCAACCATGTGTCATGCAAATGCTTGAGTTCCTCAGAAAAAATTCGAAACTGGTAATCCACAGACAAATTTAAAGTTTCTGTTCAACGAACTTATTACCTCACCCGAAGGATTAGATGGCACACCAAATATGAAACACACACCCTTGAAGAATCAATATGAGGCATTAGCCCAACAATGTGAAATCAGCTTTCCCATGATGCAAGATAGCTCTGCCAGCTAGAAGAGGCTTCACTTTCATTAGATGCCTAAGTCTAGCATCCACCCCCGATTCGATTCTTCTGCATATATTGACAGGCAACATAGCCTCTCCAGCACCAATCAGAGTGTCATTGACTAGCTTATAAGTATGTTCCCTTGGGATTGTACCTCCATTCACCATCTCCACAAGCAAATCCCTAGCTTCATTGACCCTTCCTCCTTCACAAAGAGCATGGATTATTGGGGTATAAGAACTTGATGTCGGTATGCAATGTCCCTTCGAAACCATCAACCTCATCATCTCAATAGCCTTATCCATCTCGTTGACGGCAGAGAAATACCTAATAAAAGAATTGTAGGTGACCCGATTCGGAGCGCATCCTTTAAGAAGCATATCGTCAAACAGTTCCAGTGCGCGTCCGATTCTATAGGTCTTACAGAGACCATCAATCAAACAGTTGAAGGTGACAGTGTCCGGGACAAAGCCCCTGAAAAGCATATGCCGGAACATGTGGTTCGCTTCCCACAGACGCCTCCGCACGGCCTTCCGGCACCCCGTCTGCATGGCCCTCTTGCAATATGCAGCGATCAGGATGGTGTATGTGTAGGTATCGGGAGGACACCGAGCGCCGGGCAACTCCATCTGCTCCAACAAGAACCGCGCTTTCTTCAAATTCCCGACACGGCACAGCGCCGTGATCATCACATTGTACGTCTGCACATCCGGCTTGCAGTGCAGCTGCTTCATACGGTAGAAAGCCGCCAGGGCCTCCCTCGCAAGGCCCTCCTCCCCGAGGACCTTGATGACGTCCGTCACGGTGGAGGTGCCCACGAGGTGCTGGTTCTCCCGGAGGAAGACCCACAGACAGGGGAGCGCATTGGCCCGGGCGAGGACGCGGGCCATCTCCCGGCAAGACCCCTCGTCGTGGGCGAAGCCGCAGGAGGACTCCACCCAGGAGTAAAACTCCATGGCCTTGGCCACCCCGAGCCGCACCCTGGCGGGGTCCCTGTACGCCGCGGGGCCGCCGACGTGGAGGCCGAGCCGTGCGTCGCGGGCCTCCTGCCGGAGGTCCCGCTGTCGGAGAGGGGAGCGGTGGCGGGGGGTGACCCGCTGGCGGCCCATGGAGCGGGGGCTGAGGAAGAAGTGGCGAGGGACGGCGGCGAGGACGCAGCGGACGGCGGCGGAGGACCAGCCGTGGAAGCGCGGGGAGGGGAGGAGGGAGGGGCCGAAGGAGCGGCCGTGGATCATGGCGGCCACCACCTGGTGGACCAGCGCGACATGGCGGGGTTCCGCCATTGCTGGTGCCGGTTGGCGCTGCGGCCGCTTCAAGTTTTTTTTTATAATTACATACATTACAAATAGTTGTACCCTCTTAACATATAAAATATTAAAATTACGATCCTCATTTGTCAAATATTTTTATATACAACATTATTAATAAAAATTAACAGATATGCCATTAAATGATAAAAATACTGCCAGAGTCTATGTGAGAAAACTTGAGGTTGATACGAACGTGGTGGACATTTTTATCATTTTGTGATAATTTTTAAAATTTTTAACTAAATAAAGAGATATATACGATATTTGATAATTAAAAATAATAATTTTATTATTTTACATATAAGAAGAGTATATATCAAATTCACTTTAAAAAATATTTTTTAAAAAAGTATACTTAAAAAACTATTGGGTTAACTTCGTGCATATTTCCTTAATTGTCAAATATCAAATATACAATTATTATTAACTAAAAAATTAAAGATACCACTAAATGTTTGAAAATATATTTTATCTCAAGTTTATTATTTTATATTATGACCAAATAAATATATATAAAGAATTATTCATCCTATTTTGGTCAGGTTAATTTACAAGTTTAACATAATTTAAGTCTCCATGAACTTAGATCAGATCAATCAAATATTTGGGATAGAATTAACTAAATCAATTTGAATATCGTTTAAATAAACAAACATGACTAAGTGTTAGATTATAAATTATCTAAATAGACTCAACATAGACGGTATTTTATCTAATGAGCAAAATAATAAGAAATTGAGCTACATGATCTTTTGTCTTAGTTCTTCGGTTTAAAATGAAAAAGACAAACCCGCATTAGGTAAAACTTCGTCTTATTTAAAATGATTAGACGGTAGATCAAAATATATGATACATCGTCTAATTGAAAGAAGTATTATACAAAATTTCATCTTACTCATAATAGATGATGAGTTAGATGACACTTCGTCTAAGCAGAAAATGACAAAATTCGATAAGACGAAAACTTCGCCTAATTCAGAATGAAAACAGCCTTAGACGATATAACATCTAAAATGATAGACGATACTTCGTCTAACTAAAAAATGACAAAAGTTGTTATAGATGAAACTTCGTCTAACTCAACTGAGAAGAAGCAATAAACTAAAGTCTATTTAAGAGGAAAATGACAAAATCTATGATAGAGGATACTTCTTCTAGATTTGGGATAGTTGAAGCGATAGACGATACTTTCACTACGAGAAAATGCGAGAATAAAGTCGGATTTTTGTAACGGAATATTTTCGTCTCAAAATTTGTTGTAAATAATGACGAAAATATGACAGCTAAAAATATCCATCGTAATTAGATACGGAATACAATTTCGTCCCAAAATTCGTCACAATTTCTGAAGGATTTTGAGACGGAATGTAATTACGTTTCAAAAGTTGTTAACGATATTTTTTAAAAATATCAAAAATAATTATGACAGAATTAAATTCCATCACAAAATCCGTCAAAAATTGTGACAAATTTTGGGACAAAAAATAATCCCATCTCTAAATTTATTAATGCTATCTATTTTTTAAAAAATAAAAAATTTATGATGTAATTATAATCCATTCCAAAATCCATCAGAAATTGTGACAAATTTTAGCATAGAAAATAATTACATCTTTGAATTTATTAACACTATTTATTTAAAAAACTAAAAATAATTATGATGAAATTACAATCCGTCCCAAAATCCCATCAAAAATTGTGACAGATTTTGGGACAAAAATAATTACATCTCTAAATTTATTAATTTTATTTATTTTATAAAATATTAAAAAATGATTGAGACGGAATAAAATAGAACATGTAGGGTTAGAGAGTGGGCCAAACTCAAAACCCAAGTCTAGCCCATGGGACTAGTCGGGCCGAGCTTTTAGGTCTGACCAAGGATCCGCGGGTCAAAAAAGGTCTTGATGTCCGACATGAAACTAGGCCAAGATTGTGGGCCTGTCGAGCCAGACCCATGCTATTGATTACCCTAATTTATACTAGTCGTAAATCAGTCACAAATTTTTTCCAGTATTTTGCATTTATACATTTAAATAGTGTAATTTTAAATTTGCCAATGTTAGCAAACGATACCCAACTCAACATTACGATTATCAAACCGTTGGATTTGCGACCGAGTACGAACATCCGACTATACTTTTCATCTTCGACCAAGATCTGACCATTAGATTAACACCCGAATAAAAATTTGACTGTTGGATTTACATTTGACGAAGATGCAGCTGTTGAATTTGATTCCGATCTAAATTTAACCGTTGGATTTAAGTCGTTTGATAAAGATCCAACTATTAGATTTACTCTCGATCTAAATCTATCTGGTCCTAATCAAAATTTGTTCAAGATATGACAGATTGATTTATTATTGATATAACTCTGGCCGTTGGATTTAAGATTTGATAAAAGTTCGACTGTTAAATTTGCTCCCGATGTAGGCCAATGGAACTTTTTATTAATTCTGTCACAAACCGTCGCAAATCCCTCGCTATTTTGAGATGAAAATATTTCTGTTAGAAATTCGTCCCAAATTAGCGATAATTTAGATTTCCGTCTTAATATCTGTCGCTAATTTGGGATGGATTTGTAACGGAATTATTTTCGTCTCAAAATAGTGACGGCTTTGTGACAATTTTACGACATAATTAAACAAGAGTCCTTTTGACATATACGACATAATTAAACAAGAGTCCTTTTGACATATATCGGGAGTAAATTTAACGGTCAAATCTTCATCAAAACTTAAATTCAATGGTCAGATTTAGATCATGAGTAAATCTAATTATCGGATCTTGATCAGATTTTGATCGAGACCAAATAGATTTAGATCGGGAGCAAATCTAACAGTTGGATCTTCACCCAACAACTTAAATCCAACGGTCAAATTTAGATCGTGAGCAAATTTAACAGCCACATCTTCATTAAATTTAAATGCAACTGTCAAATTTTCGTTCGGGTGTCAATCTAATGATCATATCTTGATCAAAATTAAAACGTACGGTTGGATGTTAGTACTCGGCAACAAATCCAATGGTTGGATCTTCCTAATGCTGAGTTGGGTATCGTTTGCCAACGGTGGCAAATTCAAGTTTCCACTATTTAAGTGTATAAATGTAAAATATTTTTAAAACATTGCGATAATTTTATGACTAATACAAATTAGGGCTGTCAATGAGCTGGGCCAGTTGGACAGACCCGCAGGCCTCGCCCGATTTTGGGCCTTGCCGCATGGCCCTTTTCGGCTAGCAGATCCTTAGTCAAACTTAAAAGTCCAGTCCAGCCTTAGTCGGACTTTATATTTTTTTAAAAGTGTCAGACCCAGCCAGTCCCGACCAAACATAGCTCGGGCCCGGGCCGGGTTCAGCCTTTAATATTGATAAGTCAAGCGAGGGTCACACTGACTTAAGCCGAGACCCAAGCTTGTAAATTTTGATAATAATTATTTTTATTAATTTGTAATATATTTTTAATTTTACAAAGAATTTTAAGATAATAATATGGGTTGCATTTTAAAATATACTTATATTTATTATTACAGTAATTATAAGGAATAGAGACGGATTTTGGGATAGATTTCTGATGGAAATAGATCGATGGAATTTTTGTTTGGTGAGAAAATAGGAATTTGTGATTAAATTTGGGATAGAATTCAGACAAAAATTATTTTGTCTCTAAACACTAATTTTCTTCCATGAAAACCCCCAATTTCCTCACTCGCACAGTGCACTCCTCTCTCTATATCTCTCTCGTCATGACAATCGTCCATTGCCGTCGACAACGCTGTCGTCCATTGCCGTCCACCGCCTCCGTCTGCCGTCACTGCTGACGTCATCCACCTCCGCATCGAAGTTGCGCACCTAAACACCCCTATCGTCGGTAGGTCTTCCCCACCCTATCTCTATTTTTTCTTTTTCTTTTTTTTTTGCTTTGTTGCATGGCCATGCCGACGAGGGTTAACGGCAAGGGGGTCTGGTGGGGGAGGGGAGGGGGGTCCCATGGGGGGAGGGTCTCAGGTGAGGGGTCCAGTGGGGGAGGGGAGGGGGTCCGGTGGGGGAGGGGAGGGGTTCAGGTGAGTGCCCAAGGGAGGGGGGTCCCGTGGGGGAGGGGGTTTGGTGGGGGAGGGGAGGTGTCATGACTCGGGATTTCAGCTCGAGCATCTACGGGTTTTGGAGCGGTTTCGCGGGTCTCGGATCACTGTTTATAATTAAAATAAAATTTTCTAATTATCAGATATTAAGATCCCCAAATAAGAAACAATAATTTATTTTTGGGTGCTATAGCGTGATGAGCGAATTATGCATTTTCCAAGGACCACGTGGCTAATTTTTGGTAATTTTTCTAATTTTTGAAAATTTTAAACCCCTAAAATTCTTATAAACATTCCTAAAACCTCGCCCCCTCTCATTCTCTCATTTCTCTCCCTCTCTCCTCCGTTTCTCTCCCCCTCTCTCCTTCACACCTTCGGCACCCGACGAAGATCGTGGTGGGTGAGACGGTCGGAGAGATGGCGGCGGTGACGGCGAGGATCGGGGGGTTCGATAGAGAGTGGCGGCGGTGGTGAGGCAGTTCGCATTTTCGGGAAGAACCGGCTGTGAAAATGATGTTTTCGGCATGGATCGACACCAGTTTCACGTGATTTCTTCGTGAAAGGTAGGGGGATGGATCCCGAGTCCTTGCATGCTAGTTTCCTGCTATTTCATGTTAATTTGGGCGAGATAGAGCGGGTTTTCTTCTTGTCGGGAAAAAATGTATGTTTCGGGACGAGTGGCGATTCCCGCCGATCCGAGTTGTGTTTCCTAGTCAATTTCGTGCTATGAATGGAATGGATTTTGGAGAATGATCCCTCCTTGCTTTTCCCGCATTTTCATGAGGGTTGGAGCTGTGGTGAGGCTAAGAGCGGGTTTATGTTATGTTTTGGGAAGGTTTGAGCATGATTTGGGGTGAGCGGCGGATTCGTCAGATCGACTCCGAGTTTTATGGTTTAAACGGGGCCTTCCAGTGGTGTAGAGGTTGGAGAATGGTTCTGTAACGACCTGAGATCCGAATACCGGGAAGGCCCGATATCCTGAATCTCAAACCGCCACCCACGAGCCCGAAGACTCGGAAGGGTTAAAGGGATGGTGTGGAGATACACAAGAATCTAAAATAATTGTAGAGCTACACAGTTTAAATGAATTAAGCAGGAATCAATAATTGACATTAATTAAATTACATGGTTCACAACTAACAGTAGTCTGAAATATAACAGTAGTTCACAACTAGTACAGACCAAAGAGAAAATTACAACTACACGGGACATACCCCAGATCTAGCAACTGGCAACTAACCCTGGGCACCTGAACCACGTGGAGTCTCAGAAGCGCTCCCCTGAAGCCTCGTCTCACCTGAAACGTGAAAAAACACGCAGGGAATGCGCCTCAAAACAAAAGGCTCAATAGGGATCCTCCGGTCCCTACCTCGCAAATCGAGAAATCGTGCGGAAAGTAAATACAAGCTACCACTAGCAAGACGTAGAACGGAGAGCTACAAGAATAAATAAACGGGAAAGCTCTACTACGCCTAGCACCGAACGCCCGACGCGAAAATCGAGACAACTAGTCAAAAACCAGAGAGTCGCTACCACACAAAGAAAGGAGCACCAATCCACTAGAAGCAAGGCTGGATACGCCCACTGGCGTCTTAGACCGCGCCTCAAGTATCCCCCTCAACGCACCCTGTCGAAACGGGGAACCGTACAAGTAACCACAAACAAGAACTAGTAGGGGTCGCGCTCGTCAGCGCGGGTCCAACCGCCCCCAACCACGTGTGCACACACAGACCGTGCGTCTCTGGTCTGGCCCTCTGACTGGTTTTCCCCTCAACCGGACTATGGCTGGTAGACGTGGGACCCGACGGAAACCAGTCTAAAACCGTCTCTCTAGGTAGCCTCGCCACCACTCCCTCGTGGGACCACTCGCGTGTCGGAAGGCTACGACTAGTGGAGGGTCGCTGAAAGAGTAGACTCTCTAGTCAACGAAAAAGTAACGTCTAAACTGGATGATGTACAAGGATTGCTCCTCGTACCGACACCGACTCACGGAGACACAAGCCGAGAACACCACCTTCCGGGACCCCACGGCACCCTAACACATGGCCCCACTTGATGCCCAACATCAGTCAGACCACGGGTCAACACGTGGATCGAGGTCCACTCACCCGGAACTCGAATCGGCAAGAATAAACTACTGGTCAGATAACACACAGTAAACGGTCGGCCGATGGACCGCCTCATGGACAGGACGGTTCTACACAAACCGTCTGACAGATAAAACGGTCACTGATAAACCGCCTATGAACAGACATACACTGTCTGCCTCAGACCGTGCAATACACAAGCGGTCCCTCTTGGGCCGCCTCAGAAGGCAAACGGTCCCCCATGGGACCACCTGGCTTCTGGGCCGAATGGGAAAACAAACGGTCCTCCTCAGACCGTTCAGGTATAAACGGTCCATCGATAGGCCGCTTGGAGTACTAAGCGGTCCACCTAGGGGCCGCTAAGCCACCCAACAGCAAGGAAAAGCAAACGATCACCTCATGACCGTTGGGAACATAAATGGTCCAACATGGATTGCCCAAGAGGACTAAACAGCCAGGCTCATGACCGCGTAGCCCCAAAACTGTGCAACGGTCGAATCTCAACGGTCAAAATGTCTCGAAGACCACGCTGGCCACGAGAGAAAAACGGTTGGCCACTTGGCCGCCTAGGATGAAACGGTCATACGATAGATCGCGTAGTCTACCGACACTCCCGAGATGAAAAACGGTCTAGCTAAGGCCGCTTACGCAAAAAAACGGTCACTGTTAAACCATTTACAACTCGTGAAACCGAGAACGGCGAGAATGGCCCCAAAACTCCATTCCACGCCCCATTCACCCCCGGGTGAAGGGGAAACAAAAGGGAAACTTGTTCCCCAGTCCCCAATGCATCGTTTGATGCCCACAAACCACAAAATGGCGGATTAAAACGCTAGATCGGCCACTCAAACCCCAAAACATGCTTTTCTCTTCCCGGCTCAAAATAACCCTCTCTCGACCTCGTCTCGGCCTACAAATCGCGGGGAAGGTAAATGTCGAGCTAAGGATCGTCACCCTACCTCGGGGTCGTCCGAAACGCGGCGGATCACCGCCGATCTTCAAAAATCCACTTGAAACCCTCGTTCTTCCCAAGCTTCCCACGAACCACGCACGCCGCCGCTATCGCCACACCGCCACCGTCGTCATCGCACCGTCACCTCGCCGCGTCTGCAGCCGGGGAGAGGGTCGCCGTGTCGTCGAACGGGAGAGGGGGAGGAGAGGGGCGCTGGTCGCTCACGGGAGGAAGGAAGGAGGACGAAGAAGAAAATAAGAATAAGAAAAAGAAAAAGAAAGTGGGTTAATATAGAAAATTCAGATTTTCCAAAAAATATGAAAAAATAGAAAAATACACCTTCGCGATCCTTGGAACACGCTGATCGCCGTGGTACCGTCCCGGAGTAGGAGAACGCAACGGTTTTTCCGCTACAGGGTTCCGCAGGTCCTGTCAGGGAAAACACGTGAAAATCGCAAAACACGTTCCGGGACTCCCAAAAGCGATCCGAAACCCACGGATCCAGATCCGAAAAGTGTCCGAAAGATCCAGGGCATTACAGCCCTCCCCCCTTAAACAAATTTCATCCTTGAAATTAAAATAAAGCACAGGGGAAAAAGGAGACTCACTCGAACAAATAAGGGAACTGCTGAGGTATCTCATCCTCACGCTCCCAAGATGCCTCACCGCCAGAGTGCCGCTGCCACACCACCATAACCAGAGGAATAACCTTATTCTGCAGGTGCTGCTCTCGTCGATCTTCAATACGGATAGGGAACTCCGGAAGAGACAGATCGGGAGTCACCTCGGGCCAAATGGAATCCTCCAAAACATGAGAGTCATCGGGTATATACTTCCTTAACATCGAGACATGGAACACATCATACACCGCTGCAAACTCAAGAGGTAGCTGCAACGGATAAGTAACCTCGCCAATATGTTCCACAATGAGAAAAGGACCAACATAGCGGGGACTCAACTTCCCACGCTGTCCAAACGCATCACTCCCTTCATGGGAGAGACCCTAAAAAATACTCGGTCACCGACCGAAAAATAGAGGGGCTGCCTTCTCCGATCGACATAGCTCTTCTGCCGACTCTGCGCCGCCAACATGTTCTGACGGACCAGATGCACCACATCAATGCACTGCTGCACCAGCTCCGGTCCCTTCACAACACGCTCACCAACCTCAAACCAATCGAGTGGAGTCCGACACGGTCGCCCGTACAACGCCTCATAAGGAGCCATCCCAATGCTCGAATGATAGCTATTGTTGTAGGCAAACTCCACCAATGGTAGATGGTGAATCCAACTCCCTTGGCACTCCAGACAACAAGATCTCAACATATCCTCCAACGTCTGGATGGTCATCTCTGACTGACCGTCTGACTGAGGATGGAACGCCGAGCTGAAGGCTAACTCAGTGCCTAAAACTCGCTGGAAACTCCTCCAGAATCAAGAAGTGAAACACGGATCTCGATCTGACACGATAGAAATGGAAATTCCATGCAAAGGTACGATCAGCTCCATATAAAGACGTGCCAACTTGGGCACACTCCAGCTGACTCTGATCTGTAACAACCGAGCCGTCTTCGTCAGCATATCCACCAGCAACCAAATACTATCTTGCCCACTTAGAGTCATCGACAATCCCACCACAAAATTAGTGGTCACGTGGTCCCATTTCCACGCGGGAACCTCTAAGGGTTGGAGCGTACCTCCTGGTCGCTGATGCCCCGCCTTCACCTGCTGACAGGTCAGGCACCTGGCCATATACTCGGCAACATCTCTCTTCATGCCAGGTCACTAGAACTGTCTCCTCAAGTTTCGATACATCTTCGTCGCACCCGGATGTACGGTATACCTACTCCCATGAGCCTCCAGTAATACCGCACGTCTCACCTACTCCTCGGCTGGGACGTACAGCCTACCTCAAAATCTCACCGCTCTGTCCTCGCCGAGCTCCACATCGGCCATAGCCAAAATCCGGGGCAACTCAGGGTCTACATGCTGAGCCTCCGTCACCTGACGACGAACCGCTGGCGTGATAGTCAAGCTCACAAGAACAGCTGACCTCGGCTCTTGAGGAACTTTAAGCCTAAATGACACGGATGGCACTTGTTCCCAGAGCCTCCACTTTCTCAACATCATTGCACTGACCACAACCTTCCTACTCAAGGCATCAGCAACGACGTTCATCCTGCCCGGTTGATAAGATAGGGTGAAGTCATAATCCTTCATATACTCCATCCATCTCCTCTGCCTGAGGTTAAGGTCCCTCTGCGTGAACACATATCTCAAACTCTGATGATCAGTGAACACCTCGAACTTCTCACCGTACAGATAATGCCTCCAAATCTTCAATGCAAATATCACAGCAGCCAACTCGAGATCATGGGTAGGATAGTTCTCCTCGTGTGGCTTTAACTGTCGAGATGCATAAGCCACCACTCTACCGTGCTGCATCAGCACAGCACCCAACCCGACTCGGGAAGCATCTGTACACGCTACAAAATCTCCAGATCCAGAAGGTAACACTAATACCGGTGCTGAGGTGAGCAACCTCCGAAGCTCCATAAAGCTCTGCTCACACTCACCAGTCCATAGAAACGGCACATCCTTCCTCATAAGTCTAGTCATCGGGGCTGTAACGCGAGCAAAATCCTGGATGAATCTCCTGTAATAGCCTGCAAGCCCCAAAAAACTCTGAATCTCCATCACAGACTCCGGCCTCGGCCATTGCACCACTTCCTCGACCTTGGCTGGATCCACGGAAATACCATCACCAGAAATCACGTGCCCCAAAAAGTGCACCTCCCGAAGCCAGAACTCACACTTGCTGAGCTTCGCATACAACTGGTGATGTCGCAAGGTCTGCAACACAACCATCAAATGGTACACGTGCTCCTCCACAGACTGCGAATAGACAAGGATGTCATCCACAAACACGACCATGAACTGATCCAAGTAGGGATGAAACACCATATGCATCAAATCCATGAAGGCTGCAGGGGCATTGGTGAGCCCAAATGGTATCACCAAAATCACATAATGCCCATACCTCATGTTGAACGTGGTCTTCTCCACATCAGACTCACGGATCTGCAACTGATAGTAACTGGATCGCAAATCGATCCGTGAGAACACTCGCGCGAACTGAAGCTGGTCGAACAAATCATCAATATGTGGCAACGGATACTTGTTCTTAATGGTTACCTCATTCAGTTACCGGTAGTCAATACACAACCTCAGACTACCATCCTTCTTCTTCACAAACAACACTGGCGCACCCCAAGGGGAAACGCTAGGACAAATATACCCCTTGGCGAGTAACTCCTGCAACTGCGCCCTCAACTCAGTGAGAGCCATGCGGTAAGGAGCCTTAGACAGAGGCCCCGTACCAGGCACAACCTTGATCACAAAATCAATCTCCCGCTGGGGAGGTAATCGAGGTAGGTCCTCAGGAAAAATATCGAGAAATTCGCACACCACCGGAATGTCCTCCACATCCGACTCCGACTGGTCCACCATGACCACAGAAGCGAGGAAACCCTGACAACCCGCATCAAGCAAACGACAAGCCCTAATAGCCGAAATAAGAAAGCGGGAAGAGGAAGACCTAATACCTTGGAAATAGAAGGTGGGTCCTCGAAGTTGCCGGAAATAAACCTTCTTTGAACCGCAATCCACCAAGGCATGATGTGTAACGACCCGAGAATCCGATTACCGGGAAGGCCCGATAACCCGAGAGTCGCGCCGCCACCCACGAGTCCGAAGACTCGGAAGGGTTAAAAGGATGGTGTGAAACGTACACAAGTATCATAATTAATTGCAGAATTAAACAGTTATATAATTAAGCAGGAAATGTATTAACATTTTACATGGTCCACAATATAACAATAAAATAACAACAGTAGTCCACAACTAGTACAGAGATAAGAAAAGAAAGTACAGCTACACGGGGCATACCCCGGCTCTGACCTCTGGCACTAACGCTGGGCACCTGAACCGCGCTGAGCCTCAGACGAACTCCCCTGAAGCCTCGCCTCGCCTGAAACACGGTGAAAACACGCAGGGAATGAGTCTCGGAAAAAGACTCAGTAGGGATCACTCGAACCCTACCTCGCAAACGGAGAAACCGCTACGCTAGCAGTAAGCGAGTACCTCAAAAAGGGAAACCCTGCCATCTACAAAGTACCGGTCTCACGGCACGAAAATCGACACACGTGCCACGGCGAAACAACCGAACACAACGGCCAACAAGGTAGAAACTCGAAGGTCAAAGTCGTAATGACTGACAGTCTGACACTCCCGACTCGACAGGAGTACCTCCCACTAGAAGCACAGCCGGTAGCGTCCCCTGACGACTTACACCGCACCGCATGTGAACTGCCTGACGTGGTAGCATCTACCAGAGGCACGGACACCAAACAAGTACCACAAACAAGTGACTAGCTGGGGTCACGCTCGTCAGCGTGTGTCCAACTGCCCCCAACCACGTGTGCACACTCAGACCGCGCGTCCCTGGTCTGGCCTCTGACTGGTTTTCCCCTTAGCCGGACTCTGGCTACAGACGTGGGGCCCGACGGAAACCAGTCTAAAAATCATCTCTAAGGGTCGACCCGTACACCACTCCCTGGTGAGACCAGCACCGCGTACTGGTGGGCTACGACTAGTGGAGGGTCACTGAATGAGTAGACTCTCAAGTCAACGGAAAACCACGTCCGCATCCGACAACGTACGGGGACCACCCCACGTACCGGTACTGTCGCACGACAACCACGGTCGGAATAGAAACGGGGTTGCAAACCACCCGGGGCAACCCAGTGCCTGACGGTCTACCCTAGATGCGTCACAAGGCTCTGACGGTCTAGGCAGGACCGTCACAGACGCCTGACGGTCTAGGCGAGACCGTCACGCTCCCAGTGTAAAACGGGGAGTAACACGGAGTGTAACGCACCTGCCCTGGTGCGTTACAAACTGTGACGTGCCTATGCAGGTGCGTCACAGCGAAAAATAAGGGCAAGCCGTGATGCGTGCCACTCGGTGCGTCACAGCATGTGACGGTCCATTCCTGGAGCGTCACACGCATGTAACGGTCCAGCCCTGGAGCGTCACATGGCCTGGGGTAAAACAACTTCTGACGCACCCACGCTGGGCCGTCACAAGGCTGTGACGCGCCAGTACTGGTGCGTCACACGCCTTGACCCCCACGGTCAAACCAACGGTCAGATGCCAACGGTCGGGACGCTCTGACGGCCCACCCCAGGCGCGTCACACGCCTGTGGCGGTCTATCGTGGGACCGTCACGCTCCCAGACCCCAGCTGGCTAAACAAGGGCTGTGACGCACCCACCCAGGCGCGTCACACGGTGTGACGGTCACTGGAAGGACCGTCACACCCGCCCGACGACGGAACGGCGGGAAAAGCCCAAAAAACCCAACCACGCCCCCATGCCTCCACCGGAGAGGGGAAATCAAAGGGGAAGACCCCTGGGGACCCCTAGCACGATACTAGGCCACCAAAATGTGAAATCGCGGGCTAAATCCATAGATCGGGCGAACTCTCCCCAAATCATGGAAAACCCCAAACCCGCTCAATCAAGCCCCTCTCGGCCTCCCCTCGGCCTATAAACCACGAAAATGAACGGCGGGGAGCTAGGGAACGTCACCCTACCTCAATGGAGCGAATGCTCCGCCGAATCGATGCCGAGATCACGAAGAACGCTTTGAAAACCCTCGTCCCTTCACGGTTCCCCACAAGCTTTACGCCGCCATGATCACCTCGCCATCGCCCACGTCGTCACGCCGTCACCCCGCACCGTCTGCAGCCGGAAGGGGACGTCGCCGCGGCCAAATGAGAGAGAAAGAGAGAGGGAGGGGCAGTGGTCACGGTGGGGAGAAGAGAAGGAAGAAGAAGAAGAAGAAGAGGTGAGGGGAGAGAGAGAAAAGAGAGATATTTATAGAAAATCTGGAATTTCTGAAAAATACCGAAAAATAGAAAATTACATTTCGGGATCCTCGGAACGCACCGATCGCAACGGTACCACTCGTGCCCAGGTGAACGACCCGGTTCACCCGCAGCGAGGTTCCGAAGGAATTATCGAAACACACACCGGTAATCGGAAAACACGCGCGGAAAAGCCGCGGAACGCTTCCGGGCCTCCGAAACAACTCCGGATCGCGCCGATCCGAACACGAAAGATGCCCGAAACGAAATTTCAGACACAACGGAGCCGGACACTCCGAGAAACCAGATCCGGGACCCACGAAGAAGGATCCGAAAGGTCCGGGATATTACAGCCCTCCCCCCTTAAAGGAATTTCGTCCTCGAAATTGAGAACAACCCAAGGGGAAAGAAGAGGAAGACTCACTCAAACAAGTAAGGGAACTGCTGACGCATCTCGTCCTCACGTTCCCAAGAAGCCTCACCACCAGAGTGCCGCTGCCACACCACCTTTACCAAGGGGATGACCTTGTTCCGCAGGCGCTGCTCTCGCCTATCCTCAACGCGGACAGGAAACTCTGGGAGAGAAAGGTCTGGAGTCACCTCGGGCCACACAGAATCCTCAAGAACATGAGAGTCATCGGGCATATACTTCCGCAACATCGAGACGTGGAACACGTCATGCACCGACGCCAACTCAAGGGGTAACTGCAACCGATAAGCTACCTCACCGATGCGCTCCACAATCAGAAAGGGACCAACATAGCGGGGACTCAGCTTCCCACGCCGTCCAAAACGCATCACCCCCTTCATCGGAGAAACTCTCAAGAACACTCGATCGCCCACGGCGAACGCGAGGGGCTGCCTCCTCCGGTCAGCATAGCTCTTCTGCCGACTCTGGGCCGCCAACATGTTCTGACGAACCACGTGCACAACATCCATACACTGCTGCACCAACTCCGGTCCTGTCAAAACACGCTCACCAACCTCAAACCAGTCAAGTGGAGTCCGACACGGACGCCCATACAATGCCTCATAAGGAGCCATGCCGATGCTCGAATGATAGCTGTTGTTGTAGGCAAACTCCACCAACGGTAGGTGGTGAATCCAACTCCCCTGCCACTCCAGGCAGCAGGATCTCAGCATATCCTCTAAAGTCTGGATGGTCCTCTCAGACTGTCCATCTGACTGAGGATGTTACGCTGAACTAAACGCCAACTCCGTGCCAAGAGCTCGCTGGAAACTCCTCCAGAATCCAGAAGTGAAGCGCGGATCCCGATCCGACACGATGGAGATGGGAATCCCATGCAACGGAACGATCCGCTCCACATAAAGACGAGCCAACTTGGGCACACTCCAGCTGACCTTGACCGGTAACAACCGAGTCACCTTTGTCAGCCGATCCACCAGCAACTAAATACTATCCTGCCCACTCGGAGTCCTCGGCAAACCCACCAAAAAATCCGTGGTCACATGGTCCCACTTCTACGCGGGAACATCCAAGGGCTGGAGAGTACCTCCTGGTCGCTGATGCTCCGCCTTCACCTGTTGACAGGTCAGGCACCTGGCCATAAATTCTGTAACATCTCTCTTCATGCCAGGCCACCAGAACTGCCTCCGCAAGTTCCGATACATCTTCATCACACCCTGGTGTACGGCGTACCTACTCCCATGAGCCTCGCGTAACACCGCACGCCGAACCCACTCCTCGGCTGGGACTTACAGCCTGCCACGAAACCTCGCAGCACCGTCCTCGCCGAGTTCCACATCAGCTAAGGCCAAAATCCGGGGCAATTCAGGGTCCGCATGCTGAGCCTCTGTCACCTGACGGCGGATAGCTGGCGTGACAGTCAGACTCGTAAGCACTGCTAACCCTGGCTCTTGGGGAATCTTGAGCCTGAATGAAACTTCGGGCACTTGTTCCCAGAGTCTCCACTTCCTCAACATCAAGGCACTGACCGCGACCTTCCGACTCAAAGCATCGGCACTGACATTCATCATGCCCAGATGATAAGATAGGGTGAAGTCATAATCCTTCATAAACTCCATCCAACGCCTTTGCCTGAGGTTAAGGTCCCTCTGCGTGAACACATACCTCAAACTCTGATGGTCAGTGAACACCTCGAACTTCTCACCGTAAAGATAATGCCTCCAGATCTTCAGCGCGAAGATCACAGCCGCCAACTCAAGGTCATGGGTAGGGTAGTTCTCCTCGTGGGTCTTCAGCTGCCGAGATGCATAAGCCACCACTCTACCATGCTGCATCAACACAGCACCCAATCCAACGCCGGAAGCATCTGTACACACCACAAAACCTCCCGATCCAGAAGGCAAAACCAACACCGGAGCCGAGGTGAGCAATCTCTTCAGTTCCCTGAAACTCTGCTCACACTCCTCAGACCAGACGAAAGGCACATCCTTCCGTGTGAGTCTAGTCATCGGGGTCGCAATGCGAGAAAAATCTTGGATAAATCGACGATAATAACCCGCAAGCCCCAAGAAACTCCGGATCTCCGTCACCGACCTCGGCCTCGGCCACCGCATTACCTCCTCGACCTTGGCAGGGTCCACAGAAATGCCATCACCAGAAATCACGTGCCCCAAAAAGTGCACCTCACGAAGCCAGAACTCGCACTTACTGAGCTTCGCATACAACTGGTGATCTCGCAACGTCTGCAGCACCACACCCAAATGGTACGCGTGCTCCTCGGCAGACCGCGAATAGACAAGGATGTCGTCCACAAATACGACCACGAACTGGTCCAAGTACGGACGAAACACCCTCTGCATCAAGTCCATGAAGGCTGCGGGGGCATTGGTGAGCCCAAACGGCATCACCAGAAACTCATAATGCCCGTACCTCGAACTGAACGCAGTCTTCTCCACATCGGACTCGCGAATTCTCAGCTGATAGTAACCGGACCGCAAATCAATCCGCGAGAACACTCGAGCAGACTGAAGCTGGTCGAACAAATCATCAATCCGCGGCAACGGATACTTGTTCTTAATGGTCACCTCATTCAGCTGCCGGTAGTCAATGCACAGCCGCAAACTACCGTCCTTCTTCTTCACGAACAACACTGGCGCACCCCAAGGGGAAAAGCTGGGATGAATATACCCCTTGGCCAGCAACTCTTGCAACTGCGCCCGCAACTCCCTCAACTCAGCGGGGGCCATACGGTAGGGGGCCTTCGCCAAAGGTCCCGTACCCGGCACGACCTCGATCACAAAATCGATCTCCCGCTGGGGAGGCAATCCAGGTAAGTCCTCCGGGAAAACATCGGAAACTCGCACACCACCGGAATGTCCTCGACATCCGGACGCGGCTGGTCTACCAAGACCACAGAAGCGAGAAAACCCTGACAACCCGCATCAAGCAAACGACGAGCTCGAATCGCCGAAATAAGGAATCGGGAAGAGGAAGACCTGATACCTTGGAAATAGAAGGTGGGTCCACGAAGTCGCCGAAAATAAACTCTCTTCGAGCCACAATCCACCAACGCATGATGTGTCTCGAGCCAATCCATGCCCAAAATCACATCAAAGTCCTGAAGCGGCAACGCATAGAGCCTAGCCGGCAAACTCCGCCCTTCCACCCACACGGGAACCTCATCGAAGCAATACGGAGTGATCATAAAATCACCCGAAGGCAACTCCACTGCCAAATCACAGGACAACTGGGTCACCGGCTCCTCGATGCTCAGCGCGAAATCCTCCGAAATAAACGAATGAGACGCGCCAGAATCAAACAAAACCCGAGCCGCACGACCCAAAATCTGAACGGTACCTTCCACGAGCTGCGACGCCACTGCCTCTGCCCTGGTCATGTGTGTAATCTGGCCCCGAGCTCTCTGCCTGCCTCCTACACTAGCTGACCTGGGTAGCGGCGGATACTGTCCCTGCTGCTGCTGCTGTGGCCTCTGCTGCTGGGGAATCTGCTGCTGCTGAGGAAACTGCTGCTGCTGCCTCTGAGGACAGTCACGCGCCATATGCCCTGGCTGGTCACACCGAAAACAGATAATCGGCGCCGTGCACTGCCTGCCTGGGTGGAACTCGCTACACCGTGGACACGGTCCTCGCGATCCACCCACTGATCCCTGACGCTGAAATGGAACCGGCTGCTGTACACTGCCCGATGAAGCCTGCCCCTGACCCTTGGACTTCTTCTTAGAGAAACCCTTCTTGAGAAACTTCTTGACCTTCGAGCCGAAAGACACGGATCCTGTCACTGACGCTGCCGGTGCCGGCGCTCCTAGACCACCCGACGCATGCTGGAAGGAACCCTGCTGCTGGGTAGCCGACTGCTGGCTGCGACCTGACAAAGACTGCCCCTGGCTAATCGGTCCTCGAGTCCTCTGCATATCCATCTCCAAAGAAGCCGCAACGCGAGACGCTGTCTCCAAATCGGTGGCAGCATTCGCGATCAAATGGTGCCTCAGCTCCTGCCTCAAGCCCTGAACGAACTGTGCGGTCTTCACCCTCTCATTCTCCATGATATGAGGTGCATACCGACCCAGCTCGACAAACCGGGCCCTGTACTGCAACACGGACATGTCGCCCTGAACCAGCTCCAAAAACTGACGCATCCGCTGCGTAGCAATAAACTCTGGACAGTAGGTACGCTCGAAAGCACTGACAAAGTCGCCCCACACAATCTGCTCAAGTGGACGAAGCTGGAAAGACGTCTTCCACTCGGAAGACCACCACTCCCGAGCCGTACCCTGCAACTGGTTGGAGGCCAACATCACTCTATCCTCCGCAGTACTCCGCGCGGAACTGAACACCCGCTCCATCTCGTCGAGCCAACTCCGAGCCAAATCAGGGTCTGGCTGACCGCCGTAGTAAGGTGGATGAAACTGCATGAAATCCCTCACTGCTCGGCCTGGCCCACCCCTGGTCGACGAGCCCTCACCAGCCTCTCCGCCGAACTGCTGAGACATAAGCTGGTACATGCCACGGAAGAAATCCTCGGCCCCCGAAATCTCGCAGTATCCACTGCCTCGGTGGCTGCATGTGGCACTCTGCTCTGCTCCTCCTGCTCCTGCTGAACCTCCTGCTGGATTTTCTGACCTCCAGCCGACTGCCCCTGCTGAGAGCGAGTCGCCCGCCTCGGCGCCATACCCTCACCTGGAGCAAAGACAGAAAGCACGGAACAGCAAGGTTAAGAGAAACACACGATGCCCAATGCCAGCGTCAACTGTACTTCATCGCTGTGGACTAGTGGACCACTACAATCACATATGATTCCAGTATAATTCCACAACCGCGCTCTGATACCAGCTGTAACGACCCGAGAATCGATTACCGGGAAGGCCCGATAACCCGAGACTCGCACCGCCACCCACGAGTCCGAAGACTCGGAAGGGTTAAAAGGATGGTGTGGAAACTACACAAGTATCACAATTAATTGTAGAATTAAACAGTTATATAATTAAGCAGGAAATGGATTAACATTTTACATGGTCCATAATATAATAATAAAATAACAATACTAGTCCACAACTAGTACAGAGATAAGAAAAGAAAGTACAGCTACACGGGACATACCCCGGCTCTGACCTCTGGCACTAACGCTGGGCACCTGAACCGCGCTGAGCCTCAGACGAACTCCCCTGAAGCCTCGCCTCGCCTGAAACACGGTGAAAACACGCAGGGAATGAGTCTCGGAACAAGACTCAGTAGGGATCACTCGAACCCTACCTCGCAAACGGAGAAACCGCTACGCTAGCAGTAAGCGAGTACCTCAAAAAGGGAAACCCTGCCATCTACAAAGTACCGGTCTCACGGCACGAAAACTGACACACGTGCCACGGCGAAACAACCGGAACACAACGGCCAACACGGCAAAAACCGAAGGTCGAAGTCGTAACGACTGACAGTCTGACACTCCCGACTCGACAGGAGTACCTCCCACTAGAAGCACAGCCGGTAGCGTCCCCTGACGACTTACACCGCACCGCAGGTGAACTACCTGACATGGTAGTGCCTACCCGAGGCACAGACACCAAACAAGTACCACAAATAAGTGACTAGCTGGGGTCACGCTCGTCAGCGTGTGTCCAACTGCCCCCAACCACGTGTGCACACACAGACCGCGCGTCCCTGGTCTGGCCCTCTGACTGGTTTTCCCCTTAGCCGGACTCTGGCTATGGACGTGGGGCCCGACGGAAACCAGTCTAAAAATCGTCTCTAAGGGTCGGCCCGTACACCACTCCCTGGTGAGACCAGCACCGCGTACTGGTGGGCTACGACTAGTGGAGGGTCACTGAAGGAGTAGACTCTCAAGTCAACGAAAAACCACGTCCGCATCCGACAACGTACGGGGACCACCCCACGTACCGGTACTGTCACACGACAACCACGGTCGAAACGGAAACGGGGTTGCAAACCACCCGGGGCAACCTAGTGCCTGACGGTCTACCCTAGACGCGTGACAGGGCTCTGACGGTCTAGGCGGGACCGTCACAGACGCCTGACGGTCTAGGCGAGACCGTCACGCTCCCAGTGTAAAACGGGGAGTAACACGGAGTGTAACGCACCTGCCCTGGTGCGTTACAGACTGTGACGCGCCTATGCAGGTGCGTCACAGCGGAAAACAAGGGCAAGCCGTGACGCGTGCCACTCGGTGCGTCACAACATGTGGTGGTCCATTCCTGGAGCATCAAACGCATGTAACGGTCCAGCCCTGGAGCGTCACATGGCCTGGGGGTAAAACAACTTCTGACGCACCCACGCTGGGCCATCACAAGGCTGTGACGCACCAGTGCTGGTGCGTCACACGCCTTGACCCCCACGGTCAAACCAACGGTCGGATGCCAATGGTCGGGACGCTCTGACGGCCCAACCCAGGCGCGTCACACGCCTGTGGCGGTCTATCGTGAGATCGTCACACTCCCAGACCCCAGCTGGCTAAACAAGGGCTGTGACGCACCCGCCCAGGCGCGTCACACGGTGTGACGGTCACTGGAAGGACCGTCACACCCGCCCGACGACGGAACGGCGAGAAAAGCCCAAAAAACCCAACCACGCCCCCATGTCTCCACCGGAGAGGGGGAAATCAAAGGGGAAGACCCCTGGGGACCCCTAGCATGATACTAGGCCACCAAAATGTGAAATCGCGGGCTAAATCCATAGATCGGGCGAGCTCTCCCCAAATCATGGAAAACCCCAAACCCGCTCAATCAAGCCCCTCTCGGCCTCCCCTCGGCCTATAAACCACGAAAATGAACGGCGGGGAGCTAGGGAACGTCACCCTACCTCAATGGAGCGAATGCTCCGCCGAATCGATGCCGAGATCACGAAGAACGCTTTGAAAACCCTCGTCCCTTCACGGTTCCCCACAAGCTTTACGCCGCCACGATCACCTCGCCATCACCCACGTCGTCACGCCGTCACCCCGCACCGTCTGCAGCCGGAAGGGGACGTCGCCGCGGCCAAATGAGAGAGAAAGAGAGAGGGAGGGGCAGTGGTCACGGTGGGGAGAAAAGAAGGAAGAAGAAGAAGAAGAAGAGGGTGGGGAGAGAGAGAGATGAGAGTATTTATAGAAAATCTGGAAATTTCAGAAAATACCGAAAAACCAAAAATTACATTTCCGGGATCCTCGGAACGCACCGATCGCAACGGTACCACTCGTGCCCAGGTGAACGACCCGGTTCACCCGCAGCGAGGTTCCGAAAGAATTACCGAAACACACACCGGTAATCAGAAAACACGCGCAGAAAAGTCATGGAACGCTTCCGGCCCCTCCGAAACAACTCCGGATCGCGCCGATCCGAACACAAAAGATGCCCGAAACAAAATTTTGGACACAACGGAGCCAGACACTCTGAGAAACTAGATCCGGGACCCACGAAGAAGGATCCGAAAGGTCCGGGATATTACATGATGAGTCTCGAGCCAATCTATGCCCAAAATCACATCAAAATTCTGAAGCGGTAACGCATAAAGCCTGGCTGGCAAGCTCCACCCTTCCACCCACACAGGTACCTTCTCAAAACAATACGGGGTGATCATGAAATCACCAGTAGGCAACTCTACCGCCAAATCATAAGACATCTGGGTCACCGGCTCCTCAAGACTCAGCGCGAAATCCTCCGAAATAAACGAATGCGACGCACCAGAATCAAACAAAACTCGAGCTACGCAACCCAAAATCATAACAGTACCTTCCACAAGCTGCGACGCCTCTGCCTCTGCCCTGGTCATGTGTGTAATCTTGCCTCGAGACCTTTGACTGCCCACACTCACTGACCGGGGTAGTGGCTGATACTGGCCCTGCTGCTGATGCTGATGCTGCTGATGCTGCTGCTGCTGCTGCTGCTGCTGCTGCTGCTGCTGCTGCTGAGGGTACTACTGCTGCTGCAGGCTCGAAGGACAATCATGCGTCATATGCCCTGCCTGGTCACATATGAAACAAATCACTAGCGTTGTGCACTGCCGAAGCTGATGAGAACCACCGCATCGGGGACACGACCCCCGCGAACCACCAACTGATCCCTGACACTGATAAGGGATCGGCTGCTGAACACTACCCAAAGACGCATGCCTCTGATCCTTGCGCTTCTTGTAGAAACTCTTCCTGAGGAACTTCTTGACCTTTGAGCCAAAAGACACAGATCCTGTCGCTGACACTGCCGGCACTGACACTCCCGAACTACCCGTCGCGTGCTGAAAGGTGCCCTGCTGCTGGGTAGCTGACTGCTGGCTGTGTCCTGACTGGGACTGCCCTTGGCCAACCTGTCCTCAGATCTTCTGCATATCCAGCTCCAGTGATGCCGCCACACGGGAAGCTATCTCCAAATCTGAAGCAGCATTTGCCATCAAGAGGTGCCTCAGATCCTGCCTCAAACCCTGGACGAGCTGCTCGGTCTTCAGCCCCTCATTCTCCATGATATGGGGAGCATAACGGCCCAACTCAACAAACCGAGCACTATATTGCAACACTGACATGTCACCCTGAACCAGCTCCAGAAACTGACGCATCTTCTGCATACCAATGTAGGATTGATAGTAAGTATGCTCGAAGACCCTCACAAAGTCCTGTCACACGATCTGCTGAAGAGAACAAGATTGAAAAGACGTCTTCCACTCTGAAGACCACCAATCTCGAGCCGTACCCTGCAACTGGTTACAGGCCAACATCACCTTGTCTTCCTCGACACAGTTCATGGAATTGAACACTCTCTCCATCTCATCACGTCATCTCTTGACCACATCAGGATCTGGCTAGCCATTGTAGTAGGGTGGGTGGAACTACAAAACGTCCCTCACTGCACGGCTAGGCCCACCCCAAGACGACGAGCCCTCACCAGCATCACCATCAAACTGCTGAGACATGCACTGAAACATGCTCCGAAAGAAATCCTCTGCCCCCGGAACTCTCGCTGCATCAGTGGTGTCTGGTGGCACTCTGCTATGCTCTTCCTGCTCCTATGTCGACTGTCCCTGCTGCGAACGGGTCCTCCGCCTCGGTGCCTTGCTCGCCTATAGCAACAGACAGAAGACACGAAAAATGGCAAAAAATCAATAAAACACACGATGCCCTAAGCCAGTGCCACACCGTCACCGTCGTCGCCGCGTCGTCGAACGGGAGAGGGGGAGGAGAGGGGCGCCGGTCGCTCACGGGAGGAAGGAAGGAGGAAGAAGAAGAATAAGAAAAAGAAAGTGAGTTAATATAGAAAATCCAGATTTTTCAAAAAATACAGAAAAATAGAAAAATACACCTCCGCGATCGTCGGAACACGCTGATCGCTGTGGCACCGTCCCGGAGTAGGAGAACACAACGGTTTGTCCCGCTACAGGGTTCCGCAGGTCCTGTCAGGGAAAACACGTGAAAACCGCAAAACACGTCTCGGGACTCCCAAAAGCGATCCGAAACCCACGGATCCATATCCGAAAAGTGTTCGAAAGATCCAGGGCATTACAAGTTCCCCCATGTTTTCCCCCTCACTAGGAGTGAGTGGGGAGTGGTTTAGGACCCCACAGAGCGGGTCATGCACGAGTATCGCCGAAATCAGTCGACCGATGGGGTAGATCAATTGGCCAATCGCCAATACACCAGAAAGGGGAGACTGACTTGGACCGGTTGACCGACCCAGAGAGGATCGGTCGACTGCTCCAGTGTTTCGATCGACTGACCCTCTGGGCCGGTCGACTATTCCACTGCTTTGGTCGACTGCCCATAGGGTAGGTCGACCGATTTGGGGGTTTTGCTGCCCTTTTGGCAGTGGTCAACCCAGTTGGGATCCTTTGGTCGACCCTTGCCCCGTGGATGTCTCGAGCACCTCCGTTGAGCTGGGTTTTGTGTTCTTAGGTGTCTGAGGATCCCTTGAATAGCGTGTCCATGTGATTCCTCGAGAAAGACCATTTTCTCTTTGGGTAGAGTCCCATAGTTCTCGCGGAGGGTTTCCCACATGAGTTTAATGTACGGCGCTCGTGGTTTCTATTTTACCAGCCTAGGATGGTTTAACGGCATTGAGCCATATTGTACAGCAGCCTTGAGATGAGTCGCGTGACTCGATGGCTGATGGTTTAGCCGGTCTACCTCGTTGTCTTGAGTCTGGTGGCACAGAGCCGCCCTTTGTTTCGCGATATTTACGATGCATGCATGCGTAGCCAGACAGTTCTTTGGTGTTTCCTCTACCGAGAGTTCCCATATTGAGTGACCCCCCACTAGTCGTAATGTTCCTGGACATGCGGGTGCCGACCCACCTGGGAGTGGTGGAGAGCTAGCGCCGGAGAGATGATTTTAGGCTGGTTTCCAAAGGGCCTCCCACTGTGGCGGCTTGAGTCTGAGGTGGGAGGAAAATCAGTTAGAGGGCATGTTGTAGCGCAGCCAGTCAGTGTGTGAACACGTGGTTGAGGACGTCGTACACGTGCTGACGAGCATGACCCCAACTAGTTCTTGTTTTGTGGTTACTTGTACCGTGTCTCAGTTTTCACCTGGGACGAGTAGGGAGACACCTGAGACACAGACTAAGACGTCAGTGGACGCATCCGGCCTTGCTTCTAGGAGGCAATTCTCCTATCACTTGAGACGTAGTTTCTCTGTCTCTCGAGAGTCTGGTTTTCGACGGTGGTGTCGCATTACTCTCGACCACCTAGACTATGTTTCCTTTAGCACCTGGATAGAGTTACCCGAGGGATATAGACGTGTCAATATTGTCTAGCAGTCACGATAGCAATTCTTACGATACTCCAGGTATCTTGTTACCTGCGTGAGACTTATGCGACCAATAACTTAGTTATACTTATTTATTGTTATTACTCTTGCTCTCATTTTGATACTGTTATTGCACCTGTTTATTGTTGTTTATTGTAGTTCATTGTGGTAGGGATCCACGGGACTCATATTGAGCCAATGAGATGAGGCTCACCTCTTTTTCTTTTCAGGTTCGGTTGCGGTCCATAGTTGATTCTCCGCGGCCGAGCACTTATCCCTCATAACTGGAAGTAAATTTCATGCTAGCGTATGAGAGTGGGAAGTCTATGGGGGGATAAGGGGAAAGCAATAGTCCTACAACGGTAAAAGTTCACACCATAGACGTAACACTCCCACCCAATGGCCCCTCAAGATTCTCACTACTCCAAAGAGGGAGTCTGCAACTATTTAATCATAGGGATCCCCTCGAAAAAGTAAGCTCTAATCCTTACCTCCTCAACTGGTGAAGAGCAGTCTCGTACGCTTCGCCTCCTTTTTCTCCCTCTACACCTTGCTCTTGCCCCTACGGACTTAAGCATCGAAGGATTTTTCCTACGATCACAATCACATGCCTCTTGATCGCTTCTCTCCCCTTTTGCAATAATCTTCCTTGATGTGGCTTTGAACAATTGATCTGGGAGTCGCTCTGTCCCGGATCGACGGTTTACGATTTAGTACGAGATCTCGCCTCTTCAACGTAGATCAAGTTTACGAAATTTATCTATAATTACTTCTATTTTCAGCTGAACTGAAAGCATTTTTAATGTCAAATATGTGATTCTTCAACCATCACATTGGAGCATTTTGTTTTCCTTTTTCAAGTTCTTAGACCTAAAATTATCATTCGCGAGTCACAAATGGCCAATGAAATAGCATAGCTTCCTTACCTTTTATTTGCATATCTAAATATATATTTATTTTTAAATTAGCACAACATATATATTCTCAAGATCTATTCTATTTTGACCTCTATTTTATTCATATTATTGTATATATCCCTATATTAAACGTATTCCATTGTTAACGTTCTTGCTGTCATCTGTTGTTTGTTTAATGTAACTTATAGATTAAGAGGAAAAAAATTATTTATTCTTTTCACATAACCAAACGATCGACATATATACTTTTAGACTCTGTTACATTCTCTTGTGTACACCTCCAAACTCTTATATTTCACAATTTAAACAGAATATTTTGTTAACCCTCACAGTATTAAAATTTGAGGAGTACACATAATATATATTACTTGTCGTGGAGTTATACGTGACAATATAAAAGCACGAAGATACATAGTAGAATACGCAAGATTCTAAGGTGTATATGTTATTATTTCTCTAAATTATAGACTCCATCTACTACTCCTAACAAATAATTCAGTAAATGTTGTCCGGTATAAATGTCATTTCGATATGTTTATTCACTTAGTTGGGAACTAATATAATATAGGGAGATATGCAAATATAACTCGATCTATTAAATGGACGATTGCAAAATTATTATCCTTAAATAAATATTAGTATTAATAACTATCCTTCGTGAAAATGAAAATAAGTGTAAAGTTATCCATGAGGTTAGTCGTCATTTACATCCTCAATTTTTATTCCTGAAATTAAAATTTTGGATGAAAATATATGCATAGAAAAGTCTTGTTTTCATTGGTACATTGTGAGATATTGTTATATAGATGTGTGAATAGAGAGAAAGAGTTTAAGAGACGTTAGTGATATTTTTATTTTTTTAAATTTGATTGAAGATTAATCTTAAATAAGAAATTGTAACATAATGTTAACAACGAATAAAGGAAAGTATCTTTGTAAGCATTTCAAGGTAACAAAGTTACTAATAATTGAGGAGGGTAAATTCAATCTGGCCCACATTTAGTCCAGTAACGACCGGCCCATGTCAAAGAGCTCTCGATAAGCGCACCCAAGAAGCGATCGACATATGCGGCCCGCCAAGGAGCGGCCCAATCCGACCCGACATTGGATTCTACAGTGAGGGGAAGCGTAGTTCTCGCCGGAGAACACTCCGACGACCGACCGTTGTCCCCACGACGTCGGCCTTGACCCCATAACGGGCGAGCACGTCCCATGAGCGCCATAAGACTCGCCCAAGGACCGGCCAGCGCCGAGGCTATCGCCCCCCAACGAAAAACTCCCGCCAATGTAGCGGGGGAACGTTACTCTCCTAAGCGGACCCTTCCCTCTCAAGGGATGAGGCCCCTCGCTCCAGGACAACCCATATAAAAGGGACATCGACGGAAGAGAAGAGACAGGGTGGATACTTCTGCCATAAGAGCTTCTTACTGAGAATGGAGCAACCAGACCTACTTCAATGACAAAGAGGCTACCCGCTACGCCTAGAGAGAAACCTCCTCCTGCACGGCCTTACTATCCAGCGAGCACTCTCCGAGTACCCACTAGGAGCGGCGAGCACGGGTGCAGAGGACCTACACGTCTCTCAGATCAGCTACTACGAACTCTACTTCTCTCTCACTTCGTTCTTCTCTATTGCTCATTGATCCCTTGCCGACTTAAGGATCGAGGGTTGTCCCCTAGGGTAACACCCGGGACTCCTTCTGACGCCTCTTTGATTTCTTGGTGTTCGCATGCCTCCACGGGCGCAAGACGACTTCCCCAACAAATAAATAGAGAAGGTGGCACGTGACCTAGGAACCATTTTTCTGCCGCTACACTTCTTGGCGCCGTCTGTGGCAATCGAGCAAACGGCTATGGTGTCCGTGGAAGCCTCCTCAACGCCAGCAACCGGGGGCGTGAAGTCCCGCGATCAATGACACCCAAGAGGGGGGTGAATTGGGTGTTTACAAATTTTAAGGAAACTTTTGACTTTTTGAAATATTTGATAAACACTAATTAGGAAGTTGAAAGTTGTTAAACAAATTCTCTCAATCTTTCCGTTCCCACACGAGCAAGTAACAAAATAAAACAATCAAACCACACACATGCACAACGCATACCACAATGCACAGCGATTTTAAGGTGGTTCGGATGCAACGACGGCAATCCTACGTCCACCCCTCACCAAATCCGGTGAGGCTTCACTCGGGGACAAATCCCTAAACGGAGATGACGCTCCAAACACACACGCAGGATGACGCCTGCACACACACACGAGGACGCGTCCCAACACACACACACACACACACACACACACACGTAGACGAGGTCTCCAACACGATCCAACAACTGGATCAACAACACACACACACTTGCTGCTACAAGTGCAGTAATCCACACACACAAACACTAAGATCTGGATAAAACCACACAACACACATAGATCTAAGAAGACCTACGCACACACGAATCAAATACGACACACACACATACATACACACACACACACACACGACCACGGATCCAACAACGATCCACACACACACGAGTTTGCAGTTTATGATGAACACAATTATAACACCCAAAACATAAAGACGATGAGACTTAGTTTAGAAAACTCATGTTTTGGGTTCCCCTTGAATGCATGTTGCAGATCTTGAACGTATCTTCACTTGATCGGAGCTTCAATCCGTGCTTGCTTGGCTTTTCTCCTTTCTTGCTTGCTTGGCTTCTCTTCTTTCTCCCTTAGGCACTCTTCTTGGAATCCTTACTTGCTTCATTGGCTCTTCTCTTCCTTGGAGGTTGCTAGCTTCAGATTTGGTTTGAAACACCTTGGAGATGGATGAAGATCTTGATGCACGAAGTACTGTTCATGGAGATACAGTACCCTCTCCTTCCTCCTTGGATAGCCTCCTTGTAATACCCCGGTTTGGAAATTGAAATGAATGAATTTTGGAATTTAATATTTAATTCCTTAGTGAATAGGACAAGTGGAATTTTGACTACCTTATAAAAATCTAGAAAAATGGTAATTTGGTAAAGGACAATTTATTTAACAACTTTGTCTTCTGTGGTCAACCTAACAAAAATCCGTAACTAGGTCTAATCAATGGATTGAGCCCAAAGGGCACACTTACCTAACCTTAACTCAAACCCCGGAATTAGGGCTTAATACCCCATCAAATGAGTCCAAATCGGTGGAAAATGAAAGGCCAGGATCTATGGATCGTTTCCCCTCTGCCAATTCACCGAAACCCTAACCCTAAAACTTGTGATCGACCAAGCTTGGGTGAGGTCAACAATTGGGGCGACGTTTCAATCACTCCACTTTCTCTGACGAATGCTCCCAGCACAGAAGGATCCAGAAGGTGTATGAGCTATAAAAATAAAGCTCTGCAACACTAGAATCCTTTGGAAATAGTGACGGCCGCAGTGGAGATCGATCAAGGGAGATCTCTGGTGATTAGTGGAGACGTGTCGGCGTCCCTCTTCTTCCTTTCTTCTTCCTTCTTCACCCAATTGAGGTAGGTAATAACGAGCCCAATATAAAGTGTTATATATGGATGGAATCAGCGTCTAGTCCTCTTTCTTTTGAGCCAAAAATCCCTAAATTCTATTAGGTATCCTGCGCAAATTTAATGGTTTGGTAGAGGCATGTCAGAATTAGGGCAGAACTTGTTCCCCTTTGATTTCAGTAGCGATTTCAGGCTGTAAATCAAAAATTGATTCATGCATCTTGTAGAGTTTTTCATGCTCTTTCTATTGATAGTAAAAGCCCTAAATTCCAAGATGTATACCCTTCGAATTTCGTGTTTTAATGTGACCCTAGAAACCTCGCCGAAGGCGGGCAAGGGTTGGTTTAATCGGATTTTACCAGACTTGGGCGGTCTTGCGATAGACCACATAATAGGATGGGCGGCCATCACCTAGACCACATAACCCCTGACAGGATGGGTGGCCATCTGCATGACCACACATCCTGGGATGGGCGGCCATCACCTAGACCACATAACCCCTGACAGGATGGGCGGCCATATGCATGACCACATATCCTGGGATGGGCGGCCATCACCTAGACCGCACAACTCCTTGGGCGGCCATGCCCTGGCCGCACAAGTACCCTGTGTTCAGTCAGGTAGATATAAGGTCCTGTAACGACCGCACATCTATGCAGAAAATGACTTAGTGTGAGCTCAACATGATTCGTATTAGTATCTTAATTGATAATTAGTAAATTAGAAACACATATGATAAGTGGTAAATTATGCAAGTAAATTTCTGTAAAATGCATGCTTTTTATTCCCACATGATCTTGTTCATTATCATTATCATCTTGATTCATCTTTTTGGCAATTAAATTAATGTAAATCATGATCCTTGATAAATTGACATGAAAATTAGGACTTAAATGAATACTAGGTTGCTTGACAGCCATTCTACTCTAGTAGAACGGTTTGACCAATTTACCGACTTTTAACAAGTCATTAGCCATATTAGTTGTGCTAGCCTTGAACTTACCCCCGGACACTCCATCCGACGGACTTAACATCATCTTGGGATCTCTGTATATCCCTGCTAAGAATCTAAGGAAGCACCAGAAACTCCGATTTACGTGACTGAACCGTTGGATTATGAGTCATGGATCGAATTGGGCTAAGAGAGGCATGTGCGGCTACTAGTGGACCGCATATCCTTATAGGCGGCCCAATAATGACCGCATATACCTGGCTTATGCCATTAAGTGTTGGTCGATTAACCTTGATCAATCTTCGACAAAACCATTAAGCCCTAGACTGACCAATAGACAGTAGACTAGGCCCTGGTTTAGTTTTACCCTGTCTTTGGCAGCCCGGAGTCCAATAGAGTGATTTCTTAGCCTTCTAGCCAAGCCCGGGTGGTGCGGCTGGAATATGACCATTCAAACCTTATGCGGATTCTATTGGACCGCATATCCTTAATACGGCCCCGTATGGCCCGTACATCATGTTCATGGGTCTTAAGGTCTTCTGGACCTGCGCGGCCCAGAACTTACCGTTCATCCTTAGAGCGGCACACTGTCAGCCATTCATTCTTGACCTCGTGGGCTGGGTTTCAGTCCAGTTCCTGTAAGTGCGGCCTAGTATTAGCCGCACATATCTTTTGAGCGACCTCTGTATGACCGTATATCTCTCATAGACGAGTTTTATCGTGTTTTGTGCTCTTGAATCCAAGGACATATTAGTCCTTTAAATCTTGAACTTCTGGACAATAATTCCTCTAATTATTTCGCCATAAACTTGACTAAATGTCTAGACAGAACTTGGGATCTTGGATCCGATAAATCAATGACAACGCATCATAAGGGCCCAGTCTGGTCCTGGGGAGAGCACCCGAAAAGTACTTGTGCCCATGGGAGTTTGTAATGACAAGGTGAGGCATTGCACCGAGTGCATGACTAGCGTGATGTCTACGATAGAAATCTCTTGTTATCTCTTGTTATTTGATCATGCTTGACTTGTTTAAAATACTTGCTGGTGGCCATTTCCTCGTTACAATTTCCTGTTACACTTGTTACATGATATTCTTGTTGAAATCCAGGTATCTTATATTTCCTTGACCTTGCAAGATCTTTATATTACGTTATTTTTCTTATGTATCATCATTTCTTTTCTTATCATTTCATATGAAAATAGAATAATTGGTTAATTACGTAAACTTGCCTGTTATTATCTACTGAGCGTTCGCTCATATAGTTGTCTCCCCCCTTTTTCCAGGTAGCTCAGGTGATGATGTGCTTACCGTTGGGGATGGGCAGGAGTGATGATTGGAGTGTACCAGTTCTAGATGTTGAGTTGGCATAGTTATCCTGCTCTTAGTTGTGCCTTAGAGGGTGTTTAGCTACAGTTATGATATTATTGTTAAGTTGATGTTGCCTCAGTTTGTATTAAAGTTGGTTTAAGGATATTGTACTAGATTTGTAATGTTTCATGACCAATAAAGTTATCTCTTTTCATAGCACATGTGTTAATGCTTAGATTAGCTTATCATTATTTCTAGCTATTTCTGACTGTACGTTCTGATATTCCGCATCGGGGCGTGACAGTTTAGGTGGTATCAGAGACATGTTCCACATTCCTAGATTTTCTAAGGTTCTATGTTTTCTAAGTTCTAGGGGTCTAAGTGATGATATAGGACCCATAACCTTGTTATAAGTCTAAAAACCCAACCTGGTGTGATTTGGGTAGAAACTTGGGTTAAGTTAATACCTTAATTGTGATATTATCTATTTTTAATGAACCTAAATAATCTATTCCACGGTAGACCTTTGCAATGGCAGCTGATCGCGCGGAATGGAGGAACTTGCAGCGCACGGTTCAAGGCCTTACTCAGGTTTTGCAACAAGTGGCCCAAGCAGGAGCTGCAAACCATGGCACTGGTGATTTATATCGGAACTTTCGGGGAATGAATCCATCGAGATTTGGTGGCTCGACTGACCCTGATGAAGTAGAGCAGTGGCTAGAAGAAATGGGGAGGATATTCGAAGTAATGCAGTGCAGCAATCAAGAGCGTGTCCTTCTATCAACCTTTCAACTTGAACGTGATGCAAGAACATGGTGGGATTCAGTGAAGGCTACCCTTGGTGATCAGCAAGTCACATGGGAGAAGTTTGAGGAATTCTTTAATAGCAAATACTTTTCTGATAGAGTGCAAGAGAAGAAGACAGCGGAGTTCGCAGCTTTGAAGCAGCGAAATCTATCTATGGCAGAGTATGACGCTCAATTTTCTCGGTTATCCCGATATGCTACTCACTTGATATCCACCGAGAAGATGAAGGCTAAGCGCTTTCTTAATGGACTGAAGCTACTATATATCAACCAATTGGCACCAATGGAAATCCCAACTTATTCTGAGATGGTGAGAAAAGCTCAAGTCCTAGAAGATACTCTAGAAATGACGGAGAGAATCCGTGGAAAAAGTGCAAGGAAGGAACAACCTACGGGTTCCGGGAATATCAAACCCGGGTATGGCCAGAAGAGGCCCATTAGTGGGTCTGGTTCGTGGAGTGGGTCCGGATCGTGGAAGGGCAAGAGGTCGAAACGTGAAGACAAGAAGCCTGGCCCTATTGTTCCATTCAAAGGAGTATGCAAGTATTGTGATCGTCCAGGTCACAAGATGGAGGAGTGCTGGCGCAAGTTGGGCGCCTGTTTGCGATGTGGAAGTAGGGAGCACCGTATCCCTGACTGTCCTCTTTTATCTAAGCAAGCTATACCGGCGAAACCACAAGGCATCAAGAAACAACAAGGCAAGCTCCAAGCTCTACAAGCAGATGAGGCAGGAACCACTGAGGGTGGTGGACTCGTCGAAGGTACTCTTATTATACTCGACAAGCCAGTATTTGTTCTTTTTGATACTGGTGCCACACATTCATTTATTTCTCAGAGATTTGCTAAGTCTTTAGCTGTGAAGCCTATTTTGATGGATTCTCTGTTAGAGATTTCAACCCCTATTGGTACTAGATTAGCAATTCAGTATTTCTATCCTTCTAGTAAGGTTATGATTGATGAACAGAATTTACCAGCTGATTTAGTTTGCATGGACATGAAGGATTATGATGTAATCCTAGGAGCAGATTGGTTGGCTAAATATGAGGCAAATGTTCACTGCAGTTCTAGCTCTGTGTCTTTTACTAGGCACCCGAGACTTTCTCTTGTGGGAGTTAAACACCATAACTCCGTATCACTTATCTCGGCTCTTCGAGCTGATAAGCTGATGAAGCGAGGATGTAAAGCTTTTCTAGCCTTTGTCTATGCGACCCCTGAGCAGCAGATTGAGATTAAGGACATTTCTGCTATCCGAGATTTTCTTGATGTCTTTCCAGAGGAACTGCCAGGACTTCCGCCTGAGCGGGAAGTTATCTTTTCTATTGATCTCATTCCTGGCACATCTCCTATTTCCAAAGCTCATTATCGTATGTCTCCTACGGAACTGAGGGAATTAAAGCAGCAGTTGATGGAATTGCTCGAGAAGGGTTTCATTCGTCCAAGTACTTCCCCTTGGGGAGCCCCTGTATTATTCGTCCGGAAGAAAGATGGTTCGATGCGATTGTGCATCAATTATCGACAATTGAACCAACTGACTGTCAAGAACAAATATCTATTGCCGAGGATTGACGAATTATTTGATCAGATAGCAGGAGCTCATTATTTTTCTAAGATCGATCTTTGATCTGGATATCATCAGTTGCAGATTAAGGAAGAGGATATCTATAGAACAACTTTCCGCAGCAGGTATGGTCATTTCGAATTTGTCATTATGCCTTTTGGTCTAACGAATGCACCAGCAGCTTTCATGCAGTTGATGAATAATGTATTTCGGCCCTATCTTGATCAATGGGTCGTGGTATTCATTGATGATATCCTGATTTATTCCAAGAATGAAGAGGAGCATGCTGAACATCTGAGGATGGCATTGCAACTATTGAGAGATCATCAGCTATATGCCAAGTTCAGTAAGTGTAAATTCTGACTGCAAGAGGTGTCCTTTCTCGGACATATCATCACAAAGGAAGGAATTTATGTTGATCCTTCAAAGGTAGAGGCAGTGAAGAATTGAGATCAGCCTACCAGTGTGACTGAAGTTAGAAGTTTCCTAGGCCTAGTAGGCTACTACTGAAGATTTATCTAGGATTTCTCTAAGATTGCGACACCTATGATAAGACTAACCCGCAAGGAGAACAAATTTGATTGATCAGAAGATTGCCAGCGAAGCTTTCAGACTTTAAAGGAATGTTTAACTACTGCACCTGTATTGGCTTTACCTTCTGGTGATGGAGTTTTTGTCGTATACACTGATGCTTCAGGTATTGGTTTAGGTTGTGTACTCATGCAGCATGGGAAAGTGATTGTCTATTCTTCTAGACAGTTGAGGAAGCATGAAGAGAATTATCCTATTCATGATTTGGAACTAGCAGCGGTAGTATTCACCTTGAAGATATGGATGCATTACTTGTATGGAGAAACATTCACAGTGTTTTCAGATCATAAGAGTCTGAAATATTTATTTTCTCAGAAGGAACTCAATATGAGGCAAAGAAGATGGTTGGAGTACTTGAAGGACTTCGACTTCTCGATTGAGTATCATCTTGAAAAAGGTAATGTTGTGGTAGATGCATTAAGCCGGAAGCCTGTAGCTAAATTGTCAAGTCTCATGTTACAAGAGTGGAGGCTACTGGAACAATTAGCTAGCCTGGACCTTAATGTTGACAATGATCGGGTTAGGATTGCACAGATTCGACTTAAGCCCGAATTGTTGATGGAAATCAAGTCTTTGCAAGATAATGATCCTGAGCTGGTAGAGATCAAGGGAAGCTTGAGCAGCAGACTGACTTCATGATGGCTGATGATGAAGATTGTTATTCCAGGGAAGAACTTGAGTACCTGATGAAGCTGAAATAAAGAAAAAGTGGTGCGGACACCAGGGCGATCACGTGACACGTCGGTGAACTGACGGTGCCATACGCGGAGCGCCAAGTGGACTACATCGGCTTATCTTCAAAAGGGGGATAATTTGGCTTGAATTTGGACCTTTTTTGGCATTGAATTGGGCTTGTAAAGGGTATTATATATGTAATTTGCTAATGGGCTGGTTGTAAGGCTCCTAAAGGGCCAAATTGTTAAAGCCCCTTAAGCATTCCATAAGTAGAAATGGCCTTGGTCTATTTGTAATGGATCCATAAGCCATATGGGCTTCCTTCCTACATGGGTTCTCTAGATTGGATAATATAGAGTGGGCTCTCTTCATTCATGGGCTTGGTTAAGCCATGGCCACATTTGGCCTTAAGCCATCTAGGTTGGAATGGGCTTGGTTAAGCCATGGCCACATGTGGCCCATTCAAGGCCCAAGATTGGGGCGCCCCCTCTTTTGGCTTATTAGGCTAGGAATTGTGTTTTTTTTTAAGCTTCTTCCACCTCCATTCACCACATGGATTAATAGATGGCTGCTGGTCAAGATATAATGGCTGATAGCCTACCATATATGGCTGCCACCTACCTTTGAATTTCAAAGGGAGGAAGATTCCCCTCCCCTTTCTTGGTCTCCCCTCCCATCACAATCAAAAGGGGGCGCAGCTACCTTCCCTCTCCCCACACTCCATCAATCTTCCCTTTCCCCTACCCCTTGTATTTCCCTATATAATGGCATGTATAGTGTTTATTCTTAAGAGAATGAAGTTTTGTTGAAAGAAAAGTTCATTAGAGAGTGATTCTTTTTGTGTGTTCTTGGGTGTGGCTCCCATTGTGCTGTCCTGTGACTGGACAGAACTGGGTCGTGAGACTCGACCCCGTATCCCCCTCTTCCTCTTATCTTCTTCTTCCACAAAAATTATCCGTGATACCTCTGCAAGTTAGCAAACTTTCAGCTTTAGTTTCGTATTGATCGGAGTTCGTGAGCAACGATAGCGATTTTTCTCGTGGAGGCACGCAGATCGGTTCCTGAATGCTTCCCAGAATTGAAGATGTCTGTGTTTTAATTTCTGGAGCCCAACCCCGACGCCATCTGAAGTTATTTCCTGAAGAGAAATCGTAGTATTTCAAGTCCTCTATGTGTTGCCGCTTGTTTCACCTTGATCCGTGACCGGTGCTGATCGTGACGACAGTTCTCGTGGGATCGCGTGGGCTGATCTGAGCAGGCCCGGCTGAGAACTAGATTCAACTTTCAGAGCCAGCCCCACTTCATCCGGCCAAGATCAGTGTGAGAGATCTTCAGAGTATTTCTTCCTCTGGACGTCACCTACCATCTCCCACAAGGAACGCTCCGATCCGACATTGGCAACCATTTTCCCAACATTTTACCGTGTTTCTCTGCAGTTCTGTGAGCACAAAACTAGAACCTCAGAAGATTTGTCACTGCGCCCAGATCTGAAGGCATCTGTTCGCGATCTTAGGAGTGAAGATACTACATCTAGTCGCCGACATTCTCAACAAACGGCGCTCCGATCGGGCATCGGATCCAGCCGTACCAGCCTCCGCAAGCTCGCTGCGCATGGTGACCAGCGCGGACAGAACCGGGTCGACTTTCCGTCGGCGTACCCGAGCGGCTCCGGCACGTGTTCCTCGCCTCCTGCGAGTGTGGCCCGTCAACCCGGGTTTCAGCAACCCCAAAGTTATTGATTGTAGCCCGATACCTCCCTGTGTGGAGTGGGCCAAGCTTCTGAAATTGTAAAGTTAATCTTGTGTGTATTGGGGTTGTTCAGAAATCGGCCGGGAATTCTTCCCCACGACTAGTCGTGGAGGTACGTGCTCGTTCCGATCCTTACATTTACTGTTTAGTATGCTTTCTATATTGCTGCGTTTGTGAGAATAAGGCCGATAGCTAGTTTCAAATTCACCGCGATTGTGAGTTGTGAGCGCCCGTTCCGTGGCTCCAATCGAGCACCGAGCGCGAATTAGCACCCTAGGCGACGGTGGTTTCTTAATCGCCGCGATCCCCACGTTTCCCTCGCAAGGGACGATCGTCGGGCTCAAGAGAGTCGCTGTTGAGAGACATCTCCACCCGGAGAATACCACGGTGGTCAGCCGCCCGGCTTGCCTTAGTGTGCTAGTGCTGGCCGCACAACGAGTCGGTCGTACGTCTTAGCCCGAGTCGGTCATCCGTCCCGCATCAGTTTGGTATCAGAGCGGGTTGAGTCTAGGGTAGTCTTTGCATAAGTCTTGCATGCATCATGGTCTAAGTCGAGTCTAGAACCATCATTACTTTCAAAACAAAAAAAGAGTGTTTTCAAATTGCATTTCACCCAATAGCCCGGTATATTAAAAGGCGTTGCCCGAACATTAGGTTATGCCTATCGGGAAGGTAGCGTACTTGCGCGAGTGATCTTCGGATTGCTTATCTCCGTCACATACCGGATATTGGTTAGGTCTACGTGCATCATTTTTTTTTGCATTAGTGAGTGTTTGCATTAGTTGGTGTCTTCTAGTTCGTGTAGTCCTATAAGAGTCAGTCAGTCTTGTCCAAGTGTCGGCATGTCTAACATGTAGTTCCCTAATTTCTCATGGAGTCCCAATCACCCGGGCGATATGACCGTTGGCCCACCCATGGGCTTGGCAACCATCCTCTCCGCTTCTGTAGGCCTGAAGCCTCAGATTTTTTTGGCTCCAATGACCCGGGCATCTACCTCAAGTGGGAGGCCACCATGGACACCTACTTTGATTGTTATACTATGTCGGAGGTAATGCAATTCTCTTTCACCAAAGAGCGGCTTCTTCATGAGGCTACCGAAAAGTGGGATTACATCGAAAGAATGAGAGAGGTTAGGGGGCAATGGCCCATCAAGTCATAGTGGGACATGAAGAGAGAGCTTAGGAAGGTCTACGTGCCCCAACCGGTCACCTCCAACCGGCCCCACCCAATCACTTCCAACCAAGTGGATCCTAGCCGGAGGCAAAGAGCCCCACACGTCGATGAGCCAAGACCCAATCCTAGGACGGTTGACTACGGGCGAGTCCACCAGGATATCCCTATTCCAACCCACTCCGTTGCCGAACTTATGCAAATGATTTTGGACCGGTTGGATGGGGTGGATAGGACACGTACTCCTAGTGATGTACTCCTACCCGAGCCTAAGGAGGTCATCGCCGGTAGTCTTAACCCGGCCCCATCAACGGAGTCCCCAAGCCCTCTCCCCATCATAGTGGATCCTCCTTCCCCACCCATGAGAGCTCTATCACACTCACCTTCCGATCTTATTTCGGAGCCCTCTCATTTGGAGCCACCAAAGCCCGAGCCACCCGTATTTCTAACGGGTACACTTTACATATCCGAGCCACTAGTTAGTTGGCTCAAGGATGGCTTGGTCCCACTTCCCTTCCCATCTATGGACCCTATCCAACCTCTGGTGCCAAGCAACTCATTTCACACCACCTTCCGGTCTAGTCACTATGTGGATTCATTGGACGACCTTCTTAAAGGGTTAGACCGGCAGTTGGTATTTACGCACTTGTTGGCCCCAGGCTTCGACCGACCCACCAGTCGTAGCTTCACCCATTCCACCTTAGGGTCCATTACCTCCGTGTACACCATGGGTCATGTTACCACGGAGGTTCTTCTACTCCTCCCGTTACCGGCCGAGCCCGACTTCATTCCTTTTATCCCGAGGGAGGAGCCCTACCTTCTATACACTGTCCCATCTACCACGATGGATGGAGGTGACCATCACCTTCATGAATTTCAAACATGGGACTATGTAATGGAGGGTCACACATCCTTTGACCCATTCGACCCCTTCTCTAGCGGGCCTCGTGACCCACCACTTCCCCTCTACTTTGTCAAGGAAGTCCCCTACCACTCTCTTCCCACTCGGGCCAACCAAATTCCACATAGCAATAGGTCCGATTATTGGGAAGCATGGCATGCCTTACCTACATGTCGTGGTGATGAACCTCTTAGCCCACCCACACCCACATCTGATGGGAAGTCCTTGCATGCATGGTGTCTTTTTGGGTGTCTAGGAGTACATAATCCTACCTACCTTTGGTTGCATCTAGTGTATGCATGGCACACATTTGGGTGTCCTGGTCCGCCATCATCCATGCGTAGGTCGGACTAACCATAGGTTTGTCTAAAGTCATGTGTGTGTGTGTGTGTTTATTTGTCTCCCTCGTTGTTCTCTTTCATGCATATGGTTTGCATTAAGTCGTGTCAATAAAAGGCCAGTCAAAGCACGCATAAGGAGGTAGCCAATGCATGCTACATATCCGTGGATTCAAAGGGAGAGTACATCTAGATCAGGGTCATACCTGACAGGTTTCCGCCCAGAGATCGAAAGCCACTCTAAGTCCACGATCCCCACCCTTTTCGGGTTAAGAAACAAGTGGGTCCGAAAGCGTACGATATTGAACTACCGAATGCCTATGGTGTCAATTCGACGTTCCATGTTTCCTCTGGTAGCATATTGGAACCCGCGGTGATCCTAGTGAGTTTTGGGCTTTCTCCTTCTAGTGTGAGTGACACCACCATAGAGTCCACCTCTTCCAGCCTCAACGCACGCATATAGATTGTATACTGGATGAGCAGGTGATCACAAGGAACGGAGCATACCCACACGTCCTAGTGTGTTGGCGAGGATGTCCCCACGACGACCAACGCCTTGATCACATGCGGAGATTGCAAGTTTCGAGACCCTTACTCGACGGGGTTGAGTTCCTCCCACCCGGGGAGAATTGGTGCGGACACCAGGGCGATCACGTGACACGTCGGCGAGTCGACGGTGCCATACGCGGAGCGCCAAGTGGACTACATCGGCTTATCTTCAAAAGGGGGATAATTTGGCTTGAATTTGGACCTTTTTTGGCATTGAATTGGGCTTGTAAAGGGTATTGTATATGTAATTTGCTAATGGGCTGGTTGTAAGGCTCCTAAAGGGTCAAATTGTTAAAGCCCCTTAAGCATTCCATAAGTAGAAATGGCCTTGGTCCATTTGTAATGGATCCATAAGCCATATGGGCTTCCTTCCTACATGGGTTCTCTAGATTGGATAATCTAGAGTGGGCTCTCTTCATTCATGGGCTTGGTTAAGCCATGGCCACATTTGGCCTTAAGCCATCTAGGTTGGAATGGGCTTGGTTAAGCCATGGCCACATGTGGCCCATTCAAGGCCCAAGATTGGGGCGCCCCCTCTTTTGGCTTATTAGGCTAGGAATTGTGTTTTTTTTTAAGCTTCTTCCACCTCCATTCACCACATGGATTAATAGATGGCTGCTGGTCAAGATCTAATGGCTGCTAGCCTACCATATATGGCTGCCACCTACCTTTGAATTTCAAAGGGAGGAAGCTTCCCCTCCCCTTTCTTGGTCTCCCCTCCCATCACAATCAAAAGGGGGCGCAGCCACCTTCCCTCTCCCCTTACTCCATCGATCTTCCCTTTCCCCTACCCCTTGTATTTCCCTATATAATGGCATGTATAGTGTTTATGCTTAAGAGAATGAAGTTTTGTTAAAAAGAAAAGTTCATTAGAGAGTGATTCTCTTTGTGTGTTCTTGGGTGTGACTCCCATTGTGCTGTCCTGTGACTGGACAGAACTGGGTCCTGAGACTCGACCCCGTATCCCCCTCTTTCTCTTATCTTCTTCTTCCACAAAAATTATCCGTGATACCTCTACAAGTTAGCAAACTTTCAGCTTTAGTTTCGCATCGATCGGAGTTTGTGAGCAACGATGGCGATTTTTCTCGTGGAGGCATGCTGATCGGTTCCTGAATGCTTCCCAGAATTGAAGATGTCTGTGTTTTAATTTCTGCAGCCCAACCCTGACTCCATCTGAAGTTGGTTCCTGAAGAGAAATCGTAGTATTTCAAGTCCTCTCTGTGTTACCGCTGGTTTTGCCTCGATCCGTGACCGGTGCTCATCGTGACGGCAGTTCTGGTGGGATCGCGCGGGCTGATCTGAGCAGGCCCGGCTGAGAACTAGAATCAACTTTCAGAGCCTGCCCCGCTTCATCCGGCAAAGATCAGTGTGAGGGGTCATCAGAGTATTTCTTCCTCTGGACGTCGCCTACCATCTCCCACAAGGAACGCCCCGATCTGACATTGGCAACCATTTTCCCAATATTTTACCGTGTTTCTGTGCAGTTCTGTGAGCACAAAACCAGAACCTCAGAAGATTCATCACTGCGCCCAGATCTGAAGGCATCTGTTCACGATCTTCGGAGTGAAAGATACTACATCTAGTCACCGACATTCTCCAACAAACGGCGCTCCGATCGGGCATCGGATCCAGCCGTACCAGCCTCCGCAAGCTCGCTACGCAGGGTGACCAGCGCTGGCAGAACCGGGTCGGCTTTCCGTCGACGTACCCGAGCGGCTCCGGCACGCGTTCCTCGCCTCCTGCCAGTGTGGCCCGTCAACCCGGGTTCCAGCAACCCCAAAGTTATTGATTGTAGCCCGATACCTCCCTGTGTGGAGTGGGCCAAGCCTCTGAAATTGTAAAGTTAATCTTGTGTGTATTGGGGTTGTTCGGAAATCGGCCGGTAATTCTTTTGCATTTATGTCCTTTTAGTTTGTGTTTATATCCTTGGGAAAGTATATGCGCAATTTTACGGCTTTATAAGCCAATGCGTCATTCCCACGGATTGTGTGGGTTTCTATGTAATTTGTCAGTAGGACCAGCATGTGGGCCCTCATCCCTTTCCCATTGGTCCATGTCACTCATGTGGGGCTGGTCAACCATCCTAGGTGGCCATCTAGAAGGGTTGAATGTCAAATGCCACATGGGTAGACAAGTGGTTAAATTGGTCCAAGGTAGGTCACCTACCTTCACCTACCATACCCCTTGGTCAAGGGGGCGCCCCTCTCCCCTTATTAGTTTAATATTTTGTGTGTGTTGTTCACACTTAATCTCAGCCATCCATCCCCCATCCCTACATCCAAGGGTCTACATTAGATTTGATACCTTTCATATAAAATGTTGTATTTTCATGTGAAAATCAATGAAAAATTCAGAAAATTTGTTGAAAAGTCAAAGGCTTCTTGCGCTCCCAGCTCCTCCCCTCTGGTTCCTCTCCTCCAACCTCCAGTTCTAGAGTGGTTTCTACCTCCTATCCCCTCCCCTCTATCTCCGGTGATCATCTGTGCCGCCGCCGCCGCCGTTCCTACCGCCTACGAGCCGCCACGGAGCCATCGTCAAGGTTCTGTCCTGCTGGACAGAGGTGACTTCCATGAATTCTTCCTGTCAGCCACGAGCTCAGATGGATTTGCAATTTTGAGGGTGTGCTTTTACCTTGAATCACCACCTCCACCTAAATTTTCACGTCCAAACTCCTCCATTTCGTAATTTTCCATTTTCGTTCATTTTGCATTCCCAGATCTGTTTTATCTCTGTCTACAGTGAAAATAGCTCTGAGTTTCCCATCTTCGACCACCTTTTTGAATTTTCCAAACCCTCCCAATTTTACTGGGAGTTTTGTCCATCATCCCATACATCCACCATTTTTATTGATTTTTTATCCATCATCTATCCATTTTTCAAAATTCGTGTTCTATCTCAGCTACAGTGCTTTCAGCCCATTTCCAGATCCGACCCATTTCCAGTTCAAAAATCCTATCAATTCGTAGCCATATCCAAACGTGTCCAAACCAGTTTTTTCATTTTCCTATCTTGATTTCCTACAACTTTTCTGAAGACTACACCTTCATATTCGGACGTTCACATATCGGTCAAAGGTAGTTCTCAGATACGTTCTCTGCAGATCTGAGAGCCCGGTCACTATACAACAGCAACTCAACAATTCATTAAAGCCCAGATCCGTGTAGATCCAGGCCAGATCTTCAAGCCTAGATTGAATTATTTGAAGTTAGCTTTCCAACGGCGCCCGTTTCGTGTCGATCTGACATCGGGACTGTTCGCAGCGTCCGTTCTCGCCGGGACGCGCGCTGAAAACCAGAAGTTGCAGATCCGTGGCCGGTTGTTCCGACCGGTGCCGATCGGAGCCGCCCGGCCTCCGACCGGCGAACCAGCGCGCCTCCACTCCACGGAGCGCTCATCCAGACATCCACCACCATAGCGGTGCCACCGGGTCCCACACGGCCCCTCCGGACAGTAAGTGGGCCCCACAGGCGCGAGTACGTGTGCGGCCGAAGCTACGCGAGAAGCCGCCCGTCAACCCGAATTCGGTCCTCCCGGACCCCATTGTGTAGCCCTTTACCTCCCTGCGTGGAGTGGGCAGCGATTTGTATTGCTATAATCTTGTGTATTATTGTTCCGGGAGTACGAGTTTCGGCCGGGTCCGTCGTCCCCACGCCGAGCGTGTGGAGGTATCGTCCTCGCTCCTTACTTGACATTTTGCTTAATTTCATATATGCTTATTTATGCCGCTGCTAGAGAGCATGATAGGGTAATTAGCTCGCTTTCTATTTATATCACCGCTGCTGCGAGAGAGAGCGTTACCGTCCCGTGACCCGATCCGGGCACGAAAGAGAAAGCCGACCACCCTAGCTCACTGCCGGTTTCTCAACCGCGCACGTCCGACGCTTCCCTCGTTAAGGGACGATCGCGAGCTTGTCGTGTCCGTGATCCCGTCCCGCATCACAAGAGAGTCGCTGTTGAGAGACGTCTCCACCCGGAGAATACCACGGTGGTCAGCCGCCCGGCTTGCCTTAGTGTGCTAGTGCTGGCCGCACAACGAGTCGGTCGTACGTCTTAGCCCGAGTCGGTCATCTGTCCCGCATCAACAAGATTCTTGAGGAAGCTCATAGATCCAGATACACCATTCATCCTGGAGGCACTAAAATGTTCAGAGATTTGAAAAGATCCTTTTGGTGGACGAATATGAAAAGGGAAGTTGTAGACTTCGTGAGTAGATGCTTGGTTTGTCAACAAGTTAAGGCTGAACATTTTAGACCGGCAGGAAAATTGAAACCACTCGACATACCCCAATGGAAGTGGGAAAGCATTGGCATGGACTTCATTATGGGTCTACCTAGGACTCGTGGTGGATTTGATGCAATATGGGTGATTGTCGATCGATTGACAAAGTCAGCTCATTTCTTACCCATTCAGTCTAAATGGACAGTTGATATATTAGTTGCTTTGTATTTGAAGGAAGTGGTAAGGCTCCATGGCATACTAGTCTGCATTGTGTCTGATAGAGACCCCAGATTTACTTCACAATTCTGGAAGGGACTGCAAGAGTCTCTGGGTACTCGTCTGAATTTCAGTACTGCTTTTCATCCACAGACAGATGGACAGACTGAAAGAACCAACCAGATAGTGGAAGATATGCTTAGAGCATGCATGAATGATTTCGGAGGTAGTTGGAGTGATCACTTGGCATTAATTGAATTCGCCTACAACAACAGTTATCAATCCAGCATATAGATGGCTCCTTTTGAAGCATTATATGGAAGAAGCTGCCGTTCCCCGTTATGTTGGGATAAGGTAGGTGAGAAACAATGGCTTGGATCGGATCTTATTTCAGAATCATCACAGAACATCCATATTATCCGAGACCAGTTACAAGTAGCACAATCAAGACAGAAGTGTTATGCCGACAATAGAAGAAGAGCATTGGAGTTTCAGGTTGGCGAGCATGTATTTCTAAAGGTCTCTCCTACGAGAGGGATTCGAAGATTTGGTATTCAGGGCAAGCTAAGTCCGAGATATATTAGTCCTTTCGAGATCCTGGATAGAGTGGGAGAGGTTGCTTACAGGCTGGCATTACCACCTCAATTGTCTGGCGTACACAATGTTTTCCATGTGTCTATGTTACGGAAATATGTGTATGACCCCACTCACATCATTCAGCATGTGGATTTCGGATTGAAGGAAGATTTGACCTATGAAGAAAGACCTATCAAGATTCTGGCCGGAAACAACAACAACTCCAGAATCGTTCCATACTGATGGTCAAAATTCAGTGGAGTCGACGTGGGGCCGAAGAAGCTACTTGGGAGTCTGAAGATACTATGTGGAAGCGGTATCCCAACTTATTCTAGGTGAGCTATCTCATTCCCTATTTTCTGTATTTAGTGCAGTGAATTTGGAGGACCAAATTCCTTAAAGTAGGGGAGGGTGTAATACCCCGGTTTGGAAATTGAAATGAATGAATTTCGAAATTTAATATTTAATTCCTTAGTGAATAGGACAAGTGGAATTTTGACTACCTTATAAAAATCTAGAAAAATGGTAATTTGGTAAAGGAAAATTTATTTAACAACTTTATCTTCTGTGGTCAACCCAACAAAAATCTGTAACGAGGTCTAATCAATGGATTGAGCCCAAAGGACACACTTACCTAACCTTAACTCAAACCACGGAATTAGGGCTTAATACCCCATCAAATGAGCCCAAATCGGTGGAAAATGAAAGGCCAGGATCTATGGATCGTTTCCCCTCTGCCAATTCACCGAAACCCTAACCCTAAAACTTGTGATCGACCAAGCTTGGGTGAGGTCAACAATTGCGGCGACGTTTCAATCACTCCACTTGCTCCAACGAATTCTCCCAGCACAGAAGGATCCAGATGGTGTATGAGCTATAAAAATAAAGCTCTGCAACCCTAGAATCCTTTGGGAGCAGTGGCGGCCGGAGTGGAGATCGATCAAGGGAGATCTCTGGTGATTAGTGGAGACGTGTCGGCGTCCCTCTTCTTCCTTCTTCACCCAATTGAGGTAGGTAATAACGAGCCCAATATAAAGTGTTATATCTGGATGGAATCAGCGTCTGGTCCTCTTTCTTTTGAGCCAAAAGCCCTAAATTCCATTAGGTATCCTGCGTAAATTTAATGGTTTGGTTGAGACATGTCAGAATTAGGGCAGAACTTGTTCCCCTTTGATTTCAGTAGCGATTTCAGGCTGTAAATCAAAAATTGATTCATGCATCTTGTAGAGTTTTTCATGCTCTTTCTATTGATAGTAAAAGCCCCAAATTCCATGATGTATACCCTTCGAATTTCATGTTTTAATGTGACCCTAGAAATCTCGCCGAAGGCGGGCAAGGGTTGGTTTAATCGGATTTTACCAGACTTGGGCGGTCTTGTGATAGACCACATAATAGGATGGGCGGCCATCACCTAGACCACATAACCCCTGACAAGATGGGCGGCCATCTGCATGACCACACATCCTGGGATGGGCGGCCATCACCTACACCACATAACCCCTGACAGGATGGGAGGCCATCTGCATGACCACATATCCTGGGATGGGCGGCCATCACCTAGACCGCACAACCCCTTGGGCGGCCATGCCCTGGCCGCACAAGTACCCTGTGTTCAGTTAGGTAGATATAAGGTCCTGTAACGACCGCACATCTATGCAGAAAATGACTTAGTGTGAGCTCAACATGATTCATGTTAGTATCTTAATTGATAATTAGTAAATTAGAAACACATATGATAAGTGGTAAATTATGCAAGTAAATTTCTGTAAAATGCATGCTTTTTATTCCCACATGATCTTGTTCATTATCATTATCATCTTGATTCATCTTTTTGGCAATTAAATTAATGTAAATCATGATCCTTGATAAATTGACATGAAAATTAGGACTTAAATGAATACTAGGTTGCTTGACAGCCATTCTACTCCAGTAGAACGGTTTGACTAATTTACCGACTTTTAACAAGTCATTAGCCCTATTAGTTGTGCTAGCCTTGAACTTAGCCCCGGACACTCCATCCGGCGGACTTAACATCATCTTGGGATCTCTGTATATCCCTGCTAAGAATATAAGGAAGCACCAGAAACTCTGATTTACGTGACTGAACCGCTGGATTATGAGTCATGGATCGAATTGGGCTAAGAGAGGCATGTGCGGCCAGTAGTGGACCACATATCCTTATAGGCGGCCCAATAACGACCGCATATACCTGGCTTATGCCATTAAGTGTTGGTCGATTAACCTTGATCAATCTTTGACCAAACCATTAAGCCCTGGACTGACCAATAGACAGTAGACTAGGCCCTGGTTTAGTTTTACACTGTCTTTGGCAGCCCGAATTCCAATAGAGTGATTTCTTAGCCTTCTAGCCAAGCCCGGGTGGTGCGGCTGGAATATGACCGTTCAAACCTTATGCGGATTCTATTGGACCGCATATCCTTAATACGGCCCCGTATGGCCCGTACATTATGTTCATGGGTCTTAAGGTCTTCTGGACCTGCGCGGCCCAGAACTTACCGTTCATCCTTAGAGCGGCACACTGTCAGCCGTTCATTCTTGACCTCGTGGGCTGAGTTTCTGTCCAGTTCCTGTAAGTGCGGCCCAGTATTAGTCGCATATATCCTTTAAGCGGCCTCTGTATGACTGTACATCTCTCAGAGACGAGTTTTATCATGTTTTATGCTCTTGAATCTAGGGATAGATTAGTCCTTTAAATCTTGAACTTCTGGACAATAATTCCTCTAATTATTTGGCCATAAACTTGACTAAATGTCTAGACGGAACTTAGGATCTTGGATCCGATAAATCAATGCCAACGCATCATAAGGGCCCAATCTGGTCCTGGGGAGAGCGCCCGAAAAGTACTTGTGCCCATGGGAGTTTGTAATGACAAGGTGAGGCATTGCACCGAGTGCATGACTAGCGTGATGTCGACGACAAAAATCTCTTGTTATCTCTTGTTACTTGATCGTGCTTGACTTGTTTAAAATACTTGCTGGTGGCCATTTCCTCGTTACAATTTCCTGTTACACTTGTTACATGATATTCTTGTTGAAATCCAGGTATCTTATATTTCCTTGACCTTGCAAGATCTTTATATTACGTTGTTTTTCTTCTGTATCGTCATTTCTTTTCTTATCATTTCATATGAAAATGGATTAATTGGTTAATTACGTAAACTTGCCTGTTATTATCTACTGAGCGTTCGCTCATATAGTTGTCTCCCCCCTTTTTTCAGGCAGCTCAGGTGATGATGCACTTACCGTTAGGGATGGGCAGGAGTGATGATTGGAGTGTATCAGTTCTAGATGTTGAGTTGGCATAGTTATCCTGCTCTTAGTTGTGCCTTAGAGAGTGTTTAGCTACAGTTATGATATTATTGTTAAGTTGATGTTGCCTCAGTTTGTATTAAAGTTGGTTTAAGAATATTGTACTAGATTTGTAATGTTTCATGACCAATAAAGTTATCTCTTTTCATAGCACATGTGTTAATGCTTAGATTAGCTTATCATTATTTCTAGCTATTTCTGACTGTACGTTCCGATATTCTGCGTCGAGGCGTGACACTCCTCTTGATCTCACTTGAAGCCCTCTTGGATGGTTAGGGTTGTTGGCTCCAATGAGATGTTTTATAACCTTTGAATGGTCCATGGACAACCTCCAGACCAGATCCACAAATCCCTCCTAGATTGGGGGCTGTGGGATTAAAGAAACGGGTGAAAGATTCCTCTTCACGAGCTTGAAATCGAAGTCAACAAAAGGGGGCTCGGGACTGGCGGTCGACCGGAAGGTATGGGGCGGTCGACCGGAACCTGATGTAGCAAGAACTTTTAGGCTCTGGCAAAACCGGTCGACCGGCCCTTTAGTGGCGGTCGACCGAAACATGCAAAATCTCCATCTTTTTAGTTCTGGGAGAACCGGTCGACCGGACGCCTAGGGGCGGTCGACCGCTACCTGTAAAAACTGGAGTTTTTAGGCTCTGGCAAATCTGGTCGACCGGCCAAGGTGTGTTGGTCGACCAGAAACACCTATACCTGCAAAAAGGAAGTGCTAGCTCAAAGAAACATGTCCATAATTCAAGGGCTTCATATCCATATCAAATCCATGCATTTTGGGATTGGATTCACTTGGTTTATGCATTTGAAACGTCTAAACCATTTGAGCATTTCTAAATTTTGTTCCGAGGGTGAAACCCCCGCAAACGTCGATCCCCGCGACTTGACCGTGCAGGTCGATCCGCGGGTGAGGGCGCACGATGGCCAGAAGGGTTTCATGTTTAATATATATGAATGAGATATATTAAGGAGAGGTATATGAGATACATATGGTGAGATCGATGCTAACACAAGGTAAGAGTCTCACCAATGGTTCTTTGATAGTACATGACATATACCACCTGTTTTAGATTGTAGAGGAGCAGGGTGAGTATCCACACGTTTGGTTCACCAGGTGACTGCCATGAGTTTAATCCTGCAAGTAAGATAGTCAGGGTTAATACCATGCTTGTTCACTTTAAAGAGGCTATGAAACCTCTTGCCTCTTGTAAAACCAACATATGTAAACCAAGGATCAAGACCATGTAACCGTTCCCATTTGCCATCTCAACCATACATAGATAACAAGAGCATGAGCAATCAACCACAAGTTTAGTTATCATCACTTAATCACACATTAAGTTTAGTTATCATCAAAACCATAACTTAACAATCACAACAAACATCAAAATCATAACTCAACAGGGCGGGGCTCTCACTAGGGACCCAACTCTCGTCGGGGATCGCAGGAAGCTTCTTCCGCTCACCCCAGACAAGAGGTCACCCGAAGTGACCTAGATTAGCTCTGCCAAGAGGTCCGGACCTTGGCAGAATTCTGTCGAGAACTTCGGGACCAGAGGGTGAGGCCCCAGTATGCCCCACCCGAACAACGGGAGGGCGAAACAGGCCAGATCGGAGAAAACCTCCGACAAGTACGGGAGGCATCCCATGCCTCCGTCGCAAGGACCCGACGATCACGCAGTGTAGCTACACCAAAGGTACATAGCCCACTCCATTCCAACCCAGATATGGACCGCCAGCTCCAACAGTTTGACGAGATAGAGGATAAGGTACGATACCTGGATGACGTCCTCCTGGCTGCCAAAAATCGCGGCCTCATCGACGACGACCTGGACTTCCACGCTCCCTTCTCTAGGGAGATCATGGAAGCCCCCATTCCGCCAAAGCTCCAGCTGCTGTCACTCGCCTCCTACGATGGCACCACCGACTCGGCCGACCACCTGCACGGCTTCGAGTCCCACTTGGTGCTTCACCGGGCCTCGGATACCGTAAAATGCTGGGTGTTCGTCACGACCCTCCGGGAGAACGCCAGAGCATAGTTCGAGTCCTTGCCGGTCGAGATGATCTCCTCCTTCCAACAGCTCAAGAAGCTGTTCAAGGAGAACTTTGTGGGCTGCCGAAAGGTAGCCAAGTCTGCTGTGACCCTGCTCGCTCTCAGGCAGGGGAAAAGAAGAGACACTGTGGGACTTCATCTCCCGCTTCCGCGCGGAGGCGCTCCACATTCCCCACCTCGACGTCGGCATCGCCACCACGACGCTCACCCAGGGGACGCGAGATCACATCCTCTGGCGCACGCTCGGAGTCACGCTAGCCCAGAAGCACACACACTGCGAGGAGAACACCGCGACCTTGCGCCGCACGGCCGGGACTGACCAGCCAGACCGAAAGAGAGCCGCCGACCCACCACGAGAGGGTCAGACTAAATGGGAGCGACGCGATGGAGACCACCGCGACCGCTCCGAGAAGGAAAGGGGTGGCTACCGCCACTATACGCCCCTGACGGCCCCACCTGACCAGATCTTGATGGAGATCCGTGAGGAGCCATTCCTCAAGTGGCCCACGCGGATGAAGTCGGATCCGAATTCGAGGAACAAGAAGAAGTACTGTCACTACCATCGAGACCATGGCCACGACAACACCGAATGCATCAACCTGAGAGATGCCATCGAGGACCTCGTCCGCAGAGGACTCCTCGACAAGTTCCACGCCAAAGTCGCCTAGAGGCGACAGAAGACACCGCCCCCGATCAACAATCAGCCCAACGGAAAGGAGATCATGATGATCTCTGGAAGGCCCGCCGCGGGGGGGGGGGGGATAGCGCGAGCAGAAGGCGACGGTACGCAACGGCCATCAACATGGCGGACCAAGGTGATGGCACCCGACGGGAGCTCTCCCCCTCGAGTCATCTAGGAGACCCCATTGTTTTCTCCGAGGATGACCTGGAAGGCATCACCACGCCCCATTCTGATGCTCTGGTGGTTTCGGCCACCATCAACCAATGTACTGTGCGTCGCATTCTGGTAGATAATGGAAGCAGACCCGACATTATTGCGTACGACTGTCTTATACTCATGGGTGTGGATATGTCACGACTCACGCCATTGCACACACCACTGTACGGGTTCTCCGGCATGACTATCTGGCCGGAAGGGCGTATCTCGCTCCCGATCACGTTCGAAACTGCGCCGAAAGAGGTAACCTTCCTTGCCGACTTTACTGTGGTTCGTGCAATGACAGGGTACAATACTATCATCGGCCGAGGGATCCTCGACATGCTTCGGGATGTCCCTTCTTCCTACCACCAGAAGCTTAAGTTCCCCACCCCCCGAGGGGTAGGGAAAGTCTGAGGTGATTAGAGGGAATCTAGAAGGTGCTACCTTATCTCCACCCGTGATCGACGTCCCGAAGAAGTGCCACCGGAGAAGAAGGCGAGGACCGAAGACCTAGGTCCGAGCACGAGCACGTCGGCTGAGGACTTATACCTCATCCAAATTGGGGATGACCCAAGTAGAACACTGAAGATCGGCGCTACCCTAGCTGAGCATGATAAGCGAGCATACGCAAGCTTCCTCACGGCCAACCAGGATGTGTTCGTTTGGTCCGAGGATGAACTCCCCGGAATCCCTCCGGAGGTCATCACACACTAACTTAGATTGGATCCCACCTATCGCCCGGTGCAGCAACATCGAAGGCGCTGTAACCCCAAGCGATAGGCCATCATTAGGAAGCAAGTAGGAGAAAAGCTGCGATCAGGGCTACTCCGGCATACCCAGTATCCAGACTGGGTGGCCAACGTGGTTCTGGTGCCCAAGAGCAACGGGAAGTGGCGGATGTGCGTGAACTACACCGACCTCAACAAGGCCACGCCCAAAGATAGCTTCCCCATGCCGCGGATCGACCAGCTGGTCGACGTTACGGCCGGGCACGAGATGCTGAGCTTCCTCGACGCCTATTCTGGGTACCATCAGATCAGCATGCACAAGCTCGACCAAGACAAGACTACGTTCGTCACTGACCACGGCCTATATTGCTACACTCGCATGCCGTTTGGACTGAAGAACGCTGGAGCTACATATCAACACCTCGTCAACCATATGTTTGACTCGCAGATTGGCCGCAACATGGAGGTCTACATCGACGACATGCTCGTAAAAAGCCTCCGAGCCGCCGAACACTTGCGCGACCTGACGAAGACCTTCGCCACACTCAGAAGGTATAACATGAAACTCAAACCTGCTAAATGTGCGTTTGGGGTACGGTCGGGAAAATTTCTAGGTTTCCTTGTCACCCACTAGGGAATCGAGGCCAACTCCGATCAGATCCGAGCAGTGTTGGAGATGAAGCGACCAGGACGGGTGAGGGACGTACAGTGCCTCACCGGATGCGTCGCCGCCCTGGCTCAATTTCTATCCCGAGCCGCCGAGCGATGTCTCCCCTTCTTCCGACTGATCAAGCAAGCCAACTTGGCGCCAGAAAAGAAGGGGTGGATCGACTGGGACTAGGAGTGCGAGCATGCGTTCGAAGAGTTGAAACGCTACTTGGCGACCCCTCCTATCCTCGCCAAACCCCAAAGGGGAGAACAACTACTCATGTACCTGTCCGTGACGCCCAACACCTTGAGCGACGTACTCGCACGGGAGGAAGCAGGAGTCATGAAGCCCGTCTACTATGTTAACCGAGCACTATAAGGACCGGAGTTCCGATATTCACGAACTGAAAAGTTCGCCCTTGTGCTGATTACGATTGCTCGCAAGTTACGACCATACTTCTTGGCTCACCCGATCATCGTCCTCACTGATCAGCCCCTCCGACAAATACTTCAGAACCCTGATGCTTCTAGAAGGCTGGTCAAGTGGGCTATCGAGTTGGGAGAATTCGACATCAAGTTCCGACCGAGAACAGCGATCAAAGCCCAAGCTCTTGCCAACTTCATCGCTGAGTGCACCCTGTAGACACGCCGTTTCTGACGTTACGGTGAGAAAATCTCGTATTATACCATGACGCCCCAAAGCGGCTTACACTTTCCATGTGTTTGAGTGATGTTCTTAATTTTGGATTATGATAAAAGGAGAGAGAAGTTAAAAAAACATATAAAAAAAAAATAAAAAGAGAAAAATAAATACAAGCCTCCAAAAAATATGTATATATAAATCATTGTGTTACGTAAAAATTATTATTATTTTTTAATAATAATAAATTTTTGTGTTTTTTTAATATACATATATATATATATCAATTGTTACTAAAAACATATATAATAACCATAAAAATAAAAAAAGAAAGAAACCAAAAAAAAAGAGATAAAACAAAACAAACAAAACAAATGATAATAAAATAAAAATAATAAAATTATATCCTACATTTTTCCCCTCTTTCTATTCACTACCCTCCTCCTCACGTAATCCATGTCTCCACTGTTCCCTTCCTTCTTTCTTACGCAACCCCCTTTCCATACTGTTCTCACCCCTCTTCCCCACGGCACACACATACCCCTCTTCACCCACTGCACTACACAACACTCACTCACGTGGGCATCTTGTCATCTCCCACTCTCTTTCTCCCCCGGGTGATCCCATCGAAACCGTCTCTCACCCTCCGTCCAAGCCACCTCCAGCCACTCCCCACTCGGCATACCATCTCCTCTACAGAACATACATCCGCAGCTACCTCCACCATCTCCTCTCCCTTCTCCCTTTTTCCTCCCTCACCACCGTAACTCTCTCCCTACACCTCTCTCCACCGTGACTCCACCTCCACTCCTCTCCCTCACGCACCATCTCCTTCCTCACCACCTTTCACCCACGCCACTGCCACCTCCCTCTTCCTCTTTCTTTCTAACCAACTCCCCTCTCTTTACTCTGCACACACACCACCGTCACTGCCATCCCCTCGGCAGAACTCACGACCCCGGCTCCCCCTCCTCTCCATTCTAACTCGTGGGCTCACCAGCCACCTCCACGGCCAGCCACCGCATGCACCCCAAACCAACCTCGTCTGCACCCCAGCCATGCCGCCGTTGACAACGCCACTCCACGTTGCCCACAACCACTCTTCCTCCTCACCGCTCGCCCTCGCCGACTGACCTCTCTCTCCCTCCGCTTACCGGTCGTCCACGCCACCACCCTCTCCACCGCGAGCCCCTCACTGCCGCATCCACTTCCCTCTCCACTCCCACGTCGTCGGTACACCGCCACCGCCGTTCCCGTCATCATCCGGTCGCTGTCGCCCCTCGCCACTGCATGCACCGCAGGCCACCCCGGCCATCGTCGCCGTCTCACCGTGAAGCCCGCCGCTGCGAGCCTCCCCCGTGCCGCCGCTGTCGTCGCCGTTGGACTGCCCGCCGATCGCCACCGCTGCAAGCCGTCCGAGCTCCACCCTTCTGCAGCCGTCTCCCACCACACCGCCGACGTCGCTGTTCCCCGCCGCACGTTACCACCACCGCCACCGTCGTCGACCGGACGCTCCCCACGCTGCATGCACGTCATCTACTGCCGCTACTGCACTTGCCGCTCGTCGCCGGGGCACTCCCGTCGCCAGTCGCCGACACCATCTCTCGCCGCGTCGACCCCGGCCGTCTCCGGCATCGTTGCCACGTCGCCTCCAGCTCCACCTCACCGTTGCCGCCCACCGTGGAGCTCCCCGGCGCGGACTTCCCCCCTCGCCGTTTCTCTCTCTAACCCTCTCTCTGTCCTCTCGCGTTTCCTCTCTCTCTCTCTCTCTCTCTCTCTCTCTCTCTCTCTCTCTCTCTCTCGGCATCTTGCCGCGATCTCTCTCTCTCTCTCCCTTTCTCTTCTTCTCTCTATTCTCCCCCTCTGTTCTCTCTCCCCCCCGTGTTCTCTCTCACTCTCAGTTCTTTCTCTCTTTCTCCCTCCAGCTTTCTCTCTCTCTTTCCCGCTTTCTCTCTCTCTCTCCCGCTTCCGCTCTCTCCCTCTCTCTCTCCCTCTCTCTTTCTCTCCCTCTCTCACTCTCTCTCCCCATCGTCTCTCTTCTCTCTTTTCCCCCTCTCTCTGCTTCTCACCACCCCCTCTCCCTCTCTCTCTCCCTCTCTCTCTCTCTCTCTCTCGATCTCCCTCTCTCTCTCACTTTTTTCTTTTTTTCTCTTTTTTTTATCCCCTCTCCCACCGTCTCTCTCTCCCTCTCCCTGCTTCTCACCACCCCCTCTCACTCTCCCCCCTCTCACTCTCTCCCTCTCGATCCCTCTCCCTCTCTTCATTTCTTCTTTTCATTTTTATTCCCCCATCCGTCTCATCTCTCCCTCTCACTTTCTCTTCTTTTTTTATTTATTTATTATCTTCCCTTCTCTTCTTTTATTTCTCTTTGCCTCTCTCTCATGTGATCTCTCTTTCATATATATATATATATATATATATATATATATATATATATATATATATATATATATATATCATATTATATTCCCTTTTATTTTTATCTAAAAAAGCTAAAAAAATAAAAGAAAGGAGTTTTCTCCTCTCCCTCTCTCTCTCTCTCTCTCCCTTTCTCCTTTTCAGGACGGTATCGATACCCAGAAGGCCCTGTCGAGTTTCCGGACGTCGGAGTATACGAGAATCTGTTACGTCTCAGCGTACGCTCGTGCCATCCTCACCTCGGAGAAGCTCGTCCAAAGCTCGTCATCGTCCTCCCCCAATAAGTTTTTCTGTCCCTTTTATTTTTAATCAGTCAGTCGATTACATTGCATGCATCATTTTAGCATCTGTGCCATGCCTTTCTCCCCGAGAGGGCCTGGTTTGTGAGCGTCTTCACACTTATGCATTTCATCATATCATCTCCCACTCTTTAGTTTAAAAGGGGTTTTAAATACCACGAACCAGGTGCGTACTCATCTATGCTATTTTCAGTGTCATTTTCTAAAGGATCCGTACTACACCACCGTCGTTCTCACCAACCAGTTCTGCTTTGTTTGTTCTTTGTCTAGGGGTAACCGAAGGAAGCCCTCTTCGTCGGCCGGCCGACAGAAGAGGAAGAGAGGACCCGCACTGCTCCCGCTCCGGCGGCAGACGCGATCAGAACACTTCCTGTGGGGTTCTCAGCCCCTGGCGATCACATTTCCCCTCCCCATTTCTTTTCTGTTCAAACCCCGTTGACGGAACCAGTTCCTCGCGGTGGTTTTCTTTTTCTGTCCTTTTGTTCAAACCCCGATCAAGGAATCCGTTCCTCGTGGTGGTTTTATCTAACTGGTGCGGTGGGTCACCTCCCGCGACCGTTTCTATTCCAGTAATTTAATTTCTGCACTCTAACATCCTAACCCCTAACTATTTAATTTTAACATTCCCCTATCACCACCTTAAAATCCCGCGGAGAGTGACATCTCGCGGCGGTTTATTTGATCCCCTTTTCATTTGTTCGAACCCCGATCAAGGAATCCGTTCCTCGCGGCGGTTTCATTTCCTGTACTTTCGTTCCAACCCCGATCAAGGAATCCGTTCCTCGCGGTGGTTTCATTTCCTGTACTTTCGTTCCAACCCCAATCAAGGAATCCGTTCCTCGTGGTGGTTTCATTTTTCGTACTTTCGTTCCAACCCCGATCAAGGAACCCGTTCCTCGCGGTGGTTTCATTTCCTGTACTTTCATTCCAACCCCGATCAAGGAATCCATTCCTCACGGCGGTTTTATCTAACTGGTGCGGTGGGTCACCTCCCGCGACCATTTTCATTTCAGTAATCTAATTTCTGCACTCTCACATCCTAACCCCTAACTGTTTAATTTCAGCATTCCCCTATCACCGCCTTAAAACCCCGCGGAGAGTGACATCTCGTGGCGGTTTATTTGATCCCATTTTTATTTCTTATTATATATACTTATATTATAATAAAAACCCCGTGGAGAGTAATATCTCGCGGTGGTCTTATGTATATATATACTTATATTTATTATCTATATTACAGTAAAATCCCGTAAGGCCAATGTCTCGCGGTGGTTTCTATATGTATACATGTTCATTACTGCTGACATTGCTATATTGCTGTTAAAACCCCACAAAGACCAATGTCATGCGGTGGTATGCTTTTGTTCATATTGTTCTTATAATTGTCTGAGGAGTGATAAATCATTACAAATTCCGAGTCTACGTGTCTTTCAACTTCCATTACGTGGGTTCTCAGACTCCTCGGTATATGAAAAGTTGCTCGCGGAACGGTAGGTCACGCTTACCGGGAAGGGGCCAGTTTGCACGAGAGGGTCTTCGGAACCCCATCTCCGCCATGTACAGGAGTCTGGTTCCGTCCAGGTCTTCAGTGTAATCCTTTCTCTCGTCTCGTCATTTTTCTCCTTCCCTCTCCTTGGTACGATCCCGTCGTCCACATCTCTTGGCGATCACGGTGGGACCTTGTTTGTTTTCTCTGGTTACCCAAATATTTTCGGCACCCACGTGTGCCCCTCCACTCGGCACCCGCATGTGCCCCTCCACTTGGCACCCACGTGTGCCCCTCCTGATTGCGCCCGCGTGCGCTACATTCGTGCTCCCAGTAGCACTCTTGCCATCGGCACCCGCGTGTGCCCCTCCACTCGGCACCCACGTGTGCCCCTCCTGATTGCGCCCTCGTGCGCTACATTCGTGCTCCCAGTAGCACCCTCTCCACTCGGCACCCACGTGTGCCCCTCTTGATTGCGCCCATGTGCGCTACATTTGTGTTCCCGCTATCACTTTTGGCATTCCAATTTCATCCCTCGTGCACTACGTGCATTACTCAGAGTCCCCTGTGAAGTCTGAAGAGATTCATATCATTGCAGAAAAGGAGTGTTGTGATGTTTGTTTAATTTCTTTTATTGTATATATTTGTTGTCTGTTTATATATCTCCTGTTAAATTCAGCACTGCATTGCATATCATCTCCCTTTTATTTTTATTTCTTTTATTCCATTTTTTTAGGATCACCTTTTCCTGGTGAAGGAAGGACTCTCCTTCGGGAATTCCTCTCGACGGACTAGGATCTCCTTCATCGGGACTTCTGTAAGTCCCCGACATCGAAGGATTCCCTCTTCGTTCACTGGGCTAGTTGTACCACTGAAGTTCCCTGGGGATAGTCAACCCATTCGTGGTGAGTCGAGTGTCCTTAGATCACACGGCGGAAATCAATATTGCAACTAAGGTCCCTCCTGTGGTGTGAACATTAGATTAGAAAAAAGAAAAAAAAAGGGGGAAAACCAAAAGAAAACAAAAAAGGTGTTAAACATCAACTTGTTTGTTAATCTTTGTTATTGGTTTGAGTGTGTATGATATTACGTTCTGGCAAAATCTCGCATTCCGAAAAAGATCAAGAAATGTCCGGGAACGATCAGAATCCGACCCCGAGTCACCAGGGGACACATGTCCCTGCTGAGGACACAGGTTCCTTCCGTGAGCCCTCATATGAGGTGCGAACCACCGTCGGGGAAGCATCCCCGCCACAAGATATTTCCTCCTTGCTAGGTGTTCTCGCGAACACACAGCTCAATTCTGATCAGATCCGGGCCTTTCAGGCCGTCTTAAAAGGGAAATCTGTTGATTCTACTCCTCAAAATCCAACACCAGTTGCTCTCCCTACTCAAGAGCCCGCACAGGCAATCCCTTCCTCATTCCCTCTTGTGCAGACAAGTCTGCAACCTCCCTCTTTCCAATTATCTCCCCAGTCTCAAGTTCCACCAATCCCTCATCCAACATTTCAGTCAGTTCCATTTACTGATATGCCACGTCTGTAACCTCCCTCTTTCCAATTACCTCCCCAGTCTCAGGTTCCGCCAATTCCTCATACAACATTTCAGTCAGTTCCGTTTATTGACATGCCACAATGTCCCACTCATCCGGAATTCCCTTCTCAGGCTTCCGCAAGGCCTCAGTGGCCACTACAACCTGGTCCTTACGAGGAGGTCACTCAATCTCTCCTTCATAGGTTGAACAAGATGGACGAACAATTTCGAGATTTCAAAAAGATTGTGGATGTCAAATCCGTGCCTGAGATCTCTTTACCAATCCTTCCTGTATTCCGTCTCCCTCCTTCTGAAATGCCAACGTACCGACGGTACACCGGCATAGGCAACCCTTTCATTCATCTAAAGGACTTTATGTATGAGTCCTCATTTTGGCAGAATGATCAAAGATCCCTGGCATATCTCTTCAGGAGATCATTGGATGGCCCCGCCTTAGAATGGTTCTATTCCCTAGAGCCGAGTGAGGCTGAGAACTTCGACGTAGTGCAACGGAAATTTCTACAGAAATATCAGGATAGGGTCGGTCCCTCCTTCTCTATTACCGACCTAGTAGCTGAAAAAATGAAGCCGGACGAAGATTTCATCCAATTTGCCGATCGATGGAGATCCTTGGCAGAGAAAGTGAGAGACACCATTTCAGAATCGAAACAAGTAAAGATGATCGTGTCTAATGTCACTCCACAATTTAGACACGTCCTGGCAATGAACAAGCTCACCACTATGGAGGAACTGTATGAGAGAGCTCGATATATCCAAACACAGCTGAAAGATTCTCCCCTCATGCATATGTTCGAGCCACCAAAGCCAAAGGTGTTTAGGAAGCCGAGCACGGGTGCCCAAGGTGGGGTGACAGAAGGGGTTGTAACAAATGAACAAGTGGGCGCGGTTGGCCATCCCAACCAGCAAGCTAACCCTAGGCTTCCACAAGCTCCACAATTCCCCTTTCATCAGGACCAACAAGGTCAGCAACCCTATCGTCCTCCCCCACAAAATAATCTCTTCCAGAACAATATGCCTCAACCGCTCCATCTCCAACAACAACAGCAGCGACCTCCTCAATATAATCAGGTTCCACCACCCGGGGATTATGGCCTCCAACAACAGAGAAGGCCGATCGGCCCAAGGAGGACTCACTACCCACCTTTGCCGGAGTCATTATCAGACATATTTAATGCTCTCATGGCTGCTAATTTCCTCACCTTGCCTAAGGAAAAAGCCATATGACCCCCGAACGTCGACACTTCCAAATATTGTGTCTTCCATAGACAGCCGGGTCATACAGTGGAAAACTGTTTTCATTTCAGAGATTATATCTATGATATGAACGATGAACATCAAATGGATTGGGATGAAATGAGGCGATGCGTCACCATGATGAAGGCCAGGAGACCTCCTCTTAGACAACAACAGCATCAACAACAACAACAGCAACAGCAGCAACAACAACCTCAGCAGGCACCACAACAACAGCCAAATATGGGCATCCTCCAAAATCCGTTACCGGCGCACCAACAACCTAACCACCAAGTTAACCCCATCTCTTCCTTCCCGGAGGTTGGAAGAGGGCAAGATTGGCATACGGAAAGCGGCTCTGTCCTTGTCACCAATCACGTTCCTATCCAATCCCTACGCCTTATTCGTCCCGCACTTGTCTATCCTCCACCTGTAGCACAACCCACAGTGATATCTTACTCATTTCCACTGCCATCACGTCCTCTCATCCGCGTCTCTGCTGATGACCTCCCTTCGAGTCCCTAGCAAACACCCTCCACTTCCACCATAACATCGTTACCCTCAAAGCCTCTCATCATTTCTCATGTCTCCACCTCGACATCCACCTTCATTCCACCTCCACTAAACAAACCTCTCATTGTCCAACACCCTTCCGAGGTGCCCTCCACTTCCACCATAACATCGTTACCCTCAAAGCCTCTCATCATTTCTCACGCTTCCACTTCGTCATCCACCTTTGTTCCGCCTCCACTAAATAAACCCCTTATTGTCCAACACCCTTCCGAGACACCATCTACCTCCACCACAACCCCTTTACCCTCGAAACCCCTCATTATTCATCACCCATCCGGGCCCCTATCGACCTCTACTATGTCTCCACCTTTTAAACCCCTTATCATTCACCATCCATCTGAGACTTCATCCATTCCCACCATACCTCCACCTAACAAACCACTCATCAGAGCCCCTACACCTATTATTGCCCCTGCTTCATCAATTGTTCATCCACCACTACCCCTCGAACCCCTGCTAAACCCCATATCTAGCTCCATAGAGGTGCCGCCAAAACCACAAGCCATGGTGCTCCGTAGTGGAAAGATGTTCCATCAGATTTTTTCCCAAAACAGTCAGTTCCCCGAGCAATCTCAGCCAGAGAAAGACACCGAAGAGCAGCCAGAGGAGTCTATCCCCGGGACACAATACGACCTGTTAAAACACTTGGATAAAATACCAGCTCGGATCTCCATTCTCGAGCTAATCAAGAGGTCGAAAATCCATCAAGACGCCTTGATGGAGTATCTTCAGAAGGTTATGGTAAATGAGGATCTCACAGTGGAGAAGATCTAGTCGGTATTGACGCCGACTGATACACAACCGGCTATTATATTTCACCACCATGAGCTTGCCCCCAAGGAGGATCGAAAATATGCTTTGTGTATTGCAGTAAAGATCAATGGGGCGTCTATAGACTCATGTTTGGTGGACACTGGTGCGTCTATAAACGCGATCTCCATGAGCACTCTCCAATTATGTGGGGTTGACACGGAACAGATAAGGCCTTCATCAATTACGGTTACGGCCTATGACAATAGCAAAAAGCCACCAATGGGGATGATCATCTTGAATGTAGAATTGGGCCCTGCATCAGTCTTTGCGGAATTCCATATCCTTGATATGGATCCCACATTCAAGGCCATACTAGGCCGCCCCTACATTGAGGTTATGAATGCTGTGCCTTCCACCAATCATCAGTGCTTAAAGTTTCCATACAAGGCTTGGATTATCAAGGTAAATAGCATGCCCATCTTTTCTACAGTGGATGCTATTAATATCTCATTGCCTTATGTTTGGCCGACTCACCGGCCAATTCTTTCACTGCTAGATGTGTGTGACCCTCGTCGCACCCCTTTAACACAAAAGTCGTTTCAGGCATCAAAGTCATGTCACCCTTCCCATTCTAAGGGATGGGAGATCATGAAAAACATTGGCTACCAACATGGCAAAGGCTTGGGTGCACAATTACAAGGGAGACTGTGGCTGCCAAAGAAGACAAAGTTAACCCTTAGAGCTGGCCCAGGCTTTGAAGGGCCACTTGAAGCATATGAGGGACCTCTTACATGGACCTTGTACTCTCATTTCAGAAAAGGGTCCGGTTATACAGTTGGGGAACTACCCGCAAGAATCACATGGGAAATTACAGATTGCCTATTTAGCTGAAAGTTGCTCGAGGGTTGCAAAGAAGGGGAAGCACGGTGACCCGGACTGCGAGTGGAACAAGTGGTTTCGTATACATGACATTTCCATTGCGCTACAGCAGATGTTCTCGCCTTCGGACTTAGAGGGGCCACTTTTGATTTCTGAGGTGCCAAAAGATGTCGTTGACATTGCCGAAATTCCAAGTTTTCCTCCCCAAGAGGAAGTTGCCACTAACGGATCGCTTTCCGTCATTCTATCTGATCATTCTCCTCAGCCGTTGCTGCTGACTCTTTCTTGGACCCGACGTTTATCTGATGATATTCCCAGGTCCCCTTCTCTGCTCACATTCTTGCGCGGGTTTCTCAGCCCGTGCCGAATTTTCAACCATGATCTACTCAATGAGCCCCACAACCCCTTAGCTATAATTCCCTCCTCTCATTCTCCAAATTCTTTCAATTGTTTTGTAATTGAAAATGAAAATGAAAAAAAAATGTCAATTTTCAAACTCCTCAACAGTGCATTTCCTTTGAGGAGACCTCCTACATCTCCTACTAGTGCGTCCCGACCGACGGGCCACTCATTCAAGGTCCCTTGAGCGACCTTATTTACCCCTCCGCTGAGGGGTTCTTTCCTGTACATTCTTCAACTTCTTCTTCGTCTGTAGAACAAGTCAGTCAGGTTAGGAATAGCGAGTCAAGGGTAGTACCTAGAAAAAAATCCAAGGGCAGGGAAATTCCTCGTCGATTCCTTCTAAATCTAGCCAATAGGTGTCAAGCCTTTCTAGCCATTCCTCAATTGCTAGAGAATCCCATCCAACTGTCGGAGTTAGAATGTGAGGAGGATTATACAATTGATGAGGGGTATGGAGTTTATGAGCTCACAGATGAAGAATATCCTATTGAAGAAGGGGATGAAGAATATGAGGATGCGGCCGACGCATATGCTAGCGGAATGAGGAGGTTTGACGAACCATCAGCCGCTATAGAAGAGCCCACCAAAGAAATCAACCTGGGGATCGGGGAAGACCCTCGGATCATCCTCATAAGTGATAATTTGCCGCCATCTGAAGAAGAAGAATTGATCGGTTCTCAAGGAGTATAGGGACACGTTCGCATGGAGCTATGAGGATATGCTGGGATTGGATTCCACCCTGGTCGAACATCGCCTAACGCTAAAGCCGGGATCCGTCTCGGTAAAGCTAAGGTTAAGACGTTTCCACCCCCAAATGGCTTTAAAAATGAAGGAAGAGGTCGATAAGCTCCACAAAGCCAGGTTTATTAGAGTTATTCTATATCCTCAATGGGTGGCAAACATTGTCCCGGTGTGGACGCACTTTTCGTTTAACAGTTGTTATGTTCGTTCGTCGGTTTATTAAGTGCGTGGGCGTGCCAGTCACCGGAGTGATAATTTATTCGGGCTCCGAATAGCCCATGGTGCGCTCGATCTGACTTCGTCAGTCGATTGTGTGGTTCGTGTCGGGACCAAAACCCGCCGCGCCATAAAGGTCACGGCGTCATTTACATCCCCCATACGAGGGAACACCCTTGATTAATCGCCGAGATTCAGGGCCTCATGGCCAAGAAATTAATTGTATGAAAGGTCTATTACGCGGCATTGAAATCCTCACACGAGGGTGAGAAGAAAACCATTCGTGGTCATGTCGGTCATGTGTTGACCATTTAATGTTCGGACGAATGTCCGGCTCGATAAAATCGCGGTTGTCGCGGGAAAACTGGAGCGTATGTATGCCAGTATATGGCAATTTATTGTTCAGAAGAACGGAAAACGTTCGGCTAAACCTCGGCTGGAGCGGTCGGAAACCGGTAAATCTGTTGGCCCGGTGCAAGAGCAAGCTGCGACCATACTGCGGTGGGCCCCCCGCGGTCGAAATAAGACTTGTATGAGCGTCATTGATATTTCCGGTGCCAAGGGGGCGACGAGGGAATATCCCTTGAATCGGCTGAAAAGCCCTATGTCCGGAGAAGCGGGCGTTCTAAACGTGTCGGTCATTCAGGAGACCGTTTAATGTTCGGACGGGTGTCCGATATTGGGAATATCGTAATCGTCGCGGAAAGACCGAGAATGTATGTGTGCCGGGACACGGCAAGTTTTATTATTCCGAGACACTGAAAACGTTCGATTGAATCTCGGCTATTATGTCCGGAAACCCGTGAATCTATTGGCCCGGTGCGAGATCGAGTCGGGACCATGCCGGGGGCGCCTCCCGTGATCCAAACGGGGCTCACGTGGGCAGCGTTAATATTTCTGGTGTCGGAGGGCAACGGGGAAAAGTCCCGGGACTAGGCTTCGGAACTGAAAACGTGTTCGAGAGGAACAGGCTGTAGACCGGAAATATGAGCCAGACGATGACCATGATCGGGACGGGCCCGAGGTCTAAATATGGCCCACGGAGGTCTTATTGATATTCCCATGGGAGGAGTCCAGGGGTGGCGAGAGCCGTCTCGTTCTATTCCGATTCTGTCGGTCACTTGCGGACCTTTCCATGTTTGGGCAAGGGCCCGTATTGAGAGCGTGACGGGGGTGGACGCGACCCCGTACCAATGTATGCCGAGTTTACGGCAATTTCAATGAAAGAGCGGGAGCAAATCCTGATAGGAACGGGTCGGAATTGGTGAGCTATTGGCCCAGGGCAATGCCGGCTCACAACCATGTTGGGGTAGGAGCCACCGGCTATGAAAGTAGCTCACGGGCCTTTTCATGTTCGGACATGGGTCCGTATTAAGAACTCGGCGGGAATCGACGTGAACCCGTTCAAATGTCTGCCGAACGTGCGGCAATTTCAGTAGCGGCTCGGAAGGAATCCGGCCGGAGAAACGAGTCTGGTTTAATCGGAATGTCAGCCTGAGGCGAAGTCAGGCTATGGCCATTTTGAGATGATTCCCTAGGCTCAGACCCAACTCGTAGGGGCGGTATTGTTGTTCCTTCGACACCGGGTCACGGGAGAGACGAGGCTGCGAAGCGGGTCTCATTGTTTTATTATTATTTAAGAAGTGTTATCATTACCACTTGTTAATTTATAGATACATTTGGGTGAATTCTTTATTATCGTTTATTCATTTCTTCTTGTGATTTATTCATTTAATATTGTTATTATTAGGTTTATTATTATTTTTGTTCATTTATGTTATCATTCGTTTGCTTGGCGTTTTTTTTAGTTAAGTTTGTCGTTATTATTTATCCCGGGTTATCATTTATTTATCTATTTATCGTTGTTACTGTTTCTTTTAAACTTATTATCATTATTACTTATTTCTTTATCATTCTTATTTATTTATCCACCTTATTGGGTTTATTATCATTTATTATTTTATTTAACATTATTGTTTTCTATTATTTCTCTATTTTCTTTTGAGTTTGTTGCTATTATCGTTATTTAAGCTCTGTATCATTATTTGTTTATTTATTATGTTTTCTTTTAGCTTATTATCCTTATTAATATCATTATTTTTTTGGGTGTGCCGCTGAGGATTGGTGGGGTGTACCGCTGAGGGTTGGGAGTGTACCGCTGAGGGCCAATGGGGGTGTACCGCTGAGGGCCAAAGGGGCGAACCGCTGGGGGTTGGGAGTGTACCGCTGAGGGCCAAAGGGGCGTACCGCTGGGGGTTGGGAGTGTACCGCTGAGGGCCAAAGGGGGCGTACCGCTGGGGTCAAAAGGGTATACCGTTGAAGGCCAATGGGGGTGTGCCGCTGAGGGCAGTAGGAGTGTACCGCTGAGGGGTCTAAGGGGTATGCCGCTGAAAGCTGGGAAAAGTGTGCCGGCGAAAGGCTGTTGGAGGGAAGAGGTAGTGTGCCGGAGAGGAGGCTTCGAAGCGTGCCGTTGACGGCTGGGAGGAGTGTGCCGGCGAAGGAGTTGGATGAGCATGCCACTGAAAGATGATTAGAGTGCATCGTCGAAGGACTAATCAGGGCATAGTGGTGGAGGTTCAGTCGGTCTTCAATTATTTGTTTTGAGGCTTTTCTTTTCTTCTTAATTTGATTTTTTTACGCAGTTTTATATAGACTTCTCCTTGGTTTTGTTCTGTTCGGCCTCTTTGCCATAAGTCGGAAGTTCGGTCGGCCGAGCTGTCAATCGGTCCAGCTCTTGTCGTGGTGCCGGCAGTGGCTTGATCAGTTGGAAGGTTTCATCATTAATTATTTTGCTCGTTTATTGCTTCCTTTTACGTCCTTTACTATTTTGTTATTTTCTCACAAAAATTCGGCAGCATCTCCCCTTGACCCGGGGCGTAAGGGAGATAAAGGGAACGCACCCACATGGAGTGGCGGAACCCGACAACTAGAGGTGGGCGTCCGGAGGCAGCAACACCTTTATAAAACCTCGGAAAACACGAAGGCAAACAACGGGCTAGGGCTTGGCCAAGAGGTGTGCCGCTGGGGGCCTAGATGGTGTGCCGGCCAAGGGCCATTGGGTGTGCCGCTGAGGGTCAAAAGGGTGTACCGCTGAGGGCCAATGGAAGTGTGCGTACCGCTGGGGGTCAAAAGGGTATACCGCTGAGGGCCAATGGAAGTGTGCCGCTGAGGGCCAATGGAGTGTGCCGCTGAGGGCCGAGAAAAGTGTACCGGGGATGTTGATTGGCTAGGCCGAAGGAAATCTTGGCAGGAGGAGGGAGAGAGGCTCAAGGGGTGTTGGGCCTAGGTGTCCAAGGAGAGACGGAAGGGCGTCTCCCCTCAGGCAAATGGGAAGATGCGGCAGCGGGGAGGTGAAGGGGCAGCAGTCCCTCTTCCCCCTCTTCCTCTCTTCCCTCTTCTTCTCTTCTCCTTCTTCCCCTCCTTTCCTTTTCCCTTCTTCTCTTTGCGTGGACGGCGGAGGTTGGAACAGCAAAGGGGGGGGGGCAGCCTCCCCTCCTCCTCTTCTTCACTTCTTCTTCTTCCCTTCGCATGGACGGCGGCGGGCGGAGTAGCGAGGGGGAGCCCCCCCTCCTCTTCTTCTTCTCTTCTTCTCTTCCTCTTCTTCTCTTCACGCGGACGGCGATGGACGGAGTAGCCGGGGGGGGGGGAGCCTCCCCTCCTCTTCTTCTTTTCTTCTTCTCTTCTTCTTCTTCTCTTCTCCTCTTCTCTTCTCTCTGGGTGTGGGTGTATCTATTGCCCTCTTCTGTCTCTCTGTCCCCGTTTGCAGCGACGAAGAGGGGTCTTATACCCCCGCCACGGCGAGCGTCCAAAGGCCGGAACGATTCGACGGGTATTGAATGGGGGTTGACCCCATTGTCCTGGGTGGCAGGGGGATAGGCAGCATGGCCCTCTCCCCAGGCGACACCTCGGACGGCCCATTGCGCGCCAAGGATCCGTAGGGCATGGGCTCCGTTGAAGATGCTTCATGCTGTGCCGCTGGCGGGCTGAACAAGCGTGCCGCGGGGGAGCCAAAAGGGCGTACCGCTGGGGGCCCGAATGGGCATGCCGCTGAAAGCCCATGGGGCATGCCGCTGAGGGGCCAAACGGGCGTGCCGCTGAAGGCTTTGTGGGCGTGCCGCTGAATGGCCTGAAGGGTGTGCCGCTGAACACCTTGGGGGCCGTGCCGCTGAAGCCCAGGCTGGGCGTGGTGCTGAAGGCCCAAAGGGCATGCCGCTGAAGGCCAAAGGGCGTGCTGCTGAAGGCTTAAGGGCGTGCCGCTGAAGGCCAAAGGGCTGTGCCGCTGAACACCCAGGGGGTGTGCCGCTGAAGCCCCTCCTGGGCGTGCCGCTGAAGGCCCAAGCTGGGCGTGCCGATGAATGGCCTGAGGGGCGTGCCGCTGAACAGCCTGAAGGATGTGCCGATGAACACCCTGGGGGCCGTGCCGCTGAAGCCCAGGCTGGGCGTGCGGCTGAAGGCCCAAAGGGCGTGCCGCTGAAGGCCAAAGGGCGTGCTGCTGAAGGCCAAAAGGGCGTGCCGCTGAAGGCCAAAGGGCGTGCCACTGAAGGCCAAAGGGCTGTGCCGTTGAACACCCAAGGGGTGTGCCGCTGAAGCCCCTCCTGGGGTGTGCCGCTGAGGCTTGACTTGGGCCCGTTTTGAGCACGCGTTATGATTCGTTTGATTTTCTTCGGGGGCCGCGGATTGTGAGCTTCCCGGGGGTTAGTTTCTCTTTGCTGTCGTGGCTCCGGGGACGGCTCCACGGTAGTGTGCATATGTGGGGGCATCTGGATGACCAATCTCTCTGGGGGTTCTTCACTCGGCGCCGTTGTTGATGCTGGGCCGATCAGGGTGTTTGGTGTGCAATTTTTTGGTGTCCACAAATGCCCCCCACCCACGGGTAGCGCAGGCGAATGATGAGCCGGGCAGTGCCCGTGGGTGTACTTGTCTCTTTTCTCTTCGTCGATGCCGACGGGGTGTCAGAAGCCGACTTGACATGTTGGTCTCTTCTTCTCTTCGTTAGTGCTGACAGTGCGTCAGGAGCTGCCGTAGCATGTTGGTCTCTTCTTCTCTTTTTCATCATCACCGACAGGGCGTCGGGAGCCGCCATGGTCTGTTTGTCTTTTCTTCTCTTTGTCCGTGCCGGCAAGGTGCCGGGAACTGACCCGGTTTGTTGGTCTCTTGGTCTCTTCGTTAGTGCCGACAGGGTGTCGGGAGCTGGCCTGGTCTGTTGTCTCTTTGTCTCTTCGCTAGTGCCGACAGGGTGTCGGGAGCTGGTCTGGTCTATTGTCTCTTTGTCTCTTCGCCAGTGCCGACAGGGTGTCGGGAGCTGGCTTGGTCTGTTGTCTCTTTGTCTCTTCGCCAGTGCCGACAGGGTGTCGGGAGCTGGCCTGGTCTGTTGTTCTCTTGGTCTATTCGCCAGCCCCGACAGGGTGTCGGGAGCTGGCCTGGTCTGTTGTCTCTTTATCTCTTCGCCAGTACCGACAGGGTGTCGGGAGCTGGCCTGGTCTGTTGTTCTCTTGGTCTCTTCGCCAGCGCCGACAGGGTGTCGGGAGCTGGCCTGGTCTGTTGGTCTCTTGGTCTCTTCGCCAGTGCCGATAGGGCGTCGGGAGCTGGTCTGGTCTGTTGTTCTCTTTGTCTCTTAGCCAGCATCGACAGGGTGTCGGGAGCTGGCCTGGTCTGTTGTCTCTTTGTCTCTTCGCCAATGTCGATAGGGCGTCGGGAGCTGGCCTGGTCTGTTGTTCTCTTGGTCTCTTCACCAGTGCCGACAGGGTGTCGGGAGCTGGCCTGGTCTGTTGTTCTCTTTGTCTCTTCGCCAGTGCCGACAGGGTGTCGGGAGCTGGCCTGGTCTGTTGTCTCTTTGTCTCTTCGCCAGTGCCGACAGGGCGTCGGGAGCTGGCCTGGTCTGCTGTTCTCTTGGTCTCTTTCTCTTTCTTTTCTTCTCTCTCTTCTCTTCTTCTCTTCTTTTCCTTCTCTTCTCCTTTTGTCATCTCTCTTTTTTTTGTTCTTTTGTTGTTGTTTTGTCTCTCTTCTTTTTTTTCTTTTTTTTTCTTCTTCTTCTCTTTTTTTTTCTTCTCTTTTTTTTGAACAACTCCGGGTGGCTGCTGGCGTGGATGCCAATGATATAAGAGCTGTCGGCGCGGCGGCCGATGATTGAAAGCTGTTGGCGTGGGAGCCAACAAGTGAAAGCTGTCGACCCGAAGGTCGATGACTGAAAGCTGTCGGCTCAGGGGCCGATGATTGAAAGCTGTTGGCATGGGAGCCAATAATTGAAAAGCTGTCGACCCGAAGGTCGATGATTGAAAAGCTGTTGGCATGGGAGCCAATAATTAGAAAGCTGTTGGCATGGGAGCCAATAATTGAAAAGCTGTCGACCCGAAGGTCGATGACTGAAAGCTGTCGGCTCAGGGGCCGATGATTGAAAGCTGTTGGCATGGGAGCCAATAATTGAAAAGCTGTCGACCCGAAGGTCGATGATTGAAAAGCTGTTATCATGGGAGCCAATAATTAGAAAGCTGTTGGCATGGGAGCCAATAATTGGAAAGCTGTCGACCCGAATGCCGATGAGAGAGGCCAAAATAGCCGTGGCTGGAAGCAGGCTGCGGGAGCCGAAGTTGGGAGATTAATGGGCCGCGAGGGCAAGAGGTAGGCTAAGGTGGCCGATATTGGGCTCTACGAGCCGGAGCTGGGAAAGCAGGCTGCAATAGCCAAAGTTGAGTTTATTGCATACGCACATTCTTGTTATTTTATTGTTATTATGCTTTTTTTATTATTTTTATGTTGTTTTATTTTATTTGTTTTTTTATCATTTTCATTTTTTTTAAAGCATGCAAGCATTCATTAGCAGGCATAACATAAATATAAGTAAGGCGGCTCCCTCTATAGGGGATAGGATAGGGACGTCGCCCGTAATTCGTAGATGCGATGCGGGCCGCGAGGCACAATTGAGGGGTGGTGCACCCGTCAAGAGGATATCGCACGTCTTGCATGCATAGCCTAAATTCACGCATTTTATCCGAGGCAATTCTCTGTGGCGTGGCAGTGCAAATGTGTGAACAAAGGGCCCTAACCATAGGGATATGCAGGTTTTCCTGGTGACACTCGAGGATCACTCTAGCGCCTACACATTAGTTCTAGGTTTTCGATTTTCGGTAGCTTCACACAGCCCCCATCTATTTATTTTGTAGCGGATTTCACCGTTCGGCGCGAGTCTCCTCATGTGTCTCAATGGGGATTCTCGACTACTAGGATTCATCCTTATTATAATTCGCTTCACCGTTTCGCGTGAGTCTCCTCATGTGTCTCAATGGGGATTCCCGGCTACTCGGATTCACGTTTCTCTCTCTCTTCCCTTTTTTTTCTCTCTATTTTTTTCTCTTCTTTTTTTTTTAACAGTGGGGGTAGGCAGCTTTTTCCTCACGATTACCTTTCACGCGAGTGCAGGAATTCAAGTCTCCGTAGAGTGCTAAAAGAAATTCGGGCAATCCCTATAGTTGAAGGCTTTTGGACACATTAAGTGCGAAGTGTGGGAGCGTTGCCCCGGGTTTATTTTGTGAGCTGGGCTTAGCGATTCAGCCATGACTCTTCCCCTTGACGTGTGCACCTGCCATAATTGGGTTCCCTTCGAGCGTGCGCCGCGACGTGCGTGCATCCGGAATTAGGGCGATATTATTTAGCAAGGAAACACGGTCCTAGAAAATTCCAAGGAGGTGTATTATTCTATATTAAGCAACCACACAAGCAGGGCAATCATGCATTCTCTTTTTCTTTGTGTTTGTTTTGTTGTTTGTTTTGTTGTTGTTGTTGTTGTTGTTGTTGTTGTTGTTGTTGTTGTTGTTGTTGTTGTTGTTGTTGTTTCTTCTTCTTTTTTTTGGATAGGAAAATATTATTGCTACGTATATGTGTAGTGGTAGTAAAGGTATTAGGGAGGCAGACCGCAAAAGGGCTGAAAGGATATTAGGGAAGTGGGCTATAGAACCCGAAGTTGATATTGGAAGTAGGCCACAATAGCCAAAAATCAAGAAGAGCGGACTGCGAGAGCCAAATTATGGGAAGCAGGCTGCAGGAGCCGAAGTTACGGGAAGCGGGCCGTGAAGGCCGAATTCTGGGAAGCAGGCTACAAGAGCCAAAGATAAGCAGGCTGCAAGAGCCAGAGCTGGAAAGCAGGCTATGAAAGCCGAAGGGAAGCAGGCTACGAGAGCCAGAATTGGGAAGCAGGCTATAAAAGCCGAGGGTAAGCAGGCCGCAAGAGCCAGAATTGGGAAGCATGCTATAAAAGCCGAGGGGAAGCAGGCTATAAAAGCCGAGGGTAAGCAGGCCGCAAGAGCCAGAATTGGGAAGTAGGCTATAAAAGCCGAGGGGAAGCAGGCTATAAGAGCCAAAGGTAAGCAGGCTGCAAGAGCCAAAGCTGGAAAGCAGGCTATGAAAGCTGAAGGGAAGCAGGCTACGAGAGCCAGAATTGGGAAGCAGGCCACGAAGGCCAAAGGTAAGCTGGCCGCAAGAGCCAGAATTGGAAAGCAGGCTATGAAAGCTGAAGGGAAGCAGGCTACGAGAGCCAAAATTGGGAGGCTTTTGTCAGTTTAACGCCCCGTTGGCGGAAGGTCTAGTCGGTTTAACGCCCCGTCGGTGGAAGGTCTAGTCGGTTTCTGTTTGTTGGATGGCTGAAGTTCGGAGGTAAAAGCTCATCTCGTGACTCTTCTTTCTCTTCTTTTCTTCCTCTTTTGTGAGGAGAGGCGGGTGCAAAGACCATGTTTGCCTCGTGATAATTTCATTCTTTTTTTTCTCTTCTTCTTTTGTGTGAAGAGGCGGGTTCAAGGACCGTGTTCACCCCATGACTGTTCTTTCTCTTCCTCTCTTCTTCTTTTGTGGGGAGGCAGGTGCAGAGACCATGTTCGCCTCATGTCTCTTCTTTCTCTTCTTCTTTTCCTCTTCTTCTTGTGTAGAGAGGCAGGTGCAGAGACCATGTTTGCCTCATGATTGCCCTTTCTCTTCTTCTCTTCCCTTCTTCTTTTTTTTTATGGGGAGGCAGGTGCAGGGACCATGTTCGCCTCGTGTCTCTCCTTTTTTTTCTTCTATTCTTCTTCTTTTTTTTTGTAGAGAGGCAGGTACAAGGACCACGTTCACCTCGTGTCCCCTTTTTTTTTCTTCTATTCTTTTTTTGTAAAGAGGCAGGTGCAAGGACCATGTTCGCCTCGTGTCTCTTTTTTTTTCCTCTTCTTCTTTCCTTCTTCTTTCCTTTTTGTAGAGAGGCAGGTGCAAGGACCATGTTCGCCCCATGATTGTTCTTTTCTTTTTTTTTCTTCCTCTTTTATTGAGGGAGGCAGGTACGAAGACCATGCTTGCCTCATATCTTTTTTTTCTTCTCTTCTTCTTTTGTAGGGAGGCAGGTACGAAGACCATGTTTGCCTCGTGTCTCTTTTTTTCTTCTCTTTTTTTACGTGATGAGGTGGACCCGAGGACCACATCCACCTCATGTCCATTCTTTTGATTCTGCTCTTCCTTCTTTTTTTCTTGTGTGAAGAGGCGGGCTCGAAGACCACGTCTGCCTCATGTGCCTCTTCTTTCCTTTTCTTCTCTTCTTTTGTTTGGTGAGGCGGGCTCGAGGGGCACGTCTGTCTCATGTGTCTTTTCTTATTCTTCTTTTGTGTGATGAGGCGGGCTCAAGGGCCACGTCTGCCTCATGTCTCTTCTTTTTTTTCTTCTTTTGTGGAGAGGCCGGTGCAAGGACCATGTGTGCCTCATGTCTCTTTTTCTTCTCTTCTTTCTATGTGATGAGGCGGGCTCGAGGACCACGCCTGTCTCATGCGTGCCTTTTTCTTTATTCTGCTATTCTTTTCTCACTAGTGCTTCCATGTTGGAGTGTATTTCTCTTAATGTGCCCCCAGGTTGGGGTGTAGCTTCACTTGGTATGCATCCCCCCTCTAGGGGTGTGTTTTGCCTCTTTGCTTCTGTGCCCCCATGCTGGGTGTATATTTCTTGGCTTCTATGTCCCAAGACCAGGGTGTGTTATTATTATTATTTTTCCTTTTAATGCCCCCTAGGCGGGGTGTAGCTCTCTTCAGATGCCCCCAAGTCGGGGGATGTTTCTTCTTCAGATACCCCTAAGCCAGGGTGGACTTCTCTTCATATGCCCCTGGGTCGGGGCGTGCTCTATATAGCTTCTAGGCCCTCGAAGCGAGGTATGTTTCTTCTTCATATGCCCCTGGTACGGGGTGTAGCTCTCTTCAAATGTCCCCCTAGGCTGGGGTGTACTTTTCACGGCTTCTATGCCCCCAGGCGGGGTATGTTTCTTCTTCATATGCCCCTAAGCCAGGGTGGACTTCTCTTCATATGCCCCTGAGCCGGGACGTGTTCTTCATAGCTTCTAGGCCCTCGAGGCGAGGTATGCTTCTTCTTCATATGCCCCTGGTACGGGGGTGTATCTTTTACTTCTTATGCCCCCCTGAGGCCGGGGTGTATCTCTTTACAGCTTCTGTGCCCCGGAAGCAGGGTATGTTGTTTCTTCAAATGCCGCTTGGGCGGAGTATATCTTTCTTCTTATGCTCCCAGATCGGGATGCATGTCTCTTCGTTTCTGTGCCCCGGATCAGGGTAGATGCTTCTGTTTCTTATGCGCCAGGGGCGTAGCGTATTTTTTATGCCCCCTGAGCGGGGTGGATGCTCTGCATGTGTCCCCGGGTCGGGGTGTAGCTTTGTCTCCCATGGGGGGGGTGTGTGTTGTTTCTTCAAAAGCCCCCGGACCAGGGTGTATTCGTCTCTTTCTTATACTCCCGAGGCGGGAGGAGTTCTCTTCATGTGCCCCCGTGGCGGGATGTGCTTCTTTCTTCAAGTGTCCCCAGGCCGGGGTGAATTCTTTTCTTCTTATGCCCCCCCATGGCGGGGTATGTCTTTTACTTCAGGTGCCCCCATATCGAGGTGTATTTCCCCTTCAAATGCCCCTAAGCCGGGGTGCAGTTCTATTTCTTCTTACATCCCCAGGTCGGGGCAGATTCACTTCTTCAAATGCCCCGAAGTCGGGGTGTAGCTTTTGCTTTGTGTGCCCCTCAGCTGGGACGGATTCTCTTCATGTGCCCCTGGTAATGGGGTGTATTTCTCCTCTTCTTTTTTTTTGCCTCCTATGCCCCCATAGCAGGGTATATATCTTCTTCTCATCCCCCATGGCGGGGTATGTGCATGCTCTCTTCGGAAGTGGCGGCCGTGCTTGGCCTCATTGCTATAAAGCATTCCCCGCAGCGGGCAGCTATTCACCAAGCTACAATTGTGGCTCGCTGGGTCTTTTAACAGCCACTCGGGGGCCGTTTTGTATCGCATGGAGGCAGCAGGAAGGAGGGACATGCTGGGTCATTACACCACAGACTCGGAGCCTCCTAGAGTCGGGCGGGACGTCGGGTTTCTTCTTGCTCTTTTGGTTGGCGATGCTGGCCAACTTTTCTTATTTTCTTTTTGCTTTCTTTCTTCTCTCTTTTTTTTCTCTTCTTCTTTTCTTTCTCTTTTTTTTTGTCCCTTCTCATCTTCTCTTCTTTTTGTATGATTGACCAGGGTGGAGGTGCAGGAGAGCGCTCACCCCCTCAGGGAGGGGATGAGTGGTTCGCTCCACCGCATCAACCCCACAGCGGTAATCTTTGTTCAGCACGGGTCTCGACGGACGTGGTCGCACAACCCTCTCTTGCCAATTCCTTTTCTTCTTTTTTTTCTTCTCTCTCTTTTTTTTCTTCTCTTCTTTTCTTCCTTTCTTCTTTTCTTCTTTTCTTCTCTTTCTTCTTAAGGGAAACGGGGGCTTGATTTCCCCCTCCCTTCTCTGCTCTTTCTCTTCTCTTTTCTTGTTTTATAACAGCCCCCATGATTCATGGAAGTTGCATATGCTTCGAAGCAGCGTCCTCGAGGCCGCGAAGGCAGCTGCATCGAGTCTGGATTTTCTCCCCATAGGGCTGGTGAAGACAGCACCTGCAGTTCATCAAAGCAGGCAAACATCATTTATTAGGGGGCCATGAGGCCCTGAATCTCGGCGAAGAGATGAAGGGTGGTTTGGTCCCACCGGGCGTGCCAGACTTGTGGACGCACTTTTCGTTTAACAGTTGTTATGTTCGTTCGTCGGTTTATTAAGTGCGTGGGCGTCCCAGTCACCGGAGTGACAATTTATTCGGGCTCCGAAGAGCCCATGGTGCGCTCGATCTGACTTCGTCAGTCGATTGTGTGGTTCGTGTCGGGACCAAAACCCCCCGCGCCATAAAGGTCACGGCATCATTTACATCCCCCATATGAGGGAACACCCTTGATTAATCGTCGAAATTCAGGGCCTCATGGCCAAGAAATTAATTGTATGAAAGGTCTATTACGCGGCATTGAAATCCTCACACGAGGGCGAGAAGAAAACCATTCGCGGTCATGTCGGTCATGTGTTGACCATTTAATGTTCGGACGAATGTCCGGCTCGATAAAATCGCGGTTGTCGTGGGAAAACTGGAGCGTATGTATGCCAGTATATGGCAATTTATTGTTCAGAAGAACGGAAAACGTTCGGCTAAACCTCGGCTGGAGCGGCGGAAACCGGTAAATCTGTTGGCCCGGTGCAAGAGCAAGCCGCGACCATACTGCGGTGGGCCCCCCGCGGTCGAAACAAGACTTGTATGAGCGTCATTGATATTTCCGGTGCCAAGGGGGCGACGAGGGAATATCCCTTGAATCGGCTGAAAAGCCCTATGTCCGGAGAAGCGAGCGTTCTAAACGTGTCGGTCATTCAGGTGACCGTTTAATGTTCGGACGGGTGTCCGATATTGGGAATATCATAATCGTCGCGGAAAGACCGAGAATGTATGTGTGCCGGGACACGGCAAGTTTTATTATTCCGAGACACTAAAAACGTTCGATTGAATCTCGACTATTATATCCGGAAACCCGTGAATCTATTGGCCCGGTGCGAGGTCGAGTCGGGACCATGCCGGGGGCGCCTCCCGTGATCCAAACGGGGCTCGCGTGGGCAGCGTTAATATTTCTGGTGTCGGAGGGAAACGGGGAAAAGTCCCGGGACTAGGCTTCGGAACTGAAAACGTGTTCGAGAGACCGGAGATATGAGCCAGACGATGACCATGATCGGGACGGGCCCGAGGTATAAATATGGCCCACGGAGGTCTTATTGATATTCCCATGGGAGGAGTCCAGGGGTGGCGAGAGCCGTCTCATTCTATTCCGATTCTATCGGTCACTTGCGGACCTTTCCATGTTCGGGCAAGGGCCCGTATTGAGAGCGTGACGGGGGTGGATGCGACCCCGTACCAATGTATGCCGAGTTTACGGCAATTTCAATGAAAGAGCGGGAGCAAATCCCGATAGGAACGGGTCGGAATTGGTGAGCTATTGGCCCAGGGCAATGCCGGCTCACAACCATGTTGGGGTAGGAGCCACCGGCTATGAAAGTCGCTCACGGGCCTTTTCATGTTCGGACATGGGTCCGTATTAAGAACTCGGCGGGAATCGACGTGAACCCGTTCAAATGTCTGCCGAACGTGCGTCAATTTCAGTAGCGGCTCGGAAGGAATCCGGCCGGAGAAACGAGTCTGGTTTAATCGGAATGTCAGCCCGAGGCGAAGTCAGGTTATGGCCATTTTGAGATGATACCCTAGGCTCAGGCCCAACTCGTAGGGGCGGTATTGTTGTTCCTTCGGCACCGGGTCACGGGAGAGACGAGGCTGCGAAGCGGGTCTCATTGTTTTATTATTATTTAAGAAGTGTTATCATTACCACTTGTTAATTTATAGATACATTTGGGTGAATTCTTTATTATCGTTTATTCATTTCTTCTTGTGATTTATTCATTTAATATTGTTATTATTAGGTTTATTATTATTTTTGTTCATTTATATTATCATTCGTTTGCTTGGCATTTTTTTTAGTTAAGTTTGTCGTTATTATTTATCATGGGTTATCATTTATTTATCTATTTATCGTTGTTACTGTTTCTTTTAAACTTATTATCATTATTACTTATTTCTTTATCATTCTTATTTATTTATCCACCTTATTGGGTTTATTATCATTTATTATTTTATTTAACATTATTGTTTTCTATTATTTCTCTATTTTCTTTTGAGTTTGTTGCTATTATCGTTATTTAAGCTCTGTATCATTATTTGTTTATTTATTATGTTTTCTTTTAGCTTATTATCCTTATTAATATCATTATTTTTTTGGGTGTGCCGCTGAGGATTGGTGGGGTGTACCGCTGAGGGTTGGGAGTGTACCGCTGAGGGCCAATGGGGGTGTACCGCTGAGGGCCAAAGGGGCGTACCGCTGGGGGTTGGGAGTGTACCGCTGAGGGCCAAAGGGGGCCTACCGCTGGGGGTTGAGAGTGTACCGCTGAGGGCCAAAGGGGGCATACCGCTGGGGTCAAAAGGGTGTACCGTTGAAGGCCAATGGGGGTGTGCCGCTGAGGGCAGTAGGAGTGTACCGCTGAGGGGTCTAAGGGGTGTGCCGCTGAAAGCTGGGAAAAGTGTGCCGGCGAAAGGCTGTTGGAGGGAAGAGGTAGTGTGCCGGAGAGGAGGCTTCGAAGCGTGCCGTTGACGGCTGGGAGGAGTGTGCCGGCGAAGGAGTTGGATGAGCATGCCACTGAAAGATGATTAGAGTGCATCGTCGAAGGACTAATCAGGGCATAGTGGTGGAGGTTCAGTCGGTCTTCAATTATTTGTTTTGAGGCTTTTCTTTTCTTCTTAATTTGATTTTTTTACGCAGTTTTATATAAACTTCTCCTTGGTTTTGTTCTGTTCGGCCTCTTTGCCATAAGTCGGAAGTTCGGTCGACCGAGCTGTCAATCGGTCCAGCTCTTGTCGTGGTGCCGGCAGTGGCTTGATCAGTTGGAAGGTTTCATCATTAATTATTTTGCTTGTTTATTGCTTCCTTTTACGTCCTTTAATATTTTGTTATTTTCTCACAAAAATTCGGCAGCATCTCCCCTTGACCCGGGGCGTAAGGGAGATAAAGGGAACGCGCCCACATGGAGTGGCGGAACCCGACAACTGGAGGTGGGCGCCCGGAGGCAGCAACACCTTTATAAAACCTCGGAAAACACGAAGGCAAACAACGGGCTAGGGCTTGGCCAAGAGGTGTGCCGCTGGGGGCCTAGATGGTGTGCCGGCCAAGGGCCATTGGGTGTGCCGCTGAGGGTCAAAAGGGTGTACCACTGAGGGCCAATGGAAGTGTGCGTACCGCTGGGGGTCAAAAGGGTATACCGCTGAGGACCAATGGAAGTGTGCCGCTGAGGGCCAATGGAGTGTGCCGCTGAGGGCCGAGAAAAGTGTACCGGGGATGTTGATTGGCTAGGCCGAAGGAAATCTTGGCAGGAGGAGGGAGAGAGGCTCAAGGGGTGTTGGGCCTAGGTGTCCAAGGAGAGACGGAAGGGCGTCTCCCCTCAGGAAAATGGGAAGATGCGGCAGCGGGGAGGTGAAGGGGCAGCATGCCCTCTTCCCTCTCTTCCTCTCTTCCCTCTTCTTCTCTTCTCCTTCTTCCCCTCCTTTCCTTTTCCCTTCTTCTCTTTGCGTGGACGGCGGAGGATGGAACAGCAAAGGGGGGGGGGGGGGCAGCCTCCCCTCCTCCTCTTCTCCTCTTCTTCACTTCTTCTTCTTCCCTTCGCACGGACGACGGTGGACGGAGTAGCGAGGGGGAGCCCCCCCTCCTCTTCTTCTTCTCTTCTTCTCTTCCTCTTCTTCTCTTCACGCGGACGGCGATGGACGGAGTAGCCGGGGGGGGGGGGGAGCCTCCCCTCCTCTTCTTCTTTTCTTCTTCTCTTCTTCTTCTTCTCTTCTCCTCTTCTCTTCTCTCTGGGTGTGGGTGTATCTGTTGCCCTCTTCTGTCTCTCTGTCCCCGTTTGTAGCGACGAAGAGGGGTCTTATACCCCCGCCACGGCGAGCGTTCAAAGGCCGGAACGATTCGACGGGTATTGAATGGGGGTTGACCCCATTGTCCTGGGTGGCAGGGGGATAGGCAGCGTGGCCCTCTCCCTAGGCGACACCTCGGACGGCCCATTGCGCGCCAAGGATCCGTAGGGCATGGGCTCCGTTGAAGATGCTTCACGCTGTGCCGCTGGCGGGCTGAACAAGCGTGCCGCGGGGGAGCCAAAAGGGCGTACCGCTGGGGGCCCGAATGGGCGTGCCGCTGAAAGCCCATGGGGCGTGCCGCTGAGGGGCCAAACGGGCGTGCCGCTGAAGGCTTTGTGGGCGTGCCGCTGAATGGCCTGAAGGGTGTGCCACTGAACACCCTGGGGGCCGTGCCGCTGAAGCCCAGGCTGGGCGTGGTGCTGAAGGCCCAAAGGGCGTGCCGCTGAAGGCTTAAGGGCGTGCCGCTGAAGGCCAAAGGGCTGTGCCGCTGAACACCCAGGGGGTGTGCCGCTGAAGCCCCTCCTGGGCGTGCCGCTGAAGGCCCAAGCTGGGCGTGCCGCTGAATGGCCTGAGGGGCGTGCCGCTGAACAGCCTGAAGGATGTGCCGATGAACACCCTGGGGGCCGTGCCGCTGAAGCCCAGGCTGGGCATGCCGCTGAAGGCCCAAAGGGCGTGCCGCTGAAGGCCAAAGGGCGTGCCGCTGAAGGCCAAAAGGGAGTGCCGCTGAAGGCCAAAGGGCGTGCCGTTGAAGGCCAAAGGGGTGTGCCGTTGAACACCCAAGGGGTGTGCCGCTGAAGCCCCTCCTGGGGTGTGCCGCTGAGGCTTGACTTGGGCGCGTTTTGAGCACGCGTTATGATTCGTTTGATTTTCTTCGGGGGCCGCGGATTGTGAGCTTCCCGGGGGTTGGTTTCTCTTTGCTGTCGTGGCTCCGGGGATGGCTCCACTGTAGTGTGCATATGTGGGGGCGTCTGGATGACCAATCTCTCCGGGGGTTCTTCACTCGGCGCCGTTGTTGATGCTGGGCCGAGCAGGGTGTTTGGTGTGCAATTTTTTGGTGTTCACACCCGGTCATGAAAAAAGATGGAAAGGTGAGAATATGTATCGATTTCAGGGACCTTAACCGCGCATGTCCAAAAGATGATTTCCCCTTGCCTCACATCGACGTGTTGGTTGATAACACGGCTGGCTACGAAACTCTCTCATTTATGGATGGATTTTCGGGGTATAATCAGATCTGTTTGGCAGAAGTGGATCAGGAGAAAACGTCATTCACCACACCTTGGGGAACTTATTGCTATTTGGTCATGCCATTTGGTTTGAAGAATGCTGGAGCTACTTATCAAAGGGCTATGATGGCAATATTCCATGACATGATGCATGTGTATTTAGAGGTATATGTGGATGATTTACTGGTGAAATCCAAGACTAGGGCAGAACACCCGAGAGTTCTAGCCAAGGTGCTGCAAAGATCAAGGGAGTTCAATTTGAAAATGAATCCAAAAAAGTGCGTATTTGGTGTCTCGTCGGGCAAATTGCTTGGTTTCATTGTGAGTAAGAGGGGTATTGAAATAGATCCCAACAAAGCTAAAGCAATTAGGGATATGCCACCTCCGAAAAACCTGAGAGAAGTTTGAGGGTTAATCGGAAGGTTACAATTCATTCGTCGATTTGTGTCCCAGCACTCGCAAAGGTGCAAACCTTTCTATGAGTTGACTAAGACAGGAGTAGAATTCCTTTGGAATTCTAAATGCCAAAAAGCTTTTGAAGGATTGAAGGAATATCTGGCCAATCCACCCGTCCTAATTCCACCCACGCCAGATAAACATTTAATCCTTTACATCTCGGTCCTGGACGACTCCGTGGGAGCTGTCCTGGCACAAGCCAATGAAGCGGGCAAGGAAAGGGCGACCTATTACTTGTCCAAACTCCTTAACCCATGTGAGCAGAAGTACACGGCTATGGAGAAAACTTGTGCCGCCCTTGTCTGGGTAGTGCAGAAGTTGAAACATTACTTTCTAGCTCATGAAGTCCATCTGATTGCCCGAATGAACCCTATCAAGTTCCTTCTAGAAAAGTATGTCCTTACGGATAGATTAGCACGATGGCAAAACTTTCTTTCTCAGTTTGACATCACCTACATTCAACAAAAGGCGATCAAGGGGTATGCCATAGCTGAGCATCTCACTCACCATCCTCTCCCCAAATTCGATCCTGTCCAATCAGAGTTTTTAGATGAGGAACTAATGTCCATCAATCATTCAGATGATTACATGTGGACATTACATTTTGATGGAGCTCTGAATTCCCAAGGGAAAGGAATCGGCATTGCCCTCCTATCGCCTGAAGGCCTTACATTCCCACTGGCATACCAGCTCAAATTCCCCGTTACCAACAATATAGCTGAATATGAAGCTCTTCTAGCTGGCTTGGAACTTGCTCATTCTTTTCATATCACTGAATTGCGAGTCGTAGATGATAGTCAACTCATTCTTCGTCAGGTGCTCACCAAATATCGCACTCGCGATCCCAAGCTCAAGCCATACCAAGAACTCACTGCTGCCTTTGCCAAACTGTTCACCAAATTGATCTTTGTCGATGTCCCTCGTCATCAGAATATTCTGGCTGATGCCCTCGCCTCGTTGGCATCATCTTTAAGGTTCCCTCTAGGAAGATGGTTTGAGTCTATTTCCATCTACAAGCGTCACGCCCCTGCAATCGATGACGCTTTCTACGAAAATATCAAGGACAGGATAGCAAGGAAGGCCCTACAGGAAGAAATCCTTGAGAAGAGGGAAATTATGTTGACAGAGTTAGAAGAAGAATTGGCTGATGAGGAGAAGCCATGGTTTTATGAAATTGCCAAGTATTGCAAAGATCAATCCTACCCTGGAGAAGCCACATCGGAAGATAGAAAAGCCATAAGAAGAGTGGCACAGAGATACGTGTTGGTCGGAGGAGTGCTGTATAAGAAAAGCCTTAATGGTGTTCTCCTAAGATGTCTCGATGAAGAGGAGGTCTGGAAATGCATCGAGGAAGCACACTCTGGTGTGTGCGGTGGCCATGTGAATAGCCAAATGCTTGCCAAGAAGATCCTTCGGTAAGGCTTTTACTGGCCCACCATGGAAGAGGATTGTGCCGTCTATGTCCGCAGGTGTGTCAAGTGTCAACTTCACGTCGATAAAATTCATTCCCCATCTTCTTCACTTCATCCAGTGTCTTCCCCATGGCCTTTCTCCATGTGGGCTTTCGATGTCATTGGTCCTCTTGGTAATCCTAACTCCCTCACTAAGCAAAAATCATTCATCCTTACTGCAACGGAGTACTTCACCAAATGGGCCGAAGCCGAAGCTTACGTGGAGGTTAAAGCATCAACAGTCTGCAAATTCATCAAGAAGAACATCATCGCCAGGTTCGGCATTCCAAGCACAATCATCACCTACAATGGGCCGCAATTCATTTCTCAGGACCTTCAGGACCTCTGCAAAAGGTATAAAATTACATTGCATCATTCATCACCTTATTATCCACAAGGTAATGGCCAAGCAGAGGCCACTAATAAAACATTGATTAAAATCATAAAAAAGACCTGTGAGTCAAACAAGTTCTCGGATTGGCCAGAAAAGCTGATTGAGGCTTTATGGGCCTATCGCACTTCAATCCGTACTCCCACTGGACAAACTCCGTTCGCCCTTACTTATGGGATGGAGGCGGTAGTTCCATATGAAATCTTGGTTCCTTCTCTCAGGGTACAGTTGGACAAGGAGCTTCCCCTCGACGAACGTCGTGATTCACTCCTTGCCCAATTGGAACTCTTAGATGAGAAACGGATGGCCGCTGCCGAGCATGCACGTGTATATCAGAACAAACTCACACCTTTTTATCAAAAGAAGGTCATTGAAAGGAAATTTCAAGTCGGTGAAATGGTAGTGAAAAGAATGTTTGTAAAACCTGGTGGGCCGCGTTCTAAACTCCAACCCAATTGGGAAGGACCATACGTAGTTCAGGCTGTGCATCCTGGCAATGCCTACAGGCTAGTAAATGCTGAGGGGATCGAGTTATCCCACCCTTGGAATGGGCTTTATCTTAAGAAATACTACCCTTAGATAGGTGTACATAGTGTCAAAAAAAATCATGAACGAAAAACAAAAAAAAATAGAAAACAATGAAAACAACAAAAATATGTATATATATACAACAACAAAAGAAAAAAATAAAAAAGAAGAAAAGAAGAAAAAAATAGAAAAGTCAAAATGCCAATTTTTGGAGATCACCATGTAGTTAAGTCATTGAACCTCCATGTTGGGATATGGCCTATTAAGACTTGGTAGGTTTCGGGTCTTGGTCTAGCAAACCGTGGAGATCCCTGTCCGGCTAGTTCGGCTTATGCCCCCCTCAAAAGAAGGCAACATGCATGTACACATGTGTTCTATAAAAGATCGGTAGCATCGCTCATGGTGAGGCCTCACCCAGAAGGTTTCTAGAAGGTTTAAATCTTTATTCTCTCTCTCTTCGACCGAATGAGACAGCCGGCGCCCTTAAAACGCTGAGCATCGGAAACACGAACACAACCCCTAGGGTAAGAGTAGGGCCCAATTCCTCGAGCATGGGTCAGAGCACGAGAAGAGGGCAGTGTCCCCGCAGGCATCCAAGAGGGATTCCATAATGTCAAAATACTATATCCCTCGCAAAAATATGTCAAGAAAAATCAGAAAAGAAGAACAAAATCAAAATCAAGTGAAAAGCCTGATCGTAACCGTGCCTGATCCCACAAATTAAACCCCTTTGACTGAAAGTCAAATTCTATACAAAAGGAGTCATGAGATGTAAATGCTCGAGATTTGGTCTGAAGTTGCCCAAAAGGGGAAGTTAAGTGCGCCCCTATTGGCTCGCCGGGTTAACAGTTTTGCCGGTCCTCTCAGGAGGTTTGCCCCCAATATTATTCCTTCTTCCCCTGAAGATGAAGGCTCAATGGAGTTCCCGAAGGGTGAAGCTTGCCAAAGCTTGTAACCTCATTTCAATACAAACATATGGTTGTCCATTTTTGAAAAGCAAAAGCTGTTGTCGTGAAGGAGTCTCCATGTTTCTGGCCGGTTAAGACTCTTATCTACCATCTTGATGTCTTCTTAGCCTGACCTCGGGCTTAGACCAATGCAAGCGCGTCACCTACGGTGCGACGGCATCTGATTCCGGGTCAGCGTCGCGCGGTTGGTCGTTTGGGTTCCAAGGTGTTCCATTACATATCATCTAGAGTTGTGAGGAAATAGACCCGGGTCGGGTAAATCATTTACCTTGAACACTTTTTGGATGAATCCATGTGGTCGGAAGCAACTGGGAGCCTAAGCATGGCATGACGGTATTGTCGTCAGGATAAGTCTTAGCCGGCGGGATTATCATTCGAGGAGTCTAGAGGCCCAAATCAACCTAGATGTGCACTTAGGATGCTTGGGAGGTTAGTAAGAAACCCCTATTCTCATGCAAGTCAGATGTTATATCAAGTGGTCATCATGCATTAGCAAAAAAAAATAAAAAAAAACAAACCAAAAATGAACAAAAAAAATAATAAATCCAAAAATATGAAAAAAAAAGCAGAAAAATGTATATGCACAAAAAAATGGAAATGTAAAAGACCAAAAAAATAATAATAAACAAACAACAAAACACAAAAAAAAAATTAATGAAAACTCCAAAATAAAAAGAAATCGCAATTTGCATGTTGGCATTTGTTGTGACCCTTCTATGACTGATGATGGATGATGTTGACACTTGCTTTATTTCATTGGCAACACCATTGTTTTGATTGAGTGGCAACTATTTTATGATTTGATGAAACTGCTTTATCAGATTGACTATGTGTTCTTTGCATTTAACACACTGCATCTCAATTGATTTGGTTAAGTGTGTACAGCGTTATCATTTGAAGTCTATACACCCATCAGAAGCTTCTAAGTCTACACAACGTGTAGCTTGCTCGCATAGCCAAGTCTATACAGACTTCAGCGTCTCATAAAAGTCTATACAACGCTTCAGCATTTAGAAGTCTGTACACTGGCCTTTGCATTAAACCTCAAAGTCTGTACAGTGTGAAATCTAAACATTATTTTCAGGGCTTGTCTTCGTGTCGTTTTGTTCCATTATGTGCAGAACATTGCAGCACCTCGTGTTGCTTTCAGTGCCACTTGAGCCACACTTCGTGTTATTTCCCCTCACTAACACTAAAAGATTTCGTGTCGTCTGAGTTTACAACACTTCGTGTTGATTTCCATGCTTGACAGGAAAAACTTGTATGAGGTTATACTTCGTGTCATTCTCTTTTCTATTTCGTGCTGTTTACTGGAGCAGCTCGATCTGTTCTGATGAACTTCGAGTCATTTCCCTGTGAACCTCGTGTCGTTGTAGTCATTCCTGTTTTATCTCCTCGTGTTGTTTTTCTTAGATCCCGTGTCCTTTTTGCTTTGTGACCACACCTCGTATAGGGCTCTGTTCTTCATTTTCGAGTTGGATTCAGTCCGTGTTGTACTCGTCTTCGTGTCGTTGTTGTGTTAGCTGTGTTCTCTGTGAACCTCGTGTCGTTTCTCTCTGTCCTTAAGTTGCTCATCTCGTGTCATCTTTTATGTCTGCTTGTTTAACTTCGTGTCTCTTACTGTTGTTCCTCGAGTCGCTTTTTTACTAGTGTCACTGCTTCATCACGTGTCGTGATAGCCGTGTCACTCTTTTGTCTTCGTGCTGTTTTTCTCTTTAGACTTCGTGTCCTTCTCGCCTTGACCACACTCCGTGTCAATTCCTGTGTTTCGTCTTCGTGTTATTTTCAACACGTGTCGGTCTCTATTTTCATCTTCGTGTTGTCTTCAACTCGTGGCGGTTTCTGTTATCTGACTTCGTGTCGCTTTCTTCAAAGCGTTTGTCTTGTTATAGTGGTACTTCGTGTCGTACTCTTTATAGTGTTAGTCTTATTATTGTATTTCATGTCGTTCTTTTCTTATCCCGTGTAGTAGTCACGTGTGTTGTTATCATATACCTCATGCAGCTTTAGCTTTAGTGGCCATACAGCGTGTTGATGGTTTTTATCTCCTTACAGGTACGAGGAAGAATATTCCCAAAATAAATGGGCTGCACGTGATCCAAGACAAGAGGAACCAATCCGATAAAGGCACGTGGCAGGAAGGTTCTGGATCGAGCGTGGGAGGTACACACGTTTTGTGCCCTATCCACTTGCTGCTGCTATATATAGAAGCCTTCGCCCACAGATGAAGCATGATCGAAGCAGAAACCTGAAGAGCAGAAAGCCCTTCGATCCAGAAGAAGAGAAAAAGAGAAAGAGAAGAAGAAGAAGAATAGAAGAAGGAGAAAAAGAGAGAGGAAGAGATCTAGAGAGATTGAGTTGAGAGAGAGAGCTGATCGAGAGTGAGAGTGAGAGTGGTTGTATCTCAGTCTCGTGGTTCAAAACCAGAGCTGAGCTTTTGCTCTTAGAGCTACATTGTTTTTGAGCTTTTCTATTTTCGTTTTGATTCTGTCTTTTACTTCCGAATGCTGTTTCTTCAAGCTGTGTGTCAGCGGTCTTGCAGTGGTGGTCTTCACTGGACGGGTTAAGCTGTATTTCCCCAGCGGTTGCAGAGGATTAGATCCTCTGGTTGGCAAGCTGTAGTGCCCAGCGAAGCTGTGTATCAGCGGGTTGTTTGGCCAAGCTGTAAAGCCCAGCGGACACAAGCTGTGTTGCGCAGCAGGAAGCCATACTCGGTTGAGTGTGGGGTGGACGTAGGTCGTTGACCGAACCACCTAAAAGTTGTGTGTGCCGTGTGCTTGTGTTTTTGTGTGATCTGTGTGCGATGAAAAATTCTTGCTTAGCTCATTTGATTGCATCGCTTATGCTCATGTCTAGCTTTTGACCTTTTGTTTAGCTTCCTGTGTTTTGCTTAACTGACTGTTGCCTAAATTCCGCTTTAGAACTTACAATAGTTTTAAATTAGGCAAGTTGATCTATTCACCCCCCTCTAGATCCACAATATGTGGAGATAGACTGCGTCCATCTAACCCAACACTTGGTATCAGAGCCTAACTCTTCTGCAGGGACTCATCGCCCGAAGAGAATAGGCAGAGATGGATGCTCGAGGGATGACTGCCGAAGGTCACTCAACAACGAAGCCCCCATTCTTTGACGGATCAAACTACGCATACTGGAAGAATCGTATGCAAGTGTTCCTCAGGGCTAAGGATTATGAGATTTGGAAGATTGTCAGCAAGGGACCTTATGAGCTGTCCCCGAATGAAGATGTATGGACCAAGGAGGAGATCAGAAGGTCCACGCTAAATTGGAGTGCTATTAATGCTATCCAGTGCGCTCTGCATCCTACAGAATTCTCCCGTGTATCTGCTTGCAAATCAGCTAAGGAGATGTGGGATGCGCTAGAAGTAATTCATGAAGGCACATCTCAAGTAAGAGAGCAGAAGGCCAATCTTCTTGTATCTGAGTATGAAGCCTTCAAGATGAAGCAGAACGAGTCCATCAGCGAAATGTACGCTCGGCTGACTGTCATAACCAATGGCCTCAGAGGTTTTGGGAAACCTCAGGCAGAGTATGATGTAGTGAGGAAAATTCTACGCTCCCTGACTCCAAATTGGCACACAAAAGCAACTGTGATGGAGGAGTCAAGGGACCTGCGTAATACCAAATCTGATGAGCTGATTGGCTCACTAATGGCATATGAGATAAACATGCCAAGGACAGATGAAGCCGAGAGGAAGAGGAAGCCGATAGCGCTGAAGGCTAGTTCCAGCAAATCAACAAAATCCAGCTCCAGCAGCTCTTCATCATCAGAGGAGAACCTAAATGAAGAGGAAGATGCGACTCGATCTGAGATAGCCATGATGACTAGAGAGTTCAGGCGATTTCTCAGAAAGGGAGCATGACGGTTCGGTCAGAAGAAATACAGTGGTGACCGAAAGGATAAAAGGTATAGATCTAAACCTGCAAAGAAAAATGAAGCTAATGTTTGTTATCAATGCAGGAAACCAGGGCATCTGAAAATTGACTGTCCAGAAAATCAGAAACATAAGGACAGGTCAAAGAAGAAATTCAAGAAGGGAAGAGCTATGATCACCACGTGGAGTGATGAAGATGAAGGCTCTTTCAGTAGCAGCTCAGATAGTGAAGCCGAATCTGAACAGCTCATTTGCCTTATGGCAACAAGCTCCGAAGATAGAGAGGAGGACACAGATGAGGTAATCACTAGATTTGAAAACTTCACAATTGCTGATTGGGTAGATGCTTATCATGACATAGCTGATAGAGCTGATGATATTAGAAAAGAGAATAGACATCTTAGAAGAAAAATCAATTCCATGCAAAATGATAAAACACTAACTGATAAAATTGCATGTTTGGAATCTGAGATTGATGAATTGAAACTCACATGCTCTGAAGAAGATAAAATCAAAGATGAGTTAAAAGCTTCTAAGAAAGAGAATCTAAGGCTTGAAAATGAAATTGATGAATGGAAGCTGAAGATTCAAAAATGTGAAAGTGAAGTAAAAATCATTTCTGAAAAATATGAAGATGTCCTCAATGTCAACAATGAGCTAAAAAAGGCTATTGATGAACTTCAGAAAGATAATGAGGATAAAATGAAGACCATTGAGAAAATGACCGAAGGAACAGATAACTTAAATGCTTTGTTAGGGTCAAAGGTTAATTTCAGAAAAGAGGGCCTAGGTTTTAATTCTAGTGCAACAAGAACTTTCGGAATGAAAACAATTTCATTTGTTGCTCAAAAGGAAAAGGGACCTCTAATTAGCATGAACTTAACAAATTTGATGAACAAAACTGCTAATCTGAAAAAGCCCAGTGCTGAGGAGAAAGGCAAACGAAGGTTAATGAGCCTAGTAGAGCTAGCTCATCTAAGCAGAATCCTAGGGCTCAGACTCAGGTTAGGGGTCAACCTGCACAGACTGGTAAACCCCAGGTCAAGGTAACCCAGTCTCCACCTCTTAAGAAGACCCAATACAAACCTGTGTATAGGTCAGCAGGGTCCAAAGTAAAGGGGAGACAATGTGCTGCTAGGAGTCAACCCAATTATTTTTATCAATCCAGAGCTCAGACCCACTACAATGCACAGCCAACCTACTTCTATAGGTCAAATTGGTCTAGAACTCAGGGTAAGTTTACAGGTCTTGCACACCAGGGTGCTCAATATCAAAGACCTTACAGTAGAAATTAGGTAAATGGGTATGGTTACTGGACATCTAGAAATCAACATTTTCATAGCCAGCCCAGGAACAACTATGGCCAAAACTTTGTGAACACACCCTGGCCAAGGCAATGGCACAGAAATAACAACACTGTCAATAATCATGCTGCCGCCAACAAAAAGAAAAGGAACAACAACAGAAGAAAATCTGTAGGATCACTGAACAAAATTCATTTAAACAAATGTGGATTCCGAAACAATTGCTCTCCTGCTTTGCTGCTAGTTCAGTTACATTGGAGCCCAATCGGTCTTGGGTTCCAAACTTGTCTACTTAATTGTGTATGCAAGTATGCCTAGCAGCCAAGAACAACTTGTGGTACATGGATAGCGGCTGCTCCAGGCATATGACAGGAGATAAGGCCAAATTTTGCATACTGACTGAGAAAGTAGAAGGCCTTGTCACCTTTGGAAGCAACACAAAGGGTAGGATTATCGGATCAGGTAAGGTAGGTAAGTGTTCTACCTGCTGCATTGATGATGTTATGCTGGTTGAAGGGTTAGCCTATAATCTAATTAGCATCAGCCAGTTATGTGATAAAGGTTACAATGTTCTATTTAATTCTCAATGCTGCAAGATTTTTGAACCTGATTCTGACATTGTCAAATTTATTGAAAAAAGAATAAATAATACTTACATGATAAATTTAGATGACTTTCAACACACTAACCTTTGCCTTACTGCCAGTAGAGAAGACATAGCTTTTTTATGGCATCGTAGGTTAGGTCATGCTAGCTACACTGTTTTACACAAATTAAATAAGCATGACATGGTTAGAGGACTTCCTGAAGTCTCATTCAAGAAAGAAAATAAAATTTGTGATGCATGCACTCAATCAAAGATAACTAGAAAGTCATTCAAGTCTAGAACTGAAAATCTGTCTTCCAAACCCTATGAGCTGATACATATGGACCTTTTCGGCCCAACCAGATCTGTCAGCCTATCAGGGAGGAGGTATGGGTTTGTCACGGTAGATGACTTCTCTAGGTATACTTGGGTTTATTTCTTATCTAATAAGAGTGATGCTTTCTCAAAATTTCAGGAGTTCTATGTTAATACAAATCAGAAAATTGAAAACATTTTGTCTGATCATGGAGGTGAGTTTGAAAACTCACAGTTTGATGAATTCTGCAGGTCAAATGGAATCAACCACAGGTATTCCTCACCAAGGACACCTGAGCAGAATGGAGTTGTGGAGAGAAGGAACAGAACCCTAGTGGAAATGGGTCGTACACTTCTTGTTGAAGGTGGTCTACCAAGGAAATTTTGGGCTGAAGCAGTGAACACTGCCTGTTATGTAATTAACAGAGCCATGGTAAGATCCTCTACCCAGCAAACACCATATGAGATATTAAAAGGTAAGAAACCTTCTATTGCTCACTTCAAGGTTTTTGGTTGTAAATGTTTCATTCACATAAATGATAAAAAGGACCTTGATAAATTTGAACCTAAAGGAGAACCAGGAATTTTTCTTGGCTATTCTGAAAACACCCGAGCATACAGAGTGTACAATCTGAACTCTAAAACTGTTGAAGAATCTCCACACATAGTTTTTGATGAATCCTTGGCAAATACTAATGTTGGTCAATGTAGGAATGAAACCAATGGTGAAATTCTGAAGGAAGGAGATCCTGCAGACAAATCCGAGGATGAAGAAGAACATAATGAGCTTAATGAAGAGGAGCCTACAGTTCAGGGGGAGGTAAATCAAGTTCATGATAGTCCAATTGCAAATATTAGATATCTCAAGGATCATCCTGTAGATAATGTTATTGGAAATCTGCATGACCCCCCTAGGACTAGAGGCCACTTAAGAATTCAACATGAATTGAATGCTTATGCTTTTGTTTCAAACATAGAACCCAAGTCCATTGACTGTGCTCTTCAAGACGTGCATTGGATTAATGTCATGCATGAGGAGCTCAATCAGTTTGACAGGAATAAGGTGTGGCATTTGGTTCCACCTCCTGTTCATGAAACAGTCATAGGGACTAAATGGGTATTTAGAAACAAAATTGATGAAGCGGAGAATGTTATTAAAAATAAAGCCAGACTTGTAGCTCAGGGGTACAATCAGGAATTTGGAATAGACTTTGAAGAGTCTTTTGCCCCTGTAGCTAGGTTAGAAGCAATAAGAATTTTATTGGCTTATGCATGTTCCCTAGGAATAAACCTTCAGCAGATGGATGTGAAATCTGCTTTTCTAAATGGGGAAATTAATGAGGATGTATATGTGAGACAGCCTCCTGGGTTTGAATGTTTAGATTTTCTAATCATGTTTACAAGCTCAATAAAGCTCTCTATGGTTTAAAGCAAGCTCCTAGAGCTTGGTATGACAGGTTGAGCAAATTCCTCACCGACAAGAATTTCACAAGAGGTATAGTTGATCAAACATTGTTTACCAAGGTAAGCCATCCAGATATTCTTATCATTCAGATTTATGTGGATGACATTGTGTTTGGGTCAACTAACCCCAAATTGTGTGAGGAATTCTCTCAAATTATGACTGATGAATTTGAAATGAGCTCAATGGGTGAGCTCAAACTATTTCTTGGACTGCAGGTTACACAAACAGAAGATGGCTTCTTCATCTCTCAGTCCAAGTATGTAAAGAACTTATTGAAGAAGTACAAAATGGACGACCTCAAGGAAATAGCCACTCCAATGGGTACATCAACCAGTTTGGATGAAGATTCTAAAGGTAAACCTGTGGACCAAAGGCTATACAGAGGTATGATCGGATCTCTTCTCTATCTTACAGCCTCTAGGCCTGATATACAATTTGCTGTGTGTTTATGCTCTAGATTCAGGCTAGTCCTAAAGAAAATCACTTTAAAGCTGTGAAAAGGATTTTTAGGTATTTACTACGCACCCAAGAACTAGGTCTCTGGTATCCTGCTAAGTGTGAGTTAGAGCTTCTAGCCTACACTGATGCAGTTGAGTAGATAGAAAAAGCACAAGTGGCTACTGTCAATTCCTTGGTGGCTGTCTAGTGTCTTGGGCATCTAAGAAGCAACACACTGTAGCATTATCCACAGCTGAAGCTGAGTATGTTGCAGCATGTAATTGTGCAGCCCAAGTACTTTGGATTAAGCACCAACTGGCGGATTATCAGATAAATCTGGGATGCATTCAACTTTTATGTGATAATACTAGTGCTATTTGCCTTGCTAAAAATCATGTTCACCATTCTAGGACTAAGCATATAGAGATAAAACATCATTTTCTTAGAGATGCTGTAAATAAAAAGGAGATTGAAATGAACTTCATAGAAACTGACAAACAAATTACTGATATTTTTACTAAGCCTCTTGCAAATGAAAATTTTAAGTTTCTTAGAAGAGAACTTGGCTTATGTAAATTTCAGCATGATGAATGATTGTTTAATTGCTGTGAATAAAATCTCTGATGTGGACTTATTTTTGATTGCTTGGATAAATCATGTGAATGTGAATGCGGATGTAGAACTGTCTTGTAGTGCATATATTCAGGGGGAGCTTGTCGAGTCTTTGCAAGTCTTTGCATATCATGCATTCGTGATTTATGCATAAGTTCTCTCTCAATTAATTCTTGCCATGTTGCATGCATATAGATAGGGGGAGTATTGCTAGAAATTCAGAGTGGTTTCAACCTTCTTGAAGTCATTCAACCTTTAAATTCTGAATACTTGTCTCCGACAATATGGCAATCTGTTGATTTCTAAGCAGTAGAAAATGGACTTCTTCATTTAATAAGAATTTGAATTGTTCAAAGACTGATGCAATGGTTTAAATCTTATAATGGTTGGAGTTTAAAGATTACAATCAGTATATAAGAAAGCTAAAAATTGATAAAACTCTCAACCTCTTTCTTATTTCATGATAGACAAAGCTAATCATATCTGAAATCTGAAAACTCATCTGAAATCATGTTAGAAAGGTTAAGTATGTGTATTGTTCTTGAACAAGTCATTCTGAAACATAAAAAGGACAGCTAAGAAAGCCATTGAAAATCATTGAAAATCAATATTGGCAGAGCAATGACTGATAAATCACTGAGAAACTGAGTGATCCATCAAAGAAGTGGACAACACTCATGTCATGAAGTGTATCAGCTATCTCTGTTTAAAATGCTCAAAACAGCAGGCTGGTTTCACTAAGTACCTGGGGGTAACTGGCGTCTGATAAACGTGTACCTTCACACAAAAAGGTGCAACTCAGTTCTGTTGAATTTGATCATATGCAGAATGGTCCATCTTGTTGAGTATCTAGGGGTATTGGCGTCTTATAAACGTATACCCTTACGCAGAAAGACTTGTGGTAGATGAATGCTCAATATAATCTAATATTGATTATGCTGCTCCTTTAAAAGAAAAGTCCATGAGTGTCAATTTGTTTAACTTCAATACATGACTTGATTTCTCTCAATATTTTTATGAGACTATGAAAGTAAGATATTATGAAACTGAATCTTTCATGCAAATATGAGTCTGGTTTATTGTTTTATCATGCACAGTGAACTTATCTATTGCTTGTAGTGCATGAACTCCAAATGTTATCATTCTTAAATCAGAAATCTTTCTGATAGCAGCTTCTAAATTCATATGACTGAAGACTCTATGCTTTAGAATGCTTATTCATGAACTACCTGTTCAGAATGCCAGTCAGTTCTTCTCTTGATTCCTCCATTGTAATTAACTTTTCCCTCCTCTTTGTTGATGGCAAAGGGGGAGAATATTGTCTAGGGGATGTCTAAGGGGAGAATACATAGCATCTGCATGTCATTCTTGCATCTGCATGTCAATCTTCATAACACATCATGTCTTTCATCAAACATATATCTATATGACAGGATGTTGCTCTTCTACTTCATATGGGGTTGTCATCATCAAAAAGGGGGAGATTGTTGTGACCCTTCTATGACTGATGATGGATGATGTTGACACTTGCTTTATTTCATTGGCAACACCATTGTTTTGATTGAGTGGCAACTATTTTATGATTTGATGAAACTGCTTTATCAGATTGACTATGTGTTCTTTGCATTTAACACACTGCATCTCAATTGATTTGGTTAAGTGTGTACAACGTTATCATTTGAAGTCTATACACCCATCAGAAGCTTCTAAGTCTACACAACGTGTAGCTTGCTCGCATAGCCAAGTCTATACAGACTTCAACGTCTCATAAAAGTCTATACAACGCTTCAGCATTTAGAAGTCTGTACACTGGCCTTTGCATTAAACCTCAAAGTCTGTACAGTGTGAAATCTAAACATTATTTTCAGGGCTTGTCTTCGTGTCGTTTTGTTCCATTGTGTGCAGAACATTGCAGCACCTCGTGTTGCTTTCAGTGCCACTTGAGCCACACTTCGTGTTGTTTCCCCTCACTAACACGAAAAGATTTCGTGTCGTCTGAGTTTACAACACTTCGTGTTGATTTCCATGCTTGACAGGAAAAACTTGTATGAGGTTATACTTCGTGTCATTCTCTTTTCTATTTCGTGTTGTTTACTGGAGCAGCTCGATCTATTCTGATGAACTTCGAGTCGTTTCCCTGTGAACCTCGTGTCGTTGTAGTCATTCCTGTTTTCTCTCCTCGTGTTGTTTTTCTTAGATCCCGTGTCCTTTTTGCTTTGTGACCACACCTCGTGTAGGGCTCTGTTCTTCGTTTTCGAGTTGGATTCAGTCCGTGTTGTACTCGTCTTCGTGTCGTTGTTGTGTTAGCTGTGTTCTCTATGAACCTCGTGTCGTTTCTCTCTGTCCTTAAGTTGCTCATCTCATGTCATCTTTTATGTCTGCTTGTTTAACTTCGTGTCTCTTACTGTTGTTCCTCGAGTCACTTTTTTACTAGTGTCACTGCTTCATCACGTGTCGTGATAGCCGTGTCACTCTTTTGTCTTCGTGCTGTTTTTCTCTTTAGACTTCGTGTCCTTCTCGCCTTGACCACACTCCGTGTCAATTCCTGTGTTTCGTCTTCGTGTTGTTTTCAACACGTGTCGGTCTCTGTTTTCATCTTCGTGTTGTCTTCAACTCGTGACGGTTTCTGTTATCTGACTTCGTGTCGCTTTCTTCAAAGCGTTTGTCTTGTTATAGTGGTACTTCGTGTCGTACTCTTTATAGTGTTAGTCTTATTATTGTATTTCGTGTGGTTCTTTTCTTATCCCGTGTAGTAGTCACGTCGTGTTGTTATCATATACCTCATGTAGCTTTAGCTTTAGTGGCCATACAGCGTGTTGATGGTTTTTATCTCCTTACAGGTACGAGGAAGAGTATTCCCAAAATAAATGGGCTGCACGTGATCCAAGACAAGAGGAACCAATCCGATAAAGGCACGTGGCAGGAAGGTTCTGGATCGAGCGTGGGAGGCACACGCGTTTTGTGCCCTATCCACTTGCTGCTGCTATATATAGAAGCCTTCGCCCACAGATGAAGCATGATCGAAGCAGAAACCTGAAGAGCAGAAAGCCCTTCGATCCAAAAGAAGAGAAAAAGAGAAAGAGAAGAAGAAGAAGAATAGAAGAAGGAGAAAAAGAGAGAGGAAGAGATCTAGAGAGATTGAGTTGAGAGAGAGAGCTGATCGAGAGTGAGAGTGAGAGTGGTTGTATCTCAGTCTCGTGGTTCAAAACCAGAGCTGAGCTTTTGCTCTTAGAGCTACATTGTTTTTGAGCTTTTCTATTTTCGTTTTGATTCTGTCTTTTACTTCCGAATGCTGTTTCTTCAAGCTGTGTGTCAGCGGTCTTGCAGTGGTGGTCTCCACTGGACGGGTTAAGCTGTATTTCCCCAGCGGTTGCAGAGGATTAGATCCTCTGGTCGGCAAGCTGTAGTGCCCAGCGAAGCTGTGTATCAGCGGGTTGTTTGGCCAAGCTGTAAAGCCCAGCGGACGCAAGCTGTGTTGCGCAGCAGGAAGCCATACTCGGTTGAGTGTGGGGTGGACGTAGGTTGTTGACCGAACCACCTAAAAGTTGTGTGTGCCGTGTGCTTGTGTTTTTGTGTGATCTGTGTGCGATGAAAAATTCTTGCTTAGCTCATTTGATTGCATCGCTTATGCTTATGTCTAGCTTTTGACCTTTTATTTAGCTTCCTGTGTTTTGCTTAACTGACTATTGCCTAAATTCCGCTTTAGAACTTACAATAGTTTTAAATTAGGCAAGTTGATCTATTCACCCCCCTCTAGATCCACAATCTGTGGAGATAGACTGCGTCCATCTAACCCAATAGCATTTGTGTGCAACATCTCATTTTAAATTTTCGTTTGCATCTGTGTGCTTGTGTGCCGCATTCATCATTATCCTTTATTATTACCTTTGTTAATAAAGGCTTGCCCCTTGACTCCTTATCAAGGACAGTTCAAAATCTCGTTTGCTTATTGAGCAAGGGGCAAGTCAGAGCAGAAATGCAAACTTGTTTGCTTAGGTGTATGCAGGGATTAGAGTGATCAAGAAAGAAGCAGAGAATCAAGCACAAACTAGTTCATTCCACTTTCAACCAAAAATAAACAAAAGTCTACATCAGGTTCCACCTTCTCTCTCCACATTACTTGTCCCACCACTCTCCGGGTAAGACGTTCTTGAGGGTGCTACCCAACTACGAAAAGTGGTATTTCTACCACTTTGTACTCCTCTTTCTGTCTCCACTCCCCGACGTCGATCTGCGGGGGCAGTAAGGAAGCTACTAACACGAAAGCCACGCTCTCGTGCTCTTCGGTAGCGTTCCTCGCCATCCTTCAGCCATTGCTCGGCAAGGCCGAGACTGATCCTCAATTCAAATAATTGGGCCTCCAGGGCCCTCTTCTCCTCTTTCTCGGCTAATCTTTTGGCCTTCTCTCGTTCCCTGTCCTTTTCTCTTTCGGCACGTTCTCTCTCTCTATCTTCCCTCTCCAGCTGAAGGGTGATCCTCAGCTCCACAGCGTCCCTAGAAAAGTCGTCACCTGGAAGACGCTGTAGTTCCTCTTCCAGCTCAGCTATTTTAGCTTCCTTCTGGGTGGCATGCGCAAGTGCCTCCTGTGTTTCTTTCTCCTGCCATACATCTCATCTCAGGCATATGCCAATGCTTGAACGAGGGATATTAAATAGTGAGACCCTCACCTGTGCAGAAAGCATCCCTTCTGCCTCTGCGGCCCGTTGTGTGGCATGAGCAAGCTACTCGTGGAGTAGATCCAACTCTGAAGTAGGAATCCATAGACTGGAAGAAACGTCGTCTGCCCCCATTGCCGATGAAACTGTATCGAGCTGGGCGCGCTGCGACACATATGAGGTGACATTAAGTGGTTAGCGCCATGAATTTGCAGTCATATCAGGAGCATGTACATATACACTTACTGATGAACCCAGAGCCGCTCGGGTGTCATACAACTCTTGCTCCGTGTTCGCCAAACGAGCTCGTAAGTTCGTTATTATGGTGTCACGGGCATCCTACAGTTATGGCTCTTGAGTTCACAAAAAATCAAAAAAAATGGAAATTGTAAAAGCTAAAAAAAAATATTTTTTTACTTTACCTCCACAAGCCCTCCAAGATGGAGCCTCTCCGCATACATTACCTTGTAGAGCCATAGGTAATCTTCACTATCTTGCGCTTGTGATTCCACGAGCGTGCCACCCCGTCGCCAGTCTTCATACTGTTCGGGGAAACGCACCCTCCAATCAACGCAGGTTGCCGGCCCACGCGTCTTCTTCCCGACGCTGGGTGAGTTGGTCATATCCACCCATTCCTGGGCAAGCCCTAGGGTCCTCATGGCTAATCGTAGCCTTAGTGGCTCAATTTCACTCAAGCAATGGAGCCAGAGGTCTCGTCCCAATCGGGCACGGCTTCCAATTACCCATGGCTGGTCGACATCGACCATGTTCGAGTAAGGCCTCCAGTTCACCTATGTTGGGTTATACATATCTTCTTAGTTACTCAAAAACACAAAAAAAATGGTAAAAAATGAACAAAACAAAAAAAAATAGAAAAGAGTATCCTACCATCGTTGCAGGGAACTCTTGTAGCTCCCGTCTCAATACCATCAGTTGGTAGGATAGTGGTGCTGTACTCATGATGGGTTGCCACCGCCTAGCCAACGGGATCGTCATTGGCCGCCAGTGTCGAGCTCTCCCCATTAGAATATAATAGTAGCTCCATAGCTACAACATCATGTGTCATTGGCATCAACAAATACAAAAAAAAATCATAAAACAAAAACCACAAAAATAATCTTTCACCTGGATGAACGGCGTAAACCCATTTATTGTCACCTCTCGGCCTGTCCTTTGCGACAGACCTGTGAATAGATGTGCTAGTACGGCAGCTCCCCAGGCGTACTGTCCTACTCTCTCTAAATCCACGAGCAGCTCCAGGAAGCGGCAGTGTATGTTGTCTCCCTTGGAGCCCAGTAGCAACTTGCCCAACAAAAAGACGGGGAACCTCCTCAGATCCATGTTGGTCCTTTCCCAATTGCTGGCGTCCACGCAATATACAGCACGGGCTCCTCTTTCGGCCCTTTCCAGGAATTCCTCCAGGGACTCGTCATCCCGTGAACGAATGTCGGTAAGCCCTAGTGCCTCCATGATCGATGCCTTAGCTACTGACCTGTTCTTTCGACCGTCGAGGTCCAGCCCTAACAGCTTTTGGGCACCTTCTCGGTAGTCCGCATAGGTGACGCCTGTCACTGCCTCTCCATCCACCTTCAGGCCTGTGATGCGGACCATGTCTTCCAGGCTGGGCACCAGGTGCCCCCACGGCATCAGAAATGCCCGACTCACTGGGTCCCATCTTTCATGCAGTGCTTGGATCAGGGCAAGGTCAAGCTTAATTGGCTCGATTCGGAGGAAGGCCCCGAACCCCATCACGTCTAGCTTGGCCTTCTGGAAGTCCGAGAGACCTCGATATGCCGCCACTACCAGCTCCCACGAGATGTGCGATCGCATCATGCTCTGTACATACACAAGAAGTGAGAAAGGGGAGCCTTGCTAAGCAAGAAAGGAGAAGAAAGGATGAAGAAAGGAACTAAGGGATCCACGTACAAGCTGTGATCGGGTCCTCTCACTCAGTTGTCCTTCGACTTCTGATAGTCTTCTGGAACTGCTACCAGATCTGCTCCTCTTCGAAGAGTGAGAAGACTCACCTTCTGCTCTGAAGCTAGATTCACCCTCCATCCTGATAAATGAGCAACACTCACTACCTCCCCTCCTTACAAACTTACACTCCTCAAATCGGCTCTCACGACTTTGGTACTTCCAAGTCGAGTGAAAGGGGAGGTATTTATAGGATTGGAAAGGATGTGATCTGGATCTATCACCATTACCCCTAGAAACAGCCTTTACGGCAATGCACTCTCCTTTTACTCTCGCGCCCACTCTACCATGTGGAGTGATCGATTCGGGGGCGTGATTTTTTGACTTGTCCTCCCTATTCGGTCCAAAGATTCCCCGTGTTCATTGTCCCGTTGTGACTACTGCTAGCGCAACGAAAGAAAACGGGGGACATTTATGCGGGAAACTAGAACCAGGGGCCGACGCTATTGAAATTACTGATAGCTTCCATTGCAAGCCATGGCCGAGGTGCCCTCGGATGCCACTTTGCCATGTCAGGTGAATGCTTCAGAGCCGTAATACGGCCTGAAGAATCCCCGTGTCCCTTGTGACAGGGGCCGACATTTTTGAAATTGGTGATAGATTCCATTGCAAGCCGCAGCCGAAGTGCCCTCGGATGCCACTTTGCCACGTCAGGCGAATGCTTCAGAGCCATGACACGGTCTGAAGATTCCCCGTGTCCCTTGTCCTATTGTGACTACTTTCAGCACAAAGAAAGAAAATTAGGACATTCACGTGGGAATAGAGTACTAGAGGGCCGTCATTTCAAAGGCGGTGGCAGATTCTCTTTGAAAATCATGGCTATGGTGAGTCACCACTCCGTGTTTTAAGCAGAAATCTCGTCGAACATGTCTCGTGGTAGAGGAGAGCTGTAGACCCGAAGGAACGCATCTAGGGCAAGCGAGCTGCCCTTAAACCAACCCATTCCACTCATACATCTATATAAGGGTTTGAGCCCGTCATGAGGAAAGAGTGGGTATGCAAGCCACTCACTAACCCTCATCACCCTCTTGGTCACTTCTCTTCTCTCCGAAGGCAAGAAGACCCTCGGAGGCTTTCTATAGTTCCGTGACGCAGCAATCGCTTTGCCGTGCCACGAGTTCCCACCGGCTCTTCGGCGGTGCTCTTCGTCGTCCTCCTGCTTCTCTCGCGATCCCGATGGCCGCGAAGCTCTTGAAGTTGAGGCTGCTGGTTCAGCTGCCCTCTGTTCTGCCAAAGGAGACTGCACCAGCTCCAGGAGCTCCTCCACTACGAGCTCCAATTCTGCCCTAATCTGTAACAACTCTGAGGGATTGATGCGTCCGTTCGTTGTTTCTCATAAAGCTTCATCAGTTGGGCCTCCAGTGCCCTCCTCTTGTATCAATCTCAGCGTCGCTCTATCCCTCCACTCCTTCTCACTCTCTCCTCGTCGTCTGAAGAGAACATCAGCACCAGGACATCTCAGGGGAAGCCCTTTGCTGTAATCGCCCCAGTCCTTCGGCTCCTGTCCGATGACAGGTAGCCGTCCTCCAGCGTCTCACATTCTAAACCGCCTCTATGAAAAGAAAAAAGGGAAGGGGATTCAAGGAGCATGCAATGACATCAAGGCTTGGCATTTATTCTAAAACGAGATACATTAGGGTTTGGGCACCTCAGGCCTCAGTTTCCCAAGCTCCATTACATAAGCCTTCCATAGCTCCCGATCCTCACTCACAGACACCATCGCCTTCTGTGGAACGCTTGCCTTCCACGCTGATTTGATCGCTGTCATGTCTATTGCATCATCATCCGTGCCCAACTCCCTTTCTTTAATCAAAGGAAGGTCGGATAGCGTAGGAAAAGAGTGTCGCGGAAGGCCGATTTGCAGGCAACATCGGTGCGAGCTGTAAAGAACAAACTCAGTTGCACCAATGAGCTGGAGTTCCGCATCAGGGGAGGATCTCGTGAGAAGTTCACGTCCAAGTAAACATGATGGCGCGTGAATAAACGCATCCCGCTCCAAAGTGTTGAAGTAAGTGCGCCAGTCTCCACGTGACTTCAGCCGGGGCATGCGATTAACCACCTTGCCGCTAAAACCCAACACATCAACTATGTGATAAAGGGGGCTTTGTTGGAAGATTCTGGAAGTAGTTCGGGCCTCCTCGCAGCGATCAAATTTGAAGTGGAGATCAATCCAGCAATTAAGGAGAAACATGCACCCATAGGGGGGCTGGCCCATGCTGGAAGCCGTAAGACCGCTGTAAAGGTAGGCGAGGATGGCTGGCCCCACTCGTTTGCCCTTCCAGAGTTCACAAATCGCGCCCAACTGATCCTTCTCCAGGATGTTGTCGATGCTAGGGAAGAGGAGAGCTCCCGCCAAACAAATCACGAACCCTTTCATGAGTGCTTCTAAACGTTCGTCGCTTGGCGATCTTTCCAAAGCATTCATAGTCCAGTCTGCCAGCTTCTGTAGGTTGATTCCCCTCTGGGTATGAACACCTTTCACAACTTCGCAAGGCATGAAGCTTCCCAGAATCTCCTCAGGGGATACTTTCTTCCCCATGCGCAAAATTTTTATTCTCCCATCATTCCTGAATCTCTTTAAGCCGAGCAGGAGTTCCGCCTCCTCCAAAAGGATCGTTGATTCAAAAGTCGGGAAGACGAAGGTGTGGGTTTCAGGGTGCCAAACCTCTATCAGTGCACCGATGGCTGCCCAATCCATGCAAATCTTGTTATAATATTTGGCGTGGATAACCAGGCCTTGAAGGTGCCACTTTGAAATAAAAACCCTCATGTCGGTAGTAACGTTGGAAGTGAGCTTCGACAGCCAGGGCAGTCGGGAGAATCTTCGAGGACCCGGAAAGAGGGGATACGGCTGAAAGGAAAGGAAAGAAAAGAATGAATGAGTAAGAAAGAACTCGTGTCTGAAAAATAGAGGAAAGAGCTAACTCACCCTTCACGAGAGAATCCTTTCGCTCAGATGACCTCCGATGTCGATCAATTTCAGGAATTCACGATCGAACCTCCCCCTTTTGGTAAGACGGGAAGGTTCACCCTCCATCTCCAAAGACTGGGATCTCTCTCTTCCCATCTCAAAAGCACAGAACCACCAGTGAATGCATTTGGCTAAGCGCTAGGGGGATACTTATAGGAGAAAAGAGAGGTAAAATTGTAAATATAAAGCATGAATGATGAGTTACCGTTATGGATTTTTACCGGAGGAATCTTGATTGGTTTGCACTGTGTCTTTGCTTGTTTCTCTGAATTACCTGGGTGTGTAGATTTCTTTGTAAAGTGTAATTCTATTTCTTGTGTAATAATTGTGTGTTAACCGTTCGGTGCAGACATCGATGCAATAATTGTGTGTTAACTGTTGAGTGCGGGTACAGTTGAAAAAAAAAAGAAATGGGACCACACTGTCCCACCCTCAGTCACTCCGGTGATTGGCCCCCACTATGTCATGCATCATACTATATGATATCTACGCTATTAGAGCATACCAAGGACCTTATGTCTTGAATAAATCTGGGGTTTGAGTTCCCCTTCAAAAAAAAAATAATGATCACTTCAGAGGAATTCAGGACGTACGGATAGGCCGTTAGGATGTGATAGCTTGGGAACGACGGTCCTATCCGATGTGTCGGTACGTGGATAAACGGGCCCCGGCTCAGTGTCAGCTCATCGGATCAGTATCCTGACCCAGTCTCCGCAGCTTAACAATATTATCCTTGGATACCTTCTATTTTCTTTTGTTTTATATTTTAAACCCAGCATGCATTCATGTAGGACTCTGAGTTCATTGTGGAAAATCATTCACTTACTTTGATTGTGTGAGCCACTGTGCTTAAATGCTTAAATATGAGATATTCCATTCTGAGTCGAGTACCGAGTTTTCTCGAGATTTCCTTGGGATGATTTTCTGGAAGAAACCATTGTTTGGATTTTGTCTCCAATTCATCTTTTCAATTTCCCTTGGACCTGATAACTTCATATTTTTACATGCTAATTTCACATATTTTAGAGAAAATTCAAAGTAAATTGTTGATTATATGTGAAAATGTTTGCAGAAATAGATTTGGATGAACTTAAGGAGTTTTGATGGAAAATAATGATTTTTGGCGAGTAATAAATTTAAGTGCATACATCGTAAAGCTTCAGAGGTTAAAACCCTTTTATATTCTTCTACAGATGCTCGTACGAGTACAAAGGCTAAAACATGCACAGGGTTACTGACTTGCATGGACCTTGCTGAAAGATGCAAGGGCTTGAAGGTGATGAGAGTTGCACGAAGTCAACCACCTGCTGAAGACTTGCACGAGGTTTGCTGCCCCAAAAGTTGTACGAAGTATGCTGTTCTGAGAGGTGGTATTGGAGGGCTGCACGAGGTGTCTGTTTGCCTGAAGTTGAAGAAAAATGCACGAAGTGCATGACTCTTGCACGAGGTCTTTGCCTCCTTGGCTGTTAGAAAATGCTGCACGGACCTCTCGTTATGAAGAACTGCACAGGCTTGAATGTTGCACGAAGGCAACATTTGCACGGACTGCCAAATGAAGGATGTTGCACGAACGCAACATCCCTGCTGAAGACACATGCACGAACCATGCTTGATTATGAATGGACCTATTCTTGGGAAAAGATGCACGAAGGCAACATCCTGCTGAAGAAATCTGCAAGGACTGATGCTCTGAAAATCTTGCACGAAGATGAAGAGCTTGGCTATTGGTACATGCACGAACCCTTTATCGTGCAAGGCTACACAAACCTGGAATCATCAAGATATACACTGACTTGCTAGGACCTGATAATCTGCAAGAAGTTACTAAACCGTGGCGAGGATAACGGAGATGACCCAGTCAAAGCATAGCAGTACGAGATGCTCGTAGCGTACGGGATTATAGGAGGAGATTCTGTGAAATTTGTGAGCAAGGCATCTTCCTATAAATAGGAGGTTTAGGGAACAGCGCAGGGGGATATATTTATTTTTTCCTTCAGCTCGTTCTTGGCTTTTTCCAGTTCATTTTTTGGGTTTTAGTGCGTTGTTTAGCGTTCCAGTCTTAGCCTTGTTTTGGAGTTCTTGGGAGTTGGTGTTTGTAATGGGGCTATCAGCCTTCCTTGGAGGATTCTTCTGTAGTACCCGTGGTGCCTCTGTTGCATCTGAGCTTCCAATGGCCTGAGAAGAGAGACACGGCGAGGGTCCCTTTGCTGCCGTGGCTTTGCTAGCAGCTTCCCCCAGGTGCTGTTAGGGTGGTCGCAGCGTGTGGGAATGGAGCAGAAGCCCTTCTTGTTCCCTTCGTGCTCTCCTGTTCATTATTATTTGCATAGTGTTTCTTTTAATATTTTTTTACCAGTTGGAGCGTTTTCTTCCTAGTTTACGGTAGTTGGTAAATGAGTCTTAGTTGTCTTGAGTTGTTAACTATAATGCCATCACACTTATTTTTAGTATTGATTTAGTGCAAGCGTTTAATCTCTCCCTTCCTATTCTCTAAGCATGGTGTGAATGATATCTTATTTGCATTTGTTGAGTTAATTGGTGTTTTAGTTTCTTAAGTTTATTCACTTAGGTTAGTTAATTTCAATTTGTCAACTTTTATTTTAGTGTCCATTTGCCATAAATTTCTAATTATAAAACTCAAGATTTTCTACCTAAAAATATAAATTTCCCTGTGGACTCGACTCGGACTCACTGCTTATCTATTCTCTTTTAATTAATTTGAGGGCCGATAATTAAAGTTGGTAGTGGATGTATTAACGGCATGCATTTTATCTATCAATTTTTGGCACCGTTGCCGGGGACGTTTATGATTTTTAGGTCATTAATCTTGTGTTTTTGTATATAAATTGACACTAATAATTTCTCTTTTTCTTATTTTTTTCAGGAAAATTAAAAAAAAGAGGTAAAGTTTTTTTCCATTTATAAAAAAAAAATGAGGGAACGCTTTTTCAAGTAAGTACTCACATTTCCCTCCTTCATTTGAGTTTATTTTCTTTATTTTTCATATCTTGTGGTTAGATAGGATCATTAATTAAAAAAAAGTTTCACTTGAACTTTAATAAAAATCATCATCTCAAGATTAGCAACCACATTTCCATGTCTTAGGTCATGCATCATATAGGTTAGAATTATTTTTGTTATTTAATTTGTTAAATGCATCATTGAAGATTGCGGGGGCAAGGTGAGTTCTTCTATCTTTTTCTTAATCACATGACATTCAAATTTGCATAGAACCCCTTGTTTGACTATGTGGTGTTGCATTTCATTTTAAACTATCTTAAGGGCAAAACCCATAATCACATAAGGTGGGGATTTGATCACCCTTCCTTGGCCCACAAACCACAACTCTTCATTTTGCATTTCCCAGGCCTAATAAAATCTAGTATACATTGGCCCTAGGGTTCACTTTGAGATTTGATTTCACTTGGGCCCATTATCAATTTGGAAACTAGTGTCTAGGAAAGAGGTCCGATGGCAAACGCCTTAAGTGGGATTGTGGTTTATTAATTAGGACCCTACATCTGTAGGGGGAGCCTCCCACAACCCCACCTCTTTCCTGGCTAGTGGACAGATTTGGTAGTGGACTGGGGCTGGATTTAAGTTGATTTGTAAGAAAGCTAACATTTTAGCCCACTTAGTGGTTGAACCTTAAGGGAAATTGTGCTTGTATCACCATCTAAAGGCTGGTGTCTAGGCAAGAGGTTAAAAGGCTACGCCTAAATGGATTTGTGGTTTATTAATTAGGATCTTGCGAAAGCAAGGGGAACCTCCCACAATCCTACCTCTTACCTGGCCAACTTGAAGGTTGGTGTGTGCAATATTACAATTGAACTTTGGGGAATTCTCACTATTTGTGCTTTTAAGTCCAAGGAGCCCTAAGTCTTGTAGGTTAATGTGTTGATCAAGTGGTTGCAAAGAAAAAAAAATCTTTTCTGCAAAACAAAATAAAAAATAATAATATCACTCTTTCTTGGGCTTTTTGCATTGCCACTACCACTTGTGTTCAGGCCCACTAATAATTCTTCCATGTTCAATCATGTGGGCCACTTGAATTCAAATCCATCATTTACCCAATATCATCCAAATCCTTCATTCATCCAAAATGGGGTTTACAATTCATCTCTTACCCAGGCACCAAACCAATTTCCATTGGCTTTTGCCACCAATTTCTCTCACTCAAACTCATATCCACGGTGGGAAAACCAACAATCTTCTTCTTGGGCACCCTATCAAGACCCCATTCAAAGTCCTTCACACTCACACTTTTCAGATTGGGATTCTTACTCAAATGATCATTACAATCAAGCCCAACATGAAGGACAACCCATCTGCTCCTCACCACTTCAGTACCAAACTGATTTTCATTCTAACTACTCACCACTGTCTGAGTGCCATCCAATCTATCCAGATCCTCCAAAGTCTGATTTCGAGGACAACATTGATCAAGTGACTCAACTCATTCTGGCCCAAAATCAATCTTTCCAAGCCGACATGGCAGAAATGAAGGTCATGCTTGACCAATACCAAAAAGAGCTAGAAATGGACCAATGTGATAACCTCCCCAAGGAAAATTTTGAACATCCATTGCCTGATTTCAATATCACGCCAAATGATTCACCCATCAATCCTCAATTCAATGACTCTCAAATAAATTTTGATGAGGAAGATAATATGGAGCAACCATATCAGGAAAATTGGGGGGAAGTTAGTGAATCTCAATTCGTGATGGTCAAGGAAAATAATGAGGTGTTTAAGTTGGGGGGAGAACAAGAGGAAAATCAAACTTGGGCTCCAAACTCTAATGACTATTATGATCCAGCCCAACATACAAATCATTCCCCTTCTTGCTATTCATCTCCGCCACCCTCAGATAATCACCCAAATGATCAATTCAATCAGTTCCTTCTCCAAGGTCAACCCCTCCAAGAGCAAATCAATAGACTGACCATGGAAATCACAAGCATGGAGGGAGATCAATCCTTTGATTACTCTGTATCCAATCCTACTCATGTCCTTTACCCTGACTGTAATCACTCACTAATTCCTCAATCTCATAAAACTCAAAATTTTGATTCCGAAGATGAAGGGAGTATGGAGAGAAATTGTCAGCAAATTTTACATGAAAACTCTAAGGACTTTGAGGAGATTGAAGAAATCAATGGGAAAGAAACCAAAGAAGAGGATGAACTAATGAATGATCATAGTCCCCCTCCTAAAAATGAATCTGAGGAGCTTGTGCTTGATTGCCATCATGAGGGGAATGCTAGAGAGGTGGATAATCTCCAATTAGGGGGAGAGGAAGAGTATAATGAATCTCAAATCTCTAATCACATGTCTCCCCCCGAATTTGATGCAATTCACTTTGATGATGGGAAAGAAGAGGAAGTGAAGATGGATCTAGAATTGAACATTTATTTGAATAATGGAGTTGGGGTAAATGAGGAAATGAATGATTTGAGTGCACTGCATGATAATTTCAATCTAGAGGAGAGGGTAGAGCTTATGCCAAATCTTGACTACGATGATCCTTTTAAAACTCTTCTAGTCAATTGGCCCAACCTTGCCCTACCTGTTGATTTATCTAATCCCACAGAATTTCAAGAGAAATATTTCATAATCGAGGACATGATTTTTCCCAATAGTCCTCCTCTATTCTCTGATTGGGGTGGTCCGTTTACGATGTCTCCACCCCGTTATATGCTTTGCCCTTATACTCACCAGTTCCAATTATATCTCTCAGGGCATGAAAAAGAAAACTTTGGCAAGAACAAAATTCTGTGGTGGCTCATTCTAAAATCAACTTGTTGGTTATTGAGCTCCCATGTGTCTGGCTGAAGACATTAAACTTAGCGCTAATTGGGAGGCAACCCAATTCTTTCATAAACAAATGAATAAATGAGGATGACTGATCGCCTTTCTTTCTAGGAACATGGAGCATGAAGCAGCATATATCGACCAGCATCACTTCATCTTGCCCAGGTTGTATCTTTCCCTCTCAATACATTCACTCTATATTGTCCTAATTTTCTATTTCAAGCATGTCATTGAGGACAATGTCACTTTAGTGGGGGGGTAGCTTGTGCTTAAAATTCAAGCTTGCACTTAAATTTCATCAAAATGCTATAAAATTTTTCATGACATTCCCCTAACAAATGCTTCAGGGTCATTTTTCATGATAAGAAACTTGTCAAAATGATAAGGCTTAGAATATCCACTTGTGACAGCATTGAATTAAAGGGTGAATTAGTTGGTTATATTTTTTAGCATCTTCCTTGGAATACACAGAATTTTTTTGAACTCACACACATCCGCACACTAATGAGAATAGTAGGTATTAAACACAAGGATGATGAGTTCTTTACTTAAAACTTAGGCAAGGATTGAAAATTCTGCCTAGTCATTGAAGATCTATCGTGGGGAAAAAGCTACCTGCCTGCAAATAAGTGCAAAGCACCAAAAAGAAAGAAAAAAAAATGATGATGAAAACCTCATGGAAAATGCTCCGGATCTTAGTAACCGGGCCTGCTTCTCCTAACAAGAGTTGAGGTTCGCGTCAAACAGTGAAGGAATGTGCAGCACCATGATAAAAAAAGAAAAGAATGATGATGAACAGGCAGAGTGAAGCTACCTGTAATTCGAGAGTCTGATTTGAAATAGGTAGAATTGGAAATCATTGTTAAGTGATAAATAGAAAGCTCATGCATCCAGTTGTCTGATATCCACTAATCAAATTAGATCACATGCACAAAGAGATACAAAAAAAAAAAATTTATTATGAGTGTAACCTGGGGAAGTATCTAAATTACATGGATTGACGAAATTTGTTCCTGATATTTATTGCTCGAACTTGCAATATTCTGTAGTTCAAATCATGATGCACCCATTCTAGTCATGAAACTTGATTTGTGAACTTTTGTTAGTCCTAATTCTATAATTATTTGCATTGCTAAGGGTCTAGCAATGAGTAAGTTGGGGGGTGTGATAACTTCATATTTTTACATGCTAATTTCACATATTTTAGAGAAAATTCAAAGTAAATTGTTGATTATATGTGAAAATGTTTGCAGAAATAGATTTGGATGAACTTAAGGAGTTTTGATGGAAAATAATGATTTTTGGCGAGTAATAAATTTAAGTGCATACATCGTAAAGCTTCAGAGGTTAAAACCCTTTTATATTCTTCTGCAGATGCTCGTACGAGTACAAAGGCTAAAACATGCACAGGGTTACTGACTTGCATGGACCTTGCTGAAAGATGCAAGGGCTTGAAGGTGATGAGAGTTGCACGAAGTCAACCACCTGCTGAAGACTTGCATGAGGTTTGCTGCCCCAAAAGTTGTACGAAGTATGCTGTTCTGAGAGGTGGTATTGGAGGGCTGCACGAGGTGTCTGTTTGCCTGAAGTTGAAGAAAAATGCACGAAGTGCATGACTCTTGCACGAGGTCTTTGCCTCCTTGGCTGTTAGAAAATGCTGCACGGACCTCTCGTTATGAAGAACTGCACAGGCTTGAATGTTGCACGAAGGCAACATTTGCACGGACTGCCAAATGAAGGATGTTGCACGAACGCAACATCCCTGCTGAAGACACATGCACGAACCATGCTTGATTATGCATGGACCTATTCTTGGGAAAAGATGCACGAAGGCAACATCCTGCTGAAGAAATCTGCAAGGACTGATGCTCTGAAAATCTTGCACGAAGATGAAGAGCTTGGCTATTGGTACATGCACGAACCCTTTATCGTGCAAGGCTACACAAACCTGGAATCATCAAGATATACACTGACTTGCTAGGACCTGATAATCTGCAAGAAGTTACTAAACCGTGGCGAGGATAACGGAGATGACCCAGTCAAAGCATAGCAGTACGAGATGCTCGTAGCGTACGGGATTATAGGAGGAGATTCTGTGAAATTTGTGAGCAAGGCATCTTCCTATAAATAGGAGGTTTAGGGAACAGCGCAGGGGGATATATTTATTTTTTCCTTCAGCTCGTTCTTGGCTTTTTCCAGTTCATTTTTTGGGTTTTAGTGCGTTGTTTAGCGTTCCAGTCTTAGCCTTGTTTTGGAGTTCTTGGGAGTTGGTGTTTGTAATGGGGCTATCAGCCTTCCTTGGAGGAATCTTCTGTAGTACCCGTGGTGCCTCTGTTGCATCTGAGCTTCCAATGGCCTGAGAAGAGAGACACGGCGAGGGTCCCTTTGCTGCCGTGGCTTTGCTAGAAGCTTCCCCCAGGTGCTGTTAGGGTGGTCGCAGCGTGTGGGAATGGAGCAGAAGCCCTTCTTGTTCCCTTCGTGCTCTCCTGTTCATTATTATTTGCATAGTGTTTCTTTCAATATTCTTTTACCAGTTGGAGCGTTTTCTTCCTAGTTTACGGTAGTTGGTAAATGAGTCTTAGTTGTCTTGAGTTGTTAACTATAATGCCATCACACTTATTTTTAGTATTGATTTAGTGCAAGCGTTTAATCTCTCCCTTCCTATTCTCTAAGCATGGTGTGAATGATATCTTATTTGCATTTGTTGAGTTAATTGGTGTTTTAGTTTCTTAAGTTTATTCACTTAGGTTAGTTAATTTCAATTTGTCAACTTTTATTTTAGTGTCCATTTGCCATAAATTTCTAATTATAAAACTCAAGATTTTCTACCTAAAAATATAAATTTCCCTGTGGACTCGACTCGGACTCACTGCTTATCTATTCTCTTTTAATTAATTTGAGGGCCGATAATTAAAGTTGGTAGTAGATGTATTAACGGCATGCATTTTATCTATCAGGACCCACCTTGGCTGCAGCACTTCCACAATGGCTGGTAACCGCTCCCCAATGGTGAAACCTGCAGGTTTACGACCCTGGTACTTCCGCACCGTGAAGTTGGTCCTTTTAGTTTATTTGTGCCCAGTGCACGCAATGTCCTTCCTTGTTTATTTACCGTCCAAACAATCGTTGATTTCGGAGGACCTTCCTCAAGGTTGCTTCGTTGTGGAACTCGGGAAAGATTCCATTCATGTGATGTTAGAAGCGTGTCTCATCACACCTTGGCATCGACTTTTCACTCCACTCCATTCCATTCCAATACACTTCGTTTCATTCCATTACATGTTTCTCCCCTACAAAGTGGATGCCAAGACGGGGTAACTGTAGACACGCCGTTTCTGACGTTACGGTGAGAAAATCTCGTATTATACCATGACGCCCCAAAGCGGCTTACACTTTCCATGTGTTTGAGTGATGTTCTTAATTTTGGATTATGATAAAAGGAGAGAGAAGTTAAAAAAAACATATAAAAAAATAAATAAAAAGAGAAAAATAAATACAAGCCTCCAAAAAATGTGTATATATAAATCATTGTGTTATGTAAAAATTATTATTATTTTTTAATAATAATAAATTTTTGTGTTTTTTTAATATACATACATATATATATATATCAATTGTTACTAAAAACATATATAATAACCATAAAAATAAAAAAAGAAAGAAACCAAAAAAAAGAGATAAAACAAAACAAACAAAACAAATGATAATAAAATAAAAATAATAAAATTATATCCTACATTTTTCCCCTCTTTCTATTCACTACCCTCCTCCTCACGTAATCCATGTCTCCACTGTTCCCGTCCCTCTTTCTTACGCAACCCCCTTTCCATACTGTTCTCACCCCTCTTCCCCACGGCACACACATACCCCTCTTCACCCACTGCACTACACAACACTCACTCACGTGGGCATCTTGTCATCTCCCACTCTCTTTCTCCCCCGGGTGATCCCATCGAAACCGTCTCTCACCCTCCGTCCAAGCCACCTCCAGCCACTCCCCACTCAGCATACCATCTCCTCTACAGAACATACATCCGCAGCTACCTCCACCATCTCCTCTCCCTTCTCTCTTTTTCCTCCCTCACCACCGTAACTCTCTCCCTACACCTCTCTCCACCGTGATTCCACCTCCACTCCTCTCCCTCACGCACCATCTCCTTCCTCACCACCTTTCACCCACGCCACTGCCACCTCCCTCCTCTTCTTTCTTTCTAACCAACTCCCCTCTCTTTTCTCTGCACACACACCACCGTCACTGCCATCCCCTCGACAGAACTCACGACCCCGGCTCCCCCTCCTCTCCATTCTAACTCGTGGGCTCACCAGCCACCTCCACGGCCAGCCACCGCCTGCACCCCAAACCAACATCGTCTGCACCCCAGCCATGCCGCCGTTGACAACGCCACTCCACGTTGCCCACAACCACTCTTCCTCCTCACCGCTCGCCCTCGCCGACTGACCTCTCCCTCCCTCCGCTTACCGGTCGTCCACGCCACCACCCTCTCTACCGCGAGCCCCTCATTGCCGCATCCACTTCCCTCTCCACTCCCACGTCGTCGGTACAGCGCCACCGCCGTTCCCGTCATCATCCGGTCGCTGCCGCCCCTCGCCACTGCATGCACCGCAGGCCACCCCGGCCATCGTCGCCGTCTCACCGTGAAGCCCGCCCCTGCGAGCCTCCCCCGTGCCGCCGCTGTCGTCGCCGTTGGACAGCCCGCCGGTCACCACCGCTGCAAGCCATCCTAGCTCCACCCTTCTGCAGCCGTCTCCCACCGCACCGCCGACATCGCCGTTCCCCTCCGCACGTTACCACCACCGCCACCGTCGTCGACCGGATGCTCCCCACGCTGCATGCACGTCGTCTACTGCAGCTGCTGCACTTGTCGCTCGTCGCCGGGGCACTCCCGTCGCCAGTTACCGACACCATCTCTCGCCGCGTCGACCCCGGCCGTCTCCGGCATCGTCGCCACGTCGCCTCCAGCTCCACCTCACCGTTGCCGCCCACCGCGGAGCTCCCCGGCGCGGACTTCCCCCCTCGCCGTTTCTCTCTCTAACCCTCTCTCTGTCCTCTCGCGTTTCCTCTCTCTCTCTCTCTCTCTCTCTCTCGGCATCCTGCCGCGATCTCTCTCTCTCTCTCTCCCTTTCTCTTCTTCTCTCTATTCTCCCCCTCTGTTCTCTCTCTCCCCCGTGTTCTCTCTCATTCTCAGTTCTTTCTCTCTTTCTCCCTCCCGCTTTCTCTCTCTCTTTCCCGCTTTCTCTCTCTCTCTCCCGCTTCCGCTCTCTCCCTCTCTCTCTCCCTCTCTCTTTCTCTCCCTCTCTCACTCTCTCTCCCCATCGTCTCTCTTCTCTCTTTTCCCCCTCTCTCTGCTTCTCACCACCCCCTCTCCCTCTCTCTCTCCCTCTCTCTCTCTCGATCTCCCTCTCTCTCTCACCTTTTTCTTTTTTTCTCTTTTTTTATCCCCTCTCCCAACGTCTCTCTCTCCCTCGCTCTGCTTCTCACCACCCCCTCTCACTCTCTCCCTCTCGATCCCTCTCCCTCTCTTCATTTCTTCTTTTCTTTTTTATTCCCCCATCCGTCTCATCTCTCCCTCTCACTTTCTCTTCTTTTTTTATTTATTTATTATCTTTCCTTCTCTTCTTTTATTTCTCTTTGCCTCTCTCTCATGTGATCTCTCTTTCATATATATATATATATATATATATATATATATATATATATATATATCATATTATATTCCCTTTTATTTTTATCTAAAAAAGCTAAAAAATAAAAGAAAGGAGTTTTCTCCTCTCCCTCTCTCTCTCTCTCTCCCTTTCTCCTTTTCAGGACGGTATCGATACCCAGAAGGCCCTGCCGAGTTTCCGGACGTCGGAGTATACGAGAATCTGTTACGTCTCAGCGTACGCTCGTGCCATCCTCACCTCGGAGAAGCTCGTCCAAAGCTCGTCATCGTCCTCCCCCAATAAGTTTTTCTCTCCCTTTTATTTTTAATCAGTCAGTCGATTATATTGCATGCATCATTTTAGCATCTGTGCCATGCCTTTCTCCCCGAGAGGGCCTGGTTTGTGAGTGTCTTCACACTTATGCATTTCATCATATCGTCTCCCACTCTTTAGTTTAAAAGGGGTTTTAAATACCACCAACCAGGTGCGTACTCGTCTATGCTATTTTCAGTGTCATTTTCTAAAGGATCGGTACTACACCACCGTCGTTCTCACCAACCAGGTCTGCTTTGTTTGTTCTTTGTCTAGGGGTAACCGAAGGAAGCCCTCTTCGTCGGCCGGCCGACAGAAGAGGAAGAGAGGACCCGCACTAATCCCGCTCCGGCGGCAGACGCGATCAGAACACTTCCTATGGGTTTCTCAGCCCCTGGCGATCACATTTCCCCTCCCCATTTCTTTTCTGTTCAAACCCCGTTGACGGAACCAATTCCTCGCGGTGGTTTTCTTTTTCTGTCCTTTTGTTCAAACCCCGATCAAGGAATCCGTTCCTCGCGGTAGTTTTATCTAACTGGTGCGGTGGGTCACCTCCCGCGACCGTTTCTATTCCAGTAATTTAATTTCTGCACTCTAACATCCTAACCCCTAACTATTTAATTTTAACATTCCCCTATCACCGCCTCAAAACCCCGCGGAGAGTGACATCTCGCGGCGGTTTATTTGATCCCCTTTTCATTTGTTCGAACCCCGATCAAGGAATCCGTTCCTCGCGGCGGTTTCATTTCCTGTACTTTCGTTCCAACCCCGATCAAGGAATCCGTTCCTCGCGGTGGTTTCATTTCCTATACTTTTGTTCCAACCCCGATCAAGGAATCCGTTCCTCGTGGTGGTTTCATTTTTCGTACTTTCGTTCCAACCCCGATCAAGGAACCCCTTCCTCGCGGTGGTTTCATTTCCTGTACTTTCATTCCAACCCCGATCAAGGAATCCGTTCCTCGCGGCGGTTTTATCTAACTGGTGCGGTGGGTCACCTCCCGCGACCATTTTCATTTCAGTAATCTAATTTCTGCACTCTCACATCCTAACCCCTAACTGTTTAATTTAAGCATTCCCCTATCACCGCCTTAAAACCCCGCGGAGAGTGACATCTCGCGGCGGTTTATTTGATCCCCTTTTTATTTCTTATTATATATACTTATATTATAATAAAAACCCTGTGGAGAGTAATATCTCGCGGTGGTCTTATGTATATATATACTTATATTTATTATCTATATTACAGTAAAATCCCGTAAGGCCAATGTCTCGCGGTGGTTTCTATATGTATACATGTTCATTACTGCTGACATTGCTATATTGCTGTTAAAACCCCGCAAAGACCAATGTCATGCGGTGGTATACTTTTGTTCATATTGTTCTTATAATTGTCTGAGGAGTGATAAATCATTACAAATTCCGAGTCTACGTGTCTTTCAACTTTCATTACGTGGGTTCTCAGACTCCTCGGTATATGAAAAGCTGCTCGCAGAACGGTAGGTCACACTTACCGAGAAGGGGCTAGTTTGCGCGAGAGGGTCTTCGGACCCCTATCTCCGCCACGTACCGGAGTCTGGTTCCGTCCAGGTCTTCAGTGTAATCCTTTCTCTCGTCTCGTCATTTTTCTCCTTCCCTCTCCTTGGTACGATCCCGTCGTCCACACACCCTACCTGCCGAGGATTCACCCGAGCAGTCCTCGGGGCCCAACTGAGAGCTATACGTCGACGGATCTTCCTGCGCTACGGGCAGCGGCGCAGGGTTAGTTTTACTCTCGCCAGAAGGGTTGGAGCTACAATATGCCCTGCGTTTGAACTTCCCGACCACAAACAATGTGGCCGAGTATGAGGCACTCCTCTCTGGGCTACACATGGCAAAACACCTGGGGGCATCAAGTGTGCGAGCGTACAACGACTCCATGCTCATCACCAACCAGGTCAGGGGGGAGTTCGAGGCCCGCGATCCCTCCATGATGAAGTACTTAGAGAAGGCCAAGGCGGCGGCGAGCGAGTTTGCCCTCTTTGAGGTGGTCCATATCCCACGCGAGGAGAACGTCCGAGCAGACGCTCTCTCCCACCTAGCGTCAGCCACCGTAATCTCCACTTCGAGGTCGGTCCTGATAGAGGAATTATCAGTGCCGAGCACAGATGATTCGACGCCCCAGGTGAACGCCATCGACTACGAACTCTCCTGGATGGATCCTATCCTCGATTTCCTCCTTCAGCAACAACTCCCGAGCGACCATGCCGAGGCGCGGCGCACGCGGGCAAGAGCAGCCCACTTCACCATGGTGGACGGCCGGTTATATCGCCGGTCCCTCTCAGCCCCTCTACTCAAGTGCCTCTTCCCCACGGAGGCCAACGAGGCCATCCAGGAAGTCCACGAAGGACTTTGCGGAAGCCACGTGGGAGGGCGAGCACTCGCACGAACGCTGATCTGGCAAGGGTATTGGTGGCCCACCCTGCAGCAAGACTGTCTCAACTATGTTCGGAGGTGTCCCCAATGCCAGAAATATTCCCACCTGCACCACCAGCCAGCTACGCAGCTCCACGCTTTGATGGAGCCTCGCCCATTTGCTCGGTGGGGAATTGATATATTGGGACCCTTCCCTAAAGCACAAGGGAGGAAGAAGTTCCTCATAGTTGCCATCGACTACTTCACCAAGTGGGTCGAGGCTGAACCATTGGGGAAGATAACAAGCGAAGCAGCTTAGAAGTTCATGCTGCGAAGCATCATCTGCCGCTTCGGGATCCCAAGGGTTCTCACAACCGACAAAGGCAGACAGTTCGCAACCACTGTTGTAATGCCCCGAGTTTTTCGGATGTTTCTCGGATCAAGATCTGTAGGTTTCGGATTGTGTTCGATTGAGCTTCAGACTATTTATACCGGATGGTCGGACCCATTGGGGTGTGCCCATTAATTTCCTTGGGTCCGTGGCATTGTGAGGAGCACGCCGGAATTTTTCTGGATTTTTCGGAACGCCTATGTGGGTCCCGGGTCGCGTTTTGGGTTTTACGCGTGTTTTTCGTCAGTCGGACCTTCGAAACCCCGTGTAGCGTGAACCGTTACGTTCTCCGGCACCGAGATGTTACCACTGCATTGTACTTTTTCCGAGGATCGCGTGGGGTATTTTTCCTATTTTTTGATATTTTCCAGAATTTTCAGATTTTCTTATATAATAACCCCTTAACCTCTCTCTCTCCCCATTCTCTCTCATCTCTTTCTCTCCCCCTCTCCCCGGGCGGCCGACGATGGCGGAGGAGGGCGAGGCGGCGATGGCGGGAGGCAAGGAATGAGGAACAGGTCGAGGATCGAGGGTTGGTGGCGTGTTGAAGCGCGGTCGCGGGTTCGTGCCACGGCGGGGGTTTCGTGGGCATTTCTTCGCGGGTCGGCATCCTCGGGGCGCGGAATCTTCGGTGGAGGTAGGGAGATGGATCCCCAACTCGTGCACTTCCTTTTCCACGATTTTGGTAGGCCGTGGTGAGCCGAGCGGGTTTATTTGAGCTTTTTGGGGAAAAATCCATGTTTTGGGGTGGAGCGTCGGATCCCCCGTTTCGTGAGATTTTTGACCGATCTAAGGGCATAGATGCATGCATGGTTGGTTGGGGAAGGATTCCCCCTTGTTTCCCCATCATCGAGCGATGATCGGGACGTGAATCGGTGTTTTTGATGTTTCCCGCTAGGACGATATAGCGGTCGTTCCAGAGACCGCTAGGGGCGCCAAGTGGTCATGTGGAGACCGCTAGGGGTCCCCCTGTGTCGGTCATGGCTGGCGGCAAGCGATAAACCGCCAGTGGGTTTAGCAGTCCAGAGGTAGACCGCTAGCCAGTGTTTCGCGGTCCATGGGTAGACCGCCAAGCTCTTGTTAGCCGTCAAAGGCAAGACCGTTTTATGTTTTGGAGTTGTTTGAGGTCGGTCAGGTAGCGATTTTGCGACTGACCGCTAGGCGATGGCAAAGGACCGCCACCTGCCTAGCGGTCCAAGAGGTGACCGCTAGGGGTTTTGAGTTCCTGAGGCTCCTTAGCGGTCCAGGGGTAGACCGCTAGACGATTCTTCGTGCTCGTCGTGCCGTTTACCGTCGTGTTGGTCTCCGATCGACCCGGTTGTGACCCAGTGGTCGACCTTCGGCCTCATGAGTGTCCCGGACACCCCGTGAGTTTCGTGTCCGTGTTTCTGGGGTGTTTGGAGGTACCATATTACCTCGATTAACGTGCCCATAGGTAGGCCTGTCAACGGAGTGGATGCGAAGCGAATATATGACTATCCGTATCCGCTCCGTTTTAAAATTCGAATTATCCGATTTTGATCCGCTCCGATTTGAATTCGGATACGAAGCGAATATATGACTATCCGTATCCGCTCCGTTTTAAAATTCGAATTATCCGATTCAAATTCAAAAGTATATAAATACAATTATAAAATGTTAAAAGTATATAAAATATAACTATAAAATATGAAAAATATATAAAATAAACTCTAAATTAAAATACAACTATAAAATATCTAAAATTTTCTACAATACTATTTATTTTATAATATATATTTTAAAAATATGTATTATATGATATATAATATTACGAACGGATATTTTTCGAAGCGAATATTATAATATCTGTATCCGCTCCGATTCGAATTCGGATATTATCCGTATCCGAAAAAATGAATATGAATTCGAACATTATCCGTTAATACGGATTCGAATTCGAAGTGGATCCGGATAATATCCGAATCCGTTGACATGCCTACCAGTAGGTGTGGTGGGTCTAGGTGACCCCAAGTGTTCCGGGCTTTCGTGTTACGCTTGATCGAGTCACCGTGTATCGGTGTGAGTGCGGTGGAGTTCCCCCGCATGTCGTGGGTTTCTACGGAAGATGGTTCCCGACTGGGCCAAGTGTATGGCCTTGGACTGCGAGTCCAGTCATCCAGCCTGAGGTTGGAGGTTTTCCACTTTTCCCTGGGATGGGAATCGGCGTGGCGGCTTGTGAGCTGCCTTGGGAATCATGCTTCTGTACTTTTCGCGTGGGCCATGTTTGGGGCCTTGGACTGTGAGTCCAGTCACCCAGCCTGGGGTTGGAGGTCTCTTGAGTTCCCTTTTTGAGGGGATGGTCTCGACGGCTCGTGAGCTACCTCGGTATTCGTGCTACCGTAGATTTAGACCTAGGGATTAGGCTAGATTAACGACATTGTGCCGTTGCGTACAACGGTCTTGACCCCGAGTTTTGTGACTCAAGGACCGTTAGATTTAGTGAGTGGTGGGGGCACCGGGCCCACTACCGGGCCCACTACTCGGAGCCGACGCCGCACCGCCCCGGCTGCACCGAGCTTATGGCTCGGCGACTCGGTTGAAGAGACTCGGCGTCCTGAGTACGTATCCGTACGTATGTGTATTGTGTGTATTTTATGGTGATTTTAACCATGTGTGTATTTTAATTTTATTAAGTCAAAGTATTGTATTTTAAACCCACTAGTCAAAGTTAGGTGGGTGGGTTTTGTTTTGTTAGGCTAGGGTATAAACACAATTAGTGGAAGTTAGATGGTATTTATGTTATGGCCTCTCCTATAAATAGAAGACTAAGGGTGTATTACGAGATATGAATGAAGATTGAATGAAAGATTATTTTTGTGTGTGTGAGAGCTCTCCCCTCTTGCATTTCCCTTCCCTCTTTCTCCATGTGAGTCTGAGTGTCGCCCGGTGTGAGACCGTCCGGCGTGAGGCCGAGCTGCGCGAGGTAGAATCCTATCCAGTCATGTTCGTGTCCCGGAGTTGCCGTCGATCCATTTCCACGTCACCGCCGCGTCAGATTTGGCATCAGAGCCCAACAACGGCGTCTCCGACGACCCCGACATCGTCTCCCTTTCTCTCTCCAGATTGCTAGAAGTGAAAAAAAAGAAACAAAAAAAAGAGAAGGGAAGTAGAAAGATCTTGATTGAGAAGAGTTTTGAAAAAAAATAGAGAAAAAAAAATTTTTGAAAAAAAAAAGAGAAAAAACCTCATGCGTTCTCTCTCTCTCTCTCCCATATTCTCTCCTTCTCTCTCGTTCAGCGTGTCAGAAGAAACGAAAAGGGAAAAAAAGCACGTTCACGGGGGGCCGACCTCGTCGCCCGTGCCCCCCCTTCAAAGCACAGCGGCCGCAACGGCCCTCTCCCCATCGCCGCGCACCACCGACCGCAGCGACCGGCCACCGTCGCCTTGACTGCCGCGCCCTGCCCCGCCTCCGCGGCCCACCTGGCCCGAGCCCGGCCCACACTCGCCCGAGCCCCGCGCGCGCCCAACCGCTGCTGCCGGCCGCCCTGTGCGCCACGGTGGCACCCGGCCGCTGCCGACCCCGCCTGCTGCGCTCGACGCGCCCAGCCCACCCGCGCTCGACGCGCCCAGCCCCGCACCGCTGGCCCCGGCCAGCCCACGCGCTCGACGCACCCAGCCAGCCTTCGCACGCACTCGCCGCCTGCGAGCGCCCCGCCCGCGCCCACAGGCGCCTGTCTGCCCGCCCAGCTGCACCGCGTGGGCCGCCGCCCGGCTTTGCCCACGCCCGCCCGGCCTGCTCACCCCCGCACTGTGTGGACCGCCTCCACGCTTGACCACCAGCCGCGTAACTGGTTTGAAAAGAAAACGGGAGCAGTTTGAAAAAAAAACGTGTGGAAAAAAAGGTTTAAAAAAAATGGGAAAGAGTTTTGAAAGTCATAGAGAGTAGTTGAAGTTTGAAAAAAAAATATAATATATAAAAAAAGTCAAAAAAAAGGGGTTAGAAAAAAAAAGACAAAAGAAAAAGAGGAGTTTGAAAAGTCAAAAAAAGGAGGAAGTGCTGAATATATATATTTAATATATATAAGATATATATAATATTATATATATATATATATATATATTTATCTAGTTCTACATATCAATTGTTTGAATTGTTTTGTGTGACACCCGGGTCCACAATTACGACTTGATCAACGATTCAGTCGCCCGATCGCCGACACACAGTTCGTAATTCACGGAGTGTGAGTGCCCCTAAGTCTCCCTGCGCGGAGAAAGTCTGGAGTGATTTGTTCCCCTGCGTGGGAAATTTTAAAGCGGTTTTGTAATAAGTTAAATCCTCCCTGCGTGGAGTGAATTCATTGTAACCGCGAAGCTTCATCGACGCCGTGCGGGTACGCACGTCCCCGCTCACCTTCGTCTCCGATCGGAGCTTGACTTCTCAGTCAGTTAGGTGAGTGCTCCAAATCACTTGCTTATTTAGTATCCTTATCATTTGTCGCGCGACGAAGTGAGTGAGAGCCCGATCCATGCAGCCAGTCTCCTGAGTGCATCGCTGTGGGCGGAAAGCGAGAGCTTGTATGTACCCATCCTTAGGCCCTAGACTATCGCATTAGGGCACCCTAATTGTCAGGAGGTAGTTCCACAACTACTTCGCCTACGGGCAAGCAACTCTCCCTGACCGGTCCCTTCAAATTGGCCCCTTGCCAATTAGCCAACAAAATTTGGGTCTATAGCTTGCTAATTATCGGTCCCAGGACTGCATCATTTAGGTCTGAGGTCGTGGATGCCACGTTGGTCTAGGAATTCATCCGGTCGTCTAGAGCGCCCCGCAACGCTACCCATGGATCAAGAGAGCGTGACTGCTATGCTAGTCCAGCTTGAGCACAATCTCGTGGCCCACTTTGAAGAATCCATAGGCCAACTACGGACGGAACTCGACAAGAGGATCCGAGCCTTAGAGGATCGACTGAAGGGGGAGGAAGGAAGAGTGAATGGCCACGGCAATCCCGTAGCCAATCCTAGGGAGGAAAGAGAGCAAGCCCGCCAAAATCAGGCTCTCCAAGGTAGAGAGCAAGAGGCCCGTGTGCCTCGAGAGAGAGACCACGACGATGAAGATATCATCCTACGGAACGTCAAGATTGACGCTCCAAGTTTTGATGGGTCCCTCAACCCCACTACATACCTTGATTGGGAGACCGGGATGGATCAATATTTTGATTGGCATCGCCGCATGACCCCTGCTACAAGGGTGAGGTTTGCCAAAATGAAGCTTCTAGCTCAAGCCAAAATTTACTGGTGTAACGTTGAGAATCTCCTAGCAAGGAGACGAGAGGAACCTATAAGCACGTAGGAATAAATGAAGGAGAAATTAAGGGAGAAGTATCTGCCACCCTCCTACCATCAGCATCTTTTAGACCAATGGCAGAAACTCACCCAAGATGGAAAGTCCGTGGATGAGTACATCGCCAAATTTGATGACTTCTTCCTTCGGAGTCGAGTCATGGAGGATGTCTCCGTCACCCTCTCACGGTTTAGGGCTGGCCTACACGAGAGTATTCAGCGGGAATTATTCATGCGGGAGGTTAACACCCCCGAGCATGCCTACCAGGTTGCACGAGATGTTGAGAGGTTTCAAAGGGTGGTCCCACCTCGGGTTCCCATCTACCGCCAACCTGAACCCCGAAATCCCATAGTCCGCTATACTGAGAGAGCTGGCCCCTCCACCTCCTACATCCCTACTGCTACCACACTTAGGGTCGTTGCCCCTACTGCTCCTTTCCCAAAGAACCCTTTACCTGCACCCATTGCTGTGCCTAGGTTGGAGTATACTCCACCAGCTGAGAGGAGAGATGATAAGGGAAAGGGAGTGGTCCCTAGCACCTCCCAACCAGCCCCTATCTCAGGAGTCTGCTACTTTAGGTGTCATAACCTAGGGCATATTACCACCAATTGCCCCACCCGAGCCTTGGTCATCACTGACCCCTAGCCTATGGAGCTTCCACCTCAGGAAGAAGAACCCCTTGAGAGATATGAGCCTGACCCTGATCTCATTGCCCAGTTTGAGGAATTAGATGTAGGATTTGATAGCACGCATGTCGAGTACATGCAAGTGGGAGATATTTCCGAGAGTTCGAACCAGGGAAGACTGGGTGTAGTTCGCTGCATCCTAACCCACCCTCAGGAGGACGACTGGCGTCGAACCTCCATCTTCCAAACGTACATTATGGTAAAATCCCAACCCTGCAAGGTGATTTTTGACAACGGGAGATGTATCAATGCAGTCGCTTCAGACTTTGTCTCCCGTCTAGGTCTACCTACACATCCTCATCCAAGGCCGTACAACGTGGCTTGGGTTGACGACACGTCTATCCCAATCACCACTACATGTGTCATTCCCATCCAATTCCAGTCCTACCAAGGACAAATCCTATGCGATGTAGTGCCTATGAAGGTCGGGAGCATCATCCTAGGACGGCCATGGATCTACGATGTAGACCTTACTACATTTGGTCGGTCTAATCAGTGTTCCTTCTCCCACAATGGAAAGAGGATTCAGTTGTGCCCGACACCCCCAAAGGTGGCCACGGGAAAGAGTCCTACCTCCACACCCGCTGCATCCCCCAAAATTAAGGAGAATGCCCCAACCCCCACCAAAGAGAAACTTCTCATTCCCTCCTCTCCCACACCTGTCATATTTATCCCTAAGGCCCCTAAGGTTGACCATGACCCGATTAGGCGCCTTAACTTCATAGGTGTCCATGAGATGACTAGAGAGGTTGCCGAGGGTGCCCTTGTTTGGGCTGTTGTCGTCACCATTTCTCCTGAGGGGTCCCAAATCTCCATCCCACTTGAAGTCCAGGCACTCTTGCAGGACTTCCAAGATATCTTCCTGAAAGACTTGCCTTCAACACTCCCTCCCATGCGTGATGTTCAACATGCCATTGATCTTGTCCCTGGGTCCACCCTACCCAACCTTCCCCACTATAGATTAAACCCCAGGGAGCATGCTGAGCTCCAACGAATTGTTGAAGACCTTATTCAAAAAGGCTTCCTCAGGGTGAGCAAGAGCCCCTGTGCTATTCCTGCCTTGCTCACACCAAAGAAAGATGGCACCAGGCGGATGTGTGTTGACAGCCGCGTCATCAATAAGATCACTGTCAAGTATAGATTTCCCATTCCTCGTCTTGATGACATGCTTGACATGATGAGTGGAGCCACCATCTTTTCCAAGATTGACTTGAAGAGTGGCTACCACCAGGTCCAGATTTGACTAGGGGATGAGTGGAAGACAACCTTCAAAATAAAAGAAGGTCTGTATGAGTGACTTGTCATGTCGTTTGGGCTATCCAACGCCCCAAACACTTTCATGAGGCTTATGACAGAAGTCCTTCATCCTCTCATTGGTCGCTTTGTTGTCGTCTACTTTGACGACATTCTCATCTATAGCCACAACTCTCAGGATCACATCCACCATTTGAGGGAAGTTTGCAAGACTTTGAGGAGAGAAACCCAGTTTGTCAACCTTACTAAATGTGAATTCATGACAGACCGGGTCACTTTTCTCCGATTTGTGGTTTCAAGTCATGGAGTGTATGTGGACCAATCCAAGGTCCGAGCCATAGTAGACTGGCGAGAGCCCCAGAATGTCCATGACGTTCGAAGTTTCCATGGGCTAGCCACTTTCTACAGACGCTTCATTCAGGATTTTAGCACCATTATGGCACCCATTACGGATTGTATCTATAAGGGGAATTTTGAGTGGACCAAAGCCACCTCCCAGACTTTTTGTGCCATAAAGAAGCTCATGACCAAAGCCCCTATCCTCTGCCTGCCAGACTTTTTCAAAGTCTTTGAGATATCCTGTGATGCCTCTCACGTAGGAATAGGAGGAGTGCTCAGCCAGGAAAGCCACCCCGTGGCTTATTTCAGTTAGAAGCTTTCTGATGCAAAGCTTCGTTACTCCACCTATGATAAGGAGTTCTATGCCATGGTCCAAACTCTCAAACACTGGAGACACTATCTCTTACCTCAAGAGTTTGTCTTATATTCGGACCACGAGGCTCTGAAATTCCTTAGCTCTCAGAAGGGCTTAAACCCTAGGCATGGTCGGTGGGTAGAATTCCTCCAGTCTTTCACATTTATCCTAAAACATAAGGCTGGAAAGGAAAATAAGGTGCTCGACGCCCTGAGTCGAAGAGTCTCCCTTCTTTCCACTGTTCGGGTCAAGGTCACCGGATTTGACAGCATGAAGGAACTCTATGGAGAGTGTCCTGATTTTGGCCCTGCCTACTCTGCTCTGTCTGCTGGACCCTCGATAGCCTTTTCTGACTATCTACTCCAGGATGGTTTTCTATTTCGAGGGCAGCAACTCTATATCCCGAGGACTTCTGTTCGGGACTTCCTGATTTGGGAAATGCATGCTGGAGGTCTTGCTGGTCACTTTGGCCGCAACAAGATCATCCATTCTGTGGAGGAGCACTTCTATTGGCCTGGCCTGAAGAGAGATGTGGCCAAGATTGTAGCCCAGCGTAGGACATGCACGATGGCCAAACAGGTCAAACAGAACACTGGTCTCTACACTCCTCTCCCCGTTCCTGATCGACCATGGATTGATGTGAGTATAGATTTTATCCTTAGTTTACCTCGCACTGCTCACAAGCAAGATTCCATCTTTGTTGTCGTTGATAGGTTCTCTAAGATGGCCCACTTCTTTACATGTTCTAAAACATCTGGTGCATCTTGAGTAGCCCATTTATTCTTTGATGAAGTCGTGTGTCTGCATGGTCTCCCCCAAACCATCGTGTCTGACCGAACTGTCTGGTTCACTAGTTACTTCTAGAAGACACTTTGGCACCTAGTTGGCACCAAACTCAAATTCTCCACTGCCTATCACCCACAAACCGATGGGCAAACAGAGGTCGTCAATAGGAGTTTAGGAAATCTTTTGAGGTGTCTCGTAGGGGATCATTCGGGCACTTGGGATCTTCTTTTGCCTACAGCCGAATTTGCATACAACAGCTCCGTCAATAGGTCCATAGGTATGAGTCCATTTGATATCGTGCATGGCTACAAACCTAGGAAACCTGTGGATCTCATTCCCCTTCCCCTCGAGTCTAGGATGTCCAAGTCAGCTGAGGAGTTTACGCAGCATGTCAAGAGTCTGCATGAGTCGATTAGCAAGCAAATCAACCTCAGTAATAAGACTTATAAAAAATTGGCTGATTAGCATAGGCGTCACCATGAATTTCAACAAGGTGACTTGGTTATGGTACGAGTCCGGCCCGAACGACTCCCCTCGGGAGCCGTTAAAAAGTTACAAGCCCGTAGTGATGGTCCCTTCCCTATCCTGCGAAAGATTGGCTCCAATGCGTATGTTGTGGACTTACCTCCCAAATATGGGATTAGCTCGACCTTTAATGTGGCAGACCTAGTGGCCTACAAGAAACCCACAACGATTCCTAGTGACCCTTTCGAGCCTTCTCCTTCCATTGAGAGTGAGCCCACCCCTGTGCGTCCCAGAGCCTCGAGAGTACCGCACGAGCACATTGAGAGGATACTGGATGAACATGTGACCACTACACGGAGCATGATGTATCAGCGCTACCTTGTCCGCTGGCGGGACCGTCCACCTTCTGATGATTCCTGGATCAGCCGGGAAGATCTCCAGCGCCTCGATCCAGATCTGCTGGAGCACTACCACAACAGTGTCCCCCCTTACTCGACGGAGTCCAGTTCCAACCACCCCGGGAGGGTTGGTGGGGACACCGGGCCCACTACTCGGAGCAGACGCTGCACCGCCCCGGCTGCACTGAGCTTATGGCTCGGCGACTCACTTGAAGACTCGACGTCCTGAGTACGTATCCGTACGTATGTGTGTATTATGTGTATTTTATGGTGATTTTAACCATGTGTGTATTTTAATTTTATTAAGTCAAAGTATTATATTTTAAACCCACTAGTCAAAGTTAGGTGGGTGGGTTTTGTTTTGTTAGGCTAGGGTATAAACATAATTAGTGGAAGTTAGATGGTATTTATGTTATGGCCTCTCCTATAAATAGGAGGCTAAGGGTGTGTTACGAGATATGAATGAAGATTGAATGAAATATTGTTTTTTTGTGTGTGAGAGCTCTCCCCTCTTGCATTTCCCTTCCCTCTTTCTCCATGTGAGTCTGAGTGCCGCCCGGTGTGAGACCGTCCGGCGTGAGGCCCAGCTGCGCGAGGTAGCATCCTATCCAGTCCCGTTCGTGTCTCGGAGTTACCGTCGATCTATTTCCACATCGCCGCCGCGTCAGATTTGGTAGCAGAGCCCAACAACGGCGTTTCCGACGACCCTGGCATCGTCTCCCTTTCTCTCTCTAGATTGCTAGAAGTGGAAAAAAAAAGAAACAAAAAAAAGAGAAGAGAAGTAGAAAGATCTTGATTGAGAAGAGTTTTGAAAAAAATAGAGAAAATTTTTTTTTGAAAAAAAAGAGAAAAAACATCCTGCGTTCTCTCTCTCTCCCATATTCTCTCTTTATCTCTCGTTCAGCGCGTCAGAAGAAATGAAAAGTGGAAAAAATAGCACGTTCGCGGGGGGCCGTCCTCGTCACCCATGCCCCCCCTTCAAAGCACAGCGGCCACAACGGCCCTCTCTCCATCGTCGCACGCCACCGACCGCTGCGCCCGGCCACCGCCGCCCCGCCTGCCGCGCCCGGCCCCGCCTCCGCCCGCGCACCAGGCCCGAGCCCGGTCCGCACTCGCCCGAGCCCCTCGCGCACCTGCACCGTTGCCGGCACCCGCGCCTGCCTGCGCGCCCAACCGCTGCTGCCGGCCGCCCTTTGCGCCGCGTGGTACCCAGCCGCTGCCGACCCCGCCTGCTGCGCGCGCGCTCGACGTGCCCAGCACACCCGCGCTCGACGCGCCCAGCCCCGGCCTGCCCACGTGCTCGACGTGCCCAGCCCGCCTTCGCCCGCACTCGCCGCCTGCGAGCGCCCCGCCCGCGCCCACAGGCGCCTGTCTGCGCGCCCAGCAGCACCGCGTGGGCCGCCGCTCGCCTGTGCCCGCGCCCGCCAGGCCTGCTCACCCCCGCACCACGTGGACTGCCTCCACGCTTGACCACCAGCCGCGTAGCTGGTTTGAAAAGAAAACGGGAGCAGTTTGAAAAAAAAACGTGTGGAAAAAAAGGTTTGAAAAAAAAGGGAAAAGAGTTTTGAAAGTCATAAAGAGTAGTTGAAGTTTGAAAAAAAATATAATATATATATATAAGTCAAAAAAGGGGGTTAGAAAAAAAAGACAAAAGAAAAAGAGGAGTTTGAAAAGTCAAAAAAAGGAGGAAGTGATGAATATATATATTTAATATATATAAGATATATATAATATTATATATATATATATATATATATATATCTACATATCAATTGTTTGAATTGTTTTGTGTGATACCCGGGTCCACAATTACGGCTTGATCAACGGTTCAGTCGCCCGATCGCCGACACATAGTCCGTAATTCACGGAGTGTGAGTGCCCCTAAGTCTCCCTGCGCGGAGAAAGTCTGGAGTGATTTGTTCCCCTGCGTGGGAAATTTTAAAGCGGTTTTGAAATATGTTAAATCCTCCCTGCATGGAGTGAATTCATTGTAACCGCAAAGCTTCATCGACGTCGTGCTGGCACGCACGTCCTCGCTCGCCTTCGTCTCCGGTCGGAGTTTGACTTCTCAGTCAGCTAGGTGCGTGCTCCAAATCACTTACTTATTTAGTATCCTTATTATTTGCCGCGCGACGAAGTGAGCGAGAGCCCGATCCATGCAGCTAGTCTCCTGAGTGCATCGCTGTGGGCGGAAAGCGAGAGCTTGTATGTATCCATCCTTAGGCCCTAGCCTGTCGCATTAGGGCACCCTAATTATCAGGAGGTAGTTCCACAACTACTTCACCTACGGGCAAGCAACTCTCCCTGACCGGTCCCTTCAACTTGCCCCCTTGTCAATTAGCCAACAAAATTCGGGTCTATAGCTTGCTAATTATTGCGCAGCAGGCGGGGTCGGCAGCGGCCGGGTGCCACGCGGCGCACAGGGCGGCCGGCAGCAGCGGTTGGGCGCTCAGGCGGGAGCGGGTGCCGGCAATGGTGCAGGCGCGCGCGGGGCTCGGGCGAGTGAGGACCGGGCTCGGGCCTGGTGCACTGGCGGAGGCGGGGCCGAGCGCGGCAGGCGGGGCGGCGGTGGCCGGGCGCTGCGGTCGGTGGCGCGCGGCGGTGGGGAGAGGGCTGTTGCGGCCGCTGTGCTTTGAAGGGGGGGGGAACGGGCGACGAGGCTGGCCCCCCGTGAACGTGCTTTTGTTTTCCCTTTTCGTTTCTTCTGACGCGCTGAACGAGAGAGAAAGATAGAGAATATGGGAGAGAGAGAGAGAACGCAGAAGGTTTTTTCTCTTTTTTTCAAAAAAAAAAAATTTCTCTATTTTTTTTCAAAACTCTTCTCAATCAAGATCTTTCTACTTCTCTTCTCTTTTTTTTGTTTCTTTTTTTCCACTTCTAGCAATCTAGAGAGAGAAATGGAGATGATGACGGGGTCGTCGGAGACGCCGTTGTTGGGCTCTGATACCAAATCTGACGCGACGGTGACGTGAAAATGGATCGACGCAACTCCGGGACACGAACGGGACTGGATGGGATGCTACCTCGCACAGCTCGGCCTCACGCCGGACGGTCTCACACCGGGCGACACTCAGACTCACATGGAGAAAGAGGGAAGTGAAATGCAAGAGGTGAGAGCTCTCACACACACAAAAATAATCATTCATTCAATCTTCATTCATATCTTGTAACACACCCTTAGCCTCCTATTTATAGGAGAGGCCATAACATAAATACCATCTAACTTCCACTAATTATGTTTATACCCTAGCCTAACAAAACAAAACCCACCCACCTAACTTTGACTAGTGGGTTTAAAATACAATACTTTGACTTCATAAAATTAAAATACACACATGGTTAAAATCACCATAAAATACACACAATACACACATACGTACGGATACGTACTCAGGACGCCGAGTCTTCAAGCGAGTCGCCGAGCCATAAGCTAGGTGCAGCCGGGGCGGTGCGGCGTCGGCTCCGAGTAGTGGGCCCGGTAGTGCGGCCGGTGTCCCCACCAGTGAGTCTAAAGGACTGTCTAGAGTCCAGTGACTCGGCACCACTTGGTTCTCCTCGACTTTCGCGTAGGGTGCGTGCGTGCATGGTTCTCGAAGTTTCTCCTTAGAGAGTGGTGACATCAGTGACTCCCCAATAGTCGTAGCCTTCCGACACGCGAGTGGTCCCACCAGGGAGTGGTGGCGAGGCTACCCCGAGAGACGATTTTTAGACTGGTTTCTGTAGGGTCCCACGTTTGACACCAGAGTCCAGCTGAGGGGAAAACCAATCAGAGGGCCAGACCTAGGACGCGTGGTCTATGTGTGCACACGTGGTTGGGGGCAGTGGAGCCGCGCTGGCATGTGCGACCCCAGCTAGTCACTTGTTCTGTGGTTACTAGTACGGTGTCCCCGTTCCACCAGGGGTCGAGGGGGACACCTCATGCGCGGTCTAAGACGTTAGTGGACGCATCCGGTCTTCCTTCTGGTGGGTAGGTACTCTTGTCACGTGAGACGTGACTCTCCTATTTTCAGGTTCCGTTTTCCGTCTGCTAGACGTGGTTCCCCCGACTGTTTCAGGGAGTGTTCCCGTGGCAGAGGTCTAGTGTTTCTGGTGAGCGTCACCGAGGGTTTTCCCAAGACGGTGTTAGGTCCACGACTACGAGGTCGTGACCGTTTCTTCTGACGGCATAGCCAAAGGTTCTTCTGTTAGTTCGGTAGTCCCCCGACTGTGAGATCGGGACGTGTTTTCCTGGTACAGTAGGAGTAGCTGTAGTGCCGAGTTTTGACCGGCTGCCGGTTCGCTGTTCCTGTTGTAGTTGAAGCTATTTTTCCTTTCTGCTACCGCCGTTGTTCTCGGTTGGGGTTCCGCGGGATCCCTACTGAGCCAGTGGCAGGAGGCTCACCCCTACTTTTCAGGTGCGTCGATTCTTCCTCGAGATTCGAGGGTGCTGTTCGGAGGTTCTTAGTTACCAGTTTGTCGGGCTGAGTGTTCACTTGGTATGTGATACGTTTTACTTCTTTAGATTGTACTTCCTGTTGGACTAGACTCTGTTGTAGTAGTTGTTTATTTATTTGTGTTAATTATTGTATTGTCCTGCATTATTTCCTATTTCTTTGTGCATGCACACTTCTTTTAGCCCGTTCGAGCCCTCCCAGCTCGTGGGCGGCGGGCCAGGATTCGAATGGTATCGGGCTCCTCCCAGTATCTGGATCTTGGGTCGTCACGGCTGGTATCAAAGCGGTGGTTGTGAACGTACATAAAAATTCGAGATATTACAGTGATCATAGTCCATAAGGTCTAGCACAGTCGGCAGCTAGCCTTGGGTTTTGTGTTTGTTCTCTGCTTGATTTCTCGCTTGAGAGCTTGAGTGCACTGTGTGGCGCTGTGAAGGTGGTTGTTGTTCGCGGCTTTTGTGCCGGTGTGGGGTCTAAGGATCGAGGTCGAGGGATTTCTCCCTCATCGGTGGTGGCCCCGGTTGTGCTGCGTTGGGCAGAGGTTGTCGACAAGTGCGTTGCTGTGTTGCTGTGTTCGAGGTTTTTGCAACGAGGTAAGGTGGCTGGCGAGGATTGTTTGTAGTTAAGTGGCTGTGACCGTGCTCTGAGGGAGCTGTTGTTGAGTCTGGCCACTCCAACTTGAGGTTTATCCAGCCCCTGAGGTGTTAAGATTGTGGTTTAAGGTGGCAGAGTGGATGTTCTGATCGAGAGGTGCGCTCGGGTGAGCGGAGGATCTTCTCGATGTGCTACTGTTTCGTTGAGCCTGATGTTCTTGTCGTGCTCTGTGGCGTCAGAAATGACGTGTCGGTCCCGATTGTTTTACGGATTTTGAGACATGATTGGGCTGTATTGTCCCAGTGAGTTCTGGCTCCTGCGCTCTTGTGTGCGAATGTATTATGTTCGCCCTGAATTTGGGTTGAAATGTGAAGGTTCCGTGGTGAGTTCGGGACTCGAGGATGAGCATCGACGGTTGCCGATTATGGCTCGTGTGCGGCTCTTGGCATGCCGTGTTGTAGTTTGAAGAATTACGTGGTGGTGCACCGAGAGATGCTGTGATTATGGTCCGACGTGACACTCACCGAGTGTGTCGGAGGCGCTGACCTGATGGAAGCAAAGGTTTCTTGGTGCTGGAAGGTGATGTTCCCAGCGTGCGTGAGATTTGAGATCAGGTCGGGCGTGGAGTTCTTCCGTTGGTCAGAGATGTGTCGATTTCTCCTTTGGTTGGAGAGATTGTGTTTAGCTAAGGTTCGTCGTCTTGCATTGCGTGTCCGGATTGGTTGGCCTTCGTGTGACATAAAGTCTGTGCGAGACGTGATCCGTGTTTTGGCAAGGTGGTTGCCTGTGAGGGTTGTGCCCATTTCCCCTTGTTGTGTAAGGGTACTGGCGTTGTTTCGAAAGGACGAGTGCTGGTGGGGCGGTGTTCGAATTCTTGGCTACTACTGGAACTTTCCGATGCGTGGTAGTTCGGAGCCTACAGAGTTGCCGAGGATTGCCAGATTTAGGAGTGAATATGTGCTTGGGGTTCAAGGTAAAGGAGCTTTCCTCACCCTATTTTCTGAAGTTTTCCAGTCGAGTTGTGGATTGTCGGGATGATGAGTCCCGAGTTGCCATGTTTGGCTGTGCGCGTGGATCAGAGTGCGCAGCGGAAGCCTGGTGGACCCATAACCCACAGGTTCAGGATCGTAGCGTTGGGTGCTACGGGCGGATTTCCTGAGGTTGCGTTGAGCATTGGAGGATTGGTTCCTCTGTGTGAGACGTGTTGTTGCCGTGCCGTTGCTCGAGGTATTGTGGTTCTTGGCACTGGCAGGATGGAGTGTTGGGGGAAAAATGTTGGCAAGTTTGCCGCATGAGTACCCTATTCCTGTGATGGAAGCTATGTCAGGCTTCGGCGTTAGACACGGATGGGGTTGTTGAGGATGTCGCCTGACGGAGGTCGAGGACGCGTTGGTAAGAGTCGGTGGCTTGGTGCCCGACTTGTATTGGAGGTTGTGTCCTCGGATGAGATCATGTCCTAGAAGAAGTGCTCTCTAAAAGATTTTGGGTTCCGGTCGGTAGCTGCGAGTGACTGGTAATGCTAGTCTCGTAGTCAACCATGATAAGGAGCGTATTATTGGGGACTCGTGTGCATTCGTTGCGGCATTGGCGACCAGGTTGCTGTGAGATTGTGTGGCACTTTCACCACAAGAAAGTTCGCAAATAGCGACCGACATATTCGGTCTCTATTCAGTCGTTCTTCGGTCGCAAAATCCAATAGCGACCGAACAGACACCACTTAGCGACCGAATATTTCGGTCGCTATATACTAGTCGCTAAATTGCGACCGACATAAGTCGGTCGCGGATACGGTCGCTGATGGCGACCGAATAACTTCGGTCGCCGAATCAGTCGTGCATAGAGACCGATATAACTCGGTCGCAAGAACGGTCCCAGAGTCAATCGGTCTCTATTCGGTCTCCATTCGGTCTCCATTCCGTCGCCAATTTTGTAGTATTTTTTTAAAAAAAAATTATATAAACGACTATATGGTCTCTATTCGGTCGCTATGCGGTCGCCAAAGTTAATATTTTCATAAAATAAGTAATAACTTCGGTCGCTATTCGGTCTCCATGCGGTCGCTAATTAAATTTTTTTTTTTCAAAAATTAATATAAAGCTACTATAAATCACCTGATAAATAACAATTTAATAAAATAAATAACCTGTTACATAACAATTTCATAAAAACATATAAATCAACTACACAACTCATAATCTCCACAAATTTCAAATTCATCACATACAAACACACAAATTAATCATACATCCATAATAAAATGGCAACATACAAATAACTAAAATGAAATCACAAATCCTCCGCATATGTGTCATCCTGGTCGTCGTCTCGTCCAACATCTCGCGACGGATGATCCTGTATATCATTTAAAAAAATTAAAATCAATTCTTTAATAAAGAAATCAATTATTCTTGAAAATTAAAAGCAAGATGTTTTTCATTGAAGTGAAATTGACGAATGATAATTTTAAACGTTTTGCTCAAATCGGTAGTCCGATTTAGAATCCGTCAGCTCTGACAAGTCACGTCTACCTCCCAGGTCGTGTTGGAATGATCGGAATGCCGATCGGATCAGTATTTCACATTCTGGACCCCCGGACCCCGACGGCTTTGATTATAAACCAAGTGCATTTGCAAATTGCACTTTTGAGCGTCGGGCTCAAACCGGATGTCCGATTTAGAATCCGTCAGCTCTGACAAGTCACGTCTACCTCCCAGGTTGTGTTGGAATGATCGGAATGCCGATCGGATCAGTATTTCACATTCTGGACCCCCGGACCCCGACGGCTTTGATTATAAACCAAGTGCATTTGCAAATTGCACTTTTGAGCGATTTGCTCAAACCGGTAGTCCGATTTAGAATCCGTCAGCTCTGACAAGTCACGTCTACCTCCCAGGTCGTGTTGGAATGATCGGAATGCCGATCGGATCAGTATTTCACATTCTGGACCCCCGGACCCCGACGGCTTTGATTATAAACCAAGTGCATTTGCAAATTGCACTTTTGAGCGTCGGGCTCAAACCGGATGTCCGATTTAGAATCCGTCAGCTCTGACAAGTCACGTCTACCTCCCAGGTCGTGTTGGAATGATCGGAATGCCGATCGGATCAGTATTTCACATTCTCGACCCCCGGACCCCGACGGCTTTGATTATAAACCAAGTGCATTTGCAAATTGCACTTTTGAGCGTCGGGCTCAAACCGGTAGTCCGATTTAGAATCCGTCAGCTCTGACAAGTCACGTCTACCTCCCAGGTTGTGTTGGAATGATCGGAATGCCGATCGGATCAGTATTTCACATTCTGGACCCCCGGACCCCGACGGCTTTGATTATAAACCAAGTGCATTTGCAAATTGCACTTTTGAGCGATTTGCTCAAACCTAAATCTAAAATCCTAAAACCTAAACCTATTCCCAAATCCCTAAACCTTAAACCCTAAACCCGTAAAAATTGTAAACCCTATAGAAAAAAAAACGTAAGCCCTAAAACCCCTAAAAACACTAAACTGCAGACCCCGAACCCCCTAAATCATAAAACCATAAAACCCTTAAAAATTATAAATCTTAAACCCTCCCCTAACCCCTAACCCCACTACGATCCCTTAAACTCCTAAACTGCTAAACCACCGATTGCTAAACCCCAAACCCTCAAACTAAAAATCCCAAACCCTAAACCTTAAAACCCTAAATCTTGAGTTACCCCTAAAACTAGAAACTCTAAAATCCTTAAAAACCACAAACATAAAAGACTAAATCTGAAAAACCCTAAATCCTAAACCTTAAACCCTAAAACTCCTAAACCTAAAAATCAAAAATCTTAATACTATAAACTCTAAACCATAAACCATAAATTTAAAATCATAAACCCTAAAATCACTAATAACATCAAACCCTAAATAAAAGAAACCCAAAAATGTAAACCTATATGTAAAACCCTAAAAGCCCCAAGAACCTTAAACCTTAAAAACATTAAACCCTAAACTCAAAACATTAAACCATAAATCTTGAAAACCTTAAACCCTAAACCCTAAACCTTAAAAATATGAAACCATAATATCTATAAACCATAAAAACTCGAAAAACCCTAAACCCTAAAAATCCTAAATTGTAATAACTATAAACCCTAAAAACATGAAAAACCCTAAACCCTAAAACCTAAAATCCTTAGAAACTAGACCCACTAAACCAAAAACCCCTAAAGCCTAAACTCTCAAAACCGTAATCCACCCCCCTAACCGCTAAACCAAAAACCCCAAATGCTAAATCCAAAACCCTAAACTCATATGCCAAATATAAAATGCAAACAAACCTAAACACCAAACAACTAACCCTAAACCCAAAAACCTAAACCCTAAATAACCCTAAACCTTAAACCCTAACCCTATATGTTAAACCCTAAACATAAAAAAATAAACTCATAACCCCCTAAACTGTAAAACCCTAAAATAATTAAAAACCATAAAATTTAAAACACTAAAATCCTAAACCCACATTGAACCCCTTACCCCACCCCTAATACATAAACTACTAAACCTCAAAACTGTCAAACCTTAAACTTTAAATCTTAAAACCGTAAGCCCTTAAACCTTAAACACTAAACAGCCCCTCAACCCTAAGCCTAGCAACCGTAAACCGAAAAACCCACACTTAAAATCGAAGTCCAAAAACCTGTAGCCCTGAAACCCTTCCTAAACCCTAACACCTAACCCTTAAATCCTAACCCTAAAGCCCCAAACCCTAAACCATAAAGCTTAAAATCCTAAACCCTAAACCCTAAAAGCCCTAAACACCTTAAACCCTAAAAATCCTAAACCTTAAAAGAGTAAAACCTAAATCTAGTACCTAAAACCTAAATCTAAAACCCTAAACCTTAAACACTAAACACTAAACCCTTAAAAACCTTACACTAATCATTAGGAAAGGAGAGGTGAGGCCAATCCAAATACAACACATGTTTGTGAATATATTATCATGCTAACACACAAAAATGACTATTTACATGCACTGGTATTTTACTACAAAAAATGGAAGGTCCATATGACTGTTAATAAAGGCAATATAAAGCACCCAAACACCTGAAAAGTGCACAAAATAATATTCTATCATATTAACAATAACATGGACTATGAAATGCCCTAAACAAAAAATTAGCATGGCCTAAACAAAATTTTCACATTAAATTCCCTGCAGGGGGTTGGGGTGGGGGGGCCGCGGCGGGTTGGAGAGAGAGAGAGAGAGAGAGAGAGAGAGAGAGAGAGAGAGAGAGAGAGAGAGAGAGAGAGAGAGAGAGAGAGAGAGAGAGAGAGAGAGGGGTACCTGTGGGGGGGCGGGTTGGAGAGAGAGAGAGAGAGAGAGAGAGAGAGGTACCTGTGGGGGGGGGCCGCGGCGGGTTGGAGAGAGAGAGAGAGAGAGAGAGAGAGAGAGAGAGAGGGGTACCTGTGGGGGGGCGGGTTGGAGAGAGAGAGAGAGAGAGAGAGAGAGATACCTGTGGGGGGGGGGCCGCGGCGGGTTGGAGAGAGAGAGAGAGAGAGAGAGAGAGAGAGAGGTACCTTGGGGGGGGCAGCGGCGGGTTGGAGAGAGAGAGAGAGAGAGAGAGAGAGAGAGAGAGGGCAGCGGCGGGTTGGAGAGAGAGAGAGAGAGAGAGAGAGAGAGAGAGAGAGAGGGGTACCTGTGGGGGGGCCGCGGCGGGTTGGAGAGAGAGAGAGAGAGAGAGAGAGAGAGAGAGAGAGAGAGAGAGAGAGGTACCTGTGTGTGAGAGAGAGGAAGCCGGCGACGACGGCGACGGCGAGCGGCGACGGCGAGGCGAGCGGCGCGGCGACGACGGCGAGGCGAGCGGCGCGGAGGGGGGCTCCGGCGGAGGGGGCCTCGGGCGGGAGGCCGCACGGGGAGGGGGGCTCGGGCGGAGGAGGGGGGCTCGGGCGGGAGGCCGCAGGGGGAGGGGGGGCTCCGGCGGAGGGGGGCTCGGGCGGGAGGCCGCAGGGGAAGGGGGGACTCCGGCGGAGGAGGGGGGCTAGGGCGGAGAGGGGGCCGCAGGGGGAGGGGGCCGCAGGGGAAGGGGGCTCGGGCGGGGGCTCGGGCGGGAGGGTGGAGGGGGGGCTAGGGCGGAGAGGGGGCCGCAGGGGGAGGGGGCCGCAGGGGAAGGGGGCTCGGGCGGGAGGGTGGAGGGCGGGAGGGAGGGCTCGGGCGGGGAGGGGCTCGGGCGGGCGGGGGTCGCAGGGGGGAGTATAACGGGATCAGCGACCGATTGGCGACCGAATTTAGTTCGGTCGGGAGGGTGGAGGGCGGGAGGGAGGGCTCGGGCGGGGAGGGGCTCGGGCGGGCGGGGGTCGCAGGGGGGAGTATAACGGGATCAGCGACCGATTGGCGACCGAATTTAGTTCGGTCGCCAATCGGTCTCAGATGTGCGACCGATTATTTCGGTCGCGGAATTGGTCTCTATTTGGGACCGACTAGCGACCGATTAAAGCGGTCGCTAATGCGGTCGCTATAGCCACTTTTTCTTGTAGTGTTTCCTCCCCTAGAGACGTGTGCCATGAATTGTTCCGGTGATGTCCCGTGGCTCTGTGGTGAGGGCGGAATTGGGATTGGCAGGTGTCCTCTTGGTTTGATTAAGGTGAGATAGGTTTCGATGAGGCAAGACGAAAGAGTGACGCCTTTGGGCGGAGGCCTTTAAGTGAGATTGGCGTCGGAATGGTGGTCCTTGATGGGACGTTGGCATTGGAGTGGTTATTCCTGATCTGGTGATCAACATGGGAGGATATCCCTGTAAGTCTGAGTTGAGTGAGGTGATGACCGAAGACTCCTGAGTCTTGTTGTTGGTTTCATCGTGCTCCCCTGAGAGGGTTGAGTTGGTGCGATGATCGAGATCGGATGCGGTGTCCGAGAGAAGTTCAGCTTGAGATGTGGTAATTGTCTGTGTGTGAGTCAGCGGATGGCCTGTGTGAGTTGGATCGTGCCCGTTGGGCCGGTGGAGGTATCCCGTTAACGAGCAGCTGGTGACCAGCGTGTGGTCTTTCACAGACAGAAGATGATGTTGGTTGTGCATGGTGCACGGTGAGAGCCGTGTATCAGTGAGGCCTTTGGTGGCCGTCTCTGTGGTGTGCCTTCCGGATGGGATCTGGGCTTTGTCAAAGTTTAGCTTTTGATAGAGTTGGCCTGGCGATATTTCTGGCTTTCAGCTTACCAGGTGTGAGGTGGTTCTTGTTGCTGAGCCGATGTTCTGATTGCGGTCGGTTGAGATGACTGCATGAGCCGGTGGAGGCTCTGTGTTGGTTGTTCCCTGGAGCAGGGCGTGGATCTGTCAGCTGGCTATGAAGCTGACGTGTGATTTGTCTGCCGACCATAGGATGGATCGGTAGCTGTTTCTCGTAACGAGGACTGTGTCTCCTCGGTGAGCGGGATGGTGGCAGCGGTGCCATGATTGGTTCTCGCGTTGTCTGAGGTGATGCCGGACTGTGTCTTTAATATCCCGGACCTTTCGGATCCTTCTTTTTGGGTCTCGGATCTATTTTCTCAGAGAATTTGTTCTCATTTTGCCCGGAATTATCTTTCGAACATTTTTTGGGTTCGGATCCGTGCGTCTCGGATCTATTTCGGAGGTCCCGGAACGTGTTCTGCGGTTTCCTGTGTTTTTCCCTAACAGGACCTACGGAGCCCCGTAGCGGGTGAACCGGGTCGTTCACCTACTCAGGAATGGTACAACAGCGATCAGCGTGTTCCAACGATTGCGGCGGTATATTTTCTTATTTTTTTCATATTTTTTGAAAAATCAGGATTTTCTATATAATCACATTTCTTTTTCTTTTTCTTTTTCTTTTTCTTTTTCTTTTTCTTTTCCCCTTTCTCTTTCTTCTTCCTCCCTTTCTCTCCCGTGAGCACACACGACCGTGGCCCCCCTCCTCTTCCGCCGACGCCCCCGGCGTGCTCCCCTCGACAGCGGCGGCGTGGTGATCGCGGCGGCATTCGGTGCTCGGTGAGATCGTGGGAGCTCGTGAAGGTTCAAGTGAGTTTTTGAAGATCGACGGTGATCCGCCGCATTTCGGACGAATCCGAGGTAGGGTGACGGTCCATAGCTCGGCATTTACCTTCCCCGTGATTTATAGGCCGAGGCGAGGTCGAGTGTGGCCTATTTTGAGCCGGGAAGGGAAAATCATGTTTTGGGGTGTGATCGTCCGATCTAGCGTTTCAATGCATGATTTCGAGGTTTGTGTGCATCAAAAGATGCACTAGGGGCATGGGAACAAGTTTCCCTTTTGTTTCCCCTTCACCCGGGGGTGAATGGGGCGTGGAATGGCAAATTTGGGGTTTTCCCGGCGTTCTCGATTTTCAGGGTCTGTGACGGCCCTTCCAGTGACCGCCGCACCCTTCAAGCGGTCCCCGTTCGACCGTTTCAGTCTTTCCGTGCATGGGTTGGGCATGGCGGCCTCACGATGAGCCGCCAGAGCCCAAGTGGCAGCCGAAGGTCCGATCGCTAAGCCCAGTTGGCCAGCGTGGCCTTCGAGGTGTTTTGACCGTTGGAAGCTTTTTGGGTCTGGCGGCCGAAGGTTCGCCCGCCTCATGCCCTTTGGTGGCCCTATATAGGACCGCTTGATCTTTCGTGACCCAGGGTGTGGCGGCCCATCATTGGACCGCTACAGTCCCTGTGGCGGCCTAATATTGGACCGCTATATCTTGTGGCGGCACAAAGGTAGACCGCGAGAGGTTCATCTCCGACCGGAGTTATGTTTTGCCGATTCGAGTCCCGAGTTAGTGGATCTCGATCCACGTGCTGACCCGTGGTCTGACTGATGCTGGACATCATGTGGGGACCACATGTTAGGGTGCCGTGGGATCCCAGGTGTTGGTGTTCTCGACTTATGTCACCGTGAGTCGGTGTCAGTACAAGGAGTGGTTCTTGTACTATATCCGGTTTAGACGCTATTTTCTGATGACTAGAGAGTCTACTCCTTCAGTGACCCTCCACTAGTCGTAGCCTTCCGACACGCAAGTGGTCCGGTGGCGAGGCTACCCCAGAGAGATAGTTTTAGACTGGTTTCCGTCGGGCCCCACAGTCCCTGTGGCGGCCCAATTCTGGACCGCTAGCTTCTGTGGCGGCCCAAAGGTGGACCGCCAGAGGCTCATGTCCGACCGGAGTTACGTTTTACCAATTCGAGTCACGGATGAGTGGATCTCGATCCGCGTGCTGACCCGTGGTCTAACTGATGATGGGCATCATGAGGGGACCACACGTGAGGGTTGTTAGAGATGTATGCCCTTCAAGCCAATCACAAGTGTTGTGATGGCAACATTTCTTGTATAATTTCATTCAGTTATAATAATAATGGCATTTCTTCATTACGTTCTTAGCATGTTATAGTGTATATGTTGTAATGTGATTGAGTCCCTGAATACGAGCTATGATGACTGGTTCATAATGAGATTGTGATAATGAGATCAGTCATCTAGATGTTTGTATTCTAAATGTTCCTGGTTGTGGGATCTTCAAGAAGGGACATTGAAGATCCGGATAGACCGGTGCACGTGGTACTCACTCATGTGATGAGGGTGGTCGATCTCATAACCACCGGTGTGGTGACATCAAGGTACACGTACAGGTGCTCGTTAGTAGAATGAGTTCACTGAACTGACCCGATCTAGAATTCCTGAATGGTAATCATGCCGACTGTCAATCAGGAGATTCTAGTCTCACTGTAGCACAGTTGGATCTTAGACCTGAGTCACAAAAGAGGTTTTGCATGGACTCCACTGAGTGTTTGATTACCAACTTATGAACTTCAGCTTTGTGGTTCTCAATAGTCGGTTGTTCGGACTCAGTGGGATTCATGTGAAGATACTTTAGTGGACAATAAGGGATCATTCACTCTCTGCATGGATTAAGAGAGAGAATGCTCTATGGACATGTACTTAGAAATCCCTGGCCAGGGTATGGGAGTTCACTGAGAAAAGGAGTTTTCCAGTGAACTGTACTTAAGAGTACAAGGGTCCATAAGATCAAGGTGCTTTAGGGTTTGACAGTTTGACCGTACCTTAATTCTGATTGGAGCATTGTATGAATGAGAATCTATAACTGTGTGGAATCTGATGACGGAAAGATTCAATATGGGTTGCATCCCTCCCAAAGTTATTTGGGATCATGAGGTATTGCTTGGTGCCGTTCGTGGTCGGAAAGCCCGTTAAATCCATTAAGAGTTAATGGATTATGATTAATTAAGTTAAGAAGAGTTCTTAGCTTAATGGGCCTGAAAACCAAACAGACTATTGGGCCTAGAGGGTCACACACAATAGAGTAGTGGATAAGACGGATAAGGACGGTAATTATAGATAGTTTCTGGTTTTTTGTGAAAAATGCCAAAGTCTATAAATACACGCTAAGGAGAGAAACCCTGGCCCAAGCATTAAGGTTTCTCCCCTGGCTGCCCCTCTCTCTCTCTCCTTCCGGACCTGGGCGCACCTCTCTCTCTCTCCTCCTGCGGTGGTGGATGGTGGTGCTGAGGAGTGGCCGACGTGTGGAGATCGAGAAGGATAATCCGTCTGTTCCTGCTGCTCATGTGGATACATCTAGAGGATGAACACTTGGATGGCTAGCAGCCTGACGAGCCTCTACTCGATCGTCTTCGGGCATCTGGGAATTAATTAATCCCGCAAAGGCATAGAACTGTTCTTCCTAAGCGGGTTTTTCCTTCGATTTGTTCTTGATTTTGATCGCCAGCAACGATCCACGTCCTAGGGTTTCGTTGTTTCTGCGGCATCTCTGATCGAAACCTTACAGTGGTATCAGAGTTAGGTTGCTCGTCTGATCAAAATCAGGATTATTTTATTATTTTTTCGTTCTTCACGATCATGCATAGGGCTCAATCTTGGTTGCTCGATTGGGTCTCCCATGGGATGGGAATTGGTTGATTGATCCCACGGAATTGTTCCCAGGATCGAGAGGATCAAAACGCACATCTAGATGTGTTGTTTCACCCACCGGGGAAGGTGAATCGTTCACCCCCTCGCGGCCGCAGTCGGCATTCGTGCACGGAGAGGGAGGCCGTTTAAGGCCGGGATCTATCTAATGTAGGCGCCCTTGGGCCGGCTAAGGGACCCTGGGTGGTCCTCCATCCTTCCGGCGGCGTCCAGAGGCATGCGGTGGCCGCTCCGACGACCACAGCGGTGATCGCGGCGAAAAGGGCGGAGGCGCTCCGATTTCGTCGTGAGCCCCTCTTCCGGCGACGGTGATGGGTGGGGCCGGCGGCCCCTCTGGCGGCGCGTCGAGGGTCATTTGCGGTGGCCGTAGCCAGCTCCGGTGGCCCTGCGGCGTGCTCCGCGGGGGGGCTAGGGTTTTACCCCAACCCCCTCCCCGTGTTCGGGCGGGGAAGACGACCCCCCCCCCCCCCCCCGCGGGTGGATCCGGCCTGCACCGGATCCGCACCCGATAAGGCTTCCTATTGTTTTTGAATTTTATGCGTTTTAAAATGTTTAAAATGCATATAATGTCAGGAAAATTCTAAAAAATATTTTAATGGATCCTAAAATTGTTTTAGCAATCTATTAACTTATTTTTCATTATTGACCCTTGGTTAATTAGTTAATGGGAGTATTTAAAATGGTTTTAAGTATTTCATATTATCTAATTAATTAAAGTTAATTATTATAAGAATATGATTCTTATGAGGTTAATTAACAGAATATTATTATTGAGCCCATGTAGTGAATTTGAATGACGATTGTCTAAAGTTGTTTAGACTTGGTTGATTTAACTGAATTGTTTAGTTAAATGTTTAAATGCGCGATTTCAAACCTAATTATTATTATTTTGAAATTATTGCATAGTACCTTGCTGTAATTATATGATAATTACTGATTGATGCATGTGATGTGTCATGTGTGTGGATGGATGGTCATGGACTTAGATATCATGTGATGGTATGGTTTGTGGTGGATGGATCATGATGTGATTATTGGGGCTTGCGTGCCTCCTTCTCTCTCTCTCTTTTTAATCCGGGTTGTACATTCTATCTCCCACCTGTGTTGAACTCCCCTTGACTGGTTCAAGGTTTCTTATTATTATCTGATGTATATTTGTGGGCCTGCGTGTCCAATTTTAAATTTACTTGTAATAATGAGAAGCGGATGGAGACTAAGAAGGAGACCGACTTTTGTGTGCTCGGGAGATTCTTCACATATAGTGGTTGCATTGGATGCTCCAAGACTTTTTATTTGCCATGCTTATGTGTACATTACCAACTGGCTCTGGTAAAGTTGCTAGGATAAAGTCCATGATCATCCATCGGTGTTGATGCATATATTTGATATATGTGGTTGTGCTACTAATTATATATATATATACATATATTTAGAGTATGTACGATACTCCAAATTATTATATATATATGTAGCACCTATATTGATGAGACCAAAATATCCAAATCCCCTTAAGTTCAATATTAGGTCGATAAGCGTGAGGCATTAAGAATGACCCACGTAGCCTTCCGTTGTTATAGTCTGAGTGAGATGTCCTTAGACTGTGAGAGTTTGTTGTGCTACCACAAGATTCTCACAGCAAGGGGGCAGAGACTCAGACTAAGGCTAGGCCAAATCTTGGGATGGGGGCTGGCATGGCTTTGTTGTGCTACCACAAGAGTTATGTCATAAACCCACTCTCATAACGTAACAAACGGGCTGGACCAAACCAAAGCTTGTGATTTGTTGTGCTACCACAAGATCACAAACGTTTGGAGGCTAAACATACTAGGAGTTGCAATTGGCAAGAGTTGCCTACCCGTTAAGTATGGGGTAGTTTGTTGTGCTACCACGAGACTATTTTCATAATGTTAATGGGATTCTAGTACCCACTAGGGCACAGTCGTTGTGTCCCGATTTTGCATACAAGGGGGGATGCAAATTTGTCGAAAATTAGTGGGAGCATTAAATTAGGATTAAAGTCAATTTCTTAATTTAATATCATGAATGTTTGCAATATTGTTCTAAATTTGTTTAATTTCCACTTGTAGACCGCAATGACGAACCACCCGTTGAGAGGCATACTGGATGTTAACAGGCCGACTGGTCCAAATTATGTCGATTGGCTCAGGAATTTGAGAATTATTCTCACGGATGAGAAAATAGCATATGTCCTTGAGCAGCCTGTTCCTGCTCTTCCAGCTGATGATGCCGATGAGGCTGAGGTGATTCTTTATGAGAAGTATAAGGAAGATGCCACTCTGGCCCAATGTTATATGCTGGCCTCCATGACTAATGAGTTGTAAAGGCAGCATGAAAAGATGGATGATAGATCTATCTTATTCCACCTAGAAGAGCTCTTTGGAGCTCAGAGTAGAACAGAGAGATATGAGATATCTAAGAATTTGTTCGGGGCCAAAATGTCTGAGGGAACATCTGTGCAGACACATGTTCTCAAAATGATAGAGTGGATTGAGAGGCTGAAAGAATTAGGTTTTGAAATGAACAAGGATTTGTGCATTGACCTAATCTTGCAGTCTCTCCCATGTTCACTCTCCCAATTCATAGTGAATTTCAACATGAATAAGATAGAGTGCTCTCTGGCAGAGCTTCTTAATATGTTGAAGACAGCTGAGGGGACAATGAACAATGGAAAATCTTCTGTGCTACTTGTTGGTAAGACTAACAAGAAAAGAAAGAATCAAACTATTTTTAAGAAAAACAAGAAGAAAAAGCAAGATAAGAAGGGAAAGGCTGCCAAGAAAGATGAGGCTAAGAAGGACAAAGGCCAATGCTTCCACTGCCATAAGGATGGCCATTGGAAGGGGAACTACAAATTGTATCTTGCAGAAAAGGCAAAACAGAAGCTTGGAGAAGCTTCGGGTATGTTCTTGATTGTTGACCTAAACTTGTCTTATAGATCCACATCGTGGGTATTAGATACTGGATGTGCAACTCATATCTGCAATGACTTGCAGATGCTGACAAGCAGTAGGCAATTGAACAAAGGCGAGGTTGACTTGCGACTGGAAAATGGAACAAAAGTTGCTACGCTCGCGGTCGGGAAGGTGAACCTCCAAATGCCTACAGGAGTTACACTAGAGTTTATAGACTGTTATTATGTTCCTTCTATAATAAAGAACATTATTTCCATTTCTTGCTTAAATAAATATGGATTTGTTGTAAGTTTTGGAAACAATGGTTGTTCTTTATTATTAAATGATGAATTGTTTACCCATGGGAGCTTGATGAATGGTTTGTATGTTTTAGATATGGCATCTCCTGTGATGTGTGTGGACAGACCTCTTAAGAGAAAAGGAGGTAATGTGAATCAGGCTTATCTTTGGCATTGTAAACTTGGTCATATCAATGAAGAAAGATTGAAAAAGTTATGTAAGAATGGATACATTGATCCATTTGATTATGAATCATTCACGACTTGTGAATCTTACCTCATGGGTAAGATGACCAAGTCTCCATTTTCTGGGCATGGAGAAAGAGCAAATGAGTTGTTAGAACTCATACACTCTGATGTGTGGACCTATGTCCCTACATGCCAAAGGAGGCTATTCATACTTCATTACATTTATTGATGATTTCTCAAGATTTAGATACGTGTACTTAATGAAGTACAAATCTGAAGCTTTTGAGAAATTTGTCAAGTTTAAGAATGAAGTAGAGAAACAAATCGGGAAAAGTATTAAAACTCTTCGATCAGATCGAGGAGGTGAATACTTGAGTACGAAGTTCACACAGTATTTAAGGGATACTGGAATATTATCTCAATGGACTCCTCCTTCTACACCTCAACCGAATGGTGTAGCAGAAATGAGGAATCGTACCCTATTAGATATGGTACGGTCCATGATGTGTTTTGCTGGTTTACCCTTGTCCCTCTGGGGTTATGCCTTGGAGACTGATGCGCACTTGTTGAACAAAGTCCCATCGAAGTCAGTCGACTCCACTCCATATGAGATATGGAAAGGAAAGAAGTCAAATCTTAAGTATTTTAAAGTTTGGGGTTGCCCTGCCCATGTAAAGAAACATGACTCTTATAAACTGGGTTCAAAGACTGAGAAGTGTATGTTTGTGGGATATCCTAAGGAAACTTATGGATATTATTTCAACCAGCCTAGCGATCAAAGAGTGTTTGTAGCTAAACATGATGTATTCCTTGAGGAGGAGTATATCCTTGAAGGGAACATTGAAAGCTCGGTAGAACTAGAAGAAGTTCTAGAACCACAGCCTGTTAGTGTACCTTCTCAAGATCTAGTGCAAACTAACTCACAAACTGTGCGTAGGTCTGGCCGGGTACCTGTTCAACCAAAGCGATATGTGGGACAAATTTATGGTAAGGTATCACATAATGAGGATGATGATCCTAAGACCTACGAAGAGGCAATGAGTGTCATTGACTCTCGGAAATGGCAAGAGGCCATGATATCTGAAATGGATTCCATGTACTCCAACCAAGTTTGGAACTTGGTAGATCCACTTGAAGGTATTGTACCTATTGGATGCAAGTGGATCTTTAAAAGAAAGATTGGAGTGGATGGAAAGGTTGATACCTATAAGGCAAGACTTGTAGCGAAGGGATATCGTCAAAGGCAAGGTGTTGACTATGACAAAACCTTCTCTCCTGTAGCCATGCTGAAATCCATTAGAATTTTACTTGCCATTGCTGCGCACTATGATTATGAAATCTGGCTGATGGATGTGAAGACGTCATTCCTCAATGGAAACCTTGAGGAAGAAGTGTACATGACACAGCCTGAGGGATTCATATCCAAAGAGTATCCAGATAGAGTGTGCAGGCTTCAGAGGTCCATATATGGACTAAAGCAAGCATCCCGCAGTTAGAACATAAGGTTTAATGAGGCAATCAAATCTTATGACTTCGTTAAGAACAAAGATGAGCCATGTGTATACAAGAAAACAAATGGCAGTACAATCACCTTTTTGGTACTGTATGTAGATGACATACTACTCATTGGGAAGGATGTAGGTATGTTATCGTCAGTCAAAGCCTGGCTGTCAAAGCATTTCTCCATGAAGGATTTGGGAGAAGCATCCTATGTGTTGGGGATTAGGATCTATAGAGATAGATCAAAGAGGATGCTAGGCTTGTCCCAATCGATGTACATGGACACCATTGTCAAAAGGTTTGACATGGAAGACTCCAAAAGAGGTCTAATACCGATTAGACATGGAGTTTACCTCTCTAAGGAGATGTCCCCTAAAACTCCAAAAGAGAGGGAGTACATGAGTAGGATTCCCTATGCCTCTGACATAGGGTCTATCATGTACGCGATGTTATGTACTAGGCCTGATATAGCTTATGCTCTAAGTGTTACGAGCAGGTATCAGGCAGATCCAGGTGAACAACACTGGATAGCCGTAAAATGTATCCTTAAGTACTTAAGAAGGACTAAGGATCTATTTCTGGTTTATAGAGGAGAGGACTTGAAACTGAGAGGGTACACTGACTCGAGTTTCCAGTCTGACAAAGATGACAGCAAGTCAACCTCTGGGTTCATTTTTACACTCAATGGTTGGGCAGTGAGTTGGAAGAGTTCTAAGCAAGAAATCACTGCCGATTCAACAACCGAGGCCGAGTATATAGCTGCTGCCGAGGCGTCAAAAGAGGTGGTCTGGATGAAGAAGGTCATCAATTGATTGGGAGTTATCCCAATCATCTCTGGTCATGTCCCCATGTTTTGTGACAACAATGGGGCCATTACGCAAGCAAAGGAGCCGAGGTCTCATCAGAAGTCCAAGCACATTCTGCGGCATTATCACTTGATCAGAGAGATTATAGCTAGAGGAGATGTGATAGTAGATAGAGTATCTTCTGTCGATAATATTGTAGATCCACTAACTAAGCCTTTATCTCAAAATGTGTTTGAGCGTCACCTTGGGCTGATGGGGATCAAGCATGTGGGTGATTGGCTTTAGTGCAAGTGGGAGATTGTTAGAGATGTATGCCCTTCAAGCCAATCACAAGTGTTGTGATGGCAACATTTCTTGTATAATTTCATTCAGTTATAATAATAATGGTATTTCTTCATTACGTTCTTAGCATGTTATAGTGTATATGTTGTAATGTGATGGAGTCCCTGAATACGAGCTATGATGACTGGTTCATAATGAGGTTGTGATAATGAGATCAGTCATCTAGAGGTTTGTATTCTAAATGTTCTGATACGAGAAATATGAAGTGATCTAGAAGGGGAGGGGATGAATAGATCACTGTTTTCAACCGATTAAAAATTACTGAAGAGTGATTCACTAAAAACAAGCAATCTCGCAGATGAACCCACAAAAACCGCAGTGCAAACAATAACTCGAGTAGATAGAAGGCACACCACAAGAACCACCACAGACAATCACACAAGGGCACAGAGGTTTTTAAGGTGGTTCGGCCAGATCTCCAGTCTGCCTACGTCCACCCCTCACTTCAAATCGAAGTGAGGATTCCACTAGCACTGCTAGCAAAGCAGACTCAGTCTGCGACAACTGCTGATTCACAGCTTCACCAGGGGAACATCCTCCCCTCTTCCTCCACACCCGGAGGGAACCCTAAGGACGTCAAGTCCCTAGAAACCAGGAAAACAATTTCCTCTTCCTCCAACCGGAGGGAACACTAGTGATCTACAGTCACTAGAACCAGAGACCAAGGTCTCTCTTCCTCTGACTCCCAGAGGGAACACCTCTTCTACGAGAGGGAACACTACTGCAACCTCTGTTGCAAGTAAACCAGAGAGAACACGTCTCTCTCTTCCCCTGAACACCAGGAGGTAACACAGAGAACTCTCAATCAAGAATGGAAAACATATAAGAAACGAAAACAAGAAAGAAAGAATCCAAAGTTCAGAAACTGGAAACAATGTAGCTCAAACTGAGCAGCAGACTTCGGATTTGATCCGTAAGTCAAAACCCATCTTCTGATCACTCTCCTGCTCTCTCTTCTCTCTCAACTGGAACACTCTAGTTTCTCAGGGAGGCTCTTTCTCTTCTGCTCTCACTCAAATTTCTTCTCTTCTTTTTCTGGATCGAACTCTCTGCACTTCTGCTTTTTGCTTTTTCCTTTCGATCAACCTTCATCTGTGGACGAAGGCTTCAATATATAGCAGCAGCAGCAGGTGGATCAGGTGCAGAATGCGTGTGCCTCCCACACTTCATCCAGAACCTTCTTGCCACGTGCCTTTATAGCATTGGTTCCTTTAGCATTGGATCACGTGCAGCCCAGTCACTGGGAATATTCTTCCTCGGACCACCTTCTCTTTTTGTTTTTCTTCTTCTCCTGCAAAGAAATAAAACGATTAAAACTCAGGGCCACAAAAACTAAAACTGCATGAGGTATGTGATAGCAATACGAGATGCACTGTACTGAGAACGACACGAGATACACAAGATTACTACAGTACGAAATAAAGAGAGAATGACACGAGGTCAGATTAAAACAGCACGAGGTAAAAAGAGACGACACGAGATACATACTAATAAGGCTAACACTACAAAGAGAACGACACGAAGTATCACTGTAACAAAACAAACACTACGAAGAGAACGACACGAGATACACAATAATAAAGCTAACACTACAAAGAAAATGACACGAAGTCAGAAGAGAACAGCACGAGGTGAGAAGGAAGTCTCACGGAGTGAAAAGGTAGACAAACACGCGATCAGAAGGAACCTGGACGAAGATAGAAAGAAACAACACGAGGACATAAACACAAGAATAACACGAAGACACGAATACAAAAGCAACACGAAGACATGAATACAAAAACAACACGACATAACAAACAGCAAAGAGAACGGCACGAGGTGAAACGACACTTTACTAAAAAGACTTGAATACACACGAAAACAACTTGGACTGAAACCAACTCGAAGACTGAAAACGACACGAAAACAACATGGACTGAAACAAGGTATAGACTTGCCAAAGAACTGGACGATGTATAGACTTGACAAGGCAAAGTCTGTACAGACTTGAGGGTTCACAACGTATATACTTTGGCAAGACAATGGCTGTACATACTTGAAGTGAAGACCAATGTATAGACTTCAAAGTTCAGCTGCCAATGAATAGACTTGGAAAGCTTGAAGGCCAATGTACAGACTTGGAAGCTTAAACGAGTATGGACTTAGCTTCGAACATGCTACAGTGCATTGTATGGACTTTGAAGACTGATGCATGACGCTAAGCCAATGTGTAGACTTTGGCTTGAAACGAAGGTAAAGATGAGGCTGTATAGACTTGGCCAGAACAAGAGACTCGAAGACAAAGGGGTGACACAGATGGAACGACACGAAGTGGCACAGAAAGCAGCACGAGGTACTGCAGTGTACAGCACGCGATGGAACAAATAACGACACGAAGACAACCAACAAACATAATTGGAACAACACGACGTACAAAAGGACAACACGGAGTGTAATGAACACAAACAACACGAAGTATGAAGGGAACATTACGGACATGCAAGGTATTAACTCATGGCAGTTTTCCTGTTAATCATGGAAATTTCAAATGCATAACATTACTCAAGATATCTGATTAAAATAACAATATTTAACATAGTGATGCTCATCATCAAAACACTAGGGAAGTCACAAAAGTCCAACAATCTCCCCCTTTTTGATGATGGCAACACTATATTAAATAACAGAGATGAAGTGCATGAAGATAAGCTGTGAAAATAAGCAATGCAGACACACAACACACTCGCCTCCTCTGACGACTCCCAAGAGCTCCCCCTGAACACAACATCCACTTTCCTCTGACTAGATAACTCAGGGCACTTATCTTTCGCTCCCCCTCAGCAAAGCACAAAAGCACAAGCAAGACACTAGCAAGACACTCTCCCCCTTTGACATCATCAAAAACTAGGGGCAGGTCTGAAGATATCACGAAAAGAAAATTGCTGACATTGGAGAGAAAACAATAGAGAGTATGGCTGATAAAGGAGAGTTATTGAGATGTTTAAGCAATTAAGAAAGCCATTAATTTTATGTGAGGATTTTGAGGATCAGTTAGTCAGACTGCGTGCAAAATGGTGAATGAAGATTTGCTCCATACACAGAACCAGATTCTAAGCAAGTAAGGTACAAGATACCAGTATGGTCAGAGTAAGTCTTTACTCAGAGAGTATAAAGCAAGGAAGTCAGGAAAAACAAAGACCTGTGGTATTGAAAACAAACAAACCAAGACCTAAATGCCAAGTGAACAGAATCTGGATACCAAGAGGGAGAAAAATTTTCAAAGATGGTCAAGATCAAAGATAAATCTGTCAAGTACACCTTTGACATTAGGGAGACACCTTGTTTAGAGGCAGGAATCCCCAGTTACTTGGTGGCAAGACCACATTACCCCTTCTGACAAGAGGACAGAGATAGTATTCTAACTGGTGTTGACATTAAGGTGACACCTTTACCAGAGGCCAGACACCCCAGTTACTAACCAGATATGTACCATTGCTCTGTATGATCAAGACAGCTAATTAAGCCTGATTTATACTGCCATCTCATGACATGGGATACTTTCACTTCATTGATGAAAGTCCCAGTTTCTCAATGAACAGTTAACAAGGTTGTTAAAACTTCTTTCATGAATTTTTCATTAAACTGCACTTGAAACCTTGTAAATTAGTCTTGATTCAGTTTGAGAACAATACACCAGCTCCAAAGTTCTTCAGACAAAAGCACTATATACCTCATTTCGGACTTAACTAGACTAAGTAGGTATGCTGTACTGGCTAGATCAGAAGTCAGTTACAGTGTAGGAAGATAGTCTTGAATTCAGATTTTGATCTCAGTGGGACTAACAGCTGAAATTCCAACAAGAAATTAGATGAACAGTCTTAACGGATAAAACATTCAAAAATTTCTTTTATCCACCTACTCAAACTGATTCTCTTATAAGGTCAGCAAAAGTCCGTTCAAAGTATGTTCAGATTTGGCCAAAAGAGCATGACACCAATTATTAATCTAGCTCCCCCTGAGACCTTGACTCCAACTCAGACTTAACCAAGACAAACCTCAAAACACCTCAAAGAAAACAAAGTGGTATCAATCAGTACGAGTGAATCAGCAAACACCCATAATGAGGTTATTTTCAGCAACAGATAATGAGAAAAGATAAGCATAAGAGCACATGACAGATTATTTAGAGATCAATTATTCAATCATGAAATTCTGTAAATACCTAATTCTCTGCGCAATGTGCTAAATTTTTCAGTATCCAGTGGCTTAGTGAAAATATCTGCAATTTGTGAGTTAGTGCCAACATGGATCAATTCAAAGGTCTTCCTAGCTACTTCATCACGAATAAAATGATGCCTGATTTCGATGTGTTTAGTTCGAGAATGAAGTACAGGATTCTTTGCAATGTTTATTGCACTAGTATTGTCACAAAAGATGGAAGTGCAACCTAGCTCAACTGAGTAATCCAGAAGCTGGTGTTTTATCCATATAACCTGTGTGCCACAGCTCCCTGCTGCCACATACTCAGCTTCAGCAGTAGAAAGAGCCACAGAGTGTTGCTTCTTGGATCCCCAAGAGACTAGGCACCCTCCTAAAAATTCGCAGTGACCACTAGTACTTTTCCTGTCCAATTTACATCCTGCATAATCTGCATCTGTATATGCAATGAGATCTAAACTACATGATGCAGGATACCAAAGACCTAGATCATGGTAGCAGATAAGTATCTAAAGATTCTTTTTACAGCTGCCAAATGCAATTCAGTAGGCCTAGACTGGTATCTGGCACACATCCCTACACTAAATTGAATGTCAGGCCTGGATGCTGTTAAGTAGAGGAGTGAACCGATCATACCTCTATATAATTTAGCATCCACCTCTTTACCTTTTTCGTCTGAATCCAGTGAGGAGTTGGTGCCCATGGGTGTTGAGATAGTCTTGAGGTTGGTCATTCCAAACCTTTTCAGCATCTCCAGAGTATACTTGGTTTGATTTATGAAACAACCATCCTCCATCTGTTTGACCTGCAGCCCAAGAAAATACTTTAGTTCGCCAACTAAACTCATTTCAAATTCATGAGACATAGATTCAGAAAATTCTTTACACAATGTTGAATTGTTAGATCCGAAGATGATATCATCAACATATACCTGGACCACTATTAAATCCTTTCCGAGATTTTTGGTGAAGAGGGTTTGGTCAACCTTACCTCGAGTGTAGCCCTTGCTCAAGAGGAATTCAGAAAGTCTCTCATACCAGGCTCGGGGAGCCTGCTTCAATCCATAGAGGGCTTTATTCAACCTAAAAACCATGTTAGGCTGAACAGAGAAATTAAAACCTGGAGGTTGTTCAACATATACCTCTTCCTTCAATACCCCATTTAAGAATGCGCTTTTGACATCCATCTGCTGCAGCCGAATGTTCCTAGAGCATGCAAATGCAAGCAGAATTCGTATAGCTTCCATCCTAGCCACTGGGGCATAGGATTCATCAAAATCCACACCAAATTCCTGACTGTAGCCTTGAGCTACAAGTCTTGCTTTGTTTCTAGAAATAGCTCCATTCTCATCAACTTTATTCTTGAAAATCCATTTAGTGCCAATGACATGAGTGTTATCAGGTCTGGGAACTAGTTCCCATACAATATTTTTCTCAAATTGATTTAATTCCTCACACATGGCGGATACCCAAGAATCATGTTTTAAGGCTTCTTCCACAGATTTGGGTTCCACCTGAGATACCAATGCAGCTAAGTCCTGT